>JAWNLI010000054.1:1000000-1630000 GCA_035042405.1 Drosophila demipolita | reverse complement strand
AGTCAAAAAAAAAAAAAACACACACACACACACAAAAAAAAAACAAGACGCCCAAAAAGAGGCAGCGAGCAAGTTTTGTACGGTAGGCCCAAAGCTGCCATTGATGATGGAGATGATGATGGGCCTCAACTGGCTGCTGTTGCCCCTGCCACAGACCAGGCAACTGAGGCCAATTCTTAGTCTCAACAACAATCACACACACACACACGCACACACACAAACGTTGCTATGTCGGCGGCTCCTTGAGATACAATGATACAATATTATTATGCTGCGCCAGGCGCTCAGTTTCAGATTGAAATCAAAGTTCGTTGTGTGTGTGTGTGTGTGTGCGAGTGTTGCTGGTGTGTGTGTGTGTGTGTTGTGTGTTTCTTTCTGTTTGTGGTAGGAGAACAATTCAGCATTGTTTTGGCCATTGGCGGGGCCACCCAAAAAGTTATGATTAAGTTATGCTGTTGTTGCCGTTGTTGTTGTTTTTGGCCGGCTCTCTTCGCAAATAGCCAAAACATGACTAAGCAACAACCAAAGGGAAAAAACCAAAACCAAGTCCAAAACCAAAAAATTAAGCGGAATGAGTAGAAAACTAACATAATTTGAGATTTGAGTTTGCCTCAAGCTCAACAATAATTTAGTGTTAATATTTATTTTTAGTTATTTTAATACTTATTGTTGAATTATATTTTTACCTTAATTTATGTGCAGTAAAGTCAAAAAAATTATTGAGAAGTTATAAAATTGTTTTTCAAAATCGACTCACTTTGGTCAAAGTTATGGCTATGAATCCGTTTTCAGATTGTTATTTTAACTTGAATATTGAGTCAGAGTCGCACTTTAAATTTTTAATGAGGTTTAAAATATCGGTCAAGACTTATCTTTAAAGTGCTGATTTTTGAAAATCGTTTTAGTTTTGGCCAAAATGTGGTAGTTTAATGCTTCGTCCATAAATGCAAAACATGAGTAAAAAGCCTGCGTTTTTTAAACTTAGATTTTAAGAGCATAATTTGAAAATGAATTTTGAGTGGGAATTGCGTATCCAACTCTGAATATACGATAAGTCTTGATGATAAAACTAAAACCCTTTTTTTCGGATCAATATTGATAGAGTAATGCCAGTTGTCAATTTTGAAAAGTGTATTGCAAATTTTGACAGATCTTTCTTGAGTGTCTATAACAACTGAATATTTATATCTCTGTTTCCCTCTCTCTATATATTTCTTTCTGATTATCTCGCTCTCTCTCTCTGTCTCTCTGTCTCTGTTACCTTCTCTATCCCCATCTCTCTCTCCCTGTTTGTATGTAATTCTCTCTATAAGATTATGTCAGAGACGTTGTCTCTAAATATTATTATATTATATTATAAAAATGTTTCTCTAATTTTGCTTTTATCTTTATCTTGATCCTATCTGTTTGTATATATCTGTCTCTTTCTCTCTCTTTTTTTTTGTCTCTCTTCTATCTTTCTCTGCCTGTTTTTTATCAAATACTCTCTTTCACAGAGAGACTTTGTCAATCTGTATCTCTATTAATTCTCCTGTCTTTATCTTTATCCCATTTGGCCTTATATCTCTGTCTCTCTCTCTCTCACTCTCTCTGGTTCTCTCTCTCTCTCTCTCTCTATCTTTTCTATCTATCTCAGCTCGTTTGTATCTACTTATCTTTTGAGATATAAAGAGACTATGTCAAACTGTATCTCTATTTATACTTATATCTTTATCTTTATCCTATCTGTCTCTTTATATATGACTCCCTTTCTCTCTCTCTCTCTCACATTCCCTCTGTTTTTCTCTCCCACCAAATCTCCCACTGCATCTTCGTTCCCTTTTCTCTCTCTCTCTCTCTCTCTCTCTCTCTCTCATAGAGATACTATGTCTATGAGTATCTCTCTATTTAGGTTTCTATCTTTATCATATCTGTTCATGTATATATCTGTACACAATCTCTGTACCCCCAGCCCACTCTCTCATTACATATCTGCCTAGTCTCATTTTCTTTCATATATTCTCTCTCTCGTCGTACTCTCGCTTTTTTATTTGGCTCTCGAGAATCGCAAATCACACGTTGCGTTGTTATCTGTAATTTATGCACTTGTACTTTGAATCACTTAGTTGATCTCGTTTCTCTGTTCATGCGCTGATTTCTTTTTGTTGTGCCTGTTGTCACACACACACAGCAGGCACACACACAACAGGCACACACACACATATAGACGACAATAAGGCGATGCGATTTCGATCTTATCAACAATGCGCAGCGATCAACGGCAACCAAAACAACAACAACAACAAGAACAAAACTCGGGACACACACGCAGCAGCAGCAGCAGCAGCAGCAAAGGGTAACAACAGGATAAGGGATAAAGTGTTGCCGAGCGGAGAGTGTTGCGACGAGGTGGGGTAGGGGCAACTTTAACAAGTCACAGTGCTGGATGCGTGCGTAGAACAGCTTCATAAATGTAAATTAGAGCTCGTTTAGCATTGACTATGGGCTCGTAAATAAATGCCAAATGACATCATTATCAACGTGCTTTGTTGAGACGGAGTTGCTGCGAACAGTCAGTTGCAGCGACTTGCCACTGCCACAAAACACACTCATCCTTGCCATTGCCACAACACACAGTTGCCGGCCACAGGTTGTGCTGCTCCCGTTTTTTGAATGTGTCTTTTGCTCGTTATCGTTTTTATGCTGCTGCTGCTGCTGCTGCTGCTTGCTGCCTGCCTTTGATGTTGTCGATGGCAGCGTTGATAGCAGCTACACTGAGCAAAATTAAATTTTATTGAAATTGTATGTGCAGAGTAAATGTAACTTGGGAAATGCTTTAACTTATTTGACATGGTATTCGTAAAGAGAGAATTAATCTTTGGTGCTCATTTCACTTGTTAAATAAGCATTTTTCACGTAGATTCTTCAATTGTAACTCAAAATTTTAACTGCAATTTCTGTGTCAAACTTATTAAAATTCTGTAGTCAAGAAAAAGATTAAATATGCTTGTTATGAGTATGATATACGAGAAGATTTATTCCATTAAAAAAATAACATTTAAGATCTCTTACTCTTATAGCATTTTACCTAACTATAATCGATTTAAATCCATATTCCTGAAACGGCTTTTCAATAAAATTAAAGCAACTTGATTTGTTTCTGGTATTGAAGAACTTATATTACAAATGTAAAGATTGCAGAACTTATAGTCTTGGATATCGGCTTCTTCATCTGTGAGTCATCTGCTGCTAATGCTGATCAAGAATATATATACTATATGGAGTCGAATGTGCATTCTTCTGCTTGTTACACACTTTTGCACAACAATTTTAAGCCAAATTTGTTTATCCTTTTCTCAAGTTGAGCTTATAAAAATTTTAAATGGGCTTTCAAAGCTTGTTTTAATTTTGTTCAGTGTAAAGTAGTGACAAAAAGGCTGAGGCAGTCAGGACGTGGCAGTGGCAGAGATCTACAGCTGCTGCTGCTGTTGTTGTTGTTGTTGCTGCTGTTGTTGCTGTTGTTGTTGCTGCTGTTGCTGCTGTTGTTGTTGTTCTGGCTGCTGCTGCTGCTGTTGTTGCTGTTGTTGTTGGACCCTCTGGCGTCTGTTATCCTTATCAGCGAGTGGCGATCGCCTGCGGCTGGTGATAATGACTTGTAAGTACAAAATGCCTTGTCAGCAACTGCCGAGCGGATGTTTTGGATTTAGTTGTTGTTGTTGCTGCTGCTGCTGCTGCTGTTGCTGCTGCTGCTGTCGTTTTTGTTGCAACTTTGCTGTTGCTGTTCTTGTTGTTGCTGAGTGATTTTGAATGGCGCATCGCGCATCACTTCAATTAATTTCGCTGGCTTAATTTGCGTTTTGTTTGCCTTTTGCACCAGTGTTGGCAATGTTGCAAATGTTGCAAATGTTGAAAATGTTGCCTGTGTTTGCCTTACAAGCAAATCGTGCGACACGGCGTCCGTTTGTCTAAGCCAGGAGGCTTCATTATTTTCCATTTCCAATTTTGCAGCAGCTTCGACAACAACAAAATCATGAGCAAAAGTTCTCTAGTCGAGTATGCGCGACCTGGGAACACCCTGTAGCCAGTAAATATTTATAATGCATAAATAGAATTACCCCTTAATATTTCTGAAATATTTTCTATGATTTTCGATAAGCATCAATTTATTCTTCAGTTCTACTTTTCTTTGGTTTTTGCTTTACCATTTCACTCATAATGCAATTTTTGTTTCATCAGTTTTAATCAAAAAAATTCTCAATAAAACATTATGTTTACTCAATTTTTATAAATTTTTTGTAATTGCAAGTATTTGAATTGAATAAACAAAATGCATAATCATTCAAAAATAGATGCGCTCGCCTAAAAATGTTAAAATTAAAATTCTGTCAACAAATGAATGCTTTATTTATTTAATTAAAACTCTCTCTCCCTCGTCTTTATTCTCTCTATCTCTCTCTCTCTCTCTCTCTCTGTCTATTATTTTTTCTCTGTCATGTTTTTTCTCTTTCTTGCAATATTTGCTATATTTGACATAACATATTAAAGTATATTTAAACCGATTTTAATGGCTTTAACTTAAATTAATTAAATTGATTATTAAATTATGGGTTTGATTGAGTGAAATTTAAATTTTTGCTATAGATAAATTAACAGAACTATTAATATATATAAAACGTACACACTTCAAAGCAATTATTTCGATCAAATTGAAAGAGTTTTTTATTATTTATTATTAACAAATAAAATTATAAATTCTCATAATAAAATCGTAGCTCAGCATGCACGTTTTACACATTTTTACTGTGTGCAGGGTATAAAAATGCATTTTCAATTCGAAACGACAACATTGTAGTTGTGGTCTCTGATCATGAGGACGACTACAACAACAACAACTGCAACAACAACAACAACGACAAGCAAACACTGCAGACTGTCAGACGCGCTTGCTTGCTGCATCTTCTTCTTCTTCTGCTGCTTGCTGCTGCTGTTGTTGTTGTTGTTGTTGTTGCTGTTTCACAACCGCAGCTCACTTAAAATTCTTGTGCCTTGTATCGGGTAGCTGGAAACTTGGATCTGGCATCTGGCATCTGGGATCTGTGATCGGAGACCTGGCAACTGGCAACTGGCAACTGGCACTGCAACTGGGACTGGTACTGAAACTGCGACTGGGACTAGGATCTAGTACTGCACTTACAACGACTACGGCTGCAAAACTTTTGTCAAGTATTGTAAAATTGTTTTGGCAGGCAGGCAGTAGAATAAGAAGAAGAAGCAGCAGCCAGCAGCAGCAGCCAGCAGCGAGCAACTGCAGCCAGCAACTTTTGCCAGGCGGCGCTTGCACATAAAAACAAAAGACGCTGATGAGTCTTAGGATGCGACAACGAACATAAACACTGGACAACCAAATGACACAAGACAACATATATACCGATTATGCATATAATAAAAATAATTCTTAACACCTGTCTTAATGCTTATTAGTATTAAATAATAAATTAATAAGCTAGATTTATAAATCTGCATTTAATTTTTTTTGGGAGTTTCATTTATTATAAATTTTCAGTAGACTTGTTTCTGCGTTTAAAATTATTATAAAAATATGTTTCTATTTATAATAATTTAAATATTGCATTTCATATTTAATTTTACACATCTCTTGAACTAACTTAAAGCGTGCACATTTCAAAGCAATTACTACAATCAAATTGAAATACTTTTTTCATAATTTTTTACTTACCAAATGAAACTCCAAAATCTCTTCATAATCTGTGCGTTGCCACAATTTCTCATATTTGCCTTGTTATGCAGTGTAATCGAAGTTGCAAGTTAATGGCTTTGACTTGGCCCCATGCTCAACAACATGGTCAAGAGTCAACAGTGTTTTTTTTTTTTTATTCATTTTATTTGTGTGTTTTGTGCGTGTTTTTTCCTGGAAAAACGTCGCCCACATAATTTTCAATTTTGAGTTAGTGGCTGACCGGATGTAGCCGATTGTCGATTGTTGCGCTGTGCCTTCTAATTGTACCGCTCCCCCCCCCACCCCACTCCCACCACTCCCGGGAAATAGGAGACGCAGGTGGTTGTTGTTCAGGGGGTGTGGTGATCGGGGTCACAGTGCACTCAAGTGCGGCGCTAGAAGCAGCTGTTCGCAGCAACAACAAATAATAATTTTCAGGCAATTAGTGAAAATGTTTCAATTTACAAAAACAACCAAAATGATAAGCGGGAAATTAGTAAATAAAGACATCAAAAATTTCCCAAAGAGAAGCCGGCGCTAATGGCGCTAGGCGGAGAGAGAGAGATAGAAAGGGAGAGAGGGGGAGTGAGCGGAATGCATACAACAGGTGATTAATTATAAACACTGACAAAACATAAAAATACAATTTTTACCACGTACACAAATAAAGAAAGCAACGAAGGAAATGAGGGGAGAGGCAAGCCGAGGGGTCGAATACGGTTAACAAATTGGTTAGAACATTTTTATGAGTGCAATAGGCAATGGTCTGATGAGGGGTCACTCTGCAACTGTGTGTGTGTGTTAGTGTGTGTGTGTGTGTGCGTGTGTGCCTGCCCATTAATCGCAGGTTAATTGCCTACAAAGCGGTGAGCTAATTGCCCATAGGCAAAAAGGTACACACAGGTAAGGGAGGAGACAGATAAACAGAGAAAGAACGAAAAAGAGACAGAGAGAGCGAGAGAGAGAGACCGAGAGAGAGCGGGAGTGAGTCATGGTGGGGGTTAATCTGTGGAGGGGCGACATCTGAAGAGACATCAATTCCAAAAGTAGGCGTTTTTATTCGAGATCTTTCTCGTGTGGAATTTGTTTAAGTATAAATTGTGATGGCAGTTTTTTTATTTTCTTTTTTTATATGACAAGAATGGATTTGAAAGTCCTAAGGAATTTTTGAAGGGAGAAACAAAGATACTTTCTTGCCTGTAAAATTATTTGTAGACCAAGTTGAACTAAGTTAAAATAAAAATTGAATTTAAATACTTCTGCAATTCACCAGAGATGCTTTGTCAAATCCATTAAATTATTGTTGAGCTCTAAAAATGTAAGTTACATTTGAAATAAAAATTATATTATTATAATTAATTATAATTAATTAAATTACATCAAGTAATCTAAATGAACTTAAAAAAAATTGTATAATATAAAACCTAAAATATGGCATCCAAACTGAATAAGACAATAATAATAAGTAAGTTAGATAATAATGTTAACATGCAATATTAAACATAAACTTAGTCAACTTTGTGATTTATTTCAAGGAATATATATAATATAATTTAGCTCATTTTATAATGTAATGTAAAATTATAATAATATAATGTAACAAATGTTGTGTTTATTATTGAAAGTATGGAGACTAATTATAAAGCATTAACTCATATGACCTTTGACTAAGGCAGCTGGATGTCATGGTGCACTTGGCTTAACGACACAAAATAACTGACTAATAAAATTAAACTATCAATAAGAGCAGGAGAATTGAGTGGAGTCTTACAAGATTACAGGCAGAGCTACTTTGTAAGCTCTTCAGATTGTAACCCAATTACCAAAAGCAAGCTCCCAGCCTAATGGCAATTACATAAATGTAAGCTGCTTATACAAGTGTGTGTGTGTGTGTTTGGGTGTGTGTGTGTGTGTGTGTGTTGAGTTAACTGCATGTAAGTTCAACTTTATTATGCACGAAAATGAAACGAACGAGAAATTGAGGCAGCAAAATTACTTATGTCCAATGCAAGGTTGAAGATGATGATGGGTGGCTGCGGAATGGGGGGATGGAGGATGGAGGATGCAGCCTGGTTGCCAGTTGTGCGATAGCAAGTTGCCTCGTTGCGGGTCCCAGGCTCTGTAGATGTGTGTGTGTGTGTCCGGGACCTACACATGCGAATGCGAATGTATCTTCTAGCGATGACGACGACGACGGCAGACAAAGCGGTGCGTGCAATCGCAGCCAGAACAGCGTCAGCGTTCAGCTTGGCCCCAAAAACCGGGCTGGCTCAGTAGCTAAGACAGAAAGAGAGAGAGAGAGAGAGAGAAAAGGAGAGAGTGAGAACGGTGCATGGGATGGGACCACGCGGCATAAATTGCGCATAAAACATGGAAAATGAAGCGATAAACTTGAGATACGCGATCGTAAAGCAAAGCAACTTCGTCGCCATCATCATCATCATCATCATCATCATCATCATCGTCGTCGTTGTGGGTTTTGCTGCAGTTGATCCCCAACATGCACAGTGGTGAAAGTGCTGCAATTTGTAGATTATCATAAACATAACATAATAAATGAAAAGTTATTTTATTTAAATAAGAATTGCATGATTCATTAGAGATTAGCACTAGTTTAATAATATATGAATAAATAAAATATAAATTAACTTAAGTTAAGCTAAAAATACTTTAAAAAATAGATTTATAGTTGATTTTTGGTTAATAAAAACTTTATTTGATGTATTATTATTTATTACAGTTTTAATTTAAAAACAAAAAATGTATTCTCCAATTAATCAGTTATCTAATTGTTAATTGTTATGTTTAAATTTTTGCTTGAGTTCTCCTCAAAGTATGCAATGCAAAATTTAGCAACTTGTTTTAATACTGTAGTTAATTATAATTAAAATATGTAGAATATTCAAACAATGTTAATATGATAGCAGAGGGAACTAAAGTTAAAGATAATTTTAGTGATATATTTGTTACGAAGCTTTGCCTAAAAAATGAATTTGTAGTCGCCTTAAATACTGAAAATATTTTATTTCAATAATAATAGAAATTGAATATCTTCTTTATATTTAATTATTTAATATATTTCAATTGTTTGAAATACAAATATTTTTCAGAAATATATTTTCTGGGCAATCAGACACCAATTATTAAATATAAAACAATGTATTTTTCACTCATTTAAAAACATTCAAATTTGATAAGAAATTATTAACCAAAAGCGGATGCGGAATAATATTTAAAAGTGATTTATAACTTTTTCGGAAAGCTGTGAAATTTGCGTACTTTAACAGAAATTTTATATTATTTATTGCTTGCGAATTAATACATTTGCCCCACTGTGCCTGTGTAAGCTGTGCGTTGGTGACTTGCTGGGGCAGCATTGGTCAGTCTGTCGTCGGACAATGTCCGTGTGTGTTTGTTTATGTTTGATGAAGCTGTTCAGAGGGAGCGGTTGTCGCTGCTGTTGTCCTCCGTCCACTGTCCAGTGTCCGGTGTCCGGTGTCTCAGTGTCCGCTGCTGTTGCACGTTGCTGCCCGCTGCTGCTGTTGGTGGCCATTAGGCGCGGCCTGTGGAAAGACTGCGGGCTGCAGGATAATGACACCCCGGCCAAGCTGCAGCAGCGAACTGATCCAGCACAGTTATTTCTGCTGCACTTTAATGAACCATTTGGCTTTCGCTTTTGATGGGCGTGGCCGTTTGGTGGATGCGTCACGCAACTTTTTATTCAGCGCAATTTTTTATGATTTCAGGAAATGGCCAAAAGCCATGAAGCATCATCTTTTCAATTTCAAAATATATAAATATATATTTATATATATATATATATGTATACTGAATACATATGTATTCATTTTTTTATATTTTTGCTGGTAGTTTGAGTGGCTAACAAGCCGCTAACAAAGGCAAACAAGGCTGCAGCGAGCGCTCCTCCTTCAGCTCCTGATCCGTAAACGTCGAAACGATCGGCCTTTGCTCTTTTTGATTGTCGGCAAATATTTGGCCTGCTTCTTTTTCGGCTCGTTTTCTTTTTGGGGTGCTCTGTTATTATTTGGTTGATTAATTAACATGCCACACACTGGACCACCGAAGGTGGCAACAACGCCAGTGGCAGTGGCAGCAACAACAAAATGCTGACAAGGATAACACACAATGCAACAATAACAACAACAGCTGCAAATAACAAATAAACCGTTTGCTTAACAGTTTGAGAGTCGTGCAGTTTGAGCAGCATTGCCTTGTCTTGTTAAAAAAATATAAGTAGCATTATTTATATGAATTGCTAGTTTAACTATTCAATAAAACACTAAGCTTTAACTTTGGGAAATATTGAAAATTGAAGTTTTGTAATTTAATTAAAATGTAGTTGAAAAGATTGATAATTTTTATAGCTAACAATAATCTTAAATATATTTAATTATTGTAATAAGGAAACATTATTAGAAAATAATAAAATGTGTGTTATAATAAGCAATTTTTTTGAGTGAAACAGAAAATTTAATAGATACAATAATTATGACAGCATTTATTTTAATTAAGTTTGTCAACAAATGTTCATATATTTTATATGTTACTTAAATAATTAGTTAATTAATTTATTTAAAACCTGTGTGGAAAGTCAGTAAAAATTAATTTTCAATAGACTTTCATGATTTTATTAATCTATTTAGATCACTTATCTATAATATATGTTTTTATTTAAGTTGTTAGATATAAGATTTGCTTGGGTCTTCCAGATGAGCTTTTCTTTCAATTACAAAACGACTGAATTTCTCAGCTTCAATTATTAAATAAATAATAGAATAGTTAATATTTTAATATTTATTTATTAGTCTTAAAAAAAATATGTATGCAATGAGTAAAATGATTGAAAAAAAAAGCTTGAACGGCCATTGTAACACACTTAAAGAAGAACAATAAAAGAATAAGCGATCAACGGCTACCGATATCAATTCTCTTAGCGAACACGACCCCCAAAAAAATAATAATAAAAAAAGCTAAAAAAAACAAACAAAAAAAAAGTTGAGATCGCTTCACAAGAGAGCAAAATCGAAGCCAAAGACCAAAGTGGAAGCCAAAGGTTTATGGCTGCTGCACTGGCTCCCAAACTTGGACTCCATTCATGTGCCTCTCCAACAGCAGAATGTGTGTGTGTGTTATGGGTGTGTGTGAGTGTGTGCGAGTGAATCCACTTCATTTTGTAGTCTTTGTCCAATGTTCTGTGGCCGTCTGACTGGCTGTGCTTTTTTTGTTGTTCTTCTTGAGTTGGGGCTCTTCGAATTTTGGAATTTGTTCAGCCTTGTTAAGAGTTGTTAAGATTATGATATATGTATGCCTGTATATATTTATATATATATAATGTATATATATATAAACATATACATATATACATATGTAGACGATGAAGACGACGACAGCGGCAGCCATTATGTTTCGCAGCAGGAATGTGGGAAACGGCTGCCTCAGACCATTTTTCAGCTACCTTTGCCGCTCTGTGTGTGTGTGTGTGCTTCAACAATACTTACACACACACACACACACACACATGCATAGCATACAGTGGCCACATAATCGATTCATGGCTGGTACGAGTAGCATTTCTTTCATGTTGCGTTGTTAGTTTCTTCTCTTTTTTAGTTTTTTTTTTTTTTTTTTGCTCTATACGATTTTATGATTTGTTTGAGCGCATCTTTTTGGACCACCCGTGAAATCACTTTGGGTTTGCTTTCGGGGGCTTGGGATTTGTGGCCGGGGCTTTTGTTAAATTGCTCTTGTTTATGTTAACATTTAAATTGTAGCCACGGGTAGCCACATAAACCGACTCACAGCCTCTCCACCAGTCAGCGCACCACCAATAACCCAAAAAAACAACTCAAAATCCCACAAAAAAATGAAAAAATAACAATTCAAAAACCAATATTTACACGTAGCGCTCCATGAATAATCATCACCCGTCATCATCGTCATCATCAAGTTGCTCATCTTTTTAGGTCCGCTTTTCAACATGACCATCAATTCTGATTTACGAAAAGTGTTAATTAGCCAACTCAACTTGAATGCTCGTTGTGTGATATATATATATATAAATATATATATATATTTTGTTTTTTAAGAAACTGCTGTCGACTTAGCCATAACTCTTCCGCCAACCCTGAACCACATTAGAATTTACACACACAAATTAATTGGTGTTTTGCATGACTCTAACTCAAATCGTAAACTCGTTGGAAGCGTGGAAAATCCTTGAGAACACCAACAAAGATTGATCTGATTTATTAAGCTAATATTAATAAAATTTTAGAAATTATTTGCTGTGTAATTGCGAGTCGCTTTGTGCTGAAGGCAGTCCACTATATCATAAAATGAAAAAAAAACTCTTTTGTTTACCAAAAACAAAAATATCTAAATCAAACTTACCCAATATGCAACAATTTTATGTTATCCACATTTTGAAAAAGCATCATTAACATAATTTCATAGGAAAAATCGCTTGGTTTTATTTATTATATAAATTTATAAATTTTGATTACTACAGGTTAACTTCAGTTTGCAATGCTATATAAATTTCTTGATAAATTGTTTTTTAGTTATGCTATACAACTTGTATGGCTTGGAAGCTTTTATTTTATTTCTTATCGTTTTTGCTATAAAAATTAAATTCTATATGTAATGTGATATTTTTTAACTAGGCTTAAAAAGCTCTACTTATTTTAAGACAATAAATAAATTAACAAAGTACATATTTAGTTTTAGAGTTTTTGTAAAGGTTGTATTTTATTAAAGCGCAGTGAATTCAATTTTAAAAGCATAACGAATACAGAAAATTATCTTGAATTAATTTATTTTGTAAAAATAACTAAAGTTCTTATGCGCATAAACTCTTGTATTATTAATTTGCATACATTTAAACCATTTATTTCTTAACAAAACTGAGAAAAGGTAATTAAAAATATATATATGATATTTATTCACTAAACTCTAATAAATGAAACTAAATATTTGATTTTCTAAGAATTGCTTAAATTATATTTAATGAATTTTATTATTTATTTTCCTTGCCTTACAACAATCAACTACAAACTGAAATTGCTTTAAGCTAAAAGTTCTGTTGGTGTAAAGTAGTTGAGGAGCCACTGTTGGTCCATTCATAGTTGGCTGTTGTGGCAGTTGCGAGTGTTAATTGCAACTGCTCCCAGTGCCCCAAGTGCCGCGCATAGTTGTCGCCCCATAATTGTCGCCGTCGCCTTTTGTTGCTGTTGTATGTTGGATGTTGACTGTTGGATGTTGACTGTTGTTGACTGCTGTCTGTCAGCTGTCCATCAAAAGCGTTGCCAAGTTGGTGTTAATGGGCGCCTAGAATGCGAGCGCAGTTTGCGGCACTCATTGTTAGTACCTTCCCTTCCCTCCCCCTCCCCACACACACACGCACACACGCACACACGCACACACACACACACAGACCCCTCTGGTTAGCCCATCTCCCACTTGTTGTACATGAGGCAACGCATGTTTTTGCTTGTCGTCCTCCATTGGGGATTACGCGTCAGTTTCGAGTAATTGCTCACGTCCACTTTTTGTTTTTTACTTGTTGCCATGCATTTCATTTATTTTTGGATATGCTTAAAATATAAGAAAAAAGCCACACACGCACACACACAGTTACACACAAAAACACACTTATGCACACACACACAATAAACTTGTTGTGTCTGCTGTTGTTGCACCCAAAAGTTGCGTCGTCCGATCAGCAGCAGTGAAAGTGAATCAGTCGCTCCTAACTCGCTGCGGGCTGTTGAATCTCGCCACCCAACGCCGACAGCTCCTTGAGGAACTGTTTGGCATTGGTCAGCGTGGAGCCGCCATAGATGATCCTCCTGTGCACATTGGAAGTCTGCTTCTGCTTGATAAAGTCCACCAGATTCTGGTACTCAATGTAATTGCCGCCGCCAACCATGAAGACGACCGCATCCTGGAATGGGGCACGATTCTTGGGCAGCACATCGCCACCTTTTAGCAACTTTGGATCCAAGTAGAGATAATCATCCGTTTCCGCATTGCTACGGCATTCCATCACCTGCTCAGTTATCTTTGTCACGGGCAGATTCTGTGCAAGAAAAATGGTTGCAAATATTAAGAAATATTTTGAAAGCTTATCTTAAGTTAAACAATGATTGTAAATTGGAATAAGTTTTTTTTTAACAATAATAATTTTCTATTTAACAATTATAATTGAAAATGTTCTTTTGATTTATTAAACTTTATATATGTCTAGTTAGTATAATGTTTTAAGAACCAAGAAGAAATATTTGTTTCTGCTTTATTTTTTTTTACAAAGTAGAAATATTGTTTGTATTATCGAAAGATTGTTTCTAAGATAAGATACGATAAACAGAAAAGATAGCAGAATTTAATATCTGCAGTTACAGATAGTATATAGAGCATTTACTAATATTGAAAATTCTGCAAAAACCGATTGGGTTTTTTTGAAATGATGACGAATATTCAATTTATAAAATATTAATGGTGTCATTTATCGTGCTTTGCTTATATCAAGGAAAAATTTCTACTGAAGATTAAATAACTTTAATTAGTTCTGCAAACTAGATTCAAGCTGACGACATCTAAATTTTACTCTATGTTTAAGATACTAACCGAATATCCCAAAAGCTATATAATATATTTATCCGATATTGAATGGTTTTTTTTTGTCTAAATGCGAGGAGCACAGCAAAAATTATATTAGGTGAGTGAAGCTCGAATAACTTGTTTAATCAAAAAAGGTGGTAATTTTTCAACTATGGCAGCTCAACGATATAGTAATATGATCTCTACAATTTGATGTTAAAATATAGAAGACCTAAGCATATTGAGTTAGTTTGGTTTAGTTTTCTTGGTAAAGAAATATATTAAATGAACAGATTTTGTGGCCCACAAAATCTTTTTAAAATATGCTGAATTAAAATGAATCCAAAAAAAAAAAAATTATCTGCGATTTCTAACTAACTCTGATTCTAATTTTAAATCTCAATTTTTAGCTTATTTTTAACTTACATGCCGCTTGACGACCAAATTCTTGACACCCTCCATGACAAAGGAGCTGCCCTGCGAGACGAGCTTGGTGAACATGGAGACGGTTCGGGTGCCGCCGCCCTCATATTGTGTGGCCTGGCTAATGCCGGGCGAGCGATTCATGATCGATTTCCAGCGTTGCACATAGGCCAATGCGGTCAGATCACAGCCGGCGGCTTGAAGTGCCTCTCGGAGACGTTCCATTTCGGGTTCGGGCAGCTGCTGCCCGCAAATGTAGTAGATGATGTAGAGACGCAACTTATCCTCCGGCTGGCCAAAGTCAACATCGCGCAGCAGCTCGAGCAGCGGTTTATCCAACGTCTGCTTGCACATGATCTTCTCCTCGATCTCGAAATAGGAGTCGAGCCGACGCGCCTTGATGTAGTTCAATATCGCAGTGGCAATCTTGGTGTGCATGTCAATCAGACGCTTCTTCTCCATCAGCTGGGGCAGTGAATTCACTGCACTCGTCAGCATCGCCGTCGTATCGTTGACCAGCGAGAAGGCAATATCCGATTCACCCTCAATGCCCATTGAGGTCTTTAGTCGTTTGATTTCCTCCTCGGAGCTGCGATACGACTCCAGCTCCTCTTGAATCGCCTCGGCCACTGTGGGAAATGGACTGCCCTTATGCGTCACCCAGAAGCGATCGGTGCGATCCAAATCGCACGCTTTGGGCTTCTTTTTTGCACCTAAAAATAAAATATAAATATAAAATAATATAATATTAAATTTTCCTTATCATTTGATTACTTGCCCGAATTGACAGCCGCTGCCTCGTCCTCCACATAGACGAGATTCAGCCCCAGATCGAGAACATCGTGCACCAGCGCCTGATACGACCAGGTGTGATGCAGTGGCGTTGCCAAATCCATATTGCGATCCAGCAGCAACAGGACGGGACGTTGAAAACTGAAGACGCCTCCACCCGCCTGGGAGGCATCCATGTGGAAGAGATTGGCGCGTGCATCCCACAGATTCTCACGCAGCTTTTTCTCCAGCTTGCGGGCGACCATCTCCGCTGCACTGTTACGGGGGCACCGAATAATCGGCACATTGCCCAGCGTTACAAACAGCGCGAACAGTGAGTCGACAATTGAATCCATTAGTGCCTCCATTTCCTCGTCGCGGGTATTTGCCCGATTGATGGCATAGTAGGAGAGCTGGTCGCTCTGCTGATGCTTTAGAATGAAGAAGTCATCCTCCAGACTGATGAAGTTCACATACTGATCGTACACCCGGTGTATATTTGCCACGCAGCCAGCGTGCAACGCGGCCGCCGCCAGATTCTCAATCTTGTTGCGCGAGATTGGCGCCAGGAAGTTCAGATGATAAATGTCGTATAATCCATTCGAGAAATCCTGCTGGATGCGATCGAGATTCTCGTCCGTTGGCAGGCAAAAGTAAACAGCTGGCACATCCGGAATCGAGTCACGATCCGAGTGTAGTTGCCTGAAATTACAGGGTATTAGATAGTATTTGTATGGAAAGCATAAAGGATATACTAAAGTAAGGATCATAAATATCTATTACTGGGCATTTGTATAACTATTAACTTGTTTTGCTTCTCACCCACCTAAATTCCCCACACCTTGGATACAGTTGATATAGGGTATTATCTATCCCCTTGCAACAAATTTATTATTCTTTTCCCTGCTCTTCAACCTTAATCCTCAACTCAGCTCACTTCACACACTTATATTCACATCCTTGCTTAGAATTACAGCGTATTCGGCATATCAAAAGAAAAGCTCTTCTTCCGGTCTCCTGTAGTCAAAAAGTTTATCACACCTTTTTTCATTTCTTTACACTCATCTAATATTCTTCTTTCCAACAATATCACAGTTATCAGTGCACCACACCTATATTCATCTCTTTGCTTAGAACATTCCTTTTCAATTTTTTCAAATTGAATTCTGATCCTCACCACACCTCAGAAGAGACAACATACCTAATTTCAGCTCTTCCCACCCCCTTAAACTTTCACAATCAATCTAATTGTCTCGCTTACTCACACATGCAACGTCACGCTTAATTCTCGCAATTCCTTGATGGAAATGATGGGCGAAATGATATCCTGGCCGACACGATCGTAGATGAGAATCTTCCACACTGGCTCTGCTGCCAGCGCTTTGGGTTGCTGCGAATTCAAATTAAGCATTTGCTTAATTGCATCTGGAACATGAAAGCAAGAAATAGAAAACCAAAATAACTTTTATAGTTTTTCTCCATTCCAAATAATATTGATATACGCACTTATTTGACGCTCTCGTAGTGTTAGCATGGTGTTTGTGTTTTGTTATTTCAGTGACAGCGAACGAAATTTTAGTTAATTGTTCAAATTATGCTAAAAACAACATAATTTACAAAATGTATAAAATACAACACGTCACAAGCGCTTGGAATGCGTTATGGTTTAATTTAGTACATTATGCATAGATACAGCTGTTTGCTGATAGTTGAACCGGAATGTGAGGCGGCTGGGCGATATATTGATGGTGCAACGATACAGTAGGCAATTGAATTCAACAGCTGT
Organism: Drosophila demipolita; assembly: GCA_035042405.1. Classification (NCBI taxonomy): domain Eukaryota; kingdom Metazoa; phylum Arthropoda; class Insecta; order Diptera; family Drosophilidae; genus Drosophila; species Drosophila demipolita. Next base: position 1,612,685 of record JAWNLI010000054.1, on the reverse strand, counting down.
TATGATAGTGATGGGCAAATACCGATGGGCATAGCTCTGTTAGTTAACAGCTGCTTAATTGAAAATATTGAAAAAATCAGTAGTTAAATCTTATGTAATTTTGTTAATTATGTTAGGTAAAAGTTTGGTTAGCTTATTAACTAATTATTGCTCAACATATTTCAATGTTATGAGACGCTTAGCTCGGTTAATTTAAAGTAGCTAGATTTCTCAGCACTGATTTTAACAGTCCAACACTGATTCCGCTCATGAGCGAAACTGCTCTCTGCTCTCTCTCTCTCTCTGTTGACGACAATTCTGTTGACATTTTGCGTCAAACTTTCGAAGCGAGCGGATGTGCGTCGCGAACGCAGCACAACAAGTTCGACGCGTATTTTTCCCCCCAAACGCAAAACACAAGAAGTGCGACGAAAACCAACGCTATTGTTAATTTGTGTAAAGTGCATCGCAATGATTGTAAACGAGCGAAGGCAGAGAATTCGGCGATCAACAAAATCGTGTTATACAATTCAACGTAATTTGTTAAACAATTGCCGCCGCATGGCGAAATTCCGACGACATTTTTCGGTTAGTCGCTGTTATCACTATTTACAACAGAGTCCCGTTTTTCTGTTGTTCATCGTCTGCAATTTGTTGTTGCTAACTGCAAATAACAGCTATGCGCAGCTGTTGATAAATGTACAAAATCAGGTATGAAAATATGGAATAATAAAAATAAAAAAAGGAATAACGAAAAAAAAACATGACTCGAGTCGCTGGCAGTGCTGCCGACGTAGCTTCTGCTTTTCGAACATTCACTTCGAAATTGAGCGCATCAAAACAAGAGAGCGAGTGACGAGCGAGAGAGAAAGAGAGCGTTTGCTGAAAAGGAAAAAAAACATTTGTTGTTATTTGTCAGCTGCTGTTTGTTTTCCTTATTTGTTTAATTACTGCAATTGTTCAGCTGACCTTGAAGTCAGCTTTCTACTTGCTTATTTAATATTATTTTGTATGCTTTTCTTATCGAAATCATAATATTGACATATATTTGGCTTTGCTATTCTATAAATTTTAAATAACACTTGCCAAAACACAATATAAAATAAAACAACAAAGAAAGCGATTTTCTTGCTTTTCATGTTTACATTTGGCATCCTTGCTGCTGCTGCCTCTGCTTCTTCTTCAGCTGAGGCTGTTTTCCATTTGCTGTCCCTGGCCCCAAAATTTTTGCTTGATGCTGTCGACGTCGCCGTTTCTCTCCGCTTGCGCTTTGTTTACATTTGCTTTGTTCAAAGCTGACACACACACATGCAATGTGCATTCACAAATAGACCACAAACACACACATTCGCACACATACTTATGCACGTGTGCATTTCCAGCAGCAACTTTTAGTCATTTGACATTGAGTTTCATGCTAAAATAAAGTTTTTTCTTAATCTTTTGTTTTGTTGACAGTTTGACAGATTGACAAAATGACTGTTTGACAGATAGCCTTGAAAGTTCATTATGATAGCTGTCAAAGTTATTGGCAGCCATTTCAGAGCGAAACAAATACTAATTGGTTTGTTTAGGGTTGCCATATTGTGCAATTTATTGCATATAGATTGGGGATGGAACATATTAAATAGGAATTTTGTTATGCTTTCTATAAAGGAATATAATTTTCAGCGTTTTAAGAAATGGGAAACTGTTTTAATGTAACAAAAAAATTAAAAAAAAAATACGTCAATAAGAAAAATCAACTTGTACGCAAGAGTTTTTCCAATCAGTTTATAATAGTTTTTTTTTAATGAAAAACTTATATATATATTAAAGAAACAATTAAAGTAATTAATTTAATTTAAAGAATATTCTTGTAAATTTTAAACTTAAATTTCGTAATAACAGTTATTTTTCTGCAAATGAATGCAATTTCACTGTACATATTGCACGCCTAACAGTTCCAATGGGAAATGTAAGCATATGAATAAAATACTTGTTTACATATTCTTCTTCCTCCTCTCTTCTTTCATCTTGTTATGATTCTGCTTGTCATGTTGTTGAACTACATTTGGTGACAGAGGAGCCAACGAGTCGCGACGGGTTCATCTCTGTTCTTCTCCTGCTACCTCTCATCTTAATTTTGCCTTGTTTTGTAGTTTTTTACTATTTTTATTTCAACTATTTCTTATTTTTACTTTCTTTATTTTTGCGCTCAACTCTCTTGAGTCTCATTTGGTTCATGGTCGCTCCGTTGCTGCTGCTGCTGTCTGCGTCAGATCTAGTTAATTTTTTGTGTTGGTAGCAGATTCGGAGACAGACTCGTCTTCTTAAGTTCCCTTTTGTTTATACGCCTCTCTCTATTAATATTCTAGTGCGTGTGTGTGTGCGCGTGTTGTGGGTGGGGGATAGAGAATGAAAGCAACTTCGCCGAGTCTAGTTTCGAAACTGCTTCAACTTGTTGCTTTCATCTGCATCTGTTCATTTCTGTTTGCCTTTGCAGGGCGGCGAGGTTATACAGGAGAGCATCACGTCCAACATTGGCGAGGATTTGATTACGCTGGAGTTCCAAAAGACCGACGGCACCCTCATCACCCAACTCATTGACTTTCGCAATGTGAGTATAAACAACGAGGAGCAGATTTCCCAAAAATATCGCGTTTCAAGAGGGAAAATTTATTTGAATTTTTTGTAAACAAATTAATACGAATAACTTAATTAAAATTTAAAATAATTATATATATATATATATATATATATATATATATATATATATAAACATAATATTCTTTTCACTGATACTTAATTTGAGATCTTTTTTTTATAATTTAAATTTAATCAGAGGTATTTTGAACCGGAACTAATCTTCATTTATTATTTAGTATGTTCGTTAAAAATTTAAAAAATTCACACTCAAAAATATATTTTATTTCGCAAATAATGCTATTTTATTAGTTTTAAAACATTTTAAATCAAGGCAAACAAACTTGAAATGAAAATGAAACTAAAAAAACTTTTTCCCTGTCTGGCAGGAGGTGAAAATTCTGAAGGCTCTGGTGCTCGGCGAGGAGGAGCGCGGACAGAGTCAGTATCAGGTGATGTGCTTTGCGACCAAGTTCAACAAGGGCGACTTCATCTCGTCGGACGCGATGGCCAAGCTGCGCCAGAAGAATCCCCACACGATACGCACCCCCGAGGAGGACAAGGGACGCGAGACGTACACGATGAGCAGCTGGGTACAGTTGAATCGCTCCTTGCCCATCACTCGCCATCTGCAATCTCTTTGCGCGGAGGCCACAGAGGCCACGTATGTCCGGGATGTCGACCTTAAGGCGTGGGCGGAACTGCCAGGTGAGCTCAACTCTAATTAATCTTGACCACCAACGCACCCCCCACTTGAAGCAATTGAATTAATTGCTGCTTTTGATTTCAACTGACTTATCACAAGAGCAAAGTACTTCATTATAAGTACAGTAAATAATCGATAAGCTGTCTTGCTGGGCTTGTTAGTTTTGTAATTTTATGTTGAAAAAATAGTAATAATAATTAATCCATCTTTAAAATTAAATTAAATTAAAATATAAACAAATTAGTCTAATAATTTGCAAATTAGTCTGAATCAGTTTAGTTTAAATTTTTCCCTACAAGGTTGAGGAATAAAGTCAGCTAGTATTTTATGCAATTAAAGCGATAATTTCATGAATAAAGTTGTATTTTAGTTATAGTTAACTATGCTGTGGTCTGCGTAGCTGTTCAACATAGGCAGATATTACTGTACATTTTGAAGAACTAAATGGTTTCCCCACTTCAACTTTAAAATGACCCCCTTTCTTGTGATGAGTTTTGCTGAAATCAAAGAGAAATTTTCAAAAGCTCTACTTTTTTATTTGGCTTTAGCAAACCACAAAATTCTTTTGCTTATATTTAATTTTATTTTATTTTGCTTATCTTTTTTTATTGTTGCAACACCAACTCGGTGTTTTTATGTGCGGCGTTAGGCTCGTCGATTTCAAGCCTGGAGGCAGCCACCGAAAAGTTTCCAGAAGCGTTGTCAACACGTTGCAACGAGGTGAGCAGCCTGTGGGCGCCGTGCCTCTGCACGCTGGAGACCTGCATTGGTTGGTATCCCTGCGGCCTCAAATACTGCAAGGGCAAAAGCAATACCGGCGATACATCCGCAGCGGGTGGCGGGCAACAGGGGCAGTTGCAGCAGCAACAGCAGCAGACGAATTATCGTTGCGGGATCAAGACGTGCCGCAAGTGTACACAGTTCACCTATTATGTGAGGCAGAAACAGCAGTGCCTCTGGGATGAATGACGACGCGGCGACTGGCAGCGACTGCGACAGTTGCACATGCTGCAGATGCGCTGCGTCAAGCAGCTGCCGCCATGCAAAACTCAAATACGAGCAACGACAATAACAACAAGCAGAACAACTGCAACAACAACAACAAAAAGAACAAAAACAACGACCAACAAATTACGCCAACTGCTTTTGTTGGTGCAACAGCAGATGCCTTTTGCACTGTGGAGCTTTCCGGTCCATCACATTTCCCATCAGCGAAAGCAACAAAAACAAACTTTCGCTCAATCCCATGTTGATGCTCATCATCATCAACAGCAGCAGCAGCAGCAGCATCAACCTCATCATCAACAGGAGCAGCAGCAGCCTTCAACAATGGCTGCCATCCTGGCGTGATAATGCGTCTCAAAATCGGACTCATACACTCACACACCCACACCCACAGACACACACAATACTATTTTTTTTGCTGTACATATTGTATATATACTGTTTAGTATATAGCCAAGCAAAACTTACGCTTATGCCGTTTAGGTTAGTAAACAAAAAATGAGCAAATCACATTTGGATTAAAACTATACAAATTGTTTTCATTTTTATAATAATTTTTTTTGCTTATTTTAATCAAATGTTTGTTCACTTTTAGTAAAATTTCATCTTGCCAACTTGTTACTTTTAAACTTATATATTGTTATATATAATATTTAATTATATTCATCATTTTATGCCATGCTGAAGTCGCTTTAAGTTAAAATTTTTGTTAATACGCTTTTACATCAATTTTGGCCTTTTCGTATTAAATCTTTACATTTTTTACACTCTCAAATTCAATACTTTAATAACAGTCTTTTTTACTATTTTATGTTCTTCCACTTTCAAATTCAATACTTTAATAACAGTCTTTTTACTATTTTATGTTCTTGCTGTTCTTCAAAAACTCTTCTTAGATTTTTTGTAGACTTTTATTCAATACTTTACCAATACTCTTTTTGAACATTCTTTGACTTAAATTCTTTCTCTGCCATATGAACCCTTTTTATATTTTTTGTAGACAATATAAAATTTTTGCGTTTCCTTATAAAATCGTCTCCTATGCTAATTTATTTATTTAAGCTCATTATTATTAAAAATTCATGTTGGTTAAGCTCATTTCATATTTATTCATAAGACTCCAACTCAATTTTTTTTTTCAATTTTTTTCGCGTTTGTTTATCTTTGCTGTATGCATTTAATATTGACTCATTAAGTTTATTTACACACATATTTCTTCGCTCATTTGTCATAATTAATGTGTAAATAATTCAAATGTTTATCGCTTCATTAAATATTCAGGCTCTAAGCTTACACCTCAATTATATTATTGGTTTTCGCAAAACAAATGAAAGAATAAAAACAGCTCAAGTACTAAATTTCATCTAGCATTTAGAATTTAACAAAATAAATATATTTATAAATTAAATGTGGCCTTAGCATATTTTATGAGCGCAACTAGAAAGTTTATAAAATTAAAGGATTTGACATAAAACACATACACACACATAAATAATTGTACTATCTGAATTGTGCTCATAATAGAAATAACGAAAACGTTTACTTTCCATATAGGGTTAGTTTTAAAAGAGTTCTAAATATGCTTTATTTATACTAACCGAAACGACTGCCGCAAATGCTTTTTATATACTTAAAACCCAAACAAAAATGGCTGTTCCGTATAAATCTTAAATCATAAATGACAAAAGCATTTTATAATATCCTTTTCCAAATAAAGTAACCCCAAAAGTGTTCCGTAAACCACAAAATTAAAAAAAAACCTTAAACTTAATTAAACTCAATTTTAATATTAAACTTTTCCAAAATCTTAAATAAAAAACATTTTAATCTTTTTACCGATTATACCAACTTTTTTTGTCTGCCTGCCTTTTAAAACTTGAATTTGAACTACAAATTTATTTATTCCATATTAAAAGACCTTTAACCTTAATGATATCTTGATAATACCCAATAAGAAGGAAACAATACCAAGAACAATAATCTATTGTAAAATTTCCAAAACTAGTCTACTTAGAGAGTGTTTAGAATGGCTATTTTCCTAAAAAGCATACTACAAAAACTTATTACTGAAAATCTACACAAAATAAAACGGAATTTTCAATTTCCAAAAAGAATAAATATATATTTAGAGAAAAAGAAAGAGAAAAAAACGGTGATAATAATTTTTTCTACAAATGGGAGTAAAAACAAAAATATTTCTCACAATGTAAAAATGGTAAATGAAATTGTACATACTAAAAATAATTAATATTAATGACATAGACATATACATAAATGTAATAAGTAATGCTGGAGAACTCAACAATCTGATTCTTATAAAAAAATTAAAAACGAATAATCGATTAGTGCTAAGAAAAAAAAAAACAATTAATAATAAAGCAGCTGACAAATTCTACATTTTGTAAAAAAATAAACAAAAAAACAGAGTTTTCTTATTAATATATATGCAAGTGCAGACATGAACCAATTGCGAATTACAATCACTCAATTGCTTACACAATGCATTGCACAACTCACCAGAACAAACACAGCATGCAATGCGACTCCTCCGAGCAATGGCAAATCCTTTATGCGATTTGTAATTCATGAGCAGTAAGCATCGCACACAGATTCTTATCTTACTATCGAGTAGCTTACACAGCGAGAAAGAGAGAGAGGTAAGCAAGAAAGTGCTCTCTGGCTGGCAGCATAACTAAATTCATAGGCAAGCAGCAGCTGAGGGAGGGTGTCGACGATAACTTAAGGCGTGCGGAAACCAAATCGGCGTCGTAGAAAATTGAATTTGCTGCCAGCGGCGTGGAGAGAGCAATTCTGTGTTTGCATAGGCAGAGAGGGGGTAGATGGAAATGGGGTATGTGTATTTCTTGGATTTTGTGCTATTGAAGAACGCCCTGCAAAACGTATGTGCATGCCTAATGAGCCATGAAATGCCAAGGTTTTTTTTCCTGCTATATCTTCTACTTATTTTTTTGGCTGCTAATCAGCGACATCTGGTCAGCCCTCAAATACAGTTAACCTCGTCAGATATTATATAAGCAACACATAATTACAGTTGTGCGCTACTGGCGCGTAAATCAAACAAAAATCAACTCAACTCGGCAAATGCCCTTAATTCAGTTTACACTCTCGCAATTCGATTTCGATTTCTTTGCTTGTGATTGAGGGGGTTGAAAGTAGTCACGGCAGCCGACAAAAGTGTCCATAACGTTTTGTTAATGACCGAATAATTATGCATAATTAATTTTATTATTATAGCTATGGCACAATAATGAATAAAACATTTGGATAAACAATTGGGAAAAATAAAACTCAGCTCAGCTATGAAGGTAATTTATTTAAATTGAACGCATTTTTGACATATTTTATTATCTAAACAAATTTATTTATTTAACACGTAATATCATTTCTCGGTGTGTTAAAATTTAATGTTAGATTAGTTGAAAATACGACAGCTTTTTTTTTTACATATATTGGGCGCACCAAAAATTAACTTATGCAAATAAAAAAAAACTTATTTATAAATTTGATTTCAATTTCTTGGTTATTAAAATTTATTGTGCAAAATTAAAATAAATATAAAAACATATGTATTCAAGATACAATAACTCAGCACTTAGAACATAGATTTCAAAAATTATTCTGCCTTGAGCAATCGCAAAAGGAAATAAATTCCAATATTTGAAAAACTCAGAAAGCACAGAGAAGCAAACTTTAAAATTTAAAGTTTTTGTCGCCTGTGGCAGGCTCAGCTGCTATCCAGTAAGCGCAGTTGTTGTTTGTGTGAGTGTGTGTGAGTGTTTGTGAATTTTGTTGTTGCAGCATTTCTCGTATTGAGTTTTTCAGGTCAAAAGGCAGCAGCAACATTTGCATAACTGCTTAAAAACATTCCGACACAGATACAGATACGGATCCAAATGTGTATATATTTATTTTTATTTATATACGTCTGTTCAACTTATGCATATATTTGCTTATATCACGGTATTAAATTAATATCACTCATGCGCCCGGTAATCATCAGCGGAACTACCAAAATAGGCTCAAGCAGTTCATTTGCGCTACATTGCCGCCTCATAATTTATGCAGCCACGCCCCACGTATACCAAAACAGCCCATCAGCATTCATTTTGCCAGGTCACGTAGGACAATGAGCGACAACAACAACAACAACAACAACAACAACAAGAATGTCTAAAATTTCAAATGAAATTTTCACTTCTTGTTCGCAATCTTGACATTTGCCGCAGACATTTTGGCTTTCAGCATTTGTTTGATTCTAATTGAAAGTTTTAACAATTAGCATTCCCAAATGAGAAACTGGCAACAACAACAGCAACAACCACAACAACATACAAATAACTGTTTCAAGTCCTGTTTACTTTTGAGCCAGTCTGGGAGATAAATTTAATGAAAATCAAAAAAGACACGAACAGATTATTGATAATGAAAAGTAAATACTCTGACAGAAAATTGATATTCAAGAGAATAAATAGTGTATGGGAGCCAAATGATATAGGAATATAATGTTTTTTTTTTTAAAGTGAGCAGTATATTTAGAAAATATCAAGTAAACTGCTATGTAGAAAAGTTTTTATACAAGAAGTCTTCTGCTAATCCTATGACAGCTATACAATTCGTATATATATATACTGCCTGCTGCAAAAGTATGAATATATTCATCAACCCATTTGCATTGATATATAAATAGTTATTTAACTGACAGTGGTTTTTTTCCACGTGTTTCAAATGTCACGATAAAATTAGAATACCCTTTGCAAGGGCATAATCACTATATTTGAAAGGTCAAAAGTAGCACTCAAAGTGGCTATACGTGAAATGTATTCCGGCTATTAACAACAACAACAATAACAACTAAAATTTCGATAGTCAAATTCCAGCTTTGAAATATTCTTCAAAAATTGTTTTAATAAATTTTAAATTGAAGGTAATTTTGAAGAATTTTTGTCGACAAGTGGGCGTCAAATGGAAAGTGGATAAAAAAAAGTATTTTAACACTTGCTTTTTGGATGGAAAGCAAATTTTATTTGAACTTTTGCAATAAGCAAATTAATTAATAATATCAAACGTAATTGTGCATAATTAAGCTATTAAATCTGTATAAATTGGCAGAATAAACTGTTTAATTATGCACAATATGCAATTAACAATAAAGTTTAATTGATTAATAATTAAAAGCTCTCTTAATTTAATAAGTTTATAATTTAATAACGAAAGTTTTTCTTCAATTTGTGGCTGAAGAGTATTGCGCTATTAAGCGTCGAAATAAATTAAAAGAAGAACAAATGTATATATTATGCTGTCATGATTATCTATCGCATTGCATTGCGTGAGCTGTGGGCGTGTTCTCTTAGCCAAGTTAGTTGCCATCAACTGCAGTGCACATAAATCAATGACAATCAAAATTCATTTCGCCAGCGTTGATTTATTGCGTTTGTTTGATTTGCCAGCGAGACAAACAATCAGATGAAGGTACAATTGGATGCTTAGCTATATATATAGATATATATATATATATATATGTTTATATGTATTTGGATATGTAGAGTAGGGGCTGATTCTTTTCTTGTCAGCAATGCATATTAATGCGAACTAACTTTAGCTTTCCTTTGTTATTTCTTTACATTTTACTTTCTTCTCCATTTTTTTTTTTTTTTTTGTATAAATATTAAATGCCTGTAGTTGAGGTGGAGAGGAGCGGTGTGGGGTGGTTTTGAGGTAACCTTTTCTGCCAAATCATCAATCAATCAAACTCGTGTGATTTGGTACAGTTCAAATCTCGCTCTTAGTTCAATCGTTCAGCCATTCAAGCTGAAATACAAATATTTGCTTCTTTACCCCCACGCCCTCACCATCCCACTAAAAGTACCCCACCGCGACTCGTGGGCGTGGCACACCTTCTCCTTATACCCTGAACCCATTGATAATGGCTATAAAAGGTTATAATGGTTTTATGAAAATTGATGTAACAGAAGAAAGAATCTCCTCCCTTATATAGTGGATATATGTTCTTGATCAGGATCAGCTGCCGAGTCGATATCTCAGAGACTATTAATTTGGAATAAGAACTCTTCAATAAAAGATCGTATGTAAAAAATGAGAGCAGACAAAACATATGCCATTATTATTATATTTTAACCAAAGGTGTTCAGGGTACATCGTAGTTGAGCTCACTCGACTACAGAATTCTTAGTTGGTTTTTTTTTATTCTTTTGGAGAGCCTCTCAAGTGCGGTGGCAGGTTGAGGGCTTAAGCTCCGACGGTCCGTCTGTTTGTACGCTTGTTCCTTCGAGTGACTGACATGGCTTACAAATGAAGGCCTTGCGTTCGCTCTCCTCAGCGCCCCTGTCTGTGCGTTGTCATGAGTCATGACCCCATTGCGTAAAAGGGTACAAAGAATGGCGACATGGCAACCCTAAGCGCAAACAGCAGCAGCAGCAGCAGATGCTACTCTTCTTCTTATTTTGCTTCTGGCTGCCGTCTAATCTGGTATGCGAAGTGCCGCTGCCAACCTGTTACACATACATATATAATATATAGACAAATACGTACATACATAGCTGGGGATTTGATTCAAAAGGGGTCAGGGATCGTGGATTTAGGTCTCAGAACTCTGGCCTGCCAACTAAATGTTAATTAGAATCTGTGCAGTTATTTACAAAATTCTGCTGACGACGGCAAATTCTTTAAGTTTTAAGTTCATTCCCTTCACTCATCATTCATACATACATACATGCATATATAAGTGTTGCCATTGGCTTAGATGTAAGTACAGAAATAAAGAGAGCAAATGTGAGGAGAGAGAACTTTAAGAGCAGCATTGGCGTCACTAAGTGTCTTGAAATGCTTGATCGGTGAAAAAAGATTTATTAAATTGATTTCCACGCCTAAAATGTTAGTTTAACAGCAAAACAAAATCTGTTTTAGTTGCTCGTATCTTGTTGTAACTTATTTAAAGCTTAAATCTGTATAAATAAATAAATAAATGAGTTTGACCATTTTGTTGTTGCTGCTGCAAATGCAGTTTACAAATATCGTTTCCCTTTTACTCGCTGTCCACACACATATACGTACACACACATGCAAATGTTCATGTTTAAAACGTGGAAAAGGCAAGTGCGGAGAGCAGATAAAGAGAGCGCGAGATAAATCATCGCTTATCTCTGGGCACACTTTAAGCGTTTGGGGGGAATTTAAAACTGAATTACGTAATAGTCATATTCAAATTGGGCTGTTTTAATGCGCTGTGTTAAATAATATGAAATCGTCGTAGAATTGTTTTAATTCCAATTTGTTGCTGGTTGTTGCTAACCACAAAAAGAAAAGCTAATGAGAGGATCAGCTGCTTTTCTCTTAATGTTATTTGTGCATTTGACTCGTTGCGACACTCGCCAAGTCGATGGAAAAGAGAGGATTAGCTGTAATTTATGTTAATACTCTTGTTTCGCAACTTGTTGTTGCCATATGATTTCAATGGCTTCTTTTTTTTTGCTTGTACATGTGTGAATGAGACGCGTATATTGCTGCTTTGCAAGAAAGGTTTTTTGTTTTTGTGGGAAATTTTCTCTGTATTTACCATTTTCCTGCGCGTACCATTAACCGAATCAATGCAATACAAGCAAAGGCGGAAAAAAACTTCGCATATTTTGTAAGCAAAGTTTGTGCATTGTTTTTGTTTCAGTGTAATCGCCCATTGCCATTCCTTGTGTGGGAGGAGATTGAGGAGGCGAAACGACGCTCCTGCTAAGCTTCTACTTCCGGCTTTTTGAACGGATGGGGCATTGCCAGCTTTGACTTGGACTGTTGCTTGTCGTCATCCTGTCAACCAATGCAATCCGGTTTCTCGGCTCGACTTGTTGCCAAAACAATTTGCGTAGCATTTTGGCTAACACATTTTGCGCTCAATTGGCAATTGTGCAATTGTATTTGGCAAGCAACCGGTAAGCTCAACGGGTGGAGGGGAGTAGTAACAGCTGCTGCTGCTAGAGTATTGCAAAGATTTATTCAATATCAAAATTGTCCGCCTGTTAAATTGTAAATAAGTTTTGCAGTTGCAGCTGCAATAATTGTGAACAATGCAACAACAAACTTAAATGAGAGCCGCCACAAACAAAAAGCCGAAGCAGGAAGTGGCAGTCGCAGTGGCGGCAACAGTGTCAGCACAATGCGGCAACAACAAAAACAACTACAACAAGAACAACTTAAATCCTTGAAGTGTTCAGTTGGCTTCATTTTCGCTGCATTTGCCTCAAGTGCATTTGCTAAAGACAAAGTCAAACAGACTTTGGACAAAGTTGAGTGCTGCACAGTGGCAAAATTTAACATATATATATATTTCTTATATATAAATGAGATATATATATATATACATACATATTATACAAAGCAAAATATGCTCCTTAAGTATTTCAATTAGCTTCCAAACAATCGATTCGCTATTTGAATTAAAACTTTAATTTCCAAGTGACAAAATGGGAGGATTGCCAAATTTAAGACTGCATATTTTTTGGAACGAGTTTCAGAAATCATCCAATTTTTTCTGTACAGTTTTTTAAGCTTTATCGAATATGTCATAATGATTTATATAAAATTACTTATTGAGTAAAAATTTCCACTCAATACATTTAGTAACTGATCAAAACTATTTTCGGCATTAACTTGTACAAATCTTAACCGATTTTGACTTGAATGAGTAAATAAAACTACATTCAAATTTGGCCACAAAAATTTCGCACAGAACTCAATTTGAACAAAAAAAAAATTGATTTAAGAAACTGGTTAAAAATTTTCATAAATAAATATTAAATCATGAATAAATATAATTATTAGCAGAGTAAAAAATTAATAGTCTAATTTTCCGTATTTGTATTTACGTATTTATATAAATGAATTACAGCCACTGTGCCTATGTAATCACATTACATTATCGTCTATGTTGCCTGCCACTGTGCAAAACGTTTTGTGTTTGGTGTTGCATACTTTTGAGCGCGCCACAGACAATGCGCCTTTTCCGCTACGGTTTTGAATCGGGCGACTGTTGCCTTCCCCTGCACCTGCCCACAGCCGGAGTGTAAAGTTTAGAAAGGTGTGGGAAGTGTGGAGTGTGCGTGTAGAATTTACGCGTCCAGCGTCAAGTGGCAGCCGAAGCATGCCACAAGCTGCTGCAGGCGATGCCTTTGTGACCAGTTGACAGTCATGCAACTTTAGTGTTTTGTTTAAGTGTGTGTTTGGGTGTGTGTGTGTGTTTGTGTCTGGCTTGGCGGCAAGTGTTGAAAACATGTTAATTGCTAACATTAACAATAACAATAGCAACAACAACAACAAACCAGGCGACAGCTTGCCTGCTCCACTTGCGACTTCAACAAAACAAGGAATACAACTTTGCCATGTTGTTAACGGAAGTCTGCCTCCCTGTCCCCTGCACCACACCTGCCACTGCCACACACCTAGCCCTGCACCACAAGTACGTAGTTGTGCCCCGCACCCTTTTTGCCTGCTGCTTAAGAAGGTGCAACATAAAGAAAATATGTGTAAGAAACCATTTTGAGTGAGCTCGACTAGGGGATACCCTGTTGAAAATATAACATGCCTGCTCATAAATCTGTGATTATTATTCGATGTACATTTTAAAAATGATGACAAAATAATGAAAAAATCTATATTTATCGATATTTACGAGACAGGCGCAGCTAACCAATTGAAATAAAGGTCATTTGGTATACGATAACTCAAATACAATATAATAATATATATAGATCGAATAAAGATTATCGCTATGAAGCTGCTTCCTTCGGCCAACCATTTACCAATTTTTAATGGACTCGGGGTATAATAAAAAAAAAAATATAAGTAAAGCTGTGCACGGAAGTATTTGTCAGGATATTTATCGTATAAGCTATTTCTCTTGAGTAGGCGGCCGACAGCCATTGGAAAATTGTGAAAATTTAATTGAATATGATGGCTGGCAAGGACACGTGGCACGTGCCACATGCAGGCTGTCGCCGCTTTGGAGTTTGGGGGCGGAGTTGTCCTCATGGGACACAACAGTAGCAGCAGCAGCTCATCAAATAATAAAGCCTCGATTTATTCCAGCTGGAGCAGCTGCCGTTGTCGTTGTTGAAGCTTAAAAACATCTACAAATAAATAAAAAATTAAATTTTTTTAAATTGCACCATTTTTATAAAATGGGTCATCGATTGTGGTATTTTTTAAATATTTTTTTTCTGTGTCGAGGCTTTAAAACAAATAAGTTTGATGTTTTTCAGTGAAAAAAAATTAAACAAATTAAAACTTTTGATGATTTTTATTTCGACAAAATGAAATACAACTCTTAGAATCGAATAAGCTGAGTTTAATGCAGGATATTATTTCTGGTTCGAATATTTGTATGTCTTGTTTGCTTAAAATAAATAATGAAATTTTATAAACAAAAACCATTGTTAAAATTCAATTCTGTTATTCACTGAATACAGTTGTCAATTTCACTTTCAAGTTTGGTGGAATTTAATTTAATCGAATTCAAATTTGATCACTCTTGATCTAAAAATGTGAATGTGAAATTGTAAATCGAATTGCATTTATCAATTTTTTCTATTTTCTATTGTCTAAGTGTCTACCTATCTCAATTAGAGTTTATCTTTAATCGACGTTGCACAAAACTCAATGTATTATTCAACCTTCGTCAGCCGAGTATAAATAATTAAATTAGATAATGTTTTGTTCTCATTTCGTTTCCCCCCCGCACCTAATCAACTTTAATTTATTTTTGGCTTTGTTATTTCTGAATTCAACTGTTGTTTGCACAATTTTAAATGTCCTTTAAAATGCAAGCTTATTTCTAGATTTTTATGTTTATTTAGTGTTTCATTTAATTTATTATCTCCTTTCCTTTCCTTTTTTTTACAACCAACGAAGCCATTTAAAAATCACAGAGAAAACGCAATATCAAATTAAATATTCGCATACTAAAATAGAAATGCCTAGCAAAAATCTATAAAAAAAATACAGCCATGCACCATACTAAAAACATTTAAACTCAGCTTTAAGGCGCATACATTTTTAATTAAAAAAATGGGAGGAAAAAAGTAAAATAACAGTTAATGCATAAAAAGATTTAAAAAGAGACCGTCGCAAAATCTCAAGCACATAATCCTTTTTAATGGCTCGGTAAAAAAAAGATTGAAGTTGACAGTGCATAAAAAAATGACGACGGCCGCAAATTAATTTGTTTATTTAGGCGCCATTTTTGCAGCTGTGTGCTCTGAAACTTTTGCTGACAATTTAAAAAAAACGCAACCCTTTAAATTATACACTAAAGAAAAGATGGTTGCAAAATAATATTATGGAAAACTTGTGCATTAAAGGCCCAAACGCAGCATAATAATATTTACAAGCACTTCGTTTACACATAACCTCAGCAAACCTTAGCAGCGGCTGCAACAGAATGGCAGGACGGAAAGTCTTGGTGAGGGGGAGGGTGCGGTAGTGCGGAGGGGAAGTGAAGTGTAATGGCGTAGAATAGGAAATTTGCATGCGGAATAAGCGCGAGTTGTCAGCATTTGCTAGAAATAAATATACAAAAATATAACAAGTAGAAAGCAACTGAAATTTAGCAAGCCGACATTTTAATGCACTTTTAGCAGACATCGTGATCGGAAACATATCGATTAAAATCGAAATCTGAATCAAAACCATTTCGCAACATTTGCCTTAGAGCCGAAAATATTGTATCGTAACCAAAACATCGCTGTTAGCCTTTCGATTTTAAAATTTTTTCTTTCTTTCTTTCGTTTTTGACTTTTGCTAAGGTCATCTTAACCACCTTTTTCTTTGGCAGAGTATCCCTTAGCCAGACTGATATAAAGTATCCCATTTTTTTAACTTTTGTACTTTACCATTTAAATCAATGTATCAAATCGTACCCGATAAATAACAGAATCTTTACTGAAACTTTTATAATTTATGTACCAGCAATGGAATCATACAGACCTTTAAGCTTCATTTTTATTGTATTCAAATTATAATGGTGCGGCGAGAAGGATTTTCATCTTGATCCAGCAGGATTACTGTACTTAAATGCTGTAATTAATATAGGCTTTAATTTTGTTTTAAGACTGGTCACAATTTCGGATAGCTGTGGACAGGCGGTTTTCAGAGAATGTTCCCAGGATACAGCTTCTGATATTCATTCGATTTATTTTTGCTAAAAGTACAACAAATTGGCGTGCTAAAAGCTATTAAAGCTTCATTTTCAAGCATAAACTTGTTCTATAAATTTTGACGAATTTAAAAATTGGTTCTGGAATCGGGGAGCTTTTTAACAACATTAAATAAATTTATATTCGCTTTAGCTTCCTTGGGTTAAAAAAAAAAAAATAAATACTCTCTGCGATCTCCATTTCGAAATATTCCAAAAGGATGAAATGTATATGTATATCGCATGACATATTAAAAATACCTGATAGTTAGGGTAGTTAGTAAAAAAAATGCTGAAATTGCAAATGACAAGTTTTTTGCACTAAGCAGTGGATGGCGCTCCTGCGTGTGTGCATGTGTGTGTGTGCGGGTGTGTGTGTGTGTCTGTGTGTAAGGAAGAGATGACAAGTTACATTGACACACTTACTGCATGATGAAGCAAAATGAGTGACAAACTGACTGCACAACGTTGTAAGCTGCTTATTAAGCACTGCACATGCAACATTCCACCGCTCTCCTCCTCTCTCTCTCACACGCTGTGTGGCAGCATCAACAGCAGCTGTGGCAAGCATTTGACATGGTGCAGTGAACACCGCGTGCCACATTTAACAAGCAGCAACCCCAAAAGCCACTAGCCCCAATCTAAATAAGCCCAAAACCCAAAAAATATAAAATAAAAAAAATAAGAAAAGCAGAAAAAGCATACTCAAACTTCAAGTAAATAAATGGGTTACTTTCACTTGAGAAAGTGGTGTGGGTGAGGGTGAAGGTGAGGGGTAAAGGCTGACGGGTTGCATGGTGGCAAGTAACAGTGCCACAACCCAAATCAATGTCAACGGCTGCTATTTTTGGAGCGTATGCCACCTTGAATGCTTTGGGAGTGGGTCACACTATGCACGTGCCACCAGTTGATAAAGTTACCGCGTTAACAGCCGTTAAACTTGTCACACGCAAAAGGTTTAGACGCACCGTTGAGACTTACGCTGCTTCTCCTCCCGCTTCTTCTTCTTCTTCTTCGTCTACTTTTGGGCCAACTTGGTAAGAAAACTTTTGCCACAGTTCTTTTCTATAAATAACCAAATGTCAACGAAAAAAACAAAACAACTTTTGGCTGAAATTTAAAATCGATTTTTATACCAATTTCGAAATGCGCAATTGGTAAAAATTTATTTTTTTATTGTGTTACGATTTTTCAAACAAGATTTAACATGGAAAGTAAATTAATGTTATGGAAAATGCTTTTTAAATGCCAAATCAATTTGGGTTTCGTCGAGTGATTGAAGAGTTTTCATTATGGCCTTTGAAAAGGTTATAGCCAAGTTAATCAAAGTAAACTCATTTTCTAGCAGACATCATTGTATACGTGCCGTAAATACACTCGCATCCTTTCTCAGATCCTGTAAGCCTTTACTTACATACTTAACGTATTTGGCTGACGTTTTTTCACCAACAATGCAAATGGTTAACTCCAACGTTGCGTGTTCCGCAGTGGCATGGAAATGAAGAAGCAAAGAAATCGGGGATGTTGCGCGCTGACATGGAAAATGTCGGCGCCATGTTGTCATTAATTTGCCAGCAACAAAAAACAGCAGCAGTCGAACAAAGAAATGAACAGTTAGAATAAGAGTAATAAAAAACGGGAGCAGACTCAGCTGGCACATATCCTCTAAGTAAGTCTTAAAAATAAATATAAATATAATAAATAAAAATAAAAACTTATTAAATATAAATATACCTTGACATATTTCATAGCTCAAATATAAATTAATAAGTAATAAAAAATAGAGTATTTACTATCATTGAACCTATAAAATATTTAATATAAAAATGATAGCAAATATGTCTTCATTTGATATGTATTAAAAATTGTGTTTAGTTTTTGAAAATATATTAATAAAAAATTGCTTATTTAATTAGTAATTTAAAAAAAAAGTATGTATTTTTATTGCATTTGAACCTATAAAATAATTAATTTAAAAATTTGGTAAATGTTTATTTATTAAATGTGTATTAAAAATTCTGTTTAATTCTTGAAAAGATTTTATTAGTTAATGTGCAAATAATTTATTTAAAATAATAAGAGAAATTAAATAAAAAATTTAAGTATTTAATAAAATGTATATATGAAGAACAATGTTTATAGAAAATTTTTCAACTAAATACATATGCAGGCGATTGTAAGGCGTTTTCATGTTATGTTTACTTATCTTAATGGTGCCACTTGTGAGGCGACTCCATGTGATGTTTTGTTACTTAAATGATCTTGGATATCAAAAAATAGCTGAGTCTTGCAGCGCACCATATTTCATATTTTAACAACTTACTTAGCATAAATAGATAAGCATTTTACTCTAAGAAACTGAACCGAAATTTTACCAGTCGAAACTTGACGTATTCTTTGAGTACCAAATAATAATTTGTAATATTGATAAATACCAATTTTTCAATTAGGATTTTTATTCTTATTGTTTTTCTACGTTTGACTTAAGTCCTCCAGCAACAAAGTAATCAGTATCTGAAGTGTTATCTGTATAAAATCGATACAACTTTTGTAAAAATCTTTCACCTGGAAAACTCAATGCAGCAACTTCAACAAAAGTGTCCCGCTGAAATATATACTTTGAGTGTTGCACATGTATAGGGTATGTACACACACTTATCTCAGATTTCAACAGCTCTTGATGTGTGTTGTCAGTCGCTGTTTGTCTCATTGTCTGTCTCTCTGTCCATCTGTCTGTCGCTGCTGTTGCGCTTCTAACGAGCGCCAATTTAAAACTGGCTGCCATTTCGACATGAGTTTCTAATGCCGCTTGAAATATTGCTCATACGTCGCCCTTGCGAGGCAGCCAACTTCAGTTTGGACTCGAGATCCCCTGCGAATTTCTGTTTCCGTATTTTTCACTTGCAGTTGCACTTGCAGTTCCTGCTTCGATTTCTCCAACATTTACTTTCAATCATGTTGAAACTGATGTTGCTGCTGCTGCTGCTGCTGCTGTTGCTGCTACTTTCCCCAGTGCCACTCAACTTGGAAAATCTCAATGGAGAAACAAAGAGCTCAAGTGCAAATGAAATGAGATGTGATGTGTTGCGATGGGATGTGAGTTCAACAACAACAACAACAACAACAACAACCACAACTTGCAACCAACAACGGCAGCTGCAGCAGCCATTTTGTAGCTGTTACTCTTGTCAAACTGTCGTAAAAGTTTTCGTCTTTGCAATTTCATTTACGCTGCTCCAGCATTCAAATATAATTTTCATTTTTTCTCTTTTACCAAAAATATCAAAAAACAACAACCACAATACAAAATCAACAGCCATTTCAGGCATATGTTATTCCCTATGCCATGTTCTCAGTTAAAGTCTTAACTCAATTTTGTGTTAAATTTAATTAAATTTTGTGTCAAACGTCATAATACCAAATAAAAAACTTTGGCTTATAACCAACATAGTTTTTTAATTCATTTTTGAAAGAAAGTAAAAATTGTGACATTTATATAACTTTCGACTTGACATGATATGCACTATTAAATATTCTGTTTTATTTTTGGAAATATAAGTTAAGTTTATGACCAACAATCGCTCTAAATAGTATTACAGAACAAAGATTTTGTACATCCAATACAAAAAAAAAGTGAACAAAGAATTTCTTGGCTTACTTTACTATTTACGTAGGCAAACAAAGGAGTCGAATAATGGTTGCTGCATTCGTTTTATTCGTGAGTGCACTTTGACATATTCATGCGCTTCGTTGAATTCACAAAGTTTTAATGGAAACGCATGCAGCTCAAAGGACGATGTTTATTCATAACTCACAGCGAATGTGCACTGAGTGTGTGTGTGACGAAGAATGAGTGTTTTTAAGCCCGGCTAGGAACAATGGAGTATTCTTAGCTTAGTTTTAACTTGGCCAAAATAGTATTGGCTTTCGCTTTGCCTTTTATTTTTTCACAACTGCCACCTACTATGCATTGTTTGAGGCCAACGTTTGACAGCTTTGTTGCGTTGTTGTGTTGGCCTGGTCCAGGCCCATTGGCCAATTCTGTCTAATTGCTAACAAATCCATTGATTCAACATCGATTTTTGTGCACCAATTTTGCCTTGCCTTGCTCAGTTTTTTTTTTTTTTTTTTTAAGCTTTGAATATGTTTTTATAAAGTTAATACAAAATTGGCCTAAATTTAGCCTGCAATTTAAAATTAAGCAAATTGGAAAAAAGCCTTTTAATACAATGTTGAAATTAGTGGTATAAATATTTTCTAATTATAACAATGTCTATTAATAAGAGTAGTTTCTAGTTTAGCTATTTAATTTATTTTAACTTCCATTTCGTTTCTTTCATTAATTCCTTATTGAAACACAAAGGAAAAGCTTATGTTTTCCACAAGCAAAATTCATACTTGGAGCATAGCTCAAATTTTTTCTCTTTTCTTTCCTTTCATTAATGGGGAGAATTTGTGAAAAATATTTAGTGACTTTTATTTTTCAATTATGGCTATTTCTCAGCCTCAATTTTTAGAGTTGAGTATGCTCAAAATCAGTCTAACGAACTTTTAAGCTATCCAATTAGAGACGAACACAAAAGAATATTATATGCCAAGTACAGTTTTAACCCAAAAGGACACTTGAATAACTCTTTGTGAAGGCCATTCACGTATTCCCTTTTTGCCGGCTGGCTGGCTGACTGGCTGACTGGATTTATTCCTCTGCACCTGTGGGGCAATAATCACACTTTGTAATTTCATTAACGCTTTCATTCCAGAACTCGCCTGTCACTACCAATTATGCCAAGCACGTTGGGGTTAAGAATGGGAATGGCACAAACGAAGCAGAAGCAGCAGTTGTAGTCGCAGTCGCACCTGACACTGCCAACGCCTCCTCCGCTCTCCTTGCGGCGCGCCCTTTTGTGGCAAAGGCGTCTTTCACACATTAATTTCGCCTTATGAAATCTTTTACACATTTAACCGTCTGATGCGTAACCCTTTGGCTGCCACGCCCCTACGGACCGTCCTTTGCGGCAACCTCAGCGTATTAAAAACCTTTTATTTTTCTGTTTTCTGTTTTATGCATTTTTCTTTTCTTATTTTTTATGCGTGTTATGCTTCAAAAGTCGTAAAACTGTGTTTTATGAATGCGATTAAGCGCGTGAACTGTACGAAAGCATATTTCACTTGAACTTCAGTTCACACCACTTCTCCTCTCGCTCTTTCTCTTACTCCTTCTGGATCGCAGCAGAGCTGTTGCTATCTCCGTCCTTGTCTGATGGTTGGGCCGCCCTACTTTACTGTTGTGTTCGGAATTTGTCATTTTTAATGACTATGAAAAGAATGCTCGTAATTACATGACCAAAGTAAATAAGCAGAGCGACGGAAGGGGGAGAAGTGAAGTAAACCCCATCAACTTTTTACACTTGGTGGCTGCCATTTTATTGTGCTGTGTATCAAAAATTATTTTTATTTATTATACGTACACCCTGCAAACGAAAGGTTTATCAATATATCCACTTTTAGGGGGAAGTTAAATTAGAATTGATAAGCGTATAATCATTAAATAGATTTTAGTCTTATTTTTTTATAAAACAAAAATTTTAAAAAACATATATAAAATTGTATAAAACCTCGAATTAATAATTAAAAATATGGAGTTCAAATCAAATTAACTGCAAAATAGTTAATAACAAAAGATAATAAGATAGCTAGGAAACTCTTTTATTATTAATAATGATATTAATATAATTTCAAGCTGACCTCTAAAATCTAATGTTTCCACTTTCTGAACAAATCAATAATCTCTCTTCGATTTAATTACATGATTCCATTAAAAATATATCTTTTTCTTAAGAATGTATCGTTTCTAATTGATTCTTGAGTATTACAACCCTATCCGACTTCATTTATATAGCTTCTTAACACGGCTTAGCATAAGGTAAGGATTTAATTAATAAAATTTTAACTTTTGTTAAATTATTTCGCATAGAAAATAAACTATAAAAATTTGCTACATTTTGCATTTATTTTCTATAAATTTAAAATAACCCAAATACTTTAACCATTTTGTTAAAATTTTCAAACTTTCTACTTGCTAATACTGAAATTTGTAATGTATATTTTTTTTATGTGTGCTACATTTTGATAATCTTAAATTGCTTTCATAAAAAACTAAGTTTTGAAGCTATTTTCATTGAAATTTAATTGAAGTTTTTGCTCTTGCTCTCTGCACTTCTTTTGTGCTCCATGCTCAACTACGGCCAATCATTTTACTTGCATCTAGAGCATTGAGGATTGCCTGGATTGCAGTTATAACTAAGTAGCATGAAACCAGTGCAATTGTGGAAAGTGCCAGTGGGCACTACACACTTCACCACACCTAACCAGTCACACCCCCTTCAGCTACCGCCCATTTGCTCAAACCATTGTTGCAATTTCCCATTGTTCTTCGCCACATTCTCTGTAAAACTGGCAGCCACTACTCAAATCCGTTTCCTCAGCGCCGCTTGTCTTTCATTTTGAGTCTGCTTTTCAGCGCGGCTTGTCATCGTCATCCTTGGAGGTGGTGACGCTCTTCCGGCTGTCTCCATCTTCCTCTCTCTATCTCTTTCTCTTCTTCTCTCCACTACTGTCTATTCGTCTGTCCATTCGCCTCGGTGGCTTCGCTTTCTTTCTATTCGCACTTAAGTGATTTTGACACTTGTCCTACTTTCCATGCGTTGATTTTTGTGTCAGCAGTACTTAAGCAAAAGCACACGCCCTTGCCTTGCCTTGCCACAACCGCACCCCGCCACCGTCTGCCCACCCTCCCTTGTGTCTCTTTTTCCTCTTACCACTCGCATCAGCTGTAGGCTGCCAGTCGCCGTTGTTGAAGTTGTTCACCTTTCAATACGCTACAAGCACTACAGGAACTTCTCTAACTTGATTTTTTATGCTATTTTTTTTTGCGTCTCCTCTCAGCCAAAGTGGCAGCAACTTCAGTTTACAGGACTTGGTTTTAATATACTGTAACTGTAGAATAAGCTTGTGTAACAGGCTGCAGTCAGCAAAACTATTAACAATTATTTATGAGCTGAAGAAGAATTACAGACAATTTGCAATTATTTACAGAGTATCAGCTAATTGAATATTTTTATTTACACACTTATTTAAATGTATTTTAAGTAATATTTTAAGTGCAGGGTATCTGCTAGTCCGACACTGTTGTTGATAGTTACACACTACGAGCTAGTCAAAGACCCTTGCTAATTGTCCTAATTATTTTTCTATATTTATTTTGTTTACCAGTACCTTTGCTAATCAATAAGTTTGTTCATATTGTAAATGCAGGGTATTTGCTAGTCGTGCTCATGCGTAGAAAGCATAGTTTTATGCGTTTTTTCTCTGAAAGCGTTCGCCACTTTTATTTGCTTTCGTTAGCAGCTGTTGTTGTTGTTGTAGTTGTTGTTGTTGATGTGTCTTAGTTCGGTTCAGTCTCGGTTCATAAAAAACACGACGTCATCAGAGTCTTTGACTTGGTTATTAACAACAGCAACAACAACAACAACGACAACAACAACAACGGACAACAAAGACAACGACAACGACAACTGAAGTGCACTTTTGTGGATTTTAATTCTGATTTATTCGTGTGCGTGTGTGTGCGTGTGCGTGTGCGTGTGTGTGTGTGTGTGTGTGTGTGTGCGTGTGTGTGCGTGTGTGTGTGTGTGTGTGTAGGTTGTCTGTGTGTTGTGTGACAACAGTCTTTCAGTCTTAACAGCCACTGTCTGCTTAACTGTTTGTCTTGGCCACATTGTTGTTGTTTGTTCTTTGCCTTTTAGCGTTTTGGGTTCATCTTACTCTTAACACAAATGCAATAAAAAAAAATTGCATTTATTTTTCTTACTTTTTTATAGTCCAGATATGCAACTGGTTGCTCAATAATAATTAAAGTTTCGACGATTGTAAACCAAAGTTAAGACATTGGTTCAAATAAAAATGCGCACATAAAATAATTTTGAAAATCGCTCAGAATCAATTGTTTCTAACTATTTGAATCAGGTTGCCAAACCAAAACCAAAACCAAATTACCCAAATTTCAGATTCAACATGTTTTTTTTAACCAGATTAAAAAACTGATATTATTTTTATATCATAATCGAAATACCAATAAGAATTCAAAATCAATTCATAACCTTTACCAAAACCAAAATATGATGCGGTTTGATATCAACTTCAGAGTCGAGTTTATAGACTTATTTACCTTATTCATAAACACTTCTAACAATTGACTTAATTCCCCAAGCAACAAAGTTTTCAAAATCTAAAGTGTTATTTGGAAAAAAAGCCACGCTGCGGATGATGGAAAAACTTGTGTAAATTAAATCATTTTGCTGGAAAACTCAACGCAGCTTCAACAAGCGCAACTTTTCCAAAAACTTTTGACGCCAGAAATGGTCGCATTTTATTCTTGCTTTTGTCAAAGTATATATTACTGCTACCACACACACAAAACACACACACACACATTCCGCACACACAGACACACATTTTGGTATTAAAAACTAATTTTATTTCTAATTAATTTTGACGTCTTGTCGTTTGCGGTTAAATTTTCTCGCACGCGAAAAGTCGCTTCCCCCATCTCTCTCTTTCTCTGTGTCTTTGTCTCTCCCTTTCCCTATGCCTCTCTCTCTCTCCCTTTCTCTCTCTTTCTCTCTGTCTCTCTCAGGGATTCTTTTGAGCTGCGGTCTCCGAGTTTAAGTCATTAAAAAAGTTGCCAAAGACTTTGCCACACACAAAAACACATACATTCAAATAACTTTTCGTTTGTGTGGGTGTGTGTGTGTGACTGAGTGTGACTATGTGTATCTGTGTGTATTGAGTTGTCAGCGTCAGCCACGTCGTACATTTTAAATGCTTCAAATGAAATTAACAATGGAAAGCCGTAAAATGTCACCAAAGCAGGTATACACATCCACTATATATTATATATATATATACAGATTTGTAACACTCGGAAAAAAATATACCATTAAACATAGTTTTTTTTTTTATTAATTATTTGAATTGTAAATTTTACTCCACAAATTTATAGTTTACAACTTATTGCTTAACTTAAGAGAATTATTTAAGTATATTAAAAATAGAATCATACAGAATTTGAAGTTAGCCATGAATATTTCTATTGGTACAGCAACAATTCTTAGTCATATTTTATTCGCAGTGTATTTTCATGTGGTTGCGTTTTTGGCTAGCCTCATATTATCCCGCAATGGGCGCTCAAGTTGACGGCATTTTGTAAATTTTCACGAATTAAAGCGACTTTATTTGTGTATTTTATTTATTTATTTTTCGACAACATTTACTGAACATTTGGAAACTGAAGAGAGGGGAAACAGCTGCAAATGAAATATGTATAACTTTAAGTCAAACAAGATAAGTTTTTTATGTTGCGTGGTTTTTTTTTTTACTTTAGCTTTGAGCAAAGTTTTTGGTTTTAAAGCTTGTATTCAAATCAAAATCCTTTGAGCTCTTTGTATATCTAGGGATACATTTATGTTTACAAGTTATGTTTTATATGGATGTTTTTTGATTTAAAAGGACTTGGTTAAGAAATGTTTGTATTACACATTTTGTGTCAAAGTTTATTGCCACATCAAAAATTGTGGCAAAGATACAGCTTGCAGAACTGGGAATGTGGCATTCAAAAAAGCTGTCAATAATCTAATGTAAATTTTCTTAGTAATCTTAGAAAGTTGTATATATGTTTCGATCTTAGAATGATATCACTTTCATTCTAGCTTTGAAGCTACAATATCCAAAATTGTAAAAAAAAATGTGATTTTATATATTTGTAATGATAGATTTATTATTGATTTCCCCATCAAAATTTTAACGTAAATGTTGTAAACCAAATCGAACTATAATTTTTGATTGTCATTACATAAGTGCTACACAATGAAAGACATTTAATTAATAGATTTTTATATTTCTCTGATTGTTGAACAAAATAATGTTCAAAATTCGCTTCCGGCCGGACAAACGGATGGCAGTCAACAATCAACAATCAACAATGACAAAAAAATAAACACAGAAATAAAAATAAATAAATGAAACAAGTAACAAATTATTTATAAATGCCTCGTCGATTGCAGACATAACTCACTTTGTGGCACAATTAAGTGTGTGCAACACCGACGATGATTTTGTCTGTGTGCGTGTGGGTGGCAGAAAAGCCGCCCATTAAACCACTGTTGACATTGCTTCATTTGCACTTTGGATTCCAATCGAGGCGTGCGATTTTTTTAATTGTTTCATTTAACAGCTTTTAATTGAATATCTCGCGCACGTTCGTTACTCCACTTAAATGCGTGCAACAACAAACAGTTGCAGTTGCAGTTGCCGCTGCAACAACCACAATGATAAATTGTTTTCGCACTTTAAGCCAATAAGTGCATTTTTTAAAAAATCAACACTTGCTTTTGAAGGCTGCTGCTGCCAAACTTGTCGAACACAGATGTTGTGGCATTACCAACTGCTAACTATGCGCGTAATTGCCACACGCCACATGCAACAACGCTCTTAAAGCTGTCATAATTTGACGAGTCTGCCGAAATTCAAGTCTGACGCATTGTTTATTAGCTTTGATAAAGCCATAAAATGACAGCAGGTTGCCCTCATGCAAACAATATACACAACCAAAACAAAAAAAAAGGGAGTAAAAAGCGAAACAGGAAATGACTAAGCAAATAAACAAACAAAAATTGACACTAAGCGCTTTAAGATTTAACCTCGCTGGGGGCTTACAAATATCCCGTAGGCATTCGGATTATTTAATGGGGTTTCTTTACTTATAAATTATAAGTAGCAACCACAAAAAGCAATTGAGAGGCTATGCTTGAATATTTAATATTTTTCAATATGAAAAAAAAAGAAATGTTGATATGATTTACTACTTCTTCTTGGAATTTAAATAAAAATATGAAAGAACTGCTCAATATTATTATTGTTATTCTAATATTTTAAATTCATTATAACTAAACGACTTATTTTCTGATTTTCTATCTAAATATGGGAAAATTAGTAACACATATGATAAGTCAAGTTTCTGGTTTGAAAAGTTTTATATTATCTATATAAGAGATTTGTGAAATTATTCCATACAAAATTGCTATTTTAGGCACGCTGAAGATTACTATTATTTTGTCAATATTTTAAATTCATTATAACTAAACAACTATTTCTGAGATGATATATTAGTCTGATTTTGTATCTAAATAAGGGAAGATTAAAAAACCATTTTTTAACTTTCTAAGAAATAAAAGCTTTTCTTACAACAATTCATCTTATGACTAATATTTCCATATGATATATTCGTTCTAAGCATCCTAACGAAATTCTAATACACTCGGGAAGAGTATATATAATCATACTTTTAGATCTATTTTTTTGTTTAGAGTCGCATTCTGTAAATATAGCTTTCACTTTTATTATGAAAACATATCAATGTATAAATATGTTATTTATATATATATGATGTGTTCTTGTAGCAGTGTATTCACTAGTTTATCTCTCTCTCTCTCTCTCTCTCTCTCTCTCTCTCTCTCTCTCTCTCTGCTATCGCTTCTGTTATTGTCATTTGTTGTGCATGTTTGGATTTATTTTTTGGTGTTTTATAAAAAATGTCGCTGCCGCTAAACCTTTGAGCAAACGCAAATAAAATGCATACACACATTTTCACACACATGCACACACGCACACACACAGATAGGCACAACATTTGTTTGGCTATGCATGTCATCTGCTCGACTCCACCTCTCTTGACCTACTGTGTGTGCAGTGGCATTTCTGTTTACTCTGTTGCGGGGGGGTTGGTGGGGGCGGTGTCTGGTGAACTACGTTTTTAGTTTTGCGTGCTCTGTTTTCGCATGTATTTGCACACACTACTCTCCACATGCTGCATAAGCCTCAAAAATACGAGTATAAAAACGTATTCACCACAAACAATTTGCACAGCTTTAACAACAAAATGAATCTGAATGCCATGCGGGGTATACAAAATAAACCAAATTGATCTGAATGCTATATTGGAAAAAAAAAACCAAACATGAAACTTTGTACAAATATCAAATAATTGTGAGTTAAAATTTATATATGTTTTTTTTTTTTTTAAATCGATGTGAAATGAATTTAAATTGTATTCGTTCGGAAACATTGATAGACGTATATGGATATATATTTTTTATTTTATTTGAAGACCTGGAATCTTCAAATTTGTAATTCAGGTTTGACTTGGATATCTTGTTAGCATATAAAAGCTTTTCGTATAAGAACTCATTTTATGCCCTATATTTATATACCATACGCAGTTTAATTTTACTATCGATTACTCGTACCTATTTCGCAAAAAAAAATCGATACAAATCGATTTCCGATAGCAGGTCAAATGTGTATATATAAACTTGAAATTGATGTAAAAAAAAACATCGATTATTGATTATAATCAACATCAAATTAGATGGAGAATATTTATTAATTAAGTTTTCCTAGTTTAATTGTTCCCCTAATAATTAATATTAAAGTAGAATTCTGTTCTCTAATCTCAAATTCTAAATAAAACCTCAAAAGTGCTCATGCTTATGTAAAAATCTATCTTTTTACAATGAATTTAGCTTATCTCAACAACTCATTTATTATGTCACATTGGTTATTTAGTGTGTGTGACAGTTTTGTTGTTTGATACTCGCTTCATTAGCTATTCAGGACTTGCTGAGAGTGAGTCTATCAGGCTGGATTCATCATCCTTCAGGAACTTTGCCACAGAATGCAGCCATAATATTTTGGCTGCCTCGTTTTGTTGCGCTTTTTAGCTGTCTACTTGCTTTTTTTTACTGATTTTCCCAAGAGGCTTCACTTCAACTTCCTTTTTGTTGGCCTGCCGCGCAAAACTTATGCTTGCCACTTTCGGTAAGCAGCAGCATGCTGGGAATGAGAATGAAAGAGGCTGTGTTGCAGGCGTCGCCTTTGCTGCCACATAAATTAATGAAAATTTATTTATGCACCGAAAATATGAAAGAAACAACAAGAAAAGCAAAAAGCGGATATATGCAAAGCTGTCTGCTTGTTTGCTGGGTGTGTGGCGGAAACGGGGAAAGGGGAAAAACCAGCGATTGTTGCCGTGTGCCACTAAATTTTTTTCCACTGCATTAGGCACACTCAAACATGCACACACACGTGTACACATGCATATATCACCCAGAGATATGCACAACAAATGCGCAAAGAGCAACGGGAAATGAGGTGAGAGGCGCCACCCTACTTAAAACTTTTTAAATCATTGTTTAATGACAAATTACACTTTGCTTATTTAATAAACAAATAGCAATTACTTACTTTTGCTTAATCACAAAATATATATCCTTGCAATTGATTTATAATATTATCTGCAATGCTTTGCAAACACATTAGTCAAGTTTCTGGTTGGAAATGCTTTATGTCTTTTATATTAAATTGGGGCAAACATTAAATAGAAGAAGTACACATGAGAATATAAGAGATTTACACAAATTTAAGGAAGAGGAATTTATTGAAATTAATATATAAAGTTATGTTTGGTAACCCATGAATTGGGTTAATCTTCTTCATTTTTAGGAACTACAGAATTTTTAATCATTTTAATAAAAAAATAAATATATTTTTTATAGAAATTATATTTTTTTAGTTTTATAAGAAACCCCAATTAAATTAATTAAAATATATTTTAATATTATTCATTTTTTTTTATAAAGTACATTATGTATTTAAATTTTGGTATTTAAGACCAACTTTCATATTGAATAAACAAGTAATAGGATACCTGAAATGTATTTAAAAGCAGTGTTAAAGTTGTATGCTAATCGAGTTTTGCCGACTTAAACGTGCCAAATTGCTTTAAGCTAAAAACATATATTTATTTAGAAAATAATCTAAAAACAACAAGATAAATAGTTTACTAGTTAATGTCAACTGTGGCACTGCAAGTTTTTTAGCCGCAAACACTTTAAGCGAATAAATTCAGCATGAGGAAAGGACATCAATTTGTGAAGCATCAACGGGAACCGCTGGCAGGCGAACTGAGCAAGTTCTCCAAAGTTCCAACTGGCAGATGTCCTTGTCCACGGGCAAGAATATGTGCAAGAATAACAAGCAGGTGACTGTCGAAGTGCCACGTCTGTTGTCTGTTGACTGTTGTCTGTTGACTGTTGTCTGTTGGCTGCTATCTGATGTCCAAGTAAAATGACTTTTCTTGTTGCTTGCCAAATGGTCAACATTATATTTGCATTAACCCGGTTGCCCTTAATTCCCTTCCAGGCAGCTGCAGCTCAAGCTAAACCTTTCTTCTGCCTGAGTAGCTTTGTCTACTTTTTTTTTTTAGCTGTTTCCGTTTCCGTTTGGCTTCCACTTGACTTCCGTTGCACTTGTTGTTGTTGTCACTTTGTTTTGCATGTCGTCACGCGCTCGTCCTGCACTTTAACTGCACTTGTCTTGGCCCAGTTGTTGGCCATTTTGTAGCCGTTTTGTCGAAAATGTCAACAAAATTGCCAACTCAACGCATAAGCAAACACACATTAGCCGTAAATGTGCACTGCAAGAAACGATCATTTCAAAATGCTCAACATTTGAATAAATAAATAGGAATTTTAAATATTTCCTTTTTTTAAATAACGAAAAAATGATATTGTATTTATTTTATATAGTTATTTTTATTTATTATTTACTTATTTTAAATTCTTTGAAAACTCACTTGTTTAACTAAATTTATTTTCTGTGTATTTGTATTGAGGGGTGGTCGAAGGCGTGTATGTCTGTTTCTCTGTGTCTGTTGTGTGTGTGTGGCGTGTTCCTGCTTTTTATGTGTTCTTGCCACATCATCAATTACACATTTTACAACTTCTGACTGAATGTCAGGGGAATGTGTGTTGCGGGTGGGGGGGGAGGGTGTTGCGGACGCCGCGACGTGCTGGGGCCACTGACAAAACAGACATAAATCAAACATTTCCCACGTTGCGAAACAATTTCCGGCTGCTTGGCAACTCAAGACTTCTATACGAATATGTGTGTGAGAGTGTGCGTGTGTATATGTGTGTGTGTGTGTATATATATGTGCGACTGTCTATCTTTTTGCTGAATTTTATTTATGGCATCCGCCAAAATACACACACACACACACAGAGACAGACAGACAGACTCAGACAGTCTGAGCGAGGAGCAGACAGACAGAGAGACAGACAGACGGACAGACAGACAGACAGACGGACATATATGATATATAGACAGAATGACTTCAGTTAGAAAATTTACAATTGCTTTCACTTGATACATAATTGTTATTGTTGTTGCTGTTTGCTATTGCTGGTTTTGGCTGTTTTGGCGCTTTTGTATTGCATTTTGATTTGTGGTTTAGAAGCTTTTGTCTGGCTCATAAATTTGGTTTATGCAATGTTTATGTGTTTGGCCATTTTACATGATATGTTTTCCATTGTGCGGCTAATGCACTGCACAAAAATATTTCCTAAAAAAAATTGTTTCGAAATTGTGAAAAAAATACCTCAAAGAAAATCTAAGGAATATTAATTTATTTATTATTTGAAAATAGAAGGATAAATAAAATATATATTTCAATAAGATTGTCAAAGAAATAAATTATAAATAATAAGTAATAAATTTAAAATAACGACTTATGTTTTCCAGTTTTTCTCTTCATTTATTTTTTCAAGTGTTGACAGCTGAATTTCAGACCAAAATATTTCCAGTACAAATAAAGGAAAAGCGCCCACAGTGCGTATACATTCCCAGCACGTAATTAAATTCAACGAAAAATCATATTCAATAATAGTTTCCATTTTGACCAAATTGAGGAATTGGGCAATTGAATTTGGCTTTGCCCAAATTGATGCTTTGTTTCAGGCACGAGCGCATCACAGCAATTGCTGCCCATTTGTGTGTGGCAAGTGAATCCCCAGCAAAAGTTGCCTCAATTTGTGGCAAACACACATACACACACACAAGTATATATATGTGTGTGTGTTTGTGTAATACTATAACTGTAGCCAAGTCAAGCAACTTGCACAGTGAATGCTTTACTTCTTATTTGACCCTTGGTTCAACGGCACCTTTTGGCCATTGCCAATTTACGCTTTATATACGAGTCTCGTTCAGGCCATTTGCGACAAGCTACGCAGCAGTTGTCAGAGCTGCAAGAGGCAAGTAGCAGTCAGCCTGACTGGGGACTGGGGGTAGTCAGGAAGCCCAGTGCGATTCAATCAACCCAAGCCAAGCGCACCACAGCTGCCGCTAATAGGAATTCAACCATGTCGATGGCTGCAGTTGGGTATATTAACTTTCTAGTTATCCTGCAAAAATTTGCATTTTAAATAAAAAAAATAAGAAATATTTTTAAGCATTCTGTTAATGGTTTTTTTTTAAAATTTTTTTTATACTTGAAACATTGTATAAATTAATAATCAAATATTTTCCATAAAGACTTAAATTCTGAATCAATTTGAATTTTGCTTTATTAATTTTAAAATCTTTCATTCCCTTTGTATATATCGAATCATTTTCTCCCTATTTCTCTTACTCTACCTCTTACTATATTTCTTGTCTCTCGCTTGATTTCTCTTACTCTTCCTCTAGCACCTATATCTCACTGTGTCTCCCTTTCCCTTTCAGTGTCTTTCCCTATCCATCTCACCTCATCTCTTAATCCCACTCTGCCGCCTAATTGAATAACAGCTTTGCTATATTTTATTTTGCAGTGTATTCAATTACACTTTCTCGTTATGTTTATTCAAGCAAATTTATATAAAATAATTTTACATATTTCTGTAAATTATTTTGTTACATTTTATTTTGTTTGATATGGTTTCTTTCAATTATGAATATTCAACAAATTATTTTGCTGAAAACTTAATTAATTCCAATTATTATTTTGCTCTGTTTTATTTATTTTATATTATTGAGTTACCTTTGCAGGGTATTAAATTGCACTCATTTTTTCTGTGCACTACTCATATTATTTATTGGTCACATTCTGCGATTGCTCACGGCCTGCCTAGCACACACTGACTGACTGCTGTGGCATTTGGGGCATGCATCATAATTTAATATGGCCTTTACTTGGCTTCGGCTTTTATGTGCTACCTTTATTATTGTGTGCCCGTTTTATGTGCTTATTGGGATTGAAAGGGTTCTCCTTGGACTGAAGCATCATTGAATCTCTCTAACACCCCTCTCTCTCTCTCTCTTTCTCTCTCTCTGTCTTTGTCACTGGCCTGCTGTCCAATCCTGAGTGCTTAAATTATTTATTAGGCATATTTTGGGACAGCCTTGAGAAATATTATTATGATTTCCGTGCCAGGCTGCTGGCATATGGTGCTGCGGATATTCAGCACATAAATTATGAGCACTCTCTGCCTGACCCAACAATCCAATCCGAATGACATTATAACCTTACAGATGTATTCCCAAATGCGTTACCACTTCGAATACAAAAGTTGGTGCAGGCTTTTATGACAAGTTTCGTATAGTTTAAATATATATAATAATTACTTAATTTTCTTTTCTATCTTAGATAATAGTCCGCTCTATTAATTGTTTATACAATTTTCTCATATTCAAAAAATTGTTGAATTGTCGGAGAATTCAATTTCTGGATTAACTACAAAAATACCACATATTCATTTGTTTCTTGTTTGCAAATAATTAAATTATTCATTGAGCTTCATATTATCACATGTTGCCAATTAAGTTAACAACAATAACCAGCAATCGATATCTCATATATATATAATTTAATTAAACAATTGAATGTATCAAGAGAAAGCTACTTGAATAAATATGCAGAGCGATTTTTTCTTGTGGATTCATTTGGACAAGATTTTTCTGTGCCGCCTGACAAAAATAGAACAAATTATTATTTGTCATACATATATATATATTTTTGGGCACAAGAGTTTAATTGAGTGGCAAGAGCAGAGAGACAATGTGAGGGAGACAAAAGTAGTTTATGAGTGGCAAACAAATTCTTGCAGCAAATTGCCAGTTGATTTTATGAAAATTTCTTTAGCCTACCAAAGGACAAAATATTGCAATAAATTTATCATATCCTAATGCATAGCACAGAAATACCAACACATCTACAACTCTCTGGCAAATTAAGTAAACATTTATTTGCATTTTTGTGCATGACACTGGGTTTTCCATGCAACACCTGCTGCAGCACTTAATATTTATTTTATTTGCTGGCTTTATTTAAGGCTATGCACAAGGACACTGATAAGGTTAACAGCTACGAGCCGTAATTGTCCGGGCTATTTCAGTGCTGAGTTATTTACGGTTCTAATGCCACAGATCTGAAATTTGTGTGCCGCATAATTTACTAGATAGTCGTAATTTCGAATGCAAATTAAATTTGATGTGCCACAGCAGAATGGCATTTAAGTCATAATTTAAATCAATTTATTTTTTTTACGTATTTTTATCATGTGGCCTTAACTAAATAATGCATATGTTGTAGTCGAACAAAATTTGCTACATTTTTGTAGTGATTTAAATAAAAAAAACAAATAAAATAGTTTTAGTTGAGGGAGGTCGACTTGGATACAGAATTTTCTGACGTGATTCTCAACATATTTTGATAAAATAAAAAGATGTTAAAAGTTTAAAAAGAAAATAAAAAATGTATCTCTAATCAATTTGTACAATCTTTGATTATCACATATATATCAATGGCCACAAAAGCTATCACATAACAAATTTTTGATATTAGTTTTTATGTGCCGCAGATATTTAATAAATTTAGTTATATATATATTTTTATCATTATTCAAATTTATATTAAATATGTTTAGTATGATTGGAAAAAAAGTTTAAAAAAGAAAATAAAAATTTATCCCTAATCAATTTTTATAATCGTGTTGATTACACATCTCATTTATATCAATATCCAAAAAAAAACACCAAAAGCTATCACGTAATAAATTTTTGATATTGATTTTAATGAGCCGCAGATATTTAAAAAATTTAGTTATGTATATATTTTTATCAGTATTTCAATTTATATTCAATATTTTTAGTTATGATTACCTCAATAAAACATAATTCATTTGCACAACAGTTGATTTAGCGACTGCTTAATAACTTGGCCAAAACTCACATGAGACGCTTGTCAGTTGCTTATTGAAGTGCTCGACAGTTGGCAAACTGCAAGGATAATTGAATGTGGCATAGCAGGTGCAGTTGCTGGCAAATAGGCAGCAGATTCTGTCCAAAGGACAAACAGGAACTGGCTGCTCTTAATAGATTTACGGGCCACAGTAACGGTGCGCCTGTTAAGTCAACACACACACAAGCACACACACACTCACATACACACACACAATATTATTAAACTTGGGTAATATCCGCTCTCCGTTGATGGTCAGCCGAGTCATTCAGTCAGCGGGGGTCGGGGGGCTAACTGGACTGGCTGACTGCCGGCAGAGAGGCCTCAAAATGTCCATCAAAACGTCAGCAGGCATAACTGTAGCCTCCGCAGTCAAACTGATAAGATATGAAAAGCAATTTACGTAAACTGTCAACAGCAAATTCCCTTTTTGCACATTGCACTATAGAAAAAACCGACAATATTTCTATCAGAAACTTAGAATTTATTAGCAGCATAAAATAATTAATAGTTTCTGTTTTTAATTTATTTTTAGGCCAACAAAAATTTCTACTTAATTTTAGCAAATATTTTTTCCTTAAAAACAAATTTTCTAATCGAATTTTTCTCTCAAACTTTTGCTTAAAAAACTTTTTACTTTTTTCAAGAAATATGTTGTAGAACTGCTCAAAATGAAATATCAGAAACTTTTCTCATACGAACCATTGTTTTTTCTAAGTGTATTTTTTGATGAAAGCCACTTTTTGAAGTATTTGTAAAAATAACTTTTTTGCCAGAAAAGTTGCTTTTGTTTCCACAGAACCAAGAGCGAGAGAGGAGCAGAAGAAGAAGTGGAATGGACAAGCCAAATGGACAAGCAGAAGCTATGGAATTAAAATATCAGCCACGTAAATGGTAGTATATATTTATATATCTCTATATATATATTCGATATGTCAATCAAAGTTTGGTTTTTTTGCAAACATACAATTAGGCTAGAAGACAACTTAATACCGTTTGAGTGGAAGCATGGCCAACTGATGTTGCCTCATTTTGTGATCAAAGAACAGGCATTGGCCATAAATACTTGAGCCATAAATACTTTGCTGGGCATTTTGCACATCTGAGCAAGTGCAGCCAGCGTTTACAGAGATTATTTTGTGATCGTCTGCAAACTGTGAGCACCGCCGGAGACCGAATGGAAATTGTAGCTACTTTTGCGGCGCACCTTGATGTTCCTCCAGTTAAAGAAGCTTAGGTGATGCGGACGAGGCATTCATCTGGCCTTACCCTCGAATATGGCTGCCCAATTGACATAGTGTTCTGAGGTCCTGTGACGCGATTCCCTTTGGCTGTGCTCCAGCTCAATGAAGCCCGAGGTTTCCAGGTTCGTCGCCAAGCGCATCAGCAAAAATATATTGATTTGAAATAGTTGCAAAATATGCATGAACTGTTTGTTTATTTATAATTAATAATTAATAATTATTAAATGTTAAATATTAAATATTATATTTACAAAGTGTTCAATAGCTAATAGCCAATGCAGCTTTAATTGTTCGAGATTATATCTTGAGATTGAGATTCAAATTATATGAGTTACTATTATTTAATATTAACAATTAATAATAATAAAAAATAGTTAAAGATCTTTTGTAGCTTCTTCAACATCAACTATAGCCAACAGATTAAAGTCTAGAATTGGAGTTAATAGGTTTTACTTCGAAAAGCTTCTAGCAAATTCAGATTTTATGATTTGCTGTCTACTTGCCGATATTTGCTTATTGATGAGCTTATGTTCCCGTTGGGTAAACTGCTGCAGCACTTCGTCATTTTCGCTGTAGCTCACTTCAAAGATTGGAAATTCAATAGTGCAACCTCAGCTTTTTTTGCACTGCTCCACAAACTCGAAGCGACTCAGTGCCTGCTGAATGCCCAGTTGTCAGTGCGCATCATCGATGCTGATGAAGTGATCCAAATACTCCTCATACGAACTATATTCAAGCAGTGCAATGCCTCAAACCGAACTAAATCCAAATTTAATTAACAACATGTTAAGCCCAGATAACAACAACAACAACAAAATACCAAATAAGAAAATCAAATAATTCGTTTGCAATATGGAAAATCAAAATGTGTATTGAACGAAACAAAAAAAAAAAAAAATTACCACAAAGCGCACAAAATGAAAAAACTCTAAATGGAAAAACTGACTGCAAAATCGTTGCTCAAAGGCAAAACTTTGTTGGACTATTATGTAATTTTTTTATTTCGTGCCGTATAATTCTGTGATGCACACACAAACACACACACACACAGATGTCCATATAGACACTTTTACCTCGTGTTGCAAATTTAATAAATGGAAAAACTTTACAATGCCTCTCGTTCAAAAGTTGTGCATATTTTCAATTACAGTTTTCTATGTGCGACACACACAGAACACACACACACACACACACACACACACTTGAAGTGTGTATGCCCAGCACATATATAACTAATTACTTCATCAACATTTAAAATGCGTGTGGCTAAAGCAATTTTTTTCTTTTCTTTTTTAATTTGTTTTTTTTTTAACATTGCATGCAACACATTTTCTTTTTAGCTGACAACTTTTCGCTTTTATGTTGCGCTACTGCAAGAAATGCTTTTCTTAATGAGGCATATTAGCACTCTTCAAGTGTTAAGTTGCGGTTAAGTTTTGGTTGGCTCTTTTGGAGTTGAGTTTTAATGAAGTCAACTTTGTGTAACTCAAATTGAATGTCATTTAATTTGCATAATTATTTATCATTATTATATATATAATTAATTTGAATATCTCAATTTGACTGTTATTTAATTTGCAAAATTATTTTTCATAATTATGTATTATTAATTTGATTATCTCAATTTGACATTATATAATTTGCATAGTTATTTCTCTTAAATATACATAATTAATTTAAATATCTCAATTCTGACTGTTATTTAATTTGCATAAATAATTATTTAATATCATAATTATTTATTAGCAAAATTTCTCAGATGCACATAACTAAAAAATAAAAAATTTTTATATGTATATAAAATATATTCAATTGTTTATTGTTCTAATTAAATCTAATTAAATAATTAAGTTACACAGATTAAATAATTTTTTAATTTCATTTTCCATAAATTAAAAAACTCTGATGATTACAGGGTAAGTCACTTGGCTTGCATTATGGCTAAGATATGGTTGAGATATGGCCTGTTTTTGGTCTATACCCTTGCAAAGGATGTAATAATTCTGTTGTAACGTTTGTAACGCATTTGAGGAGCAGACTTTGAACTGACCAAATAAATATATAGCCAACTTGATATAGCCATGTCCGTTTATTTATTATACTTGTTGTTTATATTTATATGTTTTTATATATGTTATAAAAATATATATATTTTTTTTATTATATATATTTGAAATAGTCGCTTATCTTGATGTTACTTGGAATACATTCGTATTTTATTAAATCTGAGCCATCAGTTTCGGTTAACTATATCATAAACCGAAGATGAATTTTTTTTGTATGAATAACTTTTTTGCTTACCAATTTATACTAACTAAACTCAGCAACTATGTGTGTCAATAAACTGCCAATATTTGACCAAATTATCAACAATATAGAAGTACTATAAAAAATAGATTTTATGAAAAAAATCTTATGATTTTTATGTTGTTGTCAGTTTGACTTCGCTCTGCAAGGGTAGCTAATCTTCGTGGTGCCCAAGCTGGCGATTCTTACTAGTCTTCAATTTCAGAACAATACAAAAATGCTGACTGGATTGTAAGTGTGTGTGTGTGAGTGTGTGTGTGTGTGTGTTTGTGTGAGTGCATTTACGCTATTTAAACACGTTGCCCACTGTTTGCTGTTGCTGCTGCTGCTGCTGTCGCTGCTGCAATTAACATACTGCTGCTGTCGCTGCAACTGCTACTGACTCTGAGGGAAGCTGCTGTTGTTGCCTCCAGTTGTTGCTGCTGCTGCTGCTTTCTACTTGCATCTCGCAGTTAGTCGCCGCCTTCGTAGCGTAATTTGCTACTTGGCTGCTTGGGGAATCTGGCCCCCCCCCCACCACCCTTTGCTGCTCAATCCCTGCTATCCCCGCTGGCTGTAGGTTTCCCTCTTTAGTTCAGTTTACTGGGCGATGCCATTGTTTGACTTGGTCATTAGTAAATGTACTTTGTCGCAGAGTAAAAAGGAGTTAAGTGCGCACTCTAAGGATTTATGCGAGTCCTTGCCACTTGCCTCTCTCCTTTAATGTGTGTGTGTGTGTTTGTGTGTGTTTGTGTGTGTGTTTGTGTGTGTGTGTGGGTGTGTGTGTGTGTGTGTTCAAGCTAGAGCTGCATTCAGTGCACAATTCTTCCTTTCTTTGCAGCGCGTTAAGTGCGCATTTTGTGATGAATGGGACAAAATGCTGTTTGGCAATTGAATGGGTTCCGGTTGAGATTCAAATTGAAGAATGAGTTTGTATTTGAGATTGGGGTTGATGTTGAAGTTGAGCTTGTGGTTGAGTTTGACCAGACAGCAGCTGCAGTTGCAATGACCATCAATCAATTTTACAAGTAATATCCGAGAAAACCGACATACTCAAACACAGATTGTTTATCTATAGTTTTGAAAGCATACTTTTATGGGCATCTAAAAATGTTTTGCTTATTATTTATCTTTTAAAATAAACAACAAAATTTAAGACTTTTGTTATTTAGAAGGAATTTAATCAAACAACTTTTAACAAGAAATGTTGTCAAACAATGCAACTATTTTTTTTCATTTCCTTTTGACGTGTGCTGGGGACTGAAATCAAAGACCCACTTTAAGCCAAACACTATTGGTTAACATTCGAACTGCAATTTGCACATTCTTTTTCATATCAATCGACCACATGAGCCATTCTCGAAGCCTCGTTCTTTCATTTCCCATCTTTTCCTTTTGGTCAAAACACAAATGATTGGGTTGCCATAAATTGCATTCAGTGTCTCTGCTGCTTTTCTGGCCGTACATCTGGCCAAAGAAATCAAAGCCACATAAATTGCACAAATAATTTAGCAGATAGTCTGCATGCCACGCCTCCTTTTTGTGGTCATCACAAAGGGGCGGCTTCGCAATTGCAGTAAATATGGTGCCGCAGCGGCAGCAAGCGGACGCATGCAGTACACAGCACAGTGCAACGGCTGCAGACAAAGGCCCTGAGCCAAAGCCAAAAGAATCATCACTTAGAGCTGACCACAAAGACAGTCAAAACACGCACACACATACACTCAGAGAAAAATATGTGCAACAACTTTTTGGTATTCATATTTCAAATGTTAACATTAATTCATAAAAAATAGATGACTAAAATTCGGATGCTTAGAAACTACATTTAATAAATTTAATCGTGCTCTTTTAATTTAGAGAATATAATACCAGAAAATCAAAAAGGGATTCAGAATTCAGAATTTGAAATCAAACTAGATGAGAACTTGGAACCGAAATGCTTCGAATCAACTAATTAAACCGGAGCCAAAAATTCGAAATTTTTTTCTTATATAATTAATAAAGAGAAAATGATTAAGATTTTCATTTTCGGTTTAACTTTTATTTAAATTTTTTTTTTTTTTGATATTAATATCAAAACCAGAATTGCAAGTGTCAATGAAATTTCATTCGCTTTTTTGAGATGTTTAATACTGATTTATAAAATGATAATTTCTCACTTCTCTTATATTTTTTCTAAGTGTATGCGCTCCCGCTGCTGTGACTGGCTGCAGTTGGAGTTGTGTAGCCGGCAATCGATCAAAAGGAATTATGTCTCAACACAATTGTAAATAAATCTTTGCGGCCAAAGGGACATTATGTGCATGTTGAGGCCAAACGGCTTGGCCATATCGCCGTCCCAGCCACAGACACCACTGAGACACACACACAGCGATACATAGAGAGTGGATAAATCCTGCATATCACATATATGAAGATTGAGTGGTAATGTGTGCAAATCTAAACCTCTCTCACTGTTGAGCCTTTTGCCTACTGCTGCGGCTGCGGCTGCTCCTTGTCCGTTGTCCTTGTGTGTGGTCGTTGACATGTTGGTAAATTGGTCCTTAGCCGATTGCATCGATTGCTGTGGCACATAGACAACGCTATCCGTTTCACTTTCGCCTTTACCCCCCTTCGCTTGTCATCTCCCCACACTCACATTGCTTTGGCACATTTGGTTTCTGCTGGCATTTGTCCCATCCGCTGTTGGAACATTTTGCCAACTTGGGAATTAAGTCTAAATGCCGGAAATTAATCTGCTCTCCAAAATGCAATATTATTCAATGTGATTTTACAAGTGTCCTTGTCATTAGGAAATTGCCCTGTCGTCCCAACCAAGGCTCTCCAGCCTAATGTCCTGCGGCTCTGCGACTCTGTGTGGCTTTCAAGCAAAATTTATAATGCGTATCGATAATGATTTATTATTTAAAGCTCAAATAAATTTCCGGCAAAATTTTTAAAAGTACAACAAAAAAAACCAATAAAAAAAATGTACAAATTTTTAAATGAAATAGAACACGCGCCGCACATGCAGCAAAGTTGCTGCTGCTGTTGTTCATTTATCGTGTGGCACGCAAAACCACAGGCAACTTATCGACACATAATCAGGAGTTTCGAGGACTCATCAGCCGGGATTTGAGTTAAAGAATGTGAAGCATTGCCTTGGATTTGGTTTTATTTTTCTTTTCGAATTTCCTTCAGTTTTTTTTTTCCTTTTTACAACATTAATTTGTTTCTTGTGGAAATTGCCAGGGGCTTTGTGCAATCAGCGTTAGGTTGAAGATGTGCCACATCGCCAATGCCGCAGCGGCAGAGCCTTTTGAAGCTGTCGAGGGAAATTTGGAAATTCGATAGCAGGAAATGAATCGGTCGACAAATGTGGCGTATGTGCAATATGCGTGGCAACAGTCGCACTTGGCCAACAGACCAAAGTCTCAACAGGAGAAGCAGTGGCAGCAACAGATAAGTTTCATTTTGTACGTTCAACAGAAGCAGCAGCGGCAGTGGCAACAGCAGCAGTGGCAGCTTCAGCAGATAAGCGAATTTTCGCACCCTCCGGCAATAAATTTTCGCCAAGGAGGCATACTTTTTCTGGTAGCTGCTTGGAAATCGATCTCAAATCATGTTCTCACATTAATGTCATGAATTATGCATGGCCATAAAAAAAAGGATGTTTTTGTATTTCAATCTGTAGGTTTTCAAATAAATTAGATATCCAAAAAAAAAAAATTGGCATTTGGAAACTAATCGAAAATTGACTTAAAAGTGATTTATTCATCATATTAGCATTTTTTGAAAATTCAAATTAAAGCAAAAACAGATTGCAAATTTTTTGCTTACAATTCGATTTGCTCAAAATATAAAGTTTCACAGATAGCAATTTAACTTATGTGTACATATTATGGAAAAAGTAATTTATATATTTTGTAAATATAAAATATATGAATTATATTTTGAACATATAAAATATATGAATTATATTTTGAACATATGTTTTTGAACTGTGTGAAACCAAATATAATTTCAATCTCAGTTCTGATTTTGATTCTGAATTCCAATCGATTATTTTCTGTTAATGGTTCCGGTACAGACAGCCTTATAGCAACAGATAACTACAAATGGCTATTTGAGCTATATAAAAACTGAATTTTTTTAGAAACTGATTAAATGGCTTTTTCAAATGGTCAATTTTCGGTAGATTGTGCCATTATGAAAGGTTTCGTTAGGCAACATTGCATGGCTGAAAATAAGCAGAAAGTGTATAGAGGGGGGCAGGAGGGATTGTGGGATTTTGGGTAGTCGAACATTAGAAGAGCAACTGGAGCCTGTCTATTCTGTTGTTTGCCATTTGCTGTTGTTGTTGTTGTTGTTGCCTGCTGCTTGATGCCTGCTGCACGTGATGCTGCCCATTAAAATGGGCTTGCCTTATGCGGGGCATATTAATTTTTGTGCCACATTCAAGTTGAAAGCGATGTTCGGATTTCCTGGGGGAGGGTGGGTGAAGGGATAGGGCAGTGTGTGTAATTGTGTTATATGTAGTATGTTGCACATTATATCCTCACGCTGTGAGGCTGTGTACGTAACGTGACACGTGAGCATCGCTTATATGGTTATGGTTATCGCTATTACGTAATAAGCTCGTTTACGGCACGCATCATTGTTGTAGCAACTGTTGTTGTTGTTGTTGTAGTTATTGTAGTTGTTGCTGCCGCTGCTGCTGTTGCATGCTCAATTAGCACAAGAGGCAGGCTGGCAAAGCGCCTCATCGCAAATGCTTCGCTTGTTAATCGTTCATTTAGTTTAATTTAAATGCGTCGAGTTTCTTCATCATGTTTATTATTAATGCCAGCGAAATTGAATTTTGCTACATCTTCAGATTAACGCATTCCATTTAATTGATAGCGGCAATTCAGATTTTATCTTTGTTTTAGTGCTCTTTAAATGGAAATGGGGAAATAACAACTCAACAGGCAGATTTGACTAGGCATTGTAGGATTTTTAAAATAATTAAATACTTTTGGCTGTAAACAGTTTCAACAATTGTTGTGCAAAATGTTTTTAAAACTATTTCAATTTATTCAAATACAAAATGCTAGAAGGTTTGTCTATTATAGACACGCCAAAAGTTAAATACTCTAACAGGAAAAAAAATAAATAATAATAATAATAATCACGGCAAAAACTCTACAGATTTCAGCCATTATTTTTAATATAATAATTACTGGCAAATTTGCTTTAAGTTACTTCAATTTCAATAAGTTATTTCCAAATTGCAAAAGTTTACTGAGGCAAAAAAAGAATTAGCAAAAATGTGAAACAATAATATATAAAAAAGAAAAATGATAAAAAACACTTTAAGCACTTCTTAAATCTCACAATAAATACAACAAAAATAAATAAAGAACCGATTAATTGGGAGCTATATGATATAGTAATCCTATCTGGTCGATTTCGACTACAATAAAAAGACAAATAAATATGAAGATACTAAAAAGAAAGGAAATATACGAATGGCTAAGCGACTATATCAACTCGGCTGATTTTGATCAAGAACATGTATACTATATATACTAGATATCTCATTTATTACAAACTACAAGAGCAAATTACAATACTCTCTGCAAAGGCATAATAAAACTGATAAAGCAAATAAAGCAGCAGCTGTTTAAAGTAACCTCAAAACTTGTGGCTT
This sequence comes from Drosophila demipolita, assembly GCA_035042405.1. Lineage (NCBI taxonomy): Eukaryota > Metazoa > Arthropoda > Insecta > Diptera > Drosophilidae > Drosophila > Drosophila demipolita. The sequence continues at coordinate 1,567,781 of JAWNLI010000054.1, read as the reverse complement.
GGCTGTTTGGCTTATAATTATTTACAAATGGCCAACACAGTTAAGGCCAACTGGCCAAGTCCTGAAAGCTAACCGCACAGTTTTGTTATTTTTGTGGTGTTGGCAAATTTATCTAAACTTGCAGCAAAACCCGCAGCAGCAGAAATATAAAGAAATTTCTTCGTTTGCTGTCAGTGCTCATTTGGTTTGAGACAAGGACCAAAGGGACCAAAGCGTACAGGAAGTGCGAGAGTGAGAGAGAGGGAGAGAGAGAGAGGAGGAGAAAAGAGGATAGAAGAGAAAGCACATCCGTTAGCCAGTTTATTTTTGGGCACATTTGCGGACTATCAAAACAAAAGTGAATAAGTTGTTGCCTGTGGAATTTATGTTGTTGTGTTTACTTAAAACTGCAGGCCAAACAAAACCAGGCTATAACTTCAATTGTTGTTGCTATTTACACACATGTGGATAGTATTGTGTGTGTGTGTGTGTGTGTGTGTTTTTTGGGCGCTTACTTCCAATGTCAGTTTACAAGCCATAAAGGAGCTGAAGACAAGCATATTTGCTTTTCGACTACATTCAACTTGCTGCACTGTCTCACTATATTATGCTTACTCATACTCCCCCGCCCCCCTCTCTCCATCTCTTTCTCTCTCTCTCTATCTATCTCGCTCTTGGTTTGCCTATCTATAACTGAAAGTGGTTGCTTGTAACTTAATTTGCGACTGCTTAAATTGAGCTGAGCCCGGTTCAAGTTTTGCTTAGGAGCTGCCATCAAATGTCATTTTAATCATATTCCTTGATATAGCCAACTTTCGCCTTTGTGGCCTAATAATGCCCCAAAGCGTTTTACCAAAATTGAAAGCTCGTGCAAATAATTTGCATAATGTGCTAGAGCATACACACACACACACACAAACGTGCCGTTAAAGCCGCACTCAGACTACGTGAAATTTGCTCTGTACTCGACAGCAAAAGAGACAAACAACAACAAAATATTGAAGAAAAATGCTCTAAAGCTGAGCTGTCAACACGCTCGCAGTCTCAGCTCTTGGCTCATATTTATATTTTATATTATTTATGCATATATAATACGTTTCTAACGGCTCACACTGGTCCCGACTGCTTCCGCTCGGGGAATACCGCGAATGGAATTGAATATAATATTATTTGAATTTATTTGTACTTCAAATATATGCAGAATAACGCTTGATTGTCGACATTTAAGTAATTGCATTTTTACAAATTTATTACAGAATATTCCTTAATGATTATTGTCAAACATAATTTAAAATTTTCGACATAACATCTGGTAAATTAAAGCGTTTCAAATATGGGCGAAAAGAAAACATTTTGTTTATTTATTTTCATATTATCTGAATTTTAAATATCATGTTTCGCTACTCAAACAACATTTACATATCTCTGACTCAGTAAATCATATTGTTGTTCCACTGTACCTTTAGCCAGAGGCGTCATATTTAATATGCAAGTCGACGGCATATTTCACTGGGAAAACGAAATTAGCCTTAAATTGTTCGCCGCCAAGCGACATGGTTATTAAGTGCTCCACATGCACTTGCCACACACACACAAACACACACATATATATATTTATATATATACTTGCACTTGGTCATGTTAATACACTTACGGTTATGGATATATATACATATATACTTTATTTATGGAAAACTGGTGGCATTAATGAACATGACCCCAACGGCCAACTTCGAGTTCGTGTTGTTGTTATTGCTGTTGCTGTTGTCATTAACCTCAATTTATTTATATGGATAAGTTAGCCTACTTATCCCCCACCCCTACCCCCGCCCATCTGCAGTTACTCGCAGCGACACTTGACTTGACTGCTGACTTGACTCCCAACTGCAATAATTGCTGCCAAATTGCATTCGGCCAGCGAGTTGACCTGACCTGGGCAAATGGCCAAGGCACCCAAGCATTCCCCAGCTGAATGGTCAAGCGACGCCGATGCAAACTTAATTGAAGTGTAAGCCGTTAATGTTGGAAGTGGCTGATACCGCCCTGCCACCACACCCCAAAAAAAAAAAAATCCCTTCAACTGCAGCTGCTGCTGCTTTGGATGCTGCTGCTGTTGCTGCCAGAGCAAAGCCAATGCCAAGTCACATCAATGTCACTGAGAAAAACTTCGGAAAAAGTAACACAGTTGGGTATGCTCAACTTTTAGATACTCTGTATACTATATTCATTACATATAATCGAAATGGGTTTTTTTTAGATTGAAATGTTGTATGCTAAATAAGATCAAAATATGACTAGAAACGTATTGTTTAAGAAAATCGGTTTAGTTTTTATATATATTTAATGCAGTAGGTAAAACGGATTTAAAGTGTTTCTAAATTTGATTAATAGTTGTCGTAAATAAGTGGTAATATTATAAAGGTCAAGTCATGACCTTGAAGCTATTAATTATAAATATCGATTGAGTATCGACAAGGTTATAAATTTAATTATAGAAAAAGTGTTTCTTAATTTAGATGCACTATGTATAAAGAATCCAATCCATGACCAAGAAATGAATTCATTTTTATTTTTAGAAAGGGTTTCTAAATTTAGATCAGCAAAGTTATTGATTTTAATTGTCAGAGTCTTACTTGAAAATCTTTTGTTCGCAATAAAACACAGACAGAAAGACGGACGTGAGAAAATCCACTCGGTTTTTTGATGATAATCAAAAATATATATTTACATCTTTTTGGGTTCAAAGATGCTTGCCCCTGCAACATGCTTTACATTTAAACAACATTATTCAAAGTGCTTATCAGCCAGTCCCGATTGCAGTGCAGAGTACACAAACAAACTAAAGCTAAAGCAGTTAGCCGGGTCGACAAGAGGAAGATTATGTAAAAGATAGAGTGTGGGCGGGGTTGGGGGAAGGGGCAGCTGATGGGTGAAGCCGTTTTTCCTTTTAATGGATTAATTTACTTTGTCGCCGCTGGCAGCAAAGTACTTGGAAGCTGCAAAGCGATGCTGGGGAGCAACGGCGCGTGTAAAAGGTTTCTGCGGCCTGACACGCCCACGCCACGGCACAATCGACGCCTGCTTTGCTGCCCCATTAGAGGGGCGAGTAAATGGTGCATGCCGCATCGAACCTAATTGAAATGCTGATGAAAAGAAAATGCCTGTTTCAAAAACAATAATGAAAAGTGAAATAACAATAAAGCGTTTGCCAGGGACACACACACAAACACACATACACCACACACACACACACATTCACTTAACCAAGCGCTGATAAATAAAAAAGAAAGGCAAAACGAGTCTGAAACGGAAACTGAAACTAAACAAAACAAAGCAAAACAACAGCAAAGCGGAAACAATGTTGCTGTTGTGTGTTTCAATACCCTGTAGTACATAGCTGAGCTAAAGGGGTATTTAGACTGCTTACTTTGAAACTCAAAGTGCAGCTGATGATTTGTTGTTTTTGAAATAAACGAAGAAAATTCATTTTTTAGTTAAAGTTTAACATTATACATAAAATGGGAAATTAGAGAAACAAATATTGAAATAGATTAAAATATCTATAATTTTCAATTGAAAATTTAGAAGAAATTTGCAAGTAATAAATTTATATAAATTTATTTTTATTGATTTTTATACCAGTTAAATCTAGAAAAGTCAGAAATAAAAGATGTTCTAGAATTTAATAATTCAAAAAGAACAGACTAAATTAATAGAACAAGTTTGTAATTTATTTTTAATAAATATTAATATTTAATTTTCAAATTATTTTTGATTCGGTGTATTTTTTTTTAATATAAAATATATTTTTGGCTGGCTCCAGATAAAGTGTTAATTATTTTCATATCAATATATTTCGAATTCTTTTGGGACACGTCTTCAATGAGGTGTTTTTTAATATTGCTCATTAAGTATGATCAAGTTGAGCATCATTTTGAAATGTAGGGTAACTGTTAGTCTGGCATTTTCGCATATGTCGCTGTTGTGTTGTTGTTGTTGTTGTAGCAGCAACACGGGCACCAGCAAACTAACCAAAGCAGACACACGGCAGCCTCTTCGGTGCCAGGCTGGCAACAAAAAGTGGCCTCCGCTGCCACACCCTCCCCCTGCCTAACACTGCGCCAACCCTTTGGCTTGGTTTGCCATATGTTGGTCAAAAAATAAATTGAAGTGGTTTCCCCGCAGTCGACCTACATAAACATATTTTAGCCACTCAGACAGCGAGTTGTGTATCTTTGTGGGATCCTTTTCCGACTCGTACTGTCTGAGTGTGTGTGCATGTGTGTGTGTGAGTGTGTTTGTGTGTGTAAAACATTTAGCAAGCGGCGCCTTAACGTATGCAACATTATTTCAAACACAAAAATAAAAATGCCCCAACACAAAGCAGGAGTGTGGAGAGGGGTGCAAGGGGTGTGGATTGTAAGAGGTGCTGCTGATGCCGCTTTAGCATTAAATTAGATGGCTGTCTGGCAATGTGGGTAAATGTGCTCATCGTGTCCCGTCTCTGGTTCTTGGCCAGGTGCGAGAGCTTAGCCCAGTGTCATTATATGTTTTACCCGCATGTAAAATAGTTTTTATGTGCTTCCCCACCTTCCTCACCCCCCTTACAACCCTTGGCACCTGTATGTCTCTCGCGTTGCTTGTTGTGAGTGCATCATTAATTTTAATTTGTATAGAGCCCGTGCCGACGACATGACCATCAACCAGCCAAGCCAGGACATTTAGCTAGCTAGCCAGCCACAGCCAGCCAGCTAACAGGCACGCCAACTGACAGTCGAGGAGGACACAAGAACACCCAGGACACTTGGCCAATTCTAAATAAGCGAAAACATTGCACTCAAAAGTCACAGACTGCTTGATGCTCTGTTTCAAGCCGTTCTTTTTAACCAAGTTTTTTCTTTGATATTGAAAATTAACTTTCACTTTATAGTTGAATAATAAATAAAAATTCCTTAATTTTTTAATATAAATCATATTTAAAAATTTTCAAATTTAGAAATGTTTTGAAATTGATTGAAACCCATAACTCTAAGTTATGTAATTTAGTCATATTGTTATGCAAGCTGCTTAACTAAATAAGTCCTGTCCAGAATAGATGCATCAAGTTTTTTCTCTAATATAAAAAATTAACCTTAAGTTGAGAAGTCAGAAAAAGAGTTTTAAATTTATTTATGGAGTGTAGAAAGCATAGAATTTGAAAAAATATTATAGCCTGAAAAATATTGAATAATTATTAAAAGTCCTAAAAAGTTCTTAGTCAATTTAAAGAATGACCAAAAAATGCAAAAGGGTCAAATACAGAAAATAAATTTGTTATCATATTTTATTTATTGAATTCAGAAAAAGCATGAATTTCGCAATTTACAAAGTTAGTACATTTAAATTTCGACAGTCACAAAAATATCAAAATAATATATATTAAATATAATTCAATTTGCTCGAAATTAATACTAAATATGCTCTTTTATCAGCGTAATTAAGGTATAAAAAGCACAACCCGCATCGTTCCGTTCTGCTAATGCTCTCCGCTCGCTTCTCTCTGCTCGCTTTTCTCTGCTCGCTTCTCTCTGCTCGCTGCACTGCTTGCTTCTCTGCTCGCTTCCCTCTGCTCGCTTTCCTCTGCTCACTTCTCTGCCTGCTTCTCTGCTCGCTTCTCTCTGCTTGCTGCTCAGCTTGTGCAGCAAACCGCAATCCGACAACGTCACTTGCATCGCTGTTTAGTTTCACTTAAAGTGCCTCTTTGTCTGACTTGCCTTCCTACCTCCCCAACCCCGCTCCTGCCTTGCCTCTCTACCGCATTTCATCCTCCACAGTGCCATCTGTGTGCGAGTCCTTGCCGAGTCCTGTTTGCCCCCATTTTCGCCAGTGCCAGAGTCTTGCGGTTGGCTAAATTATGAATTGTGATGAAAATGTATTGCCTCAAAAAAGATGTTGACCAGTAAATTAGTTTTAGTTTCTCTCTCATTTTATTTTGCCTGTTTTTTGCTGCATTTATTTGTGGCATTTCTCTTGACCACCTAACGCACGCAAAGCCAAATTGAAGAACTGCATCAGCACATTTGATTATTTACTCGAGCAAACTTTTAAATATATTAATAAAGATGTTGATCAAATTGTTGTTGGCCTCTCAATTTATTTTCGTTTGTTCCAATCTCAAGCAAAATCAGAGCACATTATGTTTGGGTATTTTAATTAAATTTTATTCAGATTTTTAAGCAAAGTTGAACTGTTGAGATTTGGATTTTATCATGCAAAAGATTGCTGAGTCATTGTGTGGTTTTCAAATATTAATGTCATCAAAATAAATTACTTTAATTAAGCTCAACTTGTATGTATTGATTGAATATAATAAATTTATATGTGTTTTATAATTAAATACAAGTATAAAACTAATTGCAATTTTATTATAATTATTTATGAATGTGAGTAAAAAGTATAAATTGAATTAAATTCATTTAATGAAGTGTACAATTTTTTTAACATATATATACATACATTTATATTTATATATGAGAAATATCAATTAAGCCCAGCTAACCAACTGTCAATATACCCATTTATCTCTCAATCTTTTCCCCGACATTTCTACCTTAGCTAAATGTAGTTTCCATCGTCAAATATTTAACCGCAATTTACATTTGGCCCTCCTTTCTAATTAGCATAGTTCCCCTTGTTCCTCCCACCACACACCGCTGTCATCCCACTTGACGTTGGTTACATGATGCTCCTGTTTTTTGTTTTTTTTTGGTCGAGCGGAAGAAGAGGCGTGCAAGCCAACTACTTGTAACTACCAACAACGATTCAAGCCCATCCTTGGCACATAAAAATCCGCAACTAATCACCGCATAAACACAGCCGAAAAACTTTTCCTAATGTTAACTGCCAGCCGCATCGCATCAGCTACAGCTGCATATAAAAAAGTGGGTAAAAGATACAGATACAAATACAGATACACAGATACAGATACAGATAGAGATATAGATACAGTGCGGCTCACATACGCAGCCAATTAGTGGATACTCGTTTACTATAGTACAAGTATGCCATACTACACTCTAATATGCACATACATGTACACAAAGTTTCTACACTCGTCATATACCCCGTGGTTAGCATCTGGAATGAATGTTCTTCTTTTTTTTTTGCATAGTATTCAGCCTGAAGAAATTTATTATTTGCCGCAAAATATGATAGTATTAAAATTATAATTAATAATTTACATTTTAGTATGCTTTTTATTAAGAAGCAAATTTTAATTGCATTGAAAATGCTTTAATTAAGAGCAAAATTGAAAAAAAATGCAAAGAGCACCAAATATTTATCTTTTCCTTTTGAAAAAATTCAAGTTTAAATTTTAAATTAATTTTGTCTTCCTTTAACAAATCTTTCTCAGCTCTCAAATGTATTTGCAGATAAATTTGTATTGAAGTTGTAATCAATTGTTTGAACACTGTTAACCCCGAAATTGAGTACAGGATATGGCAACGTAGCCATTTAAGTATGCTTAACAAGCATGTAGCAGCTAAGGGAGGAGTGAAGAGTGAGGAGGGGAGAGGTGTAGGAATTTGTGGATTGGGGCAAGTGGTTGTTGGGTTGCTCAGCATGAACTGAGCGCGGATATAAACTTGCAATCAGCGGTTATGTAGTGTGGGGCAGCCTCACGCTCGCACTCGCAACACAGCAACATAATTACACTTGTCAGTTCATTGTGCCACAATGCGGCAAACAGAGCGAGCGAGAGAGAGAATGAGAGGAAGGAAGGGAGGTAGGTGAACAAAATAGATGGAAAGGATACCACACACAGTGCTGCTGCTGCCGGCTTGTAGGCAGTTCGGTGTCCAAACCGATGAATACGAGGCGTGTAACCAGCTTCTCCCACGCATGTTGCACGTGTTGTTAATAATGATTATGATGATGATGATGCTGCTGCTGCTGCTGCTGCTGCTGCTGCTTCGTCAGGATGGCCATTTGTTGTGGCTAATTGTGTTAAAGCCGCACGGCTAGTCAGTGAAACGTGACACATTTATGTGCACAATTTTCGGTGTGCGGCTACAGCAACTGAATTTCGCAAATGCACAAATCACTGACCCACAAACACATACATCAGAGACACTCACCTACACTGTACAAAAAAAGTTGAAACTAAAATTTTTTAAATTAAAAAATTATATGTATTAAATTAAAGGCAGTAAATAGGTGTGTCTTGAAACCACTTGTGCTTGATTTAAGCCTAATTTTATAAGCCAATCGTTTTCTAACCCTTTTATAATGCTACGGTTTTTCTCAGTGTACACACACCGCAACATGTGAATGCCACAATATTATGAATAGTCTGACAGTCAGTTGATTCTAACCATTTGCCATCAGCAATAACTAAACGTTTTCAGCTTATGGCCACTTTTAGTCAACCTATGCCGCCTCCCCGCACACATCGCACACCCCGTCCCCTTGGATCTAAATAAATTCTACGGCTAAATGTCAGCTTCAATCAGCTGTGCAGTCAGTTGTCGACAACGTCGCTCATCCGACCCGTGTTCGCAGCGCAACAATTGTGCCTGGCAATAAATTTATACAATTCTTTCCTTTCCCTGTTTTTGTTTTGTATTTTTCTCTTATTTATTGGCCACGTTTTTTCTTTACTTTGCCAAAGCATGTTGCCAATAACAAAATGCAAAAAAAAAATGAATATGAAAACAAAGCCATTTCTTGATCAAAATGGAAATGCTCTGCTAATAAAAAAAATAAGTTAGTTTTAATGTTTAGAAATATTTGCAAACTGTTTAAAATTGTTCAATACAATTTAAATTTTTTGTTTTATTCAGTTTTCGGTTGTAAAACTTGCTGTTTATAATTATTTTTCAATTTTTTCGCCCAACTATTTGCTGCAAGTTGTTTAACATTTTCGTCATTCCTCATTTTTTACGCTACATGGCATACAAAAAAAAAAAATAAAACACAACAAAAATTCGCATAGCTGTATTCGATGTGCTGCATGTTGATAGACACAAAACTTTATTCACTTCCAATGTGCTGGCCATGTGGCATGCTACCAGTTAAATACCCTGTTTGAAAATTGTGCTTCAAAGTGTAACTGGCTCTAAAGTTACCAAAAGTTGAGAAAAATGCATTAAATAAAAACAGTTTTAGACATGCTGTCAACCTGAGAGGAATTTCCGTTTCCGGTTTCGGACCTGATACTATAGATATATATATGGACTTCGGTATTCAGATCCGTTTTGATGCAAGACGAAAGCTTCAAGAAAAAAATGTGAAAAATTAATATGCTTTTTGGCTAATAATAATAATAATATTATTAATTCCAGTTGTTGGTTCTTAAAAATTTTAACTTCAATATTGATTCCAGTTTTAAATTGTAAACGTAACCTGGTTTTAGTTAACAATGTAGTACATAATTTTTAGAAGTAAATATTATTTTTAGTTAAAGGTAAAAATAAACTTAATAATGTAGTACATAATTCACAGCATAAAATATTAATTTTTTCAGATTTATTTTCTTTTCATATAAAAGTAAAAATCAGATAAATAAAAATATTTACCAGGATGATCGGCTGTCTGGCATACTTCTAATAGTCGCATTCCAAGTCGATTTTTCTTGCACGCGTGTGTTAACATTTTCGTATGTTGTGCACACACACACACACACAGACACACCCGCAAACACACGCCATACACATAAGCTAAAGGAACAGTTTAAGCCATAAATAAAATTTAAGCTACACGATGACGACAACAGCGTACAAGTATGTGAGTATTTTATGTGCTTGTGTGCATGTGTGTGTGTGTGTGCTAGTGTGTGTGTGTGTTAGTGTGTGTGCTTTGGAGCACTCAAGCAACAAAAGGTAGCGCACTGGCATTTGATTTATGATTGCTCAGCCAGTGAGGTTAAGACTTTGAAAATATTTTCACAGACACATAAAATACGGGGCACAAGAGTACAAATCATGTATGTTGGTAAGGGGTGTGGGGGGGATGGGGTTGGTGCCCGCATTGAGGAAATGCCAAAGCTGAAAAGGACAACTAACAACATATAGCCAGGTCTGGCCGGGCCTGGCAGTTTTGTCAGGTTGCCATAGGGCTTTTATTAGTTGCGCCTAAGCATAATGACAGCTACGCACACACACATGCACATACATATACATATATATATATATATATATATATATAAATACATATTTACATCTGCAAGCTATACATATATGCGGCTGATACTGGTGTTCAATCTAATGTTGCACATGTCAAGAACTGTGGAAATTTGCCTAAGAATTTCGCACGTTTCACGGCTTTTGCCAGCAGCCTGGCAGACTGGCAGACTGGCAACTTGGCTGTCTGTCTTTCCGTCTTTCCGTCGATCTGTCCTTCTGTCTGTCTGTCTGCATACTTCCTGTGTCTGCCCAGTTCGTGCCTGTGCTCCTTATCGGGCCAATAACGTTACGCTGCTGCAACTTTTAGCCATAAGTCTGACAAAAGTTGCAGCTCCTGCCACTGGCTGAGGCAACTCTTTCCACTCCTTCCCCCTCCCCCCACCCAAATACTCTTTCGCATATGTGTTCAGCTCCCATTTACTTAACTTGCTTGTCAATAGTTCTCTGCAAGACGGTTTTTTGCTACTTGCTACTTGCTACATGCTACATGCTACTCGCTACTTGCTACTTCAAGGCATTAGCATAATTGAACTCTGCATTAAACTAAACATATTTATTTTCTTTATTATTATTATTATTTTTTAGGCCTCGTTTTTCTTTTGTAGTCCGAGATTTTTAATAAAACAAATGGATATTCAGATTCGGGCATAGCATAAGAAATGTCAGTAATAAAATAAGTATAAAATCTTAACCAACCAAACAAAAAATATTTGTACTTTCGCAAATATATTTTTGTTTAATAAAATTAGTTTCTTTCACTTCAGAAATAGTTTCCAAAAACAAATCGAGAAATTTTTTAAATTAAAAACTGAATTACTTTGTGCAATGCATTTAGTTTCGAAGTCAATTTGTCAATTTCTTAGATTTAGTAATATGTGCAAATGCAAAATTTACTTGCCGAAAATTTCATGAATAAGCCATTTTTATACTTGGCCGCAATGAATACCAGAAGATGCAATTCTCGGCCAAAACCCAATTAAAATTCTATTGGGCGGCAAATGCAAATGCTTGTACGTTTTTCTTAGCATTTTGCCTGGTATTTTAATCTGCTACACACACACATACAGTCGCAGATACACACACTCACACACACATAAATGTCGCTTAACTGTTTTTGCCAGTTTAGTGCATAAGCCTTTTTAATTGTTTCGTTAAATGAGCCAAACAGCAGCAGGAAAAGAGGAGTAAGAATTCTCTAGTCAAGATCTCGACTAGATAATACCTCAAACTTATCACATAAACTCGGAGCTATTTTCCCAATTTTATTTAAAAATTTTATTTAGGTTTATCAACAAGTTAGTGAAGTAGAAAGTTAATTTCATTATGGTTTTTATATAGAACTTCTTGAATTTAAACTAAATTAAATAAACAACTTACTAGAATTAATTTTATTGATTTCTTTATAAATCGTATCTTCAATTTGAACAAGTTTATGCCACCCCATTTCCATCCATTACAGGGTGCAAAGAGTGTGGGCTTAACTATATTTAAAGTTGCCACATAAAAAGTTATGCATGTTCTTTTGTTAGTACAGATATGAAGAGCTTAACTGTTTAAATAAAACAGTTTAAATAAGACAGACTACAAATGAGTTCAGTTTAGTTCTTGCCAAGAGACTAATTTGACATTGAGACTTAAGCACAATTTGTGGCACACTATGCCTGGATATGTGGCACAGCTTTTCATGGCTATTAAACTCAAATCAAAATTCTTAATTTTATTCGATTTTCTTATTGCCTCTTTTTATTTTTAGCGTCTTAATTGACTTAGTTTACAATAATAGAAATATAATTGTATTCCTTTATAATAAACCATAATCTTACCAAGATTTTCTTATTGCTTCTTTTCTTTTTCCTAATTGACCAAGTTTACAATATTAGTAAAAATATAATAATAAACCAGATGTTACCAAGAATATGAAATTTTATTGTTAAGCTCTTCTTGCTTATTCATTCAACCAATAATTCACACCAGTTACCGTTACAATAATACTACAACTTATCCAATTTTGGTATTCAATGCACGTCCAAAAGTAAACAGTTGCCACTGTCTGAACATCTACTTATAGGTTTCAACAATTTGTTGAAGTGATTGCCACTTCTGAGTTCTTGCCAGAAAAAACTTTTGACCATCTTCAGGATTTCCTTTTATGTATGTTGTCAATTTGAAAAAAGAAAAAAAAAATGTATATAAAAGGTAGCGATGTGTAACACACACATACACACACACACAGAGAGAGAGAGAGAGAGCGAGAGTGAGAGAAATTTGTTTAAAGCTCAATTCGGCAAATGTTGTCAATATGTTTTATCAGCATGCCAACAATATTTACACATGCATAAATTTGTCCAACGGTTGAGGAATGTGCAAAGCAAACGAAGAGAAAGAGAGAGCAAGTCAGAGAGAGAGAAAGAGATAGGTAGTGACGTCCATTTGAGAGTTTTACTTTTGTGTCAATAAAGTTTTATTTTATTATTTAAGAGTGGACAAAAATTGGGGATTTGTTTGGAGGTCTGACAACGGCAGTCGCATGTTTTTGCTATTGAATTTATGCGCTTACTGCACACACACAGGCACACACACACGCGCACACTCACACACACACACACACATACACATTTACACCATTTATATATTTTTTATTTATTTTTTTTTTAAGTATACGCACGTAGCTGGCGAGCAAATAAAGCATGTTGCTCTCTCGGTCTGTTGCTCGAATTCAAACTTATCGAATTTATGTTTGACTGTGTATTGAATTTTAATGCAGCACACCCTTACCCCCCCCCCCCCAGCAATCCAGCCCTAACTTCTCAGCATGTACGCACAAAATGCTTGAGGGACTTTTCTGCAAAAACTACTTAAAATAAGCTCATCCCCATCGCCCCCCAGACGCATAAATTGGATTTTGCGAAGCGCATTAAAAAAAAAAATGTATAGAAATGTAGAAAATAATATAAAATCAAGTGAAGTATGAACTGTTGGGCAAAGTGTATGCCTTATATATATATTTTATACATTTTGTAAAAAATATGTTTACAAATTTTGCTTAGTTTTTTTTTTTTTTTTTTTTTGTTGCAACTGCTGCCGCAATCAAAACGCGCAGCAGAACTGATAAAATGGATTTTGTGCTTGGCAGCAGAGGAAGGAGGAGGAGCAATGTTGGCGATGAAGTTGTGATGTGCTAGACTTGGGGATTGTGGAGCAATCATTGCAAGTTTGCCTTGGTGACATTTACATGAAAGAGGAAGCATCAAATGGAGCCACGCCTTCCTTCTAACAGCCAGCACATTGCCATTAATGCAAGAATTTATAGATGGAAACTAACAACAGCAGCAGCAGCAGCAGCAACAACAACAACATCTGACAAGGGAACAACAACAACAACAACAACAATCCGGAATGTTGACGCCATCGTGCATTGTTGCCAGTTTCAAGTGTCTGTGGCAACGGTGCTGCAAGGAGAACGGAAACAGCAACAACAATGCAACAAGGCAGCAACTGTGCTGATAAGCATAACACTGAGTGATATACGGATGCACCCAGCTGGACTTTTGCTGCATGAACAAATTGCAAGTATCCACATTGCACTATTAGTTAGTTTCACTTAATTGGAGTGTTCATATTTAATTAATAAATCAATTTAAAGTTTGATTTATTTTTCTTTTTAATTTCAGAGGAATATATTTTTTTTATTTAATATTTTTTTTATTTTTACTACTCAATTTAAATACTCGGCTGTTAGTTAATCTTTCCTGTCACTGAAAAGTAAGGTTTTATAATAAACCTTGGCCATTTCAAGCTCTTTTAATGCTCAGCTATATGACAATATTAAATATTAATGTGAGCATTTCCCGGCAACAAAATTGCAACTGGGCAGATGTGTGTATTTCTGCGTGTGTGTGTGTGTGTGTGTAAATGTGTGTCTGTGCGTATGTGTGTCTCTGTGTGTGTGTGTGTGCTCTGCCTTATTGCTTAACGCAGCAAAAGCAGCATCGCAGTCATTTCAGCAGAATAACCAACCCATCCTTACTAATTTCTGCAGCACTTGCAATTTTTGCCATTATTTTTTTTACTCTTCCCAACTTTTTACGCTATGTCTCTGCTTTACTCTCCGCTTTACCCTTTCATCTCGCAGGACATGCATATCTGAGCAACAAGATCTCCTGGCTGCCTGCCTGTACTTGCGACAGTTTTTTAATACGCTTTCCGGCTCACAGGAAGTCCTTGAATTGCGTTTAGTGGCTCTTCGAAAATTGTGTTGAAAAACTGTGAAGCATTGCAAATATGAGAAACTACGAGTTATAATTCGTAAGAGCATTTCAAGACTTTATTGTTATAAAATAATTGAGAAATGGAAAAGTAAAAAACATATTCATATATTTTAGTATTTTAGTGGGTCTTCATAAATTGTGCTGATTAAAAAACTTAAAAGCATTCCAAATATGAGAAAATATGAGTTAAAATTAGTATGAGCATTTTATAAAATATACAAATATTTTAGTATTTTAGTGGGTCTTCAAAAATTCTGTTGATTGAGAGTGCTATGAAAAATTTTTAAGCATTCCAAATATGAGAAATTAAGAGTGATAATTAGTATGGGCATTTATTTTATTATTATAAATGAATTAAGTAACGGAAAAGTAAAAAAACATATTCATAGATTTTAGTGTTTTATTGGTGCTTTAAAAATTGTGTTGATTGAGAGTGCTATGAAAATTATAAGTTGTAATTAGTAAAAGCATTTTGAGACTTTTGTACACATAATTAATGTAATAAAATAATTAAGTAACGGAAAAGTAAAAAACTTATTCATATATTTTAGTAGAGTTCAAATTTGAAATGCTAAGCAAATATTTCAAGTTGAATGTAATTTTTTTCATGTCAAAGTAGGTTTTGCTTTACTCAGCCAACACATCAACTGTGTATTCAACGGAGTTGGTTAATTGCAGTTTTTCTGTGGCACGAAAACAACTATCTAAAATATGTGCAGGAAGAAGATTGCCTGCACGGAGGATCACATTGTGGTAAGGAAATTGCATCTGCACAATGTGGCAAACGAGTTAGGTAAATGTGAGGCACAATTTTGGCCAGGCCAGGCCATTTATTATTTTATTTTATTTTTTGCAGCTGTTGCCGCAGCAGGTGCAAACATATATCGAGACTTTCGGCTGTCCGAGGGCAGGATGAAGGGGCCGTGGCCACCAGCCTCTCGAGCCGGCTAGTTGCATCTTGCCAGGGCGCACGATGCAGCCAAAGTACTGAGGGATAATTTGCACACAATTGATGGCGGGCATTTATCCGTGCTGGTTCACGATAGCTGGCATCAACCGGATGCCAACGGAACGATAGAGGACACACTCCAGCCGGAGTCGGAGTAGGAGTCCAGCATTATGAAGTTAAATGATCATTGATTGGAGCACATAATGCGAAAGCTATCGTTGCGCGATCAAATCCGATTTGCCCGGACTTGCGAGCGTTTTCGTAGTGAACGCAGGATTGACTTGGATATCTTGGATCCGCTGAGCTTTTGGGGTTTTTTTCATCAAGTCCGGCAGAAATGTGCAGCACGTTGTTGGCCAGATACCGTTGCTGAACTGTGTTCACTTTGGCACTCACTGCTCCAATTTGCAGAAAATGCGCATTAACTTACCGAAAAATGCAGAGGCTTTTTGAGCAACTGGAATCTCTGAAGGAACTGAAGCTGCGCGATTGTCAGCCTGTTGGCACTGCGACACTTGTCGCAACTGAGGAAAGTGGACTAATCCGATAATCGAGACTTGAACGGAGACTCCATGCACAACCTGCCCGAGTCGCTGGAGTCCTGGAGTTTATGTAATTGCAATGGCTTGCCGGCGGAATATTTAAACAAAATGTTTACGGCGCTGCCACAGCTCAGGGAATTAATTTTAAAGAGTGATAATACAATAAAAATGAGATTCAAGCAGCTCGTTTGTGGCAAATACTGTGCCACCCTGGAGGAGCTGACGATTAGCAACTGCGCCAATGAGAACGAAAATGTGGCACAGTAGCCCAAACTGAAGAAACTGGAGCTACTCTACTGGCTGGTGGAGCACAAATAGCAGCAGTTAGGCCACCTGGAGTTGCGTGGACAGAGCTGCTTAGATGCAGCAATGCTGACACAGATTGGACACACAAAAATGTCTTGGAAGAACGCCAGTTGCAGGCGCTTCATCTGCCACAGTTGGAGCAACTGAATCTGACACACTGGCCACATCTGGGCAATGATGGGCTGCTTAGGCTAATTCTAGAATGCCCCAAGTTGCACCTGCTGCATGTGGAACTCTGTTCGTGTCTCACCGAGAAAATCAACGCAATTCGCCAATTAAATTGCATCTTTTTGGCATTGGAATCAATGAGTTTAGCTTGCAGCACGCAGATGTGGCTGGCAGTGGCGCCATCAATGCAATCCTGGAGCCTCCAGTCTCGGATCTCTGCTTCAAAGAAGATCAAAGATCGTAAATTTTTAGCTACTACAATGAACTGGATCCGAACTTTCATGATCTCTACATGCACGTGGCGGGATTTCTTAGCGATGATAGTTTCGAATACGAATATCTGGAATTTCCTTGAATATGGAATAGCTGATCAGGTCTTCATCCACTTGTACGCTAATAGTATGCAATGAAACTAATTTATTATTTTATTTTAATTGTATAAAATATGAAGAATAAAAATGCGAAACATATTCCAAATAGTTATAAAATTGTTTTCTATATTATTATATTTTGTATTAGTATTAATAATTATAAACAAAACCCGCATCTTGAATTTCAAAATAGCTTTATTTAAAGTAATCAGATATTCCAAATCGGTGCACTTTAATAATGATTTGAGCGAGTTCAAAGTTGGAAACTCAATTCAAGCTCGAATTTCATGTTAAAATTATACCCTCAAAAAGTGCTTTTGGAAACTTTCCACAGACACAACAAAATGTATTTGTTTATTGAGCTATTTACTTAACATTGTTTACCACATTTTAGAACTACTGAATGCCTCATAAAATATAATAAACATCTACATAAGTTCTTCCATAAAATGGTCTCCAAAAAGGGACAAAAAATAAATAGAACGACAACAATTCGAAAAGATACGTTTTACTTATATGTATTGTAAAATATAATGTGTATGTGTGTGTGTGTATCTGTGTGTGTTTGTGTGTGTGTGTTTGTGTGTGCATTTTATGTTTGGGTCGATTGTAACTTATACAACACGTAACTGGTTGTTATTTTGTATTGCTATTGGCATTTTTGTTAGCCTTGTGGCTTTTCATGCAGCTGCAGCTGCCAAATGTCTGCCAAAAAATATATATGGAAGTCTATTAAGTTAATGTCGCGTAATTTAGCAAACTGTCAAAATCGCTGCCACATAACGGCAAATGCACACGATAACCACAGAGTCGCATTCAATAAGTTTTCATTTTCGTTGCTTTCTTCTTTGCCCTTCTTTCAACTTGGCTTTTCTTCGTTTTCGTTTTTTACGAAATGCGACACTTTTTTCCGTTGCAGCCAGTTTAGGTTTTCATTATTATCCACATTAGAGAGTTGCATTAAACTTAAATTTGAGAATATTCAAATACTAAAGAACGTGCACTGTTCGTGTTGAATGCCGCAAACATGCCACAAAATGTCAACCGCAGTAGCAAAGTTGCAACCGGAAAATAACACGATTTACTTATGTTATTATATTCGCATTTTACTACCGCTAACTTCAACGCGGAAGTTGCGTAAATTATTCGTATGTGCATACACCCGCACACACACACACACACCCACACACCCACACACACACACACAAACACACATTTAAATCACAACGCTCAAAATTCTCCGCTGGCATTTTTAATTTCGCTAGTTTTAAACTACAAAACAAAAGTGTAGTTTTTGTTGCAATTAAATTGCAGCTATAAAATGTACAGCAAACAAATTGTATTAAAGCAAAAATTAATGTTATTAGAAAAAAATGCTTTTTAAATAAAAATCTACACTTTTCATTTAAGCAACTCATAAATTCGATTAATTGAATGATGATTTTTTAAAAATAAGTGTTAAAAATGCATCAGACTCAAATCAGATTTAAATAATAATGGTGAACATTTTTAAGCTGTACAATGACATACAATGTAAATACCCATTTTTAAAAAATATATAAATAACAAATAAAATAAATAAATAACTCTGTAGCCAGGTGTAATAAGCAACAAAGGCCAACAAACAGTCAGAGGGCTCAAAGTGCATGCGAAACATTTGAATTATTTACCATAAAGTTTTTTCCGACTTAACCAAAGAAAAACGAGCATAAAAAATGAGACAACGGGAAAATACAATGCTTTGTGTTTTTTATTCCTTTCTTTTCAAGTTTTTTTTTTTTGCAGAATTTTAGTATTTTTTTTTTTTTTTTGGTTTTGTTTCGCATCGCTCAATTGCCGCTGATGCGTTGAAAGCCGTCGAGTCTGCTGCGGAGCTATACAAATTTCATAGCATACTTTTGCGGGACGCTTCCGTTTTGTAAACAAGCAGCACGAGGCATGCAGCATGAGGCAAAATAGCTAAATGTTAAATGGCATAACGAATGCCATACAAAACTTTATGCGACTTTTATTTGAAAAATACCAAATTGATTTTATGCATTGCTCCTGTCTCTTGCCAGCATTTATGATGCATAACTTTTGATTATCATTGCCTTCGTCTAGCACATGTCGAAGACATCCTTTGCTGATTGTTCTAAAATTATAAACCGAGTGGAGGATATCTCTGATCCGACTAGAGCAATTTTACTTTTTATATTTACTGCAATTGCGACTACTTATTCTTAGGGTAATTTGATGCTTTTATTGTATTTTGTGTGTTTTGTTAAATATTTGTTGCCTAAACAAAAATGTAATATTTCTTTGGTAATTTTTCCTTATGTATAATTTCTTAATTTGCAATTGCATATGCAATGTGTTATGTGACAAGCATGTGTAGCCAATCGTGAATTAATTAATCATGGGCTTCTGTGTGTAGCCAATTGTGAATAAATACATGAATTTATTATCGAAATGTTGGGCATTATCGCTCAATTGGCAATCGCAATTATGGTAATGGAATCCATGGAATTTTAGGTATTTTGTTTATTTGGTTTATTTTATTTATTAATTCTAAGCTAATTGCTGCACAGTATTATCGATCAGAACTCATTGAATTTCGTTGCAAGTGCAAATTGGGTGCTAACATTTTAATCAATTAGCATATTTGAATTGGTGTAAAAAATGGATGCTGATTAATGTGCAGCTTAGTCTATGAAATGGGAAATGGGTTTTCAGTTTGTCAGCAATGCAAAAGATTTTCACTTGAAATACAATTTTCACGCTTATTAAATGGCAGCTGGTCATGCGTTAATTAAAGGATTTTCTACTAAGAATTTTTGGTGCATATTTAAGCATAAGTATTTTTGTGTGAGTGTGCGCTAATGAAGTGTTAGTTATTGTGTTACATAATACACATTGCGTATACGCCATGAGTGTGTGTTAACTGAAATTCTAAATAAACATTTGCATATCACGCAGACGGCAGGGATTTTACTTATGCAACTCCCTTAAATAAAGCCAAAAAATAAATACACAAAAAAAAAATACAGAGAAGAAAAATAAGCTGTGGGAAACGGGACAATGTTGAAGTGAAGAAGCAGGCAAAAATTGAAATAGGGCAAAACAAGTTAACGCTGATTGCACAAAGCCATTTGGATTTGTAGACCGCTACACAGTGGATAAAGTTAAGGAAAACACGAAATTAAAAGGGCGTGTGAATGTGTGTGTGTGTGTGTGTGTTGAGTTTGAGTGTTTGTGCGTCTGTGTGTTCACAGGATACATTTACAAAATTAGCGCAGCAAGGCGTTGAGCTAAGCCATTCATTTTGGCCATGTAAACAGCAAGAGGGGCGCCTCAAAAATGCCTGCTGGCAAATCAACAAATCGGCTCGAGTAGCTGTCACGGCTGGGTTCAAGAAGGGAAGGCGTTTTTTTTTGGGCGAGATTGGGGACTGGCACTCAACACTCTTTTGGGAAAATTGCCGGAAGTTTTTGTGCGATTAAAGCGCCATTATCGATGTGAATTATTTTAACGCGCCAACGCATCTACCTCAGCGCCAAATAGCAATCAATTTGTTGCGCGGCTTTAAAAAGTAATTGCCGAGCATTTGTCGCTGAACAAAACCAGCTAAAACCAACGGAAAACCGAAGACAAACGAATTCAGTGAGAAATAGAGAGATAGAGTGAGAGCGAGAGAGAGAGAGAGAGGGAGTGCAAGCGAGAAGTAACGCAGACAGCTTGCAACTGCGACAAACTTTTTGCCACAAAACTTGAAATTCAAATTAAACTTTTGACTAGTTTTTTGCGATGATTTGTTGCTTCAAGGTTTGCCACTTACATTTATCATAACTAAATCTACGCTTCTTCTTCTTCTTCTTCTTCATGCTTTGACTTTGCAAATGTTGATTTGCGGTCACAGCGGCAAATTTGGCTAATGAAGTTCAAATATTGTTGACTACAGGTGAGACGAAGCGAGCCAAATTGTAAATATTTAATTAGTTCAATTTACTTCAAAGCCGCAAAATTTTATTGACTACCAGCGACCGCAACGGTAAGCATCCAAAAGCCTCAGCATACACTTGCAAAAATATTCAATGAAGTTTACAAAAGTAAATTCTAAATTTTATAAAAAAAAGGATAATTTCCTATGTACGAAAAATGCTTAGTGAAATTAGAAAATATCTATGTAAAGTATGAGGCAATTGAGATGAGAACCAGGTTCAATAAAATCCAAATATCTCAGCTATAATCAAAATTTGATAACAAATTTGTTTACTAAATCAGGTATAAATATTGTAACCCTGCCGATTTTGTCATTTTGGCAATGAGGAAGAATCTTCAAAGCATATCAATGCAAAACAATGTCACCTTATCCTCCCAATAATATTAATAAGGAATTCTTTTATTTATTGAAATAATTAATTAAACTCTAAAATATACATTTTATTTGATAACTGCAAGTACACACTTATTTTTCCAAGTGCAATTCGCACTACGAATGCAAATCACCACAGCAGCTTCAGTTGCAACATTCGGTTTGTTTGAACACTGTGCCAATGTGGCAAACACATGATGTGTTTGAGCCTCTTGTGGATGTCTGATTACCAAGGATCCCGACGGCGTCACATTCCCGGCCAGCTCGAAAGCCAGAGCCAACCACAAAGTCAAAGCTAATTAGCATCTGGATGCATGGTAGGCAGATAATGCGCGTTGTCAGGCATCAGATTTCTTCGGTAGTGAATAATGCAGGTTTGTGGCACTTCGATGGAGTTGTGGCAATGTTTGCCACACAACAACAACAACAACAACAACCATTCAGTTGTTAGCTTAGCTCTAGTTTTAGCCATATACTGTTCACAATAGCAGTGCAAGCTGTCCAAGATGTCGAAATGAAAGTTCAATCAAAGCTGTGAAAATTTGTTAAAGACCTAATTTGAAATTTTTTAGCTAAAGATTATGGAAAAAATCTTGTTGTTTTTATATCATTATTATTATAGTCAAGTATTCCAAAAATTGTTAAAGAAAAAGTGCTTCAAAATAATTTTATGGCTACTACTAAATTTTCTGCAATTTAACTGAATCGTTTCGTTTTGCTAAAATCAGTTTAAACTTATCAATTAGGTCAAAAGCATTTCGAGCAGCTTAGGGCAAGTTTTAATACCAATTTTACATAAAGAGTAAAGTAGTCAAAAAAGTTATATAAGCTAAAAATAATACCATTGAACTAAAGTGAACTAAAATCGTTTCATTCGGCGAGGCAAACTCTGTGTTGGCTTTAACTTATCAATTGGGTTTACTGTACTTTGGGGAGCCTGGGTCGTTTAGGCCAGTTCCTTAATTACTTAAGCCGAATGCAAGTGCAATCGTTATCGAAATTACAAATGGAATGGCAATCAATGGATGACAATCAATTGTTTAATTTAGTTGAAAGTTCGACGACGCCGTCGCTGAATTCGACTCGCCGGCAATTAAGTAATTGAGAACTGTATAAACTGTATATCCAAGTGACTTGCATATATATATATACATTTAGATATGTACTATATATATATATATGGTGAGCAAATCAAAATCAATATCAATATTGTGCTTGCCAAGTGGTCGGCGTAATGCAAATTTCATAATTGAAAACTAAGTGCAGAACAAAAAGTTTGGCACAAACCACTTTTGGCTATAGTCCTGCCTCTTACTCATTTCGTCTCCCTCTCCCCCTCTCTCTCTCTCCCTTTCTCTCCTTTGTGCCTGTCTCTTTCACGGCATTTACTCAAATTATAATTTGGCCCATTTGGCGTGAAAAAATGAAAATAAGCTCAACTTTAGCGTCGAGTAAAACTTTGCTAGTAACACACACACACACACACACACATACCCTCACAAAAAACATACAATTGACTTTGAAAGCATTCGAATGGGGTTTGAGGACTAAAGGTGGGGGGAGGGTAATGGGGAGCCTCTTAAAACCTTTGGCGCAGCCATTCAATTAAACTGAGTGTAGTTTTCAATAAAGTGCGCGCCGTTTGAAAAATGGCAAATAAATGCGAGCATTTCGAACACAAGTTAATAAAAATAAGAAAACAGCTAAAGTTAGAATAAATTTCCTGTGAACAGCTGGCAAATACCCTGTAAACTTTAAGCACTCATTTTAAATTCGTAAGAAAGAGTTTTAAGGACTACAAATTTTATACATTTCTTTTAAAAATATATCATATAAATATATAAATAAAAAATAATATTATATGTAATATTGTTTCCAGCTAAGTATTATTTTATTTTACTGAATAATTAATTTTCTTTAATATTAACCAACAATATATAACAATCTACTCCATATCGAATAAGCCTTTGAACAACTCTTTCGCTTATAAAAATCAGTATCTATTTAATTACTACTATCGTTGTGCACAGCTTGGTGTGCCCTTAAAACTGTAACTGTTACTGTAAAATCAGTAAACTAAAGTAGCTGATAAGAAAAGGAATAAGAAGTGAAGCGAGGAGTAGGGAGGGGCAGCAAGTGTAACAAATAGTTGATACAACTAAATGCAATTTGTGCTCAAGTTTCAGCTAAGCGGATTGCAAAGCACTAAAGCACCGTTCCACATATTGAATATTTATGTATATATATACAAAAAATACTATTTATATATATATAAATATATATATATATATATATATATATATATGTTTGTATGGTGGGGCTTAACTGGAGTAGCTGAACAGACTGTACAATGGACAACGGCCTGTTAACAGGGGACATACTGAAAATAAAATAGTATATAAAGTCAGTCAAATTTATAAATTTAATAAAGTTACAATACAAAAATTGCAATAATGGAATTTATTTGTAGAATCCTATGAATGTTTAATTAGTTTTAATTATATTACATCATTGCACTATTATTTTTTTAATTACAATTAAACTTTCTTACTAAATGTTATTATTATTGTTTTTGTAGATTTTAGTTGTCGCAGTGAGTTTTATATTTTTTTCCGAGTGTACGCTTATAGCTTAGATCAATTATTTATATTCAAAGCTTAATTTAATGGATGCCCGGACAATCCACTGTTTGGGTTTAACTTACTTTTGCAGCTTTATCTGCTGTAACTGTAAATGTATTTTGTTTTTATATTGGCATCTGCTACTTCTGCTGCTGCTTCTGCTGCTGCTGCTTCTGCTGCCTCTGCTGCTGCTTCTGCTGCTGCTGCTACTACTACTTCTGCTGCTGCGACTGTTTGCCTCGCTTCCTTTGTTTCTTGCGTTGTTGCTTTTTTCTTCTTCTGTTCTTTGTTTTTATTGTTCTTGTTGTTGCTGTTGTGTCTTTTGCCATTTATCCAATTGTGTCTTTTGTGTCTGCCTTACATGTGTTTCATACGTTATCTACTTGGCTCCGGGGATAAGCTGCCATCTTGCCTGCACGCCATTACGATGTGCGTGGCTCGCTGTCACTTTAGCTGCCCCACGCATACGCTGCCCCACAAAAGTTCGATGTTGGCAAAGTCGATGTCAGGCAACGTCGAGTGAGCGATAAGCAACAGTAGCAACAGTCGCAACAGCAGCAACAAGCAGATACAAAATATAAAAAAGAAATTGGAAACTTTAGCAACAAACTTTGGATTAAAACTGAAACTAATTGTTTGGCAAAGTTAGTTTCGGGGCACGTGACTAAAATAAGCTGCCAGCGATATCAATTACCCCACGTCCAATGAGCCGGCAAAAAGTCGTTACAAACGCTAACTAAAATTATTCAACGTCAAATGGGAAGCAGCTGCAACTGCTGTCTCTGCCTCTGTCTCTGCCACAGTCTCTGTTCTTGTTGCTGCTGTGGCAAATCCAACAATTGCTCGTCACACATCATCAATAAAAAAATTGTGAATAAAAACGAAAAACCCCAAATTGTGGCCAATTGCTCAACGACGAGGGATTTGTGGGACTGTTGCCTAAATCAATCACTTTCTGTGGCTGCAGCTTTGAATTCTCTACACTCAGAAAAATATTAAAAAGTATTAATACTCAACCTGTAAACTAGATCAAATATTGAGCTGCTAGAAATAAATAGCGAGTTTTATAAAATAAATAAAGATTTTATTCTTTCCAAATTGTACTCTACTTTTTTTTAGAGTGTTTGCTGCAGCCTGTTGCCCCTGCTTTGTTTGCATGGATCAGTGACTGTGCAATTTTATTTATTACACGGCACACACACTCACACGGCACACACACATAAGTTAGCCAGTTGTTTGTGGGCTTTCAATTATTTTGGTGACGATGTTTTGCATTTGTTGCGCTGCTCCAATAAATGCAATTTATGAATCGCTGCAAGGCGGAAACGGAAGTGCTTCGCTGCGAACACGCCCCACACTGTCTGTGCCACAGCTGGCATCGTTGTAATGAGGCAGCTGCAATTTATTAATGCTCTCCTCATGAAAACTAATGGCAATTTTATAGACTCCAACGAGCAACGCGTAAAACTTGCGCAACTTTGACTATGTCGAAATTTCTTTTTTTTTACATTGTTTTAAGCTCTGTTTTGATTGACTCGCGCAGATTGATGGGCTGGCTGATTGATTGACATTGATTTATGGGCCAAAAACAATGGCAGGCATATTGTGTATACGCCGTTTGACATTTTTAAATAATTTAAAATACTTTAGATTTTTTCAATGTGTGCCCTAAAATCTGCAAACAATTCAGTTTTACTAGCGTGTTTTCATGAACGATAAAAATTTATTAGTTTATATAAATTTAAATAAAGTATATAATGTGCTGAAGGTTTTTTGTGTTTAAAATTAAAACTTGTATAAAATAAAAATGATTTATAAATATTTTTGCAAACAATTTAAAATAAAGTGTCTTAAATCATTGTATAAACCATTCTGCCTATTTTTAGTTATTGTCTCATTTGGCTGCTTTCATCAATGATTTAAAGTGCATTTAATACTGGGAACTTGCCCTTACCACCATCAAGATACCACATACCACCTCGTCCCTCTCTCTCTGTGCACCCCTCCCTCCTTCCATCGTGTACCGTTTTACTACATTATGCACTTTCAACACTCGGCAGCTCATTCATTTTATTTATTCTGCACTTCAAAGCCGTGTGTTTTCTGCTCTCCATGCTCACCTGTCCAAATAGCGGACCGACCTGAGCTTCTCTTAGATGTGCTGTTGAGAGTGAAGTTGTGTGTGAGGGGTGGGGGGCCGGAAGGGGCAGGGAATTTGCATAAAACACAAGCGAGCAAAAACTTGGCACTATATCATTTTCAGTTGTTGTCACTCGCTTCTAGCGTGGCCATTATGACTATGAGACACATATTGCTGGCTATTTATACCTCGTTAAAAAAAATAGCCAAAAGGGTATACACATTTTACTTAAAAATTCACTCAAATTTACGAGTGTTTTCTTATTGTTTAACAATTAAGTTTTCAAGTAGAAAAGTGTAGTAAAGTGTCGGTTTTACAGGCAACAAATTGCTTTTATGTGTGTGTTGCACTTTTGTGTGTTTATATTTGACATGAGTTCTTCATTATCGCCTGTCATTTGGGGGCATAAAATGATGGCAATGACAAAAAAAAAAAAAATTAAGTGGTAAAAGAAATACATTTGCTGGCTTAATGTTAAATTTGAAATGCAGATCGTTTTTGTTAATGGGGTCGAGAGCAGACGTTGCGGTGCATTTAAACGGAAATTTAATTTGATTTTGGCAACAGCCTTTGGGGCGCTGCTGTTCTCTTTGCCGGCTTTCTGGCTGTGGCCAACTATTTTCCAATTTGGCGCAAGTCACTTCTGGCCTGTCGGCCCGGCTAAGCTGCATTGCATTCAGTTTCTAGTTCATTTCCGGCTAAAAATGAGCTGCCGCCCGGCGTCGCTTTTAGCCACGCTAACATGTGTTCGCAGCAGGTCTTGGCCAAGTAAGTTTGCATGTGGTTGAATGTTTGCATATTTTCTGTGCTACATTTTCCAATTAGCATCAATAAATGCTCAAAGTATAAAGTAATTGAGAAATTATAACGCTTCGCTTGAGTTGGGCTTAAAAAGCGTTTCTCGATAATTCTTTGTTGCCCTTAAATAACCATTAAGCAATTTCATTTTGGTCGATTTCTCTTTTGGCTGCTGTCTCAGCTTTCCCAGACATTGCATAAATTGCTCGGCATTGACCAATAAAATGCACTTTCCCAATGGCAATCATTTTCTTCCCCCCCCCCCACCCCCCACCATTTCCTTTCTTCGTCTCTCTTGTGTCCATCAGTTCGAGCGTTTAGCAATTTGCTGAAATCTTTCAGATGGGTTTGAGATTGCTCCAGTGCAACCCAGCAGCAGTTGTTCCACTTATATTGGAAATCTCAAATCAGTGACACTTTTTATCCCATCACATTTGCAATGCCAGTTGACAGATGAAACAATCTGGGGACTTGCGAATAACTTTGATTTTCATTTAGCAGCTGCAATCGAAGTGTAACAAATTGAAAGGCGAGTGCATTTCGATGAGCTTAGAGATATACTTAAGGGAATTAAAAGATATGATTATAAACATTGTGGAATTTAAGGGTGAACCATTGCGATAATAGGTATTACTTATTGTATTAAATTTATATGTACTTTCGAGCTTAATATATATTTATTTTTCAGCTAATTTAAAAAACTTTAGCTCAATAAAATATAAGACTTTTAGTAAGTATTTCTATTTACATTTCTTTATAAGATGCTAAGTCTAAAATTGTGCTACTTTTGCGTATCAGATGATTATTCAACACACACACATTTGAATTGTGTGCGTTTAAAGTGGCTTTTAGCCAGTTGATGGCAAATGCTGTTGGCCATTAGCATTTGCCTTCTGCCAGCTGTTGTTGCAATGAGCTACGTGACATGAAAACAGTCAGCGGCATTTCCGCAACTGCCCCCTGTCTGTGCATAAAATCAAATCAAATTCGTTAACAGTAGTTGCCCCCTCCCTCTCTCTCTATCTCTCTCTCTCTCTCTCTCTGTTTGTTTCTCTCAGTCACTTTATCTCTTTCCCTTTCTACTGTTAGTTTTTTGTAATGCAAGCACAAAAGGGCAATATGCATTTAGCTGCCGTTTGCCTTTGACATGTGCATGGAATGAATGCACAATGAGTCAACATACACACACACACGCACACACACACACACACACACACACACGTAGTTCCCTCACGCAGCAGCCACCTGTTGCCATCTGAGTTTTGGGAGTTGCCACCTAAAAAAAAATGTCCGCCCACTAATTGGCCTGGCACGGCAATTAAACAACTTTGCAACAATCGCCACAAAAAGCAAAGTGAGAAACGTCAACACACACACACTCACACACAAAACTTGTCGCTGCTGCAACTCAATAAAAAACTCAGCTTAAAACTTAAACGCAACAAACAAAAGATGCAGCTGAAAGCAGAAACGCTTTGCCTAACTTAACATTCCGCTCTCTTTCACCTCCCTCTCGCTCTTCACTTTCTCATTATTTAAGTTTTACTGCTGCTTTTTTCTCACTCAACTTTTCATCGAACTTTGACTTGCAGCTAAAGTTGGAATCTGCTTCTGGCTGGAATTACTCTTGCACAAAAGGTATTATAATTTTTTTATGTTGTTTGCAACACTTTGTGGCATTTAAAAAATAAATCCTACTTTTAGTTTACGCAACAAAAAAATTTAACAAGTGGCATTTAAATTAGTAAAACTTTCACTTAAGACAAATCAAATCTGATTGATTAAGAAATAAGTATTTAAAGTGAAATGTAATTAAATTAATTCAGTAATTACAATAAATTTAAAACTTAATATTATTTAAACTTATAACTATTTAAATTGTCATGTAATAAAATTAGTTCATAATTAACAATAAATTCAAAACTTAATATTTTAGACAAATCAATTTTGATGGAATTAGAAGTAACTATTTAAAGTGACTAGTAAATAAATTAATTAACTATTAAGAATAAATTCAAAACTTATTATTTTATAAATATTTATTTATTATTAATTTATTAATGTACATTTTTGAAAACAGTTTTCATTAGCTATTTAAATTGACATTTAAATAAATTAATTCATTAATAACAATAAATTCAAAACTTAATATTTTAATTGTCTATAATTTAGCCAGAGCATAAAGCCTTCGATGTTTCTTTTAATTTTTTTTTTGCTGTTGTCCTTGGGGTTTTGTCATGTTTTTACAAAAGCAAAAAAAAAAAAAAAACAAGAAGCTGCATAACAATCGCATTTGCAAACTTCATTTATTGTTTTGTTAAGCTGCTAACTTTAGTTTATTGCAGCCCATCAGCACCAGCTACAACATTAAAAAACAACAACAACAACAACAACTAAAAAAGTATTAAAAAGTTGAGTGCAACACCCAACTCCCACTTTGCACTTTCCACTTCCCCCGTTCACCCTTAGCCCATTACCTGCATATAATTTGTCATGTTTTTAATGACTTTCCAAGTGTGCAACGTGTACACAGTAATTGTGCAAATAACAATAGCAAAAAACTACAACAACAGTAGCAAAAAACTACAACAACAATAGCAAAAAACTACAACAACAAAAGTGTTAGCATTTTTGTACTGGATAATCTGTTGTTTTCTATTTGAATGTCTTTTTCTGTGTTGCATGCGGCGTATGCGTCATTTGTCGTTACCTGCCCCAGCACGAATGCAAATTACACTATTTGTTGTTGTTGATTTAGTTCACAGTGTATGTGTGTTTGTGTGTGTGTGTGTGTGTGTGTGTGTGTTTGTTGGTAATTTATTTCAGAGCTGACCGCATTGCTCGGCCATTTATAATGCAAATTGTTGCTCGGTGTTGGTCAGCAATTTTGGCCCATAAACTCAAACAAACAAAACCAAGCGTCACACAAATCATTTTAATTATTTACTATGTCCGTTGCCAACAACAACAACAACAACAACAGCAATTTGAGTCAATCAATTTAAAATAATAGACAAATTATGGCTTATTTGTTTTTAGTTATTGCCTTAAGAATGCCATTAAATTTGCTATTTGATTATTTCAACAGCTAATACTTCATAATTTGCTATTGAGTTATTTTAGAATAGGCGTTGGTGAAAACGATTTTTAATAAATATTTATTTTTTTTATTTAAATAATTTATTTTACAAATTGAACTACTAGCTTCAATTAGTGATTAAATTTTGGTAATTATACATTTGAAAGGACCAATAAATAATGTTTTAAATATATTGAATTGAAAGCTAAAAACAATTTCAAATAACAAAATTTAAAAATTTCATTTTTTCGAATTACTAATTAATAAGATTCTGAATATATTGAATTGAAAGCTGTAACAATTACACAAAATTCAATTTTAAATTTTTATTTCCTACTCTGCATCAAAACTTAATAATTAAAATTATATCTTTTAAATGACCAAAAATTCATATTTATAATTGATTCAACTTGAAAGACAATAATAATTTCACTTGATATAATTTTATAAATTATATAAAAAGAAAATTACTAATTAATAATATTTGACTTGAAAGCTAAAACAATTTCACTCCACCAGTTTTTAAATTTTTATTTTCTACTGTGCAACAATTCTACAAAATTAAATTTTAAATGAATTAAAATTAATATTTAATATCTATTCAGCTTGAAAGACAATAAAAGTTTCACTTAGCAGTTATTTAATATTTGATATAAATTTATACAACATTAATGTGGCAAGTTTTTGGTGAAGACAATGCCACTTAAATTCAACGCATCAACGTGTTCAATTTCACGGAATCTGCGTAGGTTAACCAAGCGAATCCAAAGCTGCAAAAACATTTGAAAAATATATAAATAAACTTATTTTGTGCAAAGACAAAACCAAAATGTGTCAAAGTCTGTCGCAGTTCAGAGGGCACAGCTTACGAATGTCTGGCACTAAATGGAAATGGAGTTGCAACTGGTAGTTAAAGATGCTGACACAGACGGACAGCTATGCGACCACAGAAGTATTTGTTGCCAGGCGCCACAAAGTATGCCACACTTTCGGGGTGCGAATAGGCGGCCATTTTGTTTCAGACCTAACGCATATTTCCGGTATGCCGCAGCGCATACGAATGTGTGTGTGTGTGGGGGGGGGGGTGTTTGTGTGTGTGCGTCTTCTTTATGCCCCCCATATTTTTTGGCAGTGCTGAGAATTGCTTAGCAGCGCTTCGCATACAAATTTGCGGTTGGCAACTTTATAGCCATATTCAATTAAAATTTCCCACAGCAACTCATTATGAAGTTCAAGCAGGCATAAAGTTCTGCACATATCCGATAACGAAACACTCATAAGCACACACACACATCAACACACACACACAAATATAAGGAATACATAATAATCTTTGAAATTGCGCTCAATTGGTTTTGAAGTTGGGCCTGGGGCGCATTTAGCATCTGTGGCAAGACTCTTGTATCGGTGGCAAACCGCTTGCTACTCGAAGCACCTTTAGCACTCACATCTTTATTGATAATATTGTCGCTTGGCAATTTGCAAAACCATACCCAATACACCAGCACACACACTCACACACACACACACTGATTTTTCACTTGTAGTCTGTCTACTTTCTACACCCCCCTCGAGCAACCCTTGCATGTCTTTCGAACTTTGGCATACAGGCAATTTTATAAAGTTCTATAGCTATCCGTGCTTTTGCACACTTCCAGAGGGTATTTTCATTTTGCCATCAGTTCTACATATCCTTCATACAAAGTATATATATTCTTGATTTATATTGATATAGCTCAAAATATAAAAATCAAACTAATTTATTAAATAATCTCAACAAGTTCTGCATCTGACAATTATCTAAAAAATTCAGTTTGTTTTTACTTAAAGTGTGTAGATTTTTTGACTTGACATAGAAAGAAGTAATTTCAGGTTAGTGGTTTTTTTTTATATTTGGTAATGAGTAAAAACCCAATAATTTGATCGCTGAACTTATCCAAATAGTTTATAGAACATGACGGCAAACTTGCGTGTCGACATTCACACACATACACACACACACACACACACATGCTCAGACACACTCACAATCTAAGCACTCAGACACGCTTGAGACTGTAGTTTTGATAACTATATTAGTTTATATGTGCAGCTTAGTGGCGCCTCCTTTTCTTTATCGACGTGCTCGCACATTGAATGGACGACCACCAACAACAAATTTTGAAGTCCTTCAATAATTACTAAACGTTTTTATTGCTTTGCCGAGCTGATAACGGACCCAGACACGCCCCCAAAATACAATTTATGCTAATGGGTTTTTTTTTTTGTGTCGTTTTATCCTTTTCCTTTTCTTTTCCTTCTTTTTTTTACTATTGTTGTTGTTGTTGTTGCGTACATTTTTTTATCATATTTTATTTATGATGACTGTAAGTAAGCATGATAATAATTTTATAGTGTTAAATGGTGCACAATATCAAAAAGGCAATTCCCAAAAACTCAAACCCAAAAAAATGCAAACCCTTTGAAAGCTGTTACAGTACATTAACTCTGCCAGCGACACATTTCGCCCGTCGAGCATATTTTCTTATCTAAACCAAACACACACATACACACAAGCACACAGATGCCACATACTCCATTCTCCATATACACACACACTCACACACACTTGTGTTCTGTCGCATATTTCATTACACACAACGCATAAATCATCTGAAAAAATGCTAATTAATCAGCAGCTGCTCCCTTTAGAATTATAGATGCAAAAATGAAACACACACACACACACACTCACACACTCACACACACACACTTACACACACTCAATTTAAAACTCATTATGGCGTAGCAATTTTGTCTCCAATATTTTTTGATAATTTAATTTAATTTTCGTTACGACTGCCAGCAAAAAGGGCAAAAGCTAATCGCCAAAAATCGTTTTATGTGTGAATATTTAATGAAATTGCTACCAGAATTCTGAAGTGCTGCAAAATGGGGCAGACACTTGTGATACCACACGTTGCACAGTGGCTCAACTAGATAAGTGTTTTGTTAAAATGTTACTAATATTAAAAGAAGTTTTTTGATATGAAAACCAGTTGGAATTTTTCAATCAAGAATGCTTTTATTTTAATTTGAAGTGTGTAACAATTAAATTGCCTTAATCTGGAGAAGATGCAGCATCCTAGTGTTGCATGTTATGAGTATCAATGATATAGAAGCCCTCAACCCAACAAAGATTATGGCATTCGTCAGTAACTGGGATGGAGAAGCTGTAAGCTTAGAAGGGGGCAAAATATATCTAATAGTGTAAAACTCTTAATTTATAAATAACAATTAAATTCTCTGAGATGGGCGTTTCCTCAAGATGTCCAAGCTGGGATGACTTAGTCGACTCGACTTCTGATGCTGATCAAGAAAACATATACCTGGAGTCGAAGATGCTTCCTTTTGCCAGTTGCATAAATTTGCTCAACTTCATTAAACCCTTCCTTCCCCTCCTTAAATGGATTTAAGAATTTAAATCCCGACTTCACTCATTTTTTATTATTATGTTATTTTTTATCCTCCGATTCATTGTATCCTCAATGCACTTGGAATACGTGGGAATTTGTGGGAATAAAGTTATTGTTTTGTAGTTGTAATCGGAATTTGTGGTTAAATAACCATAACTTATGGTGCTTATTTGCACTGTACACAGCAATTGAAATTGGCAATTGGAATCTCTCGAGCTGGAACTGGGGCCACTCATCGGCCATAACATTGGTTTATTTAATGGGCATCCCCGCTTGGCCATGACCACATTTTGGTGGCGCGCAGCTCATTAAGAAACCATCAGGTCCCTCCCAAAATGGTTAGCTGTTAACTGTAAAACTAGGCATCTTTGCCGCCAGCTCGATTCGTATATGGGCTGCGGTGTCCAAATGAACCGGGTTGGTGGGGGGAAGGGGGTACATAAAATCGGTGCATGCAAAAACTGCGAAATGGTTGTGGCAAATGCAAATGCAAATGCTCGTCTGCGCTTGTGTTTTATGCAAATTCAATTGTTTCCTGTTGCATTGCAAATGTGCACTCGAAGGCGGCCGACCTGTTTTGTTGCCACCAAACCAACCAACCAACCAGCGGCCAAACAGGCAACAGTCAACAGCCAACAGCCAACAGCCAACAGCCATCAGCCAGCAACAGTCAAAATGTCAAATCATGCCGGCTGCAGTCGGATATGGATATTGGCAAATATGTTTGTCATCCACTTGAGGCATGAAGCATACTCAACAACAATAACAACGGCAACCAAATGCATATGACAAACCTTTGTGTGGCAGACCTAAAATGACAGTCAATTCTCATTAACATTTTCAATTTGTTGAACTCCTTGAGACAAATACGAAATTGTTTGCCACATTGTTGCAGATTAGACTTCTTACGGTTTCCACTTGCCATGCATTGTATTTAAATTATTTTCTTCATACGGTTAGATGAGTAAATAAATAACAAACCATATTTGAGAGCACTTACGAGCTACTCCAAAATATTTCAATTAATGAACGTAATTAAATAGAAATTGGCAATTATAAGATACAAGTTGCATTTCTATCTCCCTCTCTCTCTCTCTCTCTATCACACACTTTCTCTCTTTCTCTTTCTAAATTGTAGTTTTCTTAAATCTGTAACCTACATTTAACTAACACAATTATCAATCAACTGTTGAAGTGAAACTTTTGTGCTTTTAGCCACGTCCTAAACAAAGTGTCCTAAACAAAGTGTTACTGGATTAAAGCCGCACTAATTGTTTAGTCATTATTGTCTGCAGCTTGTGTAACCGCAAAATCTGTGGCATACAACGGCAACGACAAGCAGCACAACAAAATAACACACACACACACACACACACACACACATACACAAAAGCCAAGTAAACAAATTAAGCGTCAATGACATGCAACTTTAGACGCGCCCCCAAAAACCGCAAACACACACACAACACAAACACACACACTAACTACACACACACACACACATGACTCTGTCCCCCCCCCCCCCTTTCCTATGTGGCGTGTGCTTGACAATTTGCATAGAAATGTGCACACAAAATAATAATACCTGCCAATAAAAATAATTGACAACTGACAGTAAAAATAAACAAACGCACACACACACACATATACACACTTACCACTAACACACACACTAACACACACTAGAATGACACGCTTAAGCAAACAAATATTAAATAAAATATGTGCTTTGCTGCCAAGGATTCGCTTTGATACCCGAGTAAACTTTAAGCCGGGTAAACAGCAGCTGTCAAATGATTGGGGAATTGAAGGAGAAACGCTTGCCGCACATGGCGTATGCTTAATAAAATTTACACCTCACCTTGATTCGCTGTACGTGTGTGTGTGTGCGTGTGTGTGTTTGTGGCTTGTGGCACGTGATACTCATTTTAAAGCGTGCCACAGCGTTGCTCTAATCAGATTCAGTTTAAGTTCATCCCAGCGACCAAAGAACTTTATTTATTTATTTCTAATTAATTAATTTTATTACATTTTAGTTATGCGTGAAATGATTGCTTGGCAATAAGTGAACAAATTACTAATTGCAATATTAATGCAATAAACAAATACTTTCTAGCAAAATTTACTTAAAGCAAATATGTAAAATTTACTTCGTTTCGAGTTAACAAACAAGTTGCAACAAGTGGAAAGGTGCAGCGGAAGCTAGCTTGCAACTTCTCCATTAAATGCATTGGGCGCTCTCAAATTATTTATTCGTTTCCTACAGAGAAAAGTTAAATAGAATTTCAATTATAAAATGAAATGTTTATCAATAATTCATTTGGCAAAACATGCAATTTACTAACAATTCAATTAGGGAAGCAAATTTGTAGTATACCCCCCCCCCCCCACTCTCTCTCTCACTCTTTTCTTTCTCTCTCTCTCTCTCTCTCTCTCTCTCTCTCTCTCTCTCTGCATATTAAAGGCTTTTTAAAATCAACTATTTCAATTAAATTGCAGACTGTCATTATTCAGACAACTGCGACGCCTTTCACTCAAGCCACATTTGCCGACCTGCCATTAGACAAGGCTTACCTCTAACCCCATAAACGGTTGCAACACCCACACCCACAACCACACCTAAGGCTATATTTATATCTACATCTATACACATATATACATGTTATATCTGAAACTACATCTGCTTGCAGCTAACAAGGAATTATGCCGCATTGCTTTCACTCGCATAGCGACCACCGCAGCGCACTTCATTTGCTCAGCACAGCCACAACGCACACACGCACACACATGCACACATGCACACATGCACACCTACTTAAACCCATTTGGTCATACTTAACCCAAACGCATTATCCACTCCCCTCGCCGGCTGGCGTGCTTCAGCATTAAAGTTAACAAATAGGGCTTAAAAACTTGCTGCGTGTTATACTAGTCACGCCCCCTCTGCCGCCCACACACTTTATTTGTGTCCGTGTGTGTGTGTGTGTGTGTGTGCTATGCTGTTGCTACTTTTATATTGGTTTAATTAGTTTACGCGCAATATAATTAAAATATATTTTCTACTTAAGTTGCTACAAAATTGATAACTTTATTTTATTGCCTCGGCAAAGTTTTAGTTTCATTTTCAATTTTATATATATATATATATTTTTATAGGTATTAATTAATTAATTATTTAATTATGAAAAAGTTTTTTAATTTTATTAATTTGCTAAAGTTTTCCCTGCATGCTGGCTTGAGTTTAATAAGATGAAAATGAAATTTTACCCCACGACTAATTCTGATATGCATTTATTAAATATTATTTAAAGATATTAAATCAATATATTATATAATTCGAATTCGTAACACATTCGATTTTGACTTTTATTCGTATTGATTTTATTTTAATGCCGGATAAACGGCTAACGGCATTTTAATGCCACTTGAGTAATTAATTGGCAGCGTTTGCCTCTGGCAAAAAGTGTCACAGTGTCAGCATTCTAATTGACATGCCATTATTGTAATTAAAATAACTCATACGCTACGTTGTTCAGTCAGACACAAATATCCCCCTACCCCTCTTCCTCCACCACCACACTCACTCACACACCCGACTCCCCTCGCCGGCGATCCATTTCAACTGTTGGCTTTCTCCCATTGTTAGCCTGAAATTTTGTCAGCATATGAACATTTCTCTGAGCCATAAATCAAGCCGTCTGCCTCGTGTGCCCCTGTCACATGAAGCTTCGCATTTATTTATAAGCCCGCTAGAAAAAAGCACCAGCCAAAAACGGCATTAGTTGAATAGAATTGACTAACAATTACCCTGTTATTGGACTAAAATCTGCTTATTTGATTGCAATAGTTTTTTTATTCTTTTTTTAATTGCATAGAAAAGTGGGAGATATTTCTACTATTTACTACTGGAAAGTTGGAAAGATTAATTCGTAAGCAATTTATTATGTAAAAATTTTATATATATTTAACAATAAATAAATGAGTTATTTGTATATATTTTCATTTAATTTGGCAGACAGACTCATAAACATTTCCCCGAAATGTTCTTAATTTAAGACAATAAATTTTATTGTACATGATTAAATTATATAAATGCTCAATTTACATTGAAAAATTTAAATGATAAGTAGTAAAAAAAATCGTGGGATTCTCATACAAACATTTTCCTGACTGTTACATAGTTGTACACCGTCCAAGCATACCCTATATTATTCACCATACATTTTTTAGATATTCGAAAATGGCAACATTGTCGGTCTGCTGTGGCTGTCATTTGTTCGAGTCTCGTTTTGATTTTTGTGGCAAAATAATTGTCGTTTAGGTAATAAAATTTGATATATGTGCTCAACATTTCACACACACTTTTACTTTCGCATTTATTTTTGATTTTAATGACGTGCAGCGGACCACGCCTTCAAATCTAACCGCCCAGAAAATAAATAACATTTTCATAGCCAACAAAGAATGAAAATAAATTTGAAGCGTTTTGGCCCGCATTAAACACGAAGTACTCACAAAAAGCTCCCAAAAGAACAATAACAAACATAACAATAAGAACAATAATAAATTGTCAGGTGGTTGCTGTCTGGAGTGTTACTTTAATTATGCCCACTCAGCTATCTAATTGCCACAAAATATGAACTCACCAAATGGGAGGGGAAATGGTCAATGATTTATGTTCACATTCCTCGGAAATTTAATAGCTGCACAAAGTGTGCAACGAAAATGAAATTGTAATCTAATCAAATAGTGGTAATCGATTGATTTTTAATTAAAATCTACTAAGGACAGCTGCCATCAAACATTCCTTATTCATCGACACTCTTTCTCCATGTCAACTAATTCAGTTAGTTGAAATAGATCTGGGGAGGCATTTTTAGTGTATCTGTTCTGATGTAAAGTAGCGTTCAGCCTTAGTCATCTTTATATATATATATATATATATGTTTATTTGTAATAGATCTAGGGTATTCAATTAGTTTGGCGTATGTTGAGTTGCACTTGGCCAGAGTGCCAGTGTTGGCCACTGGCTATGCAAAAGTTGGGTTTGCTGTGTGTTTTCCAGATACTTGTATGCTTTGTGGCTCCAGTGGTTCATTTGCGTTGGGTTAGGGTCAACACTTGTTCAGTCAATTTTCTTTTAGATGCCACTCAAATGCATTAAGCTGACCACATATAAATTAAATTCAATTTCATCAAGTTGCACAGCTCTCTTCGTGTTTAATTGCCACAAATATTGAGTTACAAAGATTGCATATATTCTCTGTTGCGGAAGCTACGAAAAATTCCAATTAAATTATAGTTTTCTGCGGTATTTAATGTGCGGCAATTTGTTGGCACTGGGCAAAAATCAGAGCAACAACAACTATTGGCCTCAATTTGTGCTGGGCTGGTCAACAACAAATTGGTTAAGCACTGCGTCACTGCAATGCTGGCCAACTGATCGCCCAAAGAGGATGAAAAAAATCCAATTTTAAGCTGGCCAGCTGCACTAACAAAAACAAAAGTGTTTGACAGATTTGCCAAGTGAACCACTCAACCACCCTTCCCCTAACCTTACCACCCCCACCCTCCCCCTCCACCACACTGACAACATTTGCTGTGAAGCACAATTTTTCACTTAGTTTGTATAGAAATTGCATTTTGGTTCTTGTCGTCTTTCGATTTTTGTTTTGTTTTGTTTTTATATTTTTTTTTTAATGTTTTGCTTTGCATTGCTTTGTTTTCATTACGGTTCTGTTTTGTCCGGCTTCGCGCTGGCCAATCACGCATTTCGCCACACTGCGAACAGCAAAAGCACACAAAGACAAAAGATAACGATTGATGGGCAGAGCAGCAGAGAAGAGTGTGGAGGGCAGAGCGGAGAGCAGAGGCAGCAAAGAGATTTGAGGACGCAGCACAAAAAGCATAACAAAACGAGCTGCTAAAGGCTGCGAGCGACAAAAAAAACAACAACAAAAGCTGTGCAAAAAGCCAGCGTAAACTTTAAATATTTAAGCGACAAATGATTGACTACAGTGTATCCAGTGGTACCATGAAAAAAGTCACGTTAAATATTATTGAAAAGAAAAAGTATTATTTCATATTTTGTACATGCTTTTAAAGGACTTTTACTGCCTACTGCATAAAATATAAATAAGAAAAATTATTATTATTTTAAATTTTGTACCAGTTTTTGAAATAGTTGAAAATTACTTTAACTGCGTAAAATAATTTCAATAAATTACTACTTATTAAGAATACATAATATATATATATAATTTATGCAATTTATAATTTAAAATTTAATTTAAAAAATAAACTCACAAACAATATACCCCATTTAGTTGAGCATGCTTTGAAGGGCATTAAAATGAGAGAAAAACAAAATCGAATGCAATTTATTTTCTAGTTACTGTTAAGCTGATTGCAACTGCAATGGCGATAGCGATGACGATGCCAATGCCAATGCTACTGGTCCACGTCCACGACCACTTCCACGGCCCATGGCAATGGCTAAAAGCGTTGAGCTTTAAGTTCCAATGAAACCGCTACCCCAAAACCGCCTTTCAACCATGGTTGAGGGCTTTCTGCGACAAGCTATGAAAAAAATAACAAATAAATAAATAGAGGAAATGGCCAAGCCGCGAGTTACGCAGTTAAAGGCAGAAAAGGTCACTTAAAAGCGATGTGTTTGTATAAACTTGTCGTGGGGTGTGTGTGCGATGCTAAGCGAAAACTTCCAATTACAAAAGGCGTGCCAAAATTGCGAAATCAAAGTTTAGAGCGGCAATTCTGAGTGCTGTATTAGTTGGTTGATTGAATGCCTGATTGACTGGACATTCAGCTGTTAGAGGGTGAGAAAGAGATATCAAGTGGAAAAGGACAGTTAGATTGGCCAATGGACAACTCGACAAATCATTCCAAATGTTGCCGCGGACCCAAAACGAGACGACAAAAACGGTTGGTTAATTTGAGGCAATCACAAACCAAATTGAAGCAACCGTCAACAGTTCGAGTTGGTTTTGAATTGTTGCCGTGGTTGTTGCTGTTTTTCTAACCATCGCCTGGCGGGCAGAGTTTTTGTAGTTTGCGGACAGCATTTTGCGAGGATCAATCAATGTTGCCTTAAAAGTCATCAACAGGCGTTGAAGCGTACCAAATTTGCTTTTGAACGTTGGCTAAAAGGACTTGCCTAAATTTGGGGTCAGCTATAAATTGCAAAAAATAGTTTTAATAAAATAATTGTGCTAAATACTTGTAGAATATCTTGATTAGTCATAGCTCTATAATTTATATTTAAGAAATAAATTTTGATACTGCATTTATTACCTTTGCATGACTTAACGTAATAAATATCATTTCAGTAAATTAACTTGTGTGCAATTTAAATTGCTTTCCAGTTACTCAATAAGTTCAATGTTCAATTTGAGTTCATTTAAGTAGTGAGAATTGCTTTGGCATTTACCATCGACTAATTGTCGAAAGCCACGAAAAGTTATTAACAGATCTGTAATTGCGATTCCCAACCAAATTGCTTGCTAATTTTGAAACCAATCAGCGGGTCACAATTGCGGCACCAAACACACAAATACACACACCAAAAAACCAACTGTCCAACTGTCCAAATAACAGACCGACCGCCCGCCCGCCCGACCGCCCGCCCGCCCGACCGCCTGCCATTTGGGGAGCCACCAAAAACTGGCCATTAGCACGTGCTGTCCATGTCAATGGCTGAGCCATTGGCATTTTATTCCAAGCGGAAAGAGGATGTTTTCGGGCGCGAGTGGGAGATGTCCTGGGAATTGCTGGTAACGTGCATGTAATTGTGTCACCAGGGATGGGCGGCCTAAGCCGCAAAGTTAAGCCGGAGCTGGCCCGTGGCCACTTTTGCTGCTGCCACTTAAAAATCCACTTAATCCCGCCGTCTTAAAAAAGCGACGCAAAGCAATTGCAAGAAAGACGAAGAAACTTGGCGTACGTCCTTCGTTCAGCTAGTCCCCCCCGCCCCTCCCGCACATCAAAACTTCCCCACTGCCATGTATTCAAACTGCAAGTCGATTGTTATTTTTACGCCCTTAGCGGAAATAGACATCCCTCGAGCAACTCCAGCAAAAACAACCCAAGACAACTTTGTCGAAAGCGAAGGGAAGTCAAAGTCCTAGTTGAAGTCTCAAGGAGCAACTACAAAAAAAAAAAAAAAAATTAAAACAGAAATGCAGAAAAATTGAAGTTAGTTTCGCGTTGTCGAAATTTTAATACCTTT
Source organism: Drosophila demipolita (assembly GCA_035042405.1). Classification (NCBI taxonomy): domain Eukaryota; kingdom Metazoa; phylum Arthropoda; class Insecta; order Diptera; family Drosophilidae; genus Drosophila; species Drosophila demipolita. Next base: position 1,526,343 of record JAWNLI010000054.1, on the reverse strand, counting down.
GAATTTATAATAGCAAATGCAAAATTTCGCTATATTAATTTTGTTTGGGGGTGAAATAGCTTATGATAATTGTTAATACTTCAAATTTTAATTAAGCGTTGCAGTTAGGGAAATTTTTACGAGCTTTAATAAGCAATAAAAAAAAAACACTTCCCACAAAAATTAGAGATCAAAGCGAGTGGAATTCATGATTTTTGTAATCCAAACAAATTTTCAACTTAAACTGCAAACTTAATATACCCGTTGGCAATGGCTTAACAAGATGAGTAGTACAAATAGTGCATAGTAAAAGTTTTGACGCCTGTAAGTACCTGGAGGACATCAGGTACAAATGGGGAAGAGAGGATCTGGGTTTGGCTGACATTATTGAAACTGCCCGTGCTGTAATTTTAAAAGTTTTGCACACAACCTCGTCGCAACACCGCCCCAAATTCCTCTCCACTTGTAGCGCATTGGGGTCGAATTGATTCTTTATAATAAGTATGGATTGTAGTCGACTTTAAATCACTTTTATTATAATGCCCAACTGACCTGCTGCCCAAGTTTCTCTGCTGCTGCTTCTTCTCCTTCCTCTTCTTCTTATTCTTATCCCTGCTGCTTCTGTTCCTGTAGCGATGCATGCAATTGATTGGACTCCTCAAGTACAACAACAACAACAACAACTACGCAAAATTCCCTTCAATAATTTTCGACTTTGACTACAAAGTTTTATACAAAACTTTTCGCCATTTCTTAGCTTTCATACTTCATAAAAGAGCAAACGGGCCATGCTCATGTTATCCACCTCCACCTTCACCTCCACCTTCACCTCCACCTTCACCTCCACCAACTCCAACCCCAACCCCTCAAATTAAAGGCAAATAAGATTTGCGAGCTAAGCCCAAAAAGGAATCCGCTTTTATTACCCCAAAGAGCAGAGCATTAAATATTCTTGCGTCATTTCACAATAACATTTCCGCAGAGGTGGAGTGATTGGTTGGCAAGGGGTGTGGGGAGTGGGTAGGGAGGGGGATGTTAAGTTTGGGATTTTGTTTTACAATTTGGTCACGCTCTGTTTTTCGTTTCTTTTGTGATTCCTTTTGTGCACCTTTTAATTAATTTTATTTTGCTTGACAGCGTGCGGCATTGATGCGCTGAGCAGCAACACCAACAACACCAACAACACCAACAACAACAAAAACAACAATGACAAAGTCAATAGGAAGAACAATGGCCCACTAATTCGAATGGCAGTGGCAAATCAAAATGGCGGCACGCGCGCTTCCGTTTCCGCCAATGGCAGTACATTTGTCGCATGCTACTTAATTTGTGATTACTTAAAAATCGACCAGCAGCATTTCTTGCTAATCAATGTAATTAATATTCTTTTTACTGTTGTTTCGTCTACAAATCTTTATTTCTTTCTCTTTTTCTTTTCACGAAAACTACTCGAAACTTTGAGTTTTGAGTTTGGCGGCCATTTGGCACGTTTCAACATTGAAATTTAATTCGATTAAATGTTAATGTTATGCAAATGTATCTTTTGCGTGTGGATAAAAATAAGCTGTATCAGAATCCCCAGGGATTAAGGATACTTATTACAGTTATGCGATTGGCAGTCTAAATTGCTTTTGGGGTGTTTTTGAGAGCTTTGTTAGAGTAGATATTAAATTGAAATCTTGTTCGAATTTATGCTTAACTGTTCTGTCAGAATTATAAATATTTTAATAAAAATAATTTTATATACATGTTATATATTTTATTTATAATTATAGCTGTCTGTGTCTTACTAAATCGGTGGCTACCATCATCAACTCGACACCAGTTCTAAAACAGATAATTTTAACTAAAAAACTTTAACACTTTCGACCGCAAACTTGCTAGCAGTTTGAACCGTTACCAACAGTCCTGTAACGAGAACTTTGCTGATAGTCTATTGACCATTTCTTCGACTAGAGTTTTGAGCAGCTTTACGCAAAAGTTTAGGAACAATTTGTGTGGGGTATTTCATTAATATATATAAAAGAAAATTGGGGTGGCAAAAATTGAATGAAACGCTTGTCAGAAGAAAGGATCTGCAAGGCAGCCAACTGTGCAATTCGCTGGCAAAACTCGACAATTTGTCTATCTCAAAAGTAGAAGCTCTCAAGTTATAGTTCTTGATTTAGTTCCTGTTGTTGTTATAACACTTGTTATGCTCCAGCTGTGAAGCGCTGCTTCCAGTTTTCGCAACTTTGCCAAGACCAGTTCTGCCATGCAATTGCACAAGTTCCAAGCAATTTGAGACTTGCACTGCTGAACGCACTGTTGCCCAAGTCCAACTCCAACTCCAAGTCCAAGTCCTAACTCCATTCCTGATTGAATGCTGGATGTGCGTGTGCTTTATAGAGTTGCTAAAGTGGCAGAGTCTTTGGGATTCACAGTGACACATTCATCGCAGACATAGTATCAGAAATATATATAATACAAATCTGGAGAAATATCTTTTTATGTTACAGTCACAGTATAGCTAAAAGCAGCATCCGAAATAGTATCAGAAATTTATATATTTTAAATTTGCTCAAATGTCTAATTTAAGCCAGCAAACGTTAAAAAAAAAACCCATCCGAGTAGATTTTCAAATAAAGATTTTTTATTAAACTTAAAAACTGCATGAAATTAAGCAAAGTGACTACAATTTGCTAAAAAGACTTTTTATATTTATTTATAATATTGCAATTATTGATTCCATTTTTATTAATTTTATTATAAGGGTTTCTCTTTTTATTTATTCTTTATTCATCATTTATTTTCTAGTCACTGATAAATAAAAATATCTCCCACTTCTAGCAAGTTCATCTCCCGTTTAGTCATCATCATTCAGCTCACCTTCATCGGGACTATCATCATCATCATGCCAAACAGTAGGCTCCAAGTGACGCCTTTGCCTTTTGGCCAACGGCGGAAAACAAGGATATGGTTTTGGCATCGGCCGGAAATATCTGCGTGGCAATAAATTGTTGATATTTTGCTCCTCCCTCTCATCATCATCATCATCATCATCGTCAGTGTCATCCATTGCTGTTAAATCTATGATGGGTGTGATCTTGTGTACCACTGACTTTAATCTAGATCTTCCCTCGACTTGTTGCCCGTTGTTTCCATTTCCATTAGTTTTTGGTAGCCAGAAGCGAGTCGTGGAATCGCTGCTGGCAAACATTGTTTGCTTGGGATTGAACTGTAGACAAAGCACTGGCTCAAGGCTGTGGCTGTGAAGTATCGCTATGGTTTGACCACTTTGGGCACTCCAAACATGAACTCGTCCCTTGTCCACGCCGGCTAACACGAACTGGGAGTCGGGCGTGTAGCAGGACTGCGTTGGCAGGCGAGATTTATTTTGGTATCCAGTGTACTCGAGATGGAATACACCATTCAAAGCATTCACACTAAAACATTCCGAGTCATCTGTGCTCACCATCAGAGTTTTACCATCGGGCGCAAACTGCAACTGCGTCCATTTGGCTTCTTTTTTCAGCTTATAGCCAAATTGCTGCCATGGCTTTGAGCTCAACATACGCACATCGTGCACCTCAATGCGCTCGTTGCCGCTGCTGGTGGCAAAGACCAGGCCACCGGGATCGTAGCTCACTAATGGACTCCACAGATTATCAAAATGTTGCGTGTACTTGGAGCTGCGCAAATCCCACATATAGACACGATTATCCCCACCAGCACTCAAGCATTGATGCTCACTGCCCGGCTGAAAGCAGAGGGCTCGCACCCTCTCTGTGTGGCCATCTAAAAGACGGACGTGTTTGTGTCTATTTAAATCCAAACAGCGTATAGCAAAGTCCTGCTAAAAATATAAAAAAAATTATTTTTAATAATAATTACTAATCCCAGATATACACTGAAATGCCTCGAGATAAAAGTACAGCTTTTATATTCCAAATACCATTTGACTTGATATTATTTAGAACAAATTTATTCGCTTAAGTCAATTTGAAAACTATTCCAATTTAGTTATATTAAATATATTTAAATTTGTTATTACGTTAAGTTTAATTAATTAAAAAATATATAAAATGTTATGACTTATAAATATATTATTTGACACAAATTTGCAACATTTTTAAAAATTGTTTTCTTAAAATTTTAGAGAATGCAGGAGACAAATAATTAAGACAATATCTTTGTGTGGCCATTTAAAAGACGGATGAGTTTGTGTCTATTCAAGTCCAAAAAGCGTATACATAGTACTTCTAAAATTTAAAAAATGATTTAAAATTATAAATACTAATCCCAGAAATACAATTAATGTCTTAGAAAATTAAAATTACATCTTTTATATGGCAAATACTATTTGACTTGATTATTTATAACAAATGTATTCACCTAATTCAATTTCAAAACGTTTTACACAACTATTCCAATTTAAATATTTTTAATTTGGTTTTTAAGTTCAGTAAAGGGTATTTAAAAAATATATATAAATTGTTATGGCTTTTAATTTACATTAAGTAAATTTGTAGATGAGACTTTTTGTGAAAATTACAAATTTATGTTAAATTGTTTGCTTACATTTCCCTTTTACTACATTCATGAATAATAGAAAACTAAACTTTTTTTCATAGGCACTAAAAACTAGTTAGTCATGTTTGATTTGTCGTTTAAATATACCAAACTAATTAATAGATTTAAATTAAATATTGAAAAAACCAAATTGATTTTCTGCTTACCTTTGTCGAGCTGTGCAACAGTTGATGCTTCTGCTGGGTAAAACAAATTAATTCTGAATGAAATTGTTGCATGTGCACCTGCGACATCTTCTGCAAGCTGGGGCAATCATATAAGCAAAGATTATGATGATCACAGACTGCCAGCAGCTGTCCATCGTCCGAGAAACACATCGAATACTTCTGCTCATCCGTGTCCCGAACGATATGCTGGACGCCAAAATTTTGCATTTCATTGACTGTAAGATTAATTTCCTTTTTCGTCTCCATGTCGAATCTTTTTTTGCTACAAGTTCAACTTTTTTTTTCATTCGAATAACCTTTAATGACATTCGAGTCGTTGATTACTTACTTTTTAGACTGAATGAAATTTCACTGACTGCTTGAGGCAAAAATTCCGCCCACCTCAACTTAATTAAATTAAATCTATCTGAGTGAATGCCACGCCCATTGAGAACGCCCAATGTCACAGCTGGTCGCTGTTGCATTTTCCATAATTTCCATTTTGTGGTTCCACCAGCTCCTCCACCTCCGTCTTCATCCACATTGCGTCTCATTAGGGAGTCTGAAAAATCGACTGCCGAGTTGGCAACGCAGCTTGGCTTCAGCTACCCCTCCCCCTCCCCCTTCCCCCTCCCACGCATTTAACTTGTTGACCAAATGCCAGCAGCTTGTTATTTAGGCCGATTCGCGTCATTAGTGCAGCAGCAGCCGAATGCGACCAAATGTTGCCATTTGGCTTGTTTGCAGATAGTCGTTGTAGCAACTCCCTAGACAAAAATACAAACCCCCTGAAGATGGCCCAAATTGGACAGAGCCAAAGTTTTTGCGTTGGCAGCAGCTGTCTGTTTGAGAGTAAATAATGAAAACTGCAAATTGTTTATTTTCTGCATTCTAATTACAAAATTTACTCGCTTACTTACAAAAACTTATCAACGTTATTTCACTGAATTAAAAGCGATTGCTATTTAGCCTGCAAATGATATCTATTTTAAAATGAAGAGTCTCCATTTTTGTTATTTATTCACTTTAAATTAAATAGAAAACGGATGCATTTCTCAATTCACTTTCGCCCTCAACTTAATGCAAATTTTTAGCGACATTAGTTCAGGTGTTAAGAGCTGAACTAAATGCCAACTGTATCCTTGGCAAATACCTGGCCCAAACAAAAAGCATAAACCGTGGAACTGGCTCGCTTGGCAAATGAATGTAATTGTAATGTAAGCGGAAATAAGCGCGGCTGATGCTGTCGTTGATGTTGTTGTTGTTGTTGTTGTTGTTGATGCTGTTGTTGTTGCTGTTGTTGCTGTTGTTGCTGCTGTTGCTGCTGTTGTTAATGTTGTAGGTGTAGCTATTTTCTGTTGCTATAGCTGTGCGCATTTTAATTAAAATTTATAAGCCTTGGCCGGGAACTTGGCTGGCTGACTGGGCTGACTGGACTGCCTGGCTGTGTCGGATATCAAATGCTCGAATCCCAGCAGCTAGCAAAATTTTTGCCTCATGGCGTGGCGTTTTAAGCTTTTAAGTTGCCGCGGATTTGCGAAGCTATGCGAGCGAATTTATGTGAAAATCAACTGCGGTGCGCATAAATTAAAAATCAAGCTACAAAAACAGCAAAAACAGGAAGAAAAAAAACACACACATAGAATTTCTTTGTGTGCATCATTTGTAATTAATTTGCATCATTAGCTCTTTGCATGTCATTCACATTATGCCACACAATATACAGATACACACTTATATAGAAAGAGTGGCCACAATTTACGCAATTTGCGGCTTTGCCAGTCAAAATCATTTATTTTATTTTATTTTATTTTCTGCGCAAAACAATTTTCGAGCGATTATTAATTTGAATGGCTTTTTGTGCATTTGAAATTGTTTTTTTATCTCTCTCAAATAATATTCATAATATCAATTAGGATTTATTTGTTATTGCTTTTAACCAATATTACAAAAAAAAAAAAAAGAAAACGTTTAATAACTGACACCAACCCGATGTACATATTTAATTATTTAAATATTTGCACATATTGTTCACATAAACCAAATATTTACGATTATGTGAATATTAAATTAACGAATAAATATTATATAATTTTCCATAAAATTAATTTCATAACTGAATCTATGAATTAAGCGAAATTTTTATTGTTGCGTTCAATTTAAGCCGATTAATAAATTGTATAGTAATTAATTTTTAATGAATGTAAAAATTGTATAAAGTATAAATTGCCATCCAATAAATGTATAGTTTTTTAATGATATCTACTTTTAATTGTGGCACTCGAACTATTGGCCTGACTATTTTGGCCAAATAAATGGCATGAATTGGCACTTGAATTTACATCTCTGTTGGCTAACGTTTATTTTTTTTTTTTTTGGCCCGCTCATATTTGCCAACTGTTTATTGATATTTTATGCGCCATTTTGCGCTGCAAATTGCACTAATTGCAATTTTAGGCACGTCCAATGAACACTCGACATTTGCATAACATGAATTGCCAATTTGATTGTTGCCACACAACCGACCCATTAAAACAGATTCCAATTTTCGGATGGCAAAGCCAAAAAAAAAATGAGAACTAAATATTTGTGCATTTTACATCCGATAAATGGGTAAATACACGAATTTTGTGTACAATGCAAAACTATTATTCAGCTTTAATTAAAGGTATCTGTATTCCCTGAGAGGTATAAATTTATACATATTAATATTGCAAGCAAAACATAAAATTAAATATATACTTATTAAAATTTCTCTTATTAAATATTTAAATATTAATATTGCAAGCAAAATACTAACTAAAATTTCTCTTTCAGTTATTTATGAGTATCCCATTAGTATAATCAATATTATTTATTAAGTTATGAAAATGAATAAAAAAAAAAAACCAGAAATGATCTCTCTCTGAAGATAAGGTTTCAATTAGCTGTACATATTTGTATGAATACTAAAATACCTTTGATCAACTTACACTCAAAAAAGGGGTATTTCTTGTCTGTTTGCCACATTGCAAATGTTTTTGCTTGCTTTGCTGTATAAGATTTAATTGAAAGTTGCAAAATTGTTATCGATTGCTGAAGATTTGTGCATGAGAATTCTTGCTTGCAAAATGTCAAAATGCAAAATACACAACATGAAAAGTGATTTTTCCAGAGTTTTTGTTGTTTGTCATCTGAGCCAAAGTGCATTTTGTTGTCGAGCATTGTATGAATTTTTTAAAAGCGCATAAATTCTACAAGAGGGAGGGGTAAATTCGCTTTCAGTTTATTACTGACAAGTCTGGCTGAAAATCACTCAAGTAGTCGGTGTGTCTGACACGTGGACCCGGGGGCGGTGGGGCGTGGCAAATGCTAAAAATGACAGCTAGCTAAAAATTTGTTGCAAATTTTTCAATCAGCAGCAGAGAATTTCAAGTCGATCGGGCTGGATGGATGTCAACAAAACGTTGGTTTTTTCGCTGTGACAAGCAGAGCCATGGCAATAACAACAACAACAACAACAACAAAAACAACAATAACAACAACAACAAAATGAATGGAAAACAACAATAGAAATAGCAGATTGCAGTTCACATGCCAGCAAAGTGAGTCAAACCAAAGCCAAAGTTCAAACACAATTTTCTTCAATATGCAAAAGCACTGCACATGGCTCAGGGTGTGTGTGTGTGTGTGTGAGTGTGTGAGTGTGTGGGTGTGTGTGTGTGAGTGTGTGCGTGCCTTATGCGTTGCTCAGCCAGCTGCCTGGCACCTTTGAAATTGAATGGGCACCGCCTCACATGCCGTAAAAGAAGATAAATGACACAAGTGAGCCATATCAGCAGCCACAGTCGGAACAGCCAGCTGCTTGCAACTCACACAGAGACAGAGAGAGAGAGAGAGAGACAGATGGACAGAGAGGGTGGGGGGGGGCAGATATGGGAGCCAACAGTAGACAGACAGGGTGTCTGCCATCTTGAGGCCTGCAGTTGTCAGGCACAGGCAGAGGCACAGGCGCATGCAATCCTCCTTCCCACTCCTGCCACACTCCTGCCACCCTCCTGCCGCCCTCCCTCGCTTGGTCTTGGTCAACTTTACATTTGATTAAAAGCGGAAACAGCCCCTGTGACGAATCGCACACAACTGTAAGCGCTGTGTGAGAGGCATTCAACTGCAGTGCACCTTTAAATTTCGGCCTCACCGTTTGCCACGTCCACAAAGAAATATAGTTTAATGCTCAGCCAAACGTGCCACAAAATAAAAAAAGCAACAAATTTATATATATATATATATAGAAACAGAGTGCGCTCGTTATATTAAATGAATAAATAAAATTTTAATGCAAAAAAAAAAAGCGAACAAGCAGAATTTCCAAAAAATGAGAACAACATGAAGTTTTACTGGTTGTTGAATACCCTACAAATATTAAGGTGATTCTTACAGAAAATTCGAATGAAATGCAAGTGTTTTAAATATTTTACATTGCATCAAAATATTTAAAATTTTTCATTCCAAAGACTTTTGTACATTTAAAAAAAATATATATTTTGTGGCTTTAATTAAATGTTTTTAAACCAATAGAATATTATATTTTAAAAACAAGCAACTCTTTTATTCAACCCGTTTCTTTTAATTAGAAATAAATATTTTTTGTTTCTCAAAGATGTTAGTATTTTGCCACAAAAACTATGTTAAAAATGTTTTAGACCATTGTTGTCAGTTTTTTTTTTTTTTTTTTTTTGCCCATCAGGCATTTGGTGTGACCCAGAAGTGTATAACAATATTACACTGTGTGTTGGGCCTTGAGCAGAGTAGAGAATGAGTTGGTTTTTGGTTTCAGGTCGGCTAAGGTCCTGTCTCGGAGCTTGGGCTGCTGGGCTCCTCGCTCCCATCATCATACAGAAAGTAAACAGCGAGCGATGCGACCGGCGACTCTTTCGTCCTGACAGTGGGCATGAAAATTTATTATATTTGTCGTTGAGTTTGTGGTGCGACGCAACGGTTGCTCTCAAGTGCGAATCCATTGCGCATTAAATTTGTTGCCGCTGGTGGCAAACGCCGTGCAATGCCATCTCCAACAGCAAACTGACAAAAGTTGCGCCAAGGCAAAAGTTGCTGGGCGCCACTGCAACAATGTCCAATACTCAGCATATATATAAAAATAAAAAAAAAAATTATACGTACCCAAACCAAAAAAAAATTGCACTGCAAAAAATGGCGAAAAAAATTGGTGAAAGAAACCACCGAAATAAATGCCAACGCATGGTGGGAATGGGCAATAGAGACATATATTCATATATGCTCCTCATATATCGTACATATATATGCTATGTAGGTGGCAAAGTGGAAATATATAGTTTTTAATATGCATAAATTGCACTTATTTTATTTCGTTTCATTTTGAGGCAGCCCACAAACGGACGGACAGCAGTTAAACTTAAATGTGATTAAATTGTGTCGACACTTAAATTCGCTACTTAAAGCAGCAAATATGCAATTTAATTTAATAAATGTGTTGCAAATAACTTTCATTAAGTAATGAGCAATTTATGTGTTTAAAAAGTTGAACAATTTAAGAAAATCTGTTGTTAACTTTTATTGAACACAACAAGAGCTACTCTAAGGATTTTAAATGACTTCAAAGATCGGCGATTATTTTAGACTCAGAAACTGACCGAGTGCAATGTGAGGGAGAAATATATACGTAATAAATATATATAGCTGCCTGAATTTACAGCAGTAAGTGGAATGAAAAAGCAAAGCTGACAAAAGTTAAGCGGTTTGTGCCCCAGAGTCATAGTCATAGTCAGCATAAGAGTCGGACGCAGTTGCCAGTGTCAGCATCAGCATCAGCATCAGAGTCGAGAGTGCCAATGCAAAGGCGGCTCTTTCGCTAAGTTGCCCCAATCCCTGCAGACTTTTCTCTCTCCATGTGACAGCTCGCTTGATAGCCCCGCCTTCTGTGCTAGTACTCACATTTTTCAATTCAACTTCCAAAGTATTGGTGTGTGCGTGCATGTGTGTGCATGTGTGTGTGTGTGTGTGTATGACATTTATTCCCGCGATGCGTTGACAGTTGTCAATGTTTTAAGCGACATGTGGCATGCAGCAAAGAAAACTAAAATCGACCTGTCGTGAAATGACAGTGGCACCAAAGTGCACCATTTTGCTGCACTAAGTTTGTGACTTAAAAATAAAACAAAATTTATAGAAATTTATGACAAACACAAAAGTTGAGCAAGCAAATTAATTATATAAACGGGCCAAAATGATAAACTAAATTTGAAGTGAAATTTAACATTTTTGCTTCATACTTTATAAAACAATATTTGTTCAACTGAAATTTTTGATTATTAAAGCAGAATTTGCTACTCTTTAAGTTGACATTATTTTAATTATATTATTAATCACAAAAGCAAAATCTAGCTTTAATTTCTATTTTACCTATATTGCAATAACAAATTGTTCAATTTTTTTGACAACACATGCGTCTTTCTCTAATTGAGCTGCGTAAAGTTAACTGTGTATTGAAAAAAAAAAACCGATAGGATTCGATTTGGGCAAAGACAAACAACATTTTCATTTACTGACTGACCACAGCCAGTGAGCAAACGTGAAACAGCTTCATTCACTATTTGTACAGTCAGTCTTGGCCTAAACCAAAGGGACATGGCGAATGAGCTACACGAAAGTAAGCCAAGAGCTCAAACTAACTGCATGCAGCTCGTATTTGCTGATTGTGTAACAAATATTGACAAGGCCGTGCTGAACTAGCCCCAAAACTGGACTTGGACTTGGACTGGGACGGGGACGGCGACGGGGACGGGGAGCCCAGTCGGCTTGACTGTCCTTCCGCAGGGACATTTTGTGCCATATCATGTTCCATGTTGACGCACCAGCACAAAAGCTGAAATTATATTTAAAAGTTTGCAATTTTCTTCCATTCTTTCTTTTTCTCGTTTCTCGTTTCTCTTTTCCTTTTTTTCCCCCCTCTTTTTCCTGTTTGCTGCTCCCCCTCCCCGTTTGTATGGGAATTGCACGTTATTTACTTGTGTGGTCATTGTGCGGCGTTCGGGGTCCTGGAAAATCCCCAAAGTTATAATTCTTAAAGTTCTTATCTGTCGCCCACACACACACACACACACACACACACAATTCTCAGCGGGTTCAAGTAGGCGTATACGTAATATGTTATTTATATATATGTTTAAATTTAGATTTAATAACAGCGTCGCTGCTCGCATAATTTGAACATATTTATGATTTATGAACACACAAACATGTCATAAAATTGAAAATCAACAACAACAAACACAACATTAACAACATTAGCAACATTTGTGACTTTTGTTGCTGTCTATTTTGGCAGCTCGCTTAATATTCATTTAATTTCGCAGGCGAAGCGCTAATGAAAATCTCAATGCGCCAAAGTTAATAACAAATGGAACGAAAATTCCGATGACTTTTGGGTATTTTCAATTTTAATTATGTAACTGACTGACGGACTGATGGATTTACTGACTGACGGACTGATGGACTGACTAACTGCCTCACTGACTCTGACTAAATCTTTGGGTATATTACTTATTCAGGCTGCTGTTAGGCGATTTATGTGGCAACAACAAAATGGCAATTTGTTAAGCTAATGATGCCATTTTTCGAAGCAAATTACCCACCTGGACATGGCCAGCGGTCATCTAACAAGCAAATAAACAAACAAACAAACCAACTTTCAGCACACACGCACAGTTAAACACACACACAGGCACACACCTAGTGCTCATATTACGCTCGTTTCGACTTGATTTAGAGATGTGTGTCACCTCCCACTGGAACCAGTTCCTTGGATTGAATCTCTTTTGGCACTTAATTGCATATTGGTAAAATTTTATGTGGCACAGATTTTATTAAGAAAACAATAAAAAATAAGCTAATAAATGTTTAGTTAATGTGAAGTTTCTTACCAATGGAAATTCCTCTCGCTTATTCAATTATTGCTATATTAAAAAATAGTTCTTCTCTGGTTGCTAGTTGAATAAATTGAAAGAGTATTTGCATTTTAATAAGGAAATTCGATCTAAAGCTTACCCTGCATTAAATCGTATCTATGAGAATTTACCAATTTAGTTGGCTGCCCTAATGGAACCATAATCATGGCCAGCACTCGCATTACGTATACGTGTAGTGGGTAGACAAGTTGTGCCAAGTCAGCAAAAATGTGGTTTTGCTTACACAAATACTTACCTGACATAAAACCAAAGTACTTCAATACTTAGCTGCTGCTTATGCTATCACTTGGCTAACAGAGAGTGAGAGTGAGAGGGAGCGAGGGGAGCACACTTTTGGAGTAAAACTGCGGCATTTTGTCTGTTGGCTTTGCTGTACAAATTTCGTTTTAATTAGCGCTTCGTTGCACTATGCAAGCAATTCGAAAATCAACGCAACTGTTGCCGCCTGCAATAAAAACCCTTTCAAAGTCTATTAAGCATTTGAAGAAGCCAAAATGGCAGACAGCGCAAGAGCGAAAGAGAGCAAGGGGAGCAGACAGGGATTTAATTGCAATTAAACGGTGTGAGGTATGCAAGGGTGTAGACAGCGCAGGGGCAGGGGCAGGGGCAGGGGCAGGGGCTGGGGCAACACTTGTATCGACTCTAACCAAGCAGAGCGCCACCCAACAAACAATCCGACAACGAACAACCGACACTCGACAATGGAGACCAGAGTAATCACCGATCCCAATTGGCTGTCGCTGCTGTTGCTGCAACTGTTGGCAAATCCCATCTAAAGTGCAACATGCCAATGCACATGATGTGTTTAATGCTTAAATTCTTGCTAATTCCATTAGTCGTCTGCCTGACTGCATTTCACTCCATACCTCGCTCCCCCTCTCCCCCTCTCTATTAGTGCATTGCTTGCTATTTGTGGCAAAAGTATTGCAACACGAACAACAACAACAACAACAACACCCATCGAAATCCCAACTAGCAACTGAAACGTGCGCAAATTAATATTATAGTTTGACACTATTTTGGCACGAACCAACTTTGTCACACGACCACGCCCACCGCCTACTTTAAACAGTACCAACAAATTGGCACATTGTTTCCACTCTCAACTGTTTTGTCCAACAACTAGTAGTTTTTGGCAAACAGCGTTTGTTGCTGCTAAGCAAACAGAGACCATGTTGCCAAGGGCCAAATAAATGTGGCTTAATCGCCACACAAAATTAGCCAAACATTATGTCAACAGATAAGCTAAAACAATTATGTTAAGCTGGCTTTTTAGATGAGCAAACAAATAACACATAAATTTTGCATTGCTTTTTTTTGAGTGCACATAATTTTGAAGTAAACAATAAAAAATATCAGAAACCTTTTAAAAACTTAAATTTAAAGTAATAAAAATTATAGCAAATTTTTAAAGTAATTTAAAATGAATTTCAAATATTTCGAGTTGTAAATTTGCTCGCAAAACATTTTCCTTATGCGATTTCCGCGTCGCTTGTCAAACTAAATGCCTGCAGTATAAATGCATTAAATTTTTGCTAAGTAAATGTACCGTTGGTGGCAGAGGTGGGGTGCTTCATTCAGTTAACACGCCGTCGCGTCGTAGTTGCCACTTTTCTATTTATTTGCCCATTAACGCTCATTTGCGGTTATCAGGTAAATTGGATAAAAGCCAACGTTGCATGAAGTCTGCTACAAAACAGCGCAAACCAAAATAGAAGACAGCAGCCAGGACCCCTGCCTGTGGCATGTCCTTGCTGCCGGCAACCGACTGGTGCGGCTGCGGCTGCGGCTGATGCCGGCTGATGTCGGCTGCTTATCTTCAAGTGTTTGTTGCAACACAACAAACCAAAAATGAAAGCTTCGCATTCCACTTTCGGCTTAGACGCAAACATTTTTTTGGCCGTATTCATTTTGTGGCGCGTTAACGGCAACAGTCATTAACTTTTTATGCTTTCCTTACCACATACTCTGCTCCGCCCTCTCTTTCCTACACCCATTCTCTCTATCTCTCTCCCTTACACTACAATTACATTCAAATCGAATTCAGATATTTGCGGCTTATACCAAAGAGCATTTATTTAAGCCGCAATTTGTTTAGACCAATAAATAACATGGCGACGATGCCGTCATAAAATTTAATTTCCACACAACCAACAAATACATATATCTATATATATATATATAAATATATATACATATATTTTTTCTTTATGGGCAGTTCCGGAAAAAATCTAAATGAATAAAAAACCAAATTTAAATGCACCATATTGCAAGCTAAAATGAAATTTTGTGGTTTGTTGCAAAACAAGGCCAACAAAATGCAACGTAAATAACAACAATTTATTGGTCGTAAGCGATACCCTGTAAAAGTGTGCCTAGAATTATGAAAAAAAGCTTCTTCGATTAGGAACCATCATATTCTATAGAGAAATCTTAAATATTTGTTCTAAATTTTCTAGTTTGAATTTGTTGAGCTCGCCTAAATGTATACTATGAAATTTTTTAAAATATATTAGAAAATTTTTAGTCTTCTTAAATCATAATTATACACTGTAAAAGAGAATTACAGAAAAGCTTCATCGTTTAGAAACCATCGAATTCTATAGAGATATATTAATGATTTTTTTTTTTAAATTTTTAGTTTGAATTTATTGAGCTCGCCTAAAAGTATACTATGAAATGTTTGAAAATAAAAGATAATTTGTAATTTTTTATACATGGCATTTTCCTAAATTTTGGCAATTTCAATTATCAGATTTTAATTTCCAAATTTAAAGCAAAGAAATAAGTAGAACAATTTAAGGTAGTTGTTCTAAATTCTAGTTTTTTTATTATTTTATACATTTATGATTAATATGCCCACTTTATGCAACCAACAGAGGATATTCTGAAACGCAGCGCTTGCAACACAATAGTACAATACACGCACATCGACACAACACATACTACACACATACAGATATATATTTGTATATATATATATATATGGGGTATATATCCATTGGGCGACACACGCTGCATGCGGTCGCTCAATATGAAAATATTTGGGCATGGTTTGGGTATAAAGTTCAGTGGGTTTGACACAATTCAGGTTCGCAACGATATTTGCCGAAAAAAAGCAAACAAGAGTGGGCATTGGGCAAGGGGGGGTGGGGGAGGGAGAGGTGTGTGGCGAGCTACCACAGTGTCGCCTTGGTCTGCGGTTGGATTGCGCTAAATTAAATTTTTGGTACGTTGCGATCCCAAAAGTCCAACACAATGCCATAATGTTAGTATTTTGTGTGTCTATTTGTGTGTGTGTGTGTGTGTGTATGCATATTGCGAACAACAGTTGTAGCATTGAAATTTTTACACTTTTATATATCTCAAATCAACATCACCATTCAAATATATTCCCAAGCCGGAGTCCGAGCTGAATGACAACTTTTTCGTTTGCTCAATTTTGTATTCAGATAAAATGCGCATTAAAGCCATTTTCGTATTTAACATTCCCATACGCATGCCTAAAAAATAGATCGAATTTTATGAAATTGTTAACAAATATTTTGAATCAATTGTGAACTGAAAACTTACCCAAACAAATGCGTGGTCCATCACTAAAGGGCAAAAAGCAGCCCCGCTTGGTCAACTCACTTGCAGCGCCATCATCAAAGCGTTCCGGCTTAAATAGCTTGGCCTGTGGAAAGTAGGATTCATCGTGGTGCAAGTTGTATGCGGGAATTGCCACTGTTATGCCCGGTTCCACATTTAATAACTTATCGTCGCCCAAATCAATTGTTGTGGGCCTTGTGCAGATTTTGATGAAGAAACCAATGACACTCGTCAAACGCATCGATTCTAAGGGAATAGCGAATAAATTATGATTAATACAGACTTTTTATATATATATATGTATATATATATATTGAAAGTTCAATTTTTACATTGCTACAACTGACCATTAACGCACTGATCGAGATAAGGCAGAGCATTCAGCTGTTCGTAGCTGATATTCTTATCGATAGCCAAGGCATCCAAAATTTCCGTTCGTAATTTTTCCTGCTGTTCTTGACACTCGCCCAGCTATCAAAACAAAAAAATTAAAATTGCAAAAAAAAAGTAATATTATTAAATACTCGATTCCTTACCGTATACAACATATGATAGAGAACAGCAGCCGAGGTTTCGAAGCCGTCCATGAGAACAGTCAGAGCATGACCCACCATATCATCGACACTGGCGCCCTTCTCCTGCTGCAGCTGCAGCAGATGCGATAGGTAATCGCTGCGTTCCGCACCACTGCCACTCTGCCTCAGTTTGGCTGCATCCCGGGTGAGTTTCAGATAGAACTCATTCGATTCCTGGGTAAAGAAGCGCATGCGAAACAAACGTTTCACAATCGGAGCAATTGGAGTCCGATTGAAACGGGTCACTCCCCGAAAGGCGTTAGAGACCCAATCGTTGGAAAAGTGCTGAAAATGACTAACTTCATCAACGCCGCCGCTGAGGGAACCAGCATCAATGCCCCAAATAAAATCACCCATAACCTGGGCGGTATACCGATAACATAGCTAAAAAGAAAAACGATTTTAATTCGGAATGAATAAAATGAATAAAATAAATAATAGATTTTGGCTCACTCACATCTCTTGTCTCGATGACATTATTCGATCGCTTCTCAATTGATCTCCTGATGTAGTCCATTAACATATGTCCATTCTGTTCCCAGATGGAGTAGGCCTGTTTTAGCCTATTGGCTGTGAGGCCGGCACCTGCATCTGTGCGTCGCTTCTTCCACTCATCCCCCGAACTGAAGAAGGGATTACGTGCCGCATATTTATCGTAGTCCTGGGAGTGGGTAACATAACTGCTCGTCACAGTGTCCCTATAATCACTGAAGTTCGTCACGAGCACCTCATGGGCCAGCTGCGGATCGAGCACCAAAATCTGTGGCTTTCGTGTTAGAAATGTGCCAACAGCGCGATGTTTGCCTTTGTATTTACTAGTAGGAAAAATAACATATATATATATATATATATATATTTAGTACTTACTTGTAAATAGTTCCCAAATCAATCATGAAACTGCTGCGGCCACCAAACAGTCCGGGATAGCTGCCCAGCAGTGTTAGAGGCTTCGCCGTGACCAATCCTCGCTTGGTCCAGTAGTTGTGGTACCAGGTGAGGTACAAGTAGACACCAGCAAAGGCCACATGCACAAATCCCACCAGCAGGGCAATCAGTGTCCACATGATGAACAAATCAATTCGACACTTGTTCGGCAACTGTTCGCCCAACTTTTTATTTGATAATGCTTGTGTTTCCTCTTATTATCGCCATGCATCAAACTGATCGGACTTTGATATTATATATGAACAAATATTTACACTTTAAAGTATAAACATTTCTAGCTAGTTTATTTTATTATCAAGTATATTTGTTTTTGTGCAATCTACCACTATTTGAAAGGTATTTTATTGGCTACACCCAATTATTTGTTAACTGTTTTGGTTTCAAAGTATTTCTCACTTGTTTTTGATTGTTTTTTATCAACTGATAATAAATTGAAATAAATTCTTAACAAATAATTGATTGCAAACGCAATTGGTATAATCTGTGAAAAAAAGATAGATATATTTAATATTTACACAGAACTAGTTTAAAATTTACTTCCGCTAACACAAATTTCACAAAACAAATATGCACATTTTTCACGTAGTGTACAATTTTTTTTTTTGTGTGAGACATGCAAAAGTTGAGTAAATGATTATTATTATTATTTCTAATCGCTGTTGAGTCTCGGCACATGCGATAAGTCAATTACGTATTCTAAATAAACCCTATAGTTTGTAACCGTTGGATGCAACCAGATACAGATAGGGGCCAGATATTGGAGGCCAAAGAAATCTGTAACTGATAACTCGCACAGTTAAAACCAAGACTATGGTTAATTCAACACACAAACGAATTGTATGTTAACTGGGCGGAAACCGGGATGTGTAGCGGTGTGGGACCCTACTGGTGGTAGCTCATGCCGTGAGGTGGGGGGGTGTTGTTGCTACCATCCTGATATTCCTTTCTGAACATAACTTTATTTTATTTAGAGTCCCTTTTTATTTGGAGTCTAACTCCGAAGCAAGCAATTGCTGGCTAAAATACCTAACCGAAGATGCGAGAAGCGCGACTGCTTCGTTGGTGTTGGTGAAGGGTATCGGGGTGCTAGCTGTTGTTTACCCGATAAAGCGCTCTGTACCCACCCATCCATTTGGACTTCCTGCGCTGCATGGTTAATTCTGAAAGTCCCCAAATGCAAACTCGTTGTTCAACTTAAGCCAACATTTCGGCCAGTAGGAAATAACAAGTCAGTTTAAGTGTTCATTTTTTTTCGAACTTTTACTAAATGTTCATAAATTCATATTTGACAATTCATCCTTCCAAAGAAACAAATTTTTTTTAAAAAAAAAAAACACTGTTGTATTACTACTAACTAATAGATTTGTTTAGTTGACTTAAAAAAAATTTTTATAGAAATTTACAATGTTTATTCTTATGTCTGATGCATAATTTTTTCCCAAACGCCTTAATCTAGTACTTAAGTATGCAATACAATTTTTCGTAGCCTACGTGTGTTCATATTTAATAATTGTGTTTCTTACAAATTATCTTTCTCTTGTTGTTGTTTTTTTTTTGTTGCATACTCGTAGGCTGCATTCAAATGTTCTACGTTTAAGCTAACCTCAAAAGATTCAAGTGGGTAAAGCTTATCAACTTAAATATGTACGCTAATCACAACAAAAATGCATATATTTTTTTAATTATCCCTTTGTTAGGGGTTTACGGGGTGATAAAAAAAAAGGTATGAAGAGCAAAAAAAAATAAAAAAGGTTTATACTGCATATATATTTCTTTTTTTCTTTTTATATTATATATCTGCATTTTACTTATGGTAATTTCTATTATTCTTTTATTTGGTTTTTTTCTCCTTCGTGAGTCATTAATTTTTCTTTTTCTTTTCAAACCCTGGGTCGATTCTTGATCTTCGCATAAATAATGAAAATCAATAGAGTAAAACTTACATGAGAGTCCAGCGAAGAAAGGCCTTTCGACGTCGTGGGTGTCTTGTACACATATTTATTTTTTTTTGCTATTTAATAATTTACCTTTATTTTCAATGTTATGCATGGCCAAAATTATTCGAACCAAAATTTAACAAGAAAAAAAAAACTAAACCTTGGAAAAACATTTTTTCCTTTAAAAAAAATAATCCTTTTTTTTTGTCTCACACACTTTGATTGTGTAACAACATCAAATGCTGTATAACTTTTTATCTTTTATTTTTTTTCTTTTGGTTAATTTAAACTTTAAACTTTACTTTACCACACTTGACCTTTCGTTGACATTGACGGAAAATCGGTAAATAGCAACAAAAATTAACATGTCGGTGGCAAACCACTTATACATAAAAAAATTCACATGTTTACAGAAAATTTTTCACCGGCGATCCGCACTGATGCGTTGACGTGCATTATCACCCGAGCGAATCGAAAAGAAAGAGCGCTTCTCAGAGCGGATCTGGGCTTATATACGTCTGTGGGGGCAAGCTCTTGCCTTCAGGAACTTATTCAGCCGTTATCCGCAGTAAAGCTTTCACCTTAAGCAGGGCTTGCTTCCCACAACGTTTTGCTAGCGGCCAAACGTATGCAACGATTTTTAACTTCGTGCTCGATGAAAAAAAAAATCATTGCCTACCCAGATCTACTTTTACATCGCACCCAAAAGTCTGCGATGCAACCATAATCAAAGCTTCCGAGCACCGACCCTTACAAGTTGGAGACGGCGATACTCCAAGTTGATATCACCTTGAAGCACCACACCAAAACCGGCATCGCCAGCTGCCTCAATTTTGTACTTGCCCTGCACAACTTTGAAGTTGGTGATAATGTGCAGAAGGGCCGATTTGATTGTCAACTGGGCCAGACGCATGCCTATCAAAATTTAAAAATATATATGTATATAATTTTGATTGATGTATAGTTCGACTTTGGTGCTAACCCATGCAGATGCGCGGTCCATCGCTGAAGGGCAGCAGAATGCCCTGCTTGATGAGCTCGTGATGGGCACCATTATCAAAGCGCTCCGGCTTAAATGTCGCCGGATCGGGAAAGTATTTTGGATCATGATGGAACTGATAATTTGGTATCATAATGGTCATGCCCACCTCAACCTCCAGTCGCTTGTGTTCATTCAATTGTATATTTGTGGGATGTGTGCAAACTTTTGTATATTGCGGTATCAAACTGCTCAGCCGCAAGGATTCTAGGGGAAACAATTAATTAAAATTAAGCTTAATTCAGTTTTAAATTACAAGAATTATGTAACCAATAAGTTTGAGAAATTTAAAAAATGTAAAAATACCTAATCTTAATCAAAATTTTGAAATCTTTATTCTAGTACATATTAAAAAAATTTGTAAATAATTTCGAATGAATATTTTACTTAAAAATTACTTTGCTACTTCTATAAATTTATTTAAACTAATTTAAATACTTTCTTAAAAAAAATGTATTATACTTACTTATATACTATATTTGATTTAGATATATATACTAACCATAAACCACCTGATCCAGGTAGGGCAAATCGCACAGTTCATCAAAATTGACACCTCGATCCTTAGCGGAATTATGCAAGATTTCCAAGCGCAGTTTTTGCTGAGCCTCCGGTTGCTCCGATAGCTACATAGTTATTATATCATATTATTACATATTAATGTATATAAATGAATCAACCCATTCACTTACATAATAGAGGGCATGCATTAGAGCTGATCCCGTGGTATCATAGCCATCCAGCATAACGGTCAGAGCGTGTCCCACCAGATCATCATGCGTGGCATTTTTCTCGCTGCGCAGCTTCAGCAGATGCGATAGGTAATCTGTGCGCTGGATCTCATTGGCAGTCTTGAGACGCAGTGCAATGGCATCCTTGGTCAAATTGGAGAAGAAGTCATCTGTGTCCTTGGGATAGAAGCGCATCCGCAACAGCAGACGAAAGATGGGCGCAACTATCGATGCCATAAATATGGATATCATATAGAATGTTTTACTCGTATATTTCGTGGCCATTTGCAGCATCATATTTGGCTGCCCCATGTTGGGGGTCAAAGTGTCAGCATCAATGCCCCAAATGAAATCGCACATTACACTGGCGGTATAACGAAAACAGAGCTGAAGGAGCAGTAAATGTATATGTTCAAAGATTTGAGTAAGTATTTAAATATTATATATATATATATATATATATATATTCTTCCTTCCATCTCTCTACTTACATCTCTGGTCTCCAGCACATTGTCCTGCTTGGCGAGCAGCTGCGTCATGTAGTCGGTTAGCTTCTTGCCACTCTGTTGCCAAATGGCAAAGCCCTGCTTGAGGCGACTCGCCGATAATCCGCCTTGAGCATCGGTGCGCAAACGACGCCAATTGTCGCCGGCTGCCCAAAATGGATTGCCCTGGACATATTTATCCCACTTGGCGTGCTGCATATAGGAACTGGTCAAAGAATCCCTGTAGCAACGAAAATTCTGCACCAGCACTTCGTGAGCCAATTGTGGATCCAAAACAAGGATTTGCGGTTGCCGTGTCACAAATACGCCCACAGCCCGATGCTTATCTTTGTATTTGCTGTGGAGTATTAATGATAGTAATTAACTTTGTATATATATAAATATAGTATATTTGGAAAACAAGAGAGGAAGTTGCATCTGGGTGTAACCTACTACGAAATACTCTAATAATATCTAATAACATAGACCCGATCTTTATTCGAAGTACCTAGAAAGAGGATTGTGTAAATTTTCGGAGGCGGATGTGGCAAAAGATATATCAGTTTCAAACAGGGAGGTGGACAGGTCGGAGGTGGGTAACTGTAGCTTTAAAATTGTAAGACATTTTTCCTTATCGATATGCAATTATCGATTTTATCGAGTTCCTAGTTTACACTTTAACTGACGCGGACAGAGAACAATATGTGTTCCAAGTTTCAATTGTGATATCAGAGTATGAAAAATTCATATTTATGCAAATTGAATTTATCAAATACTTGAATATTAATAAAATATATTTTCTAGAACCAATGAAATACTTCCATCTAAATAATGCAATATTTTGTTGCACTTCCAAATTGTTGTAATTTTAAAATGCATAGAGATTGCACACGGCTAAGTAATTAGTTTTTGTCCAGATGGAATACTCACTTGTAGACACGCTGCACATCCATGACGAGATTGCTTTTACGTGTCAACAGACCCGGATAGGTGCCCAGCAGGGTCAGGGGCTGGGCTGTGATCAGGCCACGGCGACGCCAGTACTTGTGATGCCTGGTGAGATAGAGATAGATGGGCAGCAGGAGAAGGTGCAGCACGACAAGGATGACGGTGACCAATAGATACATGTTGCCGCGCTTTATGTTGCGGCATCCCCAGCCTCCGCTTTTCAACTGAGCCAAAGGCGAATGCATTTTCAATTGGAATTCTCGATTTGCTGGCAACTTGTTCGATCGATTTGCGTTCGATTTCCAGAAAACAACGCCTAGATTATCAGGGCTATTTATGTGTGTGTTTTTGTATTTGTTTAATACATTGACAACTTAATCTTAATGGAATCTTTGCGACTGAAATCTTATTACATAAACATAAGCCTGCTTTTCGCCACGAGGGTCGAATTGTGTTTATTTTCAAATTTCTTAATCTGCAAATTCAAATATCAAGCAAATTTAATAAATAAATATTTAAACGTTTTCTCAGAGGCAGATCTCATTTTTCTGATTTTCTTTGCATGATCAACAACTGTCTACGTCCATGTCTTAATCTTAAGGGTCTACACAGGAGGGTCATATTTTAAATATAACTTGAGCGTTATCACTAATGTGTAACAGGCTGGGAATTAAGCTGCATCTCGAAAAGGTTGAACAATATATAAAAATAAAGTTAACAGCAGTTTATCAACAAATTATTACTACTTTAGCGATAAAGAAACTGCAGAAATGATAAAGATAGTGGATAGTCTGTGTAAATAAAACTAACTTTTATACAGTTTTTTTTTTTGCGTGTGTGTCTTATCAGTTTTACTTTAATCCACTGTGGTTGATTGTGGCGACAGTGGTTTCCTTATCAGTTGCCTGTTTTATATGACCATTTGACCGATAAAAATTTTAATGGTAGCTGCTGGGCGATTCATAATCAAAGTGAATTTGTTATTTTTACTTTTGATAATTAACATTTAGGCAAACAAAAATCGCATTACAGCTTGAAATATGAGTCATGTATAAACATAACTATCAGCTATCAATTATATATTATAACAAGATAATTAAGATATCAGAAACTCCACTGTCACAAGTTAAACAAATCGGAATTTAAGTTACTTAAGTTATCACTTGAATTACAATTGCTTTAACAACTGCTTGTGTAAATATTTATTTAGTTATTAGTTTACTTGAAACGTAACAATCTCAATTTGAAATAGAAAATTATTAGAAAAATTTATAATAACAGAAATTTGATGTTACGGATGAAAAATCCAACTATTTGCTAGACAGCCTTGTATATAGTACTTAATGTAAATAGAGGGAAAAAATGAATTACAGTTCTGTTTTGGAAGTGGCTCTTAACCATTTTATGTAGCTATATAAAATACAAAGTGACTTGGATGTGAATCTCAATTTGTTGCTGGCATTGGAATTGGGTTGGGGTTTATAAACAATAACAATAATTTGAAAACAATGCAGAGCATAACAATCAATATTCATCCAATATATATATATATATATATATATAAATCTATCCACTATCTGTGCTCCTCGTATTTGCAAATCACGGGAAACATCTTATCGCCGCCCAAATATTTCACCAGCCAGCGATTCTTCACGACGGCTAATTTTAAAGTTTCGCATTTAAATTGGGCATTCAGGTTGGTGTGCAGTGCTCGGCCCATGCCCTCGATGACAAGCAGATCAGTCTCATTGGCAGTGATGGCATCGCACAGCTCGCGCGGCAATGTACGCATATCCAGACACGGACCACTCTGTCCATTCGCATAGACGAGCAGCCGCTGGCTGTGACGCCAGGCGTGCGCCAAAATGCTGCACTCGCAGGCGCAATCGTCGAGCAGCAAACTCAGTTCCTTGCTGGTCACATCGTTCAGCGAGGGTTCGCTATTCGCACAGAGCAGCACCTTTGTGCCGCGTCTCAACAGCTCTCGCACAAAAGGCAGGATGCCCAACACAACATCCACACCACTGTTGTCCACAAAGACCACGGCGCATTTGTGTGCCTGCTGCTCGGGACTACTTCGCATGCGTTGCAGCCACGCATCCAGATTATCGAGCAGCCACGGACGCTGCTCGATCCGATCCAGCGCCGCATGCAGACCAAAATTGCTATCCTGCTCGAGTATGGTGGCTACTGCCTGCGCACCCCAATCGAACATATTACCAGCGAGCACGCCACGCACCAGCTCCGTCCAGCGTGCATCCGCTTCTACAATGGCATCGATCTCCTGCAACCGCTGCTTGAGTCTGCACTTGGCCGATGCATTCTCCTCCTGCTTCTGACGCCGCCAGGGATCCGAAAAGCCAAAGCGACGCAACATTGTCTCGTTTAACTTGAGCAGCTCGCTGGTGCCCAGCACAACTTTGCCCCGATTATTGGCAATGTTATTCTGATAATCTTGCAGCTGCCGCAGGTAAGCAGCTTGAAATTGTGCTGCACGCTGTGCGGCATCATCAGTATTATCAGCATCATCATCATTATTCAATTGACTGCTGCTGCTGGCCGCAGCTTGGTTGGCATATTTTGTGACCAGTTCGCGAAAGCAGGGAAACCAATAATCGGCCGCCTTTGCATCTGTATTGAGATCCAGCGTGTCCGGCTGATAATTGGACTCATCTGCGAGCAGTGAACAGCTGTGCATTTTTCTTCTTCGACTGTATGTCGACAGCAGCGACAGCGACCACAACTTTTTTGCCAGTTTACGTTTCAAAATGTTGACGGCCGTTGTTGTTGCTACTTGCAAGTGCGCACTAATATTATTATAAATTTCTTGTTGTCTGTTTCTTTTCCCCTTTTTTTTTATCAAAAGCGAACATTGGACAGCACTGGCTTTGTAACAACAAACGCATATTGCAGTAAACAGCTGATGGTTGCGTTTACACGTGAATGCCAGCCAATACAACTAAAATAAAAAATTTGTTTTAATTTTCGTGTTTTTCCGGCCGTTTGTATATTTAAACAATAATATATTATCACTGTTTTTGTAAGAACAGTTTGACTGTTATTATTTTCATATAAACTTACGTATAAAATGACTAGTTTTCATTGCAATGAAAGTCGCATACATTTCAGCTTTTGTCTGTGACATGCGCGAGCGCAGCCAACGTCACGGCTTGGCATTGACAGGCCGTCTCTTTCCTGTTGAATTTTTTGACAAATCAACAACTTAAAAATGGTACGAATGCCCAAAAATCGTTAAATATAATTGCAATCGGTGTTTTTTATGCGTTAAAATTACGCTTAACCATATAAGCAAACTACACGCTATTAAAAGCTTAAGCAATTTTGTGTGAAAAGTACATTTAAGATGCGAATTGAAACGATTGTATTGTTTACTAAAGGCTGCTTAAATTTTTCTATTTGTGTAGGCCAAGCGCACCAAGAAGGTTGGAATCGTTGGTAAATATGGTACCCGTTATGGTGCCTCCCTGCGTAAGATGGTCAAGAAGATGGAAATCACGCAGCACAGCAAATATACTTGCTCCTTCTGCGGCAAGGTAATGAACTGAAGAAGAAGAGAAAGCAGCACCCAATATTTCATTTTCAGTTTAACTAATTGTATTATTTTCCAGGATTCCATGAAGCGGTCCGTGGTTGGAATCTGGTCGTGCAAACGCTGCAAGCGTACCGTCGCCGGCGGTGCCTGGGTGTACTCCACGACAGCTGCCGCCTCTGTGCGCTCAGCCGTGCGTCGTCTGCGCGAAACGAAGGAACAGTAAAGTGAACAGTTAATCCTCTGTTCCGTTACGTTTAAAAGTTTCCGTAGTTTTTGTATACATAAATAGACAACGCAATTTTCTGTGGTTTGCGCCGCGCCGGTCGAAAGAGCTGTTTCTGCTTTTATCCAAAAAGAATAGAAGCATAAAGTCGAAACATAAAATAAAAATCCTTTTACTCTTGGCAGTAAAAACCAAAAAAAAAAAAGGTCTGTTTTTTATATAACCTGTAAATGTACAAATTATATATATCATGTAATATAACTGGCAGCAGAAATATATATGTGATCTACCTTTATTGATATGACTGTGTACTAGTCATATATTATCAACGGCTCCTGATTCAATATTATTCACTTAAAACCGTTTAGAATTCATTTCAGTTAATCGCTTAACGCAGTTTAAAATCCATTTTTGAGTCCTTTTAATTCCATTTCAGTTGCATTTTTTTTTTTTCGATCTGCACATCCTTCGATTTTCAATATTTTTGTCATTTTATGGGCATTGCTTGATTTTTAATTTTTTGTAACCAAATAAGTGTGAAATCATCTAATCATCGAATTTGGATAATATTCACTTATGAGCAGAACTTTTCGTTTAAAGTTGAGCAGCTAAATATAACACAAAACACATTCGATTTATTTTTGTTTTATTTTAATTTTTCATCGTTTTTCATTTTATTTATAAAATTTAAAAAGTTTCTAATTAAACAAAAAATACATCTTACAACTTGTGGCTTACTCTGCAAACTATGCATTTTCTTGATCAACTTGTTTGTTTGATTTAGGGAGATTTCACAATTATACAAATAATATTTAGCTAAACTAAATAGGAGATATTTTATTGCCGGCTTGCCTCTTGCCAGTTTTAGTTATTTGATTTGATTGGATTGTGTTTTGCTAATTTAATACTAAAATTAAAATTGCACCGTCACCAGTTATATATATATATATACATATATATACTATATGTATATCGTCTCTATTACTATATATAATATATATATATATGTATGTATATGGTTTTTAAAAAATTAATTTAGCTAAAAAGTTTTACTTGGCTTTTATAGATTTTTCGACTTGTAGTTGTGTAAGTAGTAGGTGTGTGTGTGGGGAGATATTTGTTGTTTGGGATATCAGTTTTATCAGGTGGTGTTAATTTTTGCTTTTAATTAAATACTTGATAAATATACATGTATTTAAATGTATATTTATATATACACAACAGCAAAAATATGTAGTTTAATGTTTGAGCACTCATTGTTGTTGCATGTTGCATATATAGGGCTGTTGTTGTTGTTGTTGTTATTGGTGTTGTTGTTTTGAGTGTGAGCTACGTTTTAGTTAGACGCAAAACTTTTCGACTAAGTCTAAACTCTAAATTCGAACTTAGAGAAATACTTAATGCTAAATGCAATTTATATAGTACAGTTTTTGCTTGCTTTTTATACATATGCACACACACACACACACACGCACTCACATATATATAGTGTACCACACACACACACATGTACATATATATATATATATATATATATATAAACAATTAATTTAAATGTATATTTTTAATAGCTACACTCTTTAAATTATTTACAATATTTTTTCTTCACGTTACTTCTTTTTATGCATAAATATCAATGTATGCCTAAAATAAATATTTCTGTTTTTACACTGTTTTTTTTTTTTTTGTTTTATGATATGCGTGCAGTATTTATATATTTGTTTCGAAATAGTTTTTCGTTTTTTGTATACATTTAATGATTATGGTTGGAGAAAGCATTTTATTTATTTATTTATGATATGCAGCGCATTTGTAATCCTCAACAAAAATGAAATCGATTTAGAATTTTATCATTTGGTACAAAGCGAAAGTAACTAAATAAAAAACAATGAATTTTAAGAAATTAAAGCTTACAATTTATATTGTTTACGTATACTATAAAAACACAACTCGGCTGAGAGCGCATAACTCGAACTTAGTTATTAGCTAGGGGAATGTGCTGGATGCTCTTGTTTTTCTTTTCTTACTTTTTTGTATATTTGTTTTCCATTCGTTATATACTATATATATATAGTTTTTCTTGATTTAGCCGTTCTCCTATGACACATGTTAGTTTTCATTCCTTTTCTGTTTGTTTGTTGTTTATCTTTTAGTTAGTAAGAGTTATATGCACTTGATTTAGTTATTATTTAGTTTTTGTTGTGAAGCACAATATGTCATTTAAATGCCAATTTATTGGTACTTGGTCGAGGCTAGGTAAATACATATATATCTTTTGTGTATATATTCAATTGCAATAATATATAAAACTAAACGCACAAATGCATACATACTTTATATATATATATATATATATATATATATGTGCATATATATAAATATATATACATTATCAATTGGGAAGACAATTGGCTGCAACAAAAGAGCAACAGCTCACACCACATACATACAGACAGAGAATGCTTATCCTCTTAGGTTTTAACTTAGTACAAAAATGCTTGAAATCCTTGCTAGTAACTCAGCTTCTCCTCTCCAACTCGCTCGAACTGCTCTCCTCTCTTTTCTTATAATGCTGGCAACTTAGTTAACAGTTTAAACAAAAATTGGAAGTTCTCAGTTTAGTTTACGTTTAGATTAATAGTTTGATGTATAGTTTTAGTTGTAGTTTCAGCAGCTGATGGCAGCAGCTAGTGCGCCTGCCACTTGAACTTTGACTCCATGAGCCACTGCTGGCCCTTTGCATAGTTGCACGGCCTCAGCAGCGGCGTACTTGCATCGTCTCTTGTTGCACGCTGCAAACACTGACCCGTATTCGTGTGCCGTATCCATTTCTCCTGTAAATTACAATTTGAGTTTAAGGAGTAATCATAATTAATATAATATACATATATTTTAATTCTATCGCCGAATTACCTCCGCATCGTATACCCATTCCTGATTGCCGCCCATATTGTGGCAGCGCACCATATTCACGGGGCCATTGGAGCTGGCCGCGTCGAGGCACAAATCATCGGACATTATTTGCTGCCTCTTCGTATAGGCAAATACCTGATTGCCACCAAGGCCATGGCAATAGCTGATGCCCACTTTTTCATTATACTTGCGACCCATCGTATCCAGACAGGTCTCCGTCTCCGAGTTACGTATCTAAAAAGGCAAAATATAAATTAGCTGAGAATCATTTAAACAAAAAAAAAATCTCAAATACTCACCTCGCCCAGGTAGTAGTAATCCAATGGCATTAAGCTTTCCGGATACACGTTCTCCAAATACCAGCGGAAGCTTTTGCATTGCAGGCGATCTCGCAGCGATTTACGATCGCTAACATCACCAGCCGAAGCCTTGCGGGCACCTAAAGTTCAAGGGGTAGAAAAAAAGAGAGAGCAAAAAAAAAGTGCTTTTTAGTAAGCTTTTGCAGTGGCTTTCCTTTAAAACATCAATGTTAGTGTGAGTGTAAGTGTTTATTATCTCTTTTGAGCTACATTCGTGTTCGTTAAAAGCTCTGCATTTATACAGCATTAGGGATTAGAATTGCAAGCAAACTGGGCAACAGAATTTAGTGCAAAATGCTTATAAAAAAAAAAACCAACACATATCAACATACATAAATATACTATTTACAAAGCATGCAAAAAATTGAAAATGTGTAATACATAGATAAAATACATATCTCAAGTGCTGCGATCTGTAAATTTTGCTTAAAGTTAGGAGTATTCACTCAACCTATTTAAGCTATACCAAATATAAACGAACTGTAAATTGCGAATGCGTTTTGTGGGGTTGTTTGGTGATTCGTGGAGGTGATTGGGGACATTAAACAGGCGTCTTGCGGTTGTGTGGTTTGTTTTTTGGACAAAACAATAAGAAAAAACATAGTTAACTAAATAGGCAAAATGGAACCTGATAGAAAGAGAGATGGGGCAAAAAAGACACAAACAGGAACTGGAAGAAAGAAAAACAGAAGACAAAACAAAAACAATTGGCAAAAGAAGTATACAAATACGGGGTGAGCATTATTGGGTTGTTGGGTGATTTGGTTTTGATTGGATTTGTCACGGCCATGCCATATAAATCATATATATATATATATATATGAAGTGTGGATATCATAAGTAAATTAAATATAAATATATATGTATATATATATATATATATATAAATGTATGTGTATATATAAGACAGACAATTGCAAAATGCAGATATATATATATTTATATATACGAAACAGATAACTATAGAGATAGAGTGAAACAAAGAAAGTGAAACAGTTAGGCAGAGTGAGTGAGATATTAAAGTGAAGAAGCATACGATAAGAGATTTTGAGAACGAAATAGAGAGAAAAAGAGAGAAAGTGAAATTGTTTTGTTTCGTTAACCTGGATAAAAACTGTAGTAGAACTCTTTCCAGTCGTCCAGCCAAACCTCAACCAGACGCGCATTATTGTGATTAACAATCTCCGTGGTGCCGCCTGGGAAGGTATACGGCGTTGACTTGCGAAAGACATGACCAACACGGGAGCAGGGCGCTATTTCGAGCACACCACCACACATCCATACCTGGAGGAGGCGGCGGGTAATATCAGAAAATTGTCAATGTTCATTTTTTTTATTTTTTTTATTTTGATATTTCACCGAGACAAGAGAGTGGGCGAAAGTGGGGCGAGAGAGAAAGAAAGAGAGAGAGAGAGAGAGAGAGGGGGGAATTGGTGGTACACATCAAGATGTACATCAATCAATATAAATCAGTCAAGCCAAGCGCAAATGTAGCGAGTACCTACTAGAATACTGTATGATCTGATATGGGCCGAAGAGATATTATTTTGTTTCTTTGATTGGACTAGGGAACTGTAAGCACTTAGAACGCCAGCTGGATGAAGAAAAAACTGCTAGATATTGAAAACAGTGATTATTTGAGGCGATTAAGGATTACTCGTTACAAAAATTAACAACTAAAGTTGAACAACATTAAGTTTGGCATGTAGTAAGTAACTGTAACTGTCGTAAACTAGCGATAGTTTTAGTTAATTGTTATTGGAATCTACGTAAATAACGATAGCTATAACGAGTAGTTGTCGTAAAGTGAAAATATCTCTACCAATTACTTATAAGAAGCCACAAGACAAATAACGAGTAGTTGTAACTAGCAAAATTTATACTGAATACTTCTAATCAACGAGATATAAATGAATTATAACGAGTAGTTAGCAGTGTGACTCAAAAAGAGTAACTCTAATTAGCAACGAGATCACAAAGAATAACTGCAGAAATACTATAACTTACAGCGAGTAGCTGCTGTCGACGAGCAATGACAACGAGAGCAATAAAAAAAGCTCTCAAAACAACAAATTGCATTCATTGATCAAACGTGTACAGATTAAGCAGATGGCGCAAAGTGCTTGACGAGATCAATCCTAGCCCACATGATGATTAACGAGTAACGAGTAACGAGCAACGATGCAAATAAAAATAAAAATAAAATTAGTAACAAACTTAGGTGTATCAACTAAACACTAAAATTAATTACCAATTTGTGTTTTTTTGTTTGTACTTAAAACAATAAGAAAAACAAAGGCAACGAGTATTATTAATGTACGTTAAGTTATTTTTTTTTAGCTTAAGTTCAATGTTAAGGTTGGTTTTGTCAATACAACTGTGATGGGTACTGGGTACTTTTGTAGTTTCAACGTGTTCAATTTATATATGTATATCATAATTACTGTATGTGTATAGTAATTGGTTAGTTTGATTGTTAATAACAATTATGTTGCTGTTTCTTTTTAAAACATTTAGAAGAGTCTCGGTTAAAAAACAATCAAGTGGAGAGCACACAAATAATCATAATCCATTACTAAAAACATATGCCAAAGTGCGTATCGCTGTTCAGTTAGATATAGATACACGGATTGTAAGCGACGACTGTGGCATTAGCTTTTGGCATATATATATATATATATATATATATATAGATATATATATATTGATTGTGTTACAGTTACATTACATAATATGCATATGTAGGGTAATAGTTAGCTATAGTAGTTATTGTTATACATGTAGATATTATTATTACAATAAGTAGTTTCAACTTGTTGCATTTTATGCTCCAAACAATGTCAGTTGTTGTCTATTTTTTTATGTTTCTTAGTTAGTGTTATTAGTATTTAATAGCGCTTAAGTGAATCTTTTTTTTTTGTTTTCAATATACCCTTGCAGGGAGAAATGCGCAATTTTAAAGCCATGTTTTTTATTGATGGGAGTTGATTGATTCTTTTTTACTTTTCAATAATAATAATAATAATACTTTGGATAGATAAAGTTGATTTAATTTGATCGACAAATGTCCTGTCTCACGAATATCGATACAATTCGATTTGCGATAGATACAAAAACCAATTGTTATGATGTAGCCTTCATATTATTATATAATATATACCGAAAATGTTATTGACAAATTGTACAAATTTAGTTTAGATCGAAAGAAGGAAACTGTTTCTAAACTGTTTCTGTTTCCTAAACTAATTAAAGATCAGTTAACACGCATCACTAAACATATAATATTTTTAGTTTGGTCGTCAGACTATTATAAACCAACAAATTTATAAAAGTTAAAATAAATATGCTATATAGAAAATCCAAC
Organism: Drosophila demipolita; assembly: GCA_035042405.1. Lineage (NCBI taxonomy): Eukaryota > Metazoa > Arthropoda > Insecta > Diptera > Drosophilidae > Drosophila > Drosophila demipolita. The sequence continues at coordinate 1,492,998 of JAWNLI010000054.1, read as the reverse complement.
ATTTAGTCAAGCTGCAAGGGTATTTATAACTTCGGCAGGCCGAAAAAAAAACATTTGTTAAATTTTTGTTTTTAGTAGCAAGTGAAAGCCAATTGGAATCAAAATTTGTTATACTCAAAAGTGTTAGATGCGCATTGTAAAAACTGTTATTGTTTATGTTGTTGTTGAGTTTGTTTTTGTTTTATGATTTTTATTTGTTTTGTTTTGTTTTGTTTGCGAACCTGTGCTCATTGCATAATAGAAATCACGCCACTCGTCCAGCCACACCTCGGCCACCCGCGCCGCATTATGCAGCACAATTTTGGCAACGCCGCCCGGGAAGGTGTACGGCGATTTGTCGCGGAACACGTGGCCCACATGCGAGCAGGGTATAATTTCTAAAATGCCACCGCATTGCCATATCTGAGAATATATTGTATATATATATATTCATGATGTTTTCATACTTGTTTGTTTGTGTTGGTCTGTGATTAGCATATTATTTTTACATACATATTTTTCACATTTTTTCTTTTCATTTTTTTTTTTACAAAATAACAAACATAAAAAAAAAGAAAAATTTTGAAAAGAAGAAAAACTGCGACTTAACGTAAAAATAAAATATAAGAAGAGAGTGGAAATAAAAGAAATACGATTATCAGACAAATATGTTTAGGCAAAATGGGCAACACTTTTTGCGGCTTGGCTGTAGCTGTAAGAACGAATAGAAAAACCAAAGTGGCGAAAAGATTTCATTGAGTTTGCCTTACTCGAAACGACATCTCCAGATTCTCGCCGCCCCAAATGTCCATGCCCTCGTCATACGACCCAATCTCATAGAAGTAATCCTTATCGATCGAGAACAACCCACCAGCCATTGTCGGCGTACGCAATGGCGCCGTACGATCATTATTCCGACGGGCCATCTCACGTTGTGGCACGCGATACCTGAAATCATCAATCAACCAATCAGATTTAGCTTGCCATAAAGTTATATATATCTATAGCCAAATGACACTTGCTTAAAGTGAAGATTAAATGGATTTAAGCCGAGTTAAGATATGATCTGAATGCCTACATAAGGTTGACAAGCATGAATAAATATCAATATTACAGTTAAATAATCTTGAATACCCAATACTTTATAGATTTGTAAACAATTAAAAAGAGTCTCAATAAATGTTTAGTAAACTTGCTGATATGTTTCTTATTTGATCTTAACGAAATTTGTACAGTTCATCAATGATGATGTTTGGCTATATCACAAATCTATTCAAAGGTTATTTCTATCTACGACTTCAAAATTGCAAAAATAAATCAATTTATATCAATATATCAAATAGAAATAGTTATAAAAACTGACTGTTGGTACTGGGCAAGAATATATATATTCTTCAAGATGCTTTCTTCTACTTACTACTACCTGCACAACGTCATTAAAAACTTTAACAATTATTTTTACACTTTAGTTTAAATTTCTAAAAACAATCTAAATCTTTAGCAAGCATCAAGTGTCACTAGGCTATTATAAATATATAACTCAAGCGCAACCCACCATCTAAAGTTGAGCTTCCAGTTGAAGCCACCCCACGTGGAGTCCGATGCTGTTATATACTCGAAAGTCTCATCCGAGATGACATCGATGATGGGACAGACGACCGTGCGACGATTCTGTACAATGCGCGCCAGTAGCGGCTCTAGCCAGCCCTCAGTGCACTCGCAATGCGCATCCAGGAAGGTTATAACCTCACCAGTAACATGCTCGGCGCCCAGCAGACGAGCCCGGATCAGGCCAGAGCGTTTCTCCGTGCGCAGCACGAACGTACGAACTGGCAACTTGGCCACATAATCCTCCAGCTGTTTGCCCAGGAAATCTGTAAAAAGTAAGCAACTGGTTTAAAGTACTATTTAAATATTTAGCAATATCTAATATTCACCTCGCTCGCTGGCATCGTCCACCAGAATGATCTCCTTGAGCAGGGAGCGCGGTGAGCGATTGATGACACTCCAAACGGTGCGCAGCAGTGTCGTCCACGCTTCATTGTGGAAGACTATCACAATTGAGGTGGTGGGTAGCTTTGAGGCATAGCGCTTGTGGCGACAACTAAAGGAACAAATACAAATACATAATAGATATATATATATAAAATAAATAAATATAAAATAAATATTTAATAATTATAATTAAATTAATATAAAATACATATAGATATATTTTATTTCTTTTTATTATTCATTGTAAAACCGTTTAACTTACTTCTCATGCCGCACATCGGTTAGCGAGCGATTTAATGAGATCATATCACTGGCCAGTAGATTGAATTGATTCTCCTTGAATTTCTCCTTCATGAGATCCTTCATATCGGCAGGTATTTTTACGGGCTTGCCCATCTCACCCGGTTTGCCTTTGGATTCTCGAACTGTCGGCGCCAGGAACCATTTCTTTAGCAGCACACTGCGGTAAGTCATCGAAATGCCGCCAGAGATAAAGCCCTGTCCCATTATCGGCGCAAGGCCTTCATCACCATCCAAAGATTTTTCTGTATTGATTTCATTGTCGTTGACCAACTGATTGTCATCCACCAAACGCTCAGCATTTGGTATCTGTAAGTAAAGAGAGTAAGTTTATCTATTCACTACACTTGGCTGTCAAAGTAGGGCAGAAAAAATATTTTTTGGCGAGTTTACTTTACTTTAAAATTCAGGTTATGTAAAATAAAATGTCTTTTATTGATTTCCGAAAATACATCAATTTATTATTTAAAAAACGAAAATTCACCTCCGCAATAAATCAGAGTTGCGTTTTAAGCAACAGTGACCGTTACTCACCTCAACATCATATTCGCCGGCTCGCCTGCAACGCCAGCCATCTTTTCCTATGCAGTCCGAATAGTGGGCAATGAGCACAAAGTCAAAGATGAGCCACACCAGTGAGGTGAGTAATACGATGCGGCAGGTGTTTGAACGCATGCGTCCCCGCATTTTTCGTGTAAAGCTTTGCAGTGTCATGTTAATTAATTTTTTGTTTGCAAAACTATTTTGTTGATTGGTGTTGTTAGTTCTTTGTTTTGTTTGCTTGATTGCTTGTTTCCTTCTTTTTTTTTTGATCTTGTTGATGTGTGTAATCGTTTGTGACAAATTTAATTTGTTTCTGTCAGTCAATTCAGTCAGCTGGCAGCAATAAGCTTTTGTCTGTTGTGTGGCGTGTTGTGGTCGAAGTGGTTAATGTAAACGATTTTGCAACATTTCTCTTCTGTTAGTTGGCCTGAGATGCTTGTAAGTTGCTGCTGTTAGTTGCCATAGATATGTTATTGTTGCTGTTGTTGTTTTATTGTTGTTGAGTGGTGGCCCTGTGTTACAATGTATAACTTTCTTATCAGACTTTTAGTTTGACAGGCGCTGTGATCTTACTACTCTCTCTCTCTCTCTCTCTCTCTCTCTCTCTCTCTCTCTCTCTCTCTCTCTCTCTCTCTCTCTCTCTCTCTCTCTCTCTCTCTCTCTCTCTCTCTCTCTCTCTCTCTATTGTAACTCTTTGAAGCCTGAATTGTTGTTTATTAGATGCTTTTTGTTGTTGGGAATTATTTTTGTCGTTGTGATTGTTGTTACAGTTGGTTTGGCACATATGTGGAGCTTTCGCTCTTTCTGTCTCTTTCTCATGCTACGCACAGAGGCAAACGCACGATTTCTCAGCCGCTGTTAACTAGCAGTTGCCCTTCTTCTTCTTGTCGCTGCTGCTGCTGCTGCCGCATCCTCTCATTGCTGTTGTTTTTGCTTCTGTTGTTGTTTGCTGATCCATTGAGACGACGTCCAAATTCTCCAGTGTCGTCTCGGCCTAAGCTCATGCCCCAAACGCAACAACCAGTTTTGATTATGTTTTCTCTATCTCTTCTCTCTCGCGCAACAAAGACCTTGAGAAACTATTCAACTGCAAAAAAAGAAAAAATAGTAGAAAAAAATGAGTATTAAACAAATAATAAACCAACAATAAGAGCTAGTTGAATTTATGTATGTAAAGAAGTAAAAAACGAAAGTTGTTTCGTATTTGTTCATATTTCGGGCTTTTGGATTAAAATACTTCAGTTTTCATTTTGGTTTGATTGATATTTTGATGACGAAATCGAAATGACTTGCAATTATTGATTGTTATTATATTTTATAATATAGCATTGTTTTCACTGAATGAATGCAAAGAGAAACAGTACACTTTAATTAAAGCAATACTAATCCACAACTAAATTTAACTTTGCACAAGGTTATTTTCTTCAAAAATCAGTATCCGCCATTTATTTACATTTCTTTCTGGAATGCAAATTTGATCGATAATGTCAATAAATATTAGACATTCAAATACATTTTCCTCACAAAATCCTCGTTTTACTGATAAACATATTTTCGTAAACAAAAAAAACGTAAAAAAAAAACCAAATAAATTTGTGCACAAATTCCATTGGCAAAGGTCAGAGTTACAAGCAGCCATCCCAAAAATGCCACCGAAGCAACAACAGCAAAAAGGAAACCAACAAAAGCCAAACGGAAACCGGCACCCAACAAGATGTCAGTGCCTGAGTCATGAGAAAAGGCAGCGAACGAGATGTGAGCGACTATACGAATATCCTGTACAAGCAAAACAGAACATTGACTGTTTTATAAGAAAGAAAAAAATATACTGATTTAATGAGAGATGCAAAATATAATCCCTATTTTAATTTCATTTAAATATTAATATGAAACTTTTTGTCCAAACTTTTTAACTACAAACGAAAACTAACACAAGCCTTGTTAGCGAGCGAAGGTATAAAACAAAAGCGCAACAATCCTTAACGGTATTTCTTTGTATTTCTTTTTTCGTACACATAACATGCATTTGAATCATTCATAAGGCATGCGACGAGTGCCAATGGTTGGCCTACCATAGACGAGACAGCATGCAAGAAGGAGAGTTGGTAGAATGGCGATGAAGATAGGGAGGGGCGAAGTGCATTCAAAACCAGTTTCGCATAACAAGATGTATGCACACAAGCACACACGTCAAGAACTTCTTGTTAACAGAGAGCGAAAGAGTGGAAGATGATGATGAAAGGGGGAGGGGGATAGTAGGAGATAGGTCGACCTGTTAAAATATGCAGTTGCATGTGCAGAAGCGAACCGAAAGAGGCTAAAAACGAAGTGGGCAAATGACAGTCACGCAGCCGGCAGACAGCCCGAGAGCGCCACAAGAGTGCCCTTCAGTGCGTGCAGCATGAAGTCATCAATAATGCACTCAATAACAAGGATATAAAACGAGTTTACAAACACACACACATATTCCACAAATACACATATGTCTGTTAACTCGAGTGTATAATAATTATTTTTGCAAAAGCTTTTTATAAGTAATGCGTCAGCAACATTTCATCGAATGTTTTATTCAGAAAGTACGTACAAATAAAATGAGTGATATTTATTATTTATAAACATAAAAGTACGATTGTGCTAAGTAAATTTTAACTGACACGTTAACAAATTTAAAGGTAAACAAATAATGTGCTTAATTGAAACTGTTATTGACAAACAGTTATTACCACTGTGCAATGCAAAATGAAAGTAAAACCGTTCAATGCTAGCTAATGCTGCTAAACAAACAGAATTAACAGCTTGTTGACGGTGATAATCACACTGTTAAGTATTAAATGTTAACTGATTGTCTAATGGGCAAATTCATAGATAGAACAATCAGTGTTCATTTTCAATAAGTGTGTATAGTTCATTGGTCTTATGCTATTGGCGTTGATAATATTAATTCAGGCGATTCCATTAACACTTAATTATAATTCAATTGCGGGCAAATGCGGCAAGAACACAAAACATAACCATCAGCAAATGTTCAAGTAGAAGGAAAAATCACAGAGAGACATGGAGCAATAACAGTTGATTGTGTATTTATGTGTGTGTATGTGTAGGCGCCATCTGAAAAATATTGCTTTGATTTGATATTTATTGCGTTTTCTCCATCTCACTTTAATTTCGTCGTCGCCTTTAAGTATCTATTTTGTGGTGGTTTTTGTTTGTTGTGTGTAAATTACAATTTTGTATTTTAATTAAGAGTCGCGGTTCGGTTAGATGTCAAAGTTATAAATTTAATAGATGCCAAAGCTCTGCTCGGGTGCTTCTTTTTCCCTGCCCCTCTTCTCTCTAGTGCTCCTCTCCCTTATACTCACTCAACATTAGAGATGGCAGTGTGATGCCGACTTTGTCTACACTTCTCACACAGCAAATACATTTTAAACGACTTTTTGCAAAGTGTTAACTACTTGTTGACTCAATTGACTAACCAGATAATTCTTGATTCAATTATTAATTAATCTTTTTCGTGACTATCAAGTTCGTGAAAATTATATTTTATATCGTGATGGGCTGCTTTTGATGTCATAAAAGTCGCTCTCTTCCGTCGCTTCCCTCTCTGACGAGCTCTGCCTCTGTATTCAGCCAGCCTCTTTTTCTTTTATAACACGAGTCGTGCCAGCAAAGCGGAAGCAACAATATTTTTTATAATACTGTTGCTGACTCTTTATGGCTACTGATAAGAGTGACAACACGGGGTGGGCGGAGGCGTCAAACCTATGTTAAAGAGTATGTGTATGTGAGTGTGTTGTGTGTCGTGTCGTGGCACAAGAGTTGAGAGCACTTGTAGCTAACTTTAGCATGCTTGTTGGGTGCACAACGCCACACTCGCACCCCTCTTACCCCTTACGCGCGCACACAGCAATTAATTTGATGAAAATCTGTGTCAATTTTATGTGAAAAAGCCTTGACAGCAGGTGCTGAACAAGCAGCAGAAGATAACAGTAACATAAACAAAGCTGTTCGATTCGATTAGGTATGCTGTACGTAAGCGTGGCAGACACATCGAGAAAGAGAGAGATAGCTGCATGACGTGGACGACTAATAGAGCAGCGGCAATAAAAGCCCAAAGCTGTAAGCAATTTTTAATGAAGTGGCGCGTTGGCAAAGGTCGCGTCAACATTGACAGAGATAACAACAACAAAAGCAACAATAACAGCAGCAATTATAAATGAAATTGTAACAGAAATTGCAATTAAGATATTGCAAAAACAAAAGCAAAAAACAATAAGCATTGTGTATCGAGGCGACCACAATTCGAAAACGTAAGCAATTAAACGCAATTAATGCAATTGTCAAATTGTGCAATTACCAACCCCCTCTGGATGGACAATGATTATTATTGTTGTACCATCATAAAAAAGTGGGGTCAATCTGATTGCGGACTAGTTCCCAAGGTGCAAGACAAGCAACAATCACGTACAACATATAAATACAGGCACTGTAATAGAATCTAGACTGTGGAACGAATGCACATAAAATCCAAAAATATTTGTCCTTTCCCTTTTTAGCAGTCTGTTACTCTTACTGTTATTGTTAGTTAATTAGCAATTGCAAATAAGTATTTAACATTTAGTTCACGCAGCAACCATAATAAAAGTAAGTCTTATCAACATGCTGTTAAAATATGAGTCAAACAAATCACGCACAAAGTTGTTTAAACACAATAATACATAGATTACAATTTTTGCATTAAATGCCACATCACATCGCATTCGACTAAGATACTCAATTTCACAAATTTTAAATGGAATCCAAAGCGATAAGCTCCCAATAAACATGAACAACTCATTATCACAAAATGTTAAGCACTTATGTTACACAAAACAGAAATAACATTTTTATTTAACATTTCGGACGCATCATCATCATTAACACCATAACTGTTTTGTCATTTGGCATCCACATTTAAATTCATCATCCGAATGCGCCCAGTGAGCTTAACAAAATAAATCACTGGCTGTTAAGTCAAGCGCAAATAACATTTTGTATAATTAAGCACGCGCATTTGACACACATTCAAACACACAAGAAGAGCACTGAAATCCGACAGTAACAACTGTAAAAACTACCAAAAAATTCCACAACAAATACCGCATAATTGTTGCGAGGGAAAATAAAAACACAATATAAAAACCAAAAACACATCAAAGCAACGCACCCGCGACCATTGTATTTAAATACCCTCTCTTGGTCTCTTTAATTTTGCACAGCAACTGTTAAGAGCAGGCGCTGCACTTGTCGCTGTAATGATCCATTATGACCAAACGCCAGCTTTAACTCACAGTGAGAGTTTGAGAGGGTAAGGAGCAGGAAAAGAGAAACGAGTAATTTATATTGCATACGAATTACGTTCATTTTAGTCTGTTACATGTTGACATGCACAGCAGCCGCCTGACAGCGACACTGATACAAATTAGCGCTATAAATACAATACACACACACACATATGCATAGGAATATGCACACATGTTCAGACACGTTCCACAAATAAACAACTTACGTCTTATTCTGCGTCATAAACAACACAAAATAAAAGAAAAAAATCTATGTGCTCAGCCGGCACAAAGGGTTAGTGAACTTCACATCACTTCATGATGATTGCCGTTGAAATATAATAAAAATTAGAATGTTCATTTACTAAACGACTGTCGTCTTATCGAATTTTAATCAGCTATATCTAACAATTTAAGATTTTACAAATTAAGCAGGCAAATATCTGAAATTATTAATATAAAATTTAAGCAAGCTTTACACTTTTTAAATGTCCGTTACAAGTTAGGTTTTTTGTGTCTTTTTTATTCTACACTAAATTCGCTATTGTTCAAATGCCTCGAAGAAAATAAAATAAAAACTGCCACACCATATTCTTTAATGAGGTCACAATTAAAACTTAAATTAAGCCATGCGTAAACCCAGTTTGACAAAATCAATATTTAAGGAGCTATCTATCTACTATAACTAACACACTGTATAAATATGGCCCGTTTTTATTGAGTAGAGCGCCTAAGGCTGTATAAATATGCCAAAATGTTATTGAATATAGTAAATATCTAAAACAGTTGCTCAAACCTATTCGCCCATTTATGCGTCAATACAAAAAAATAATTCAAGTAAATATTTCAATGAATTTCACGCGATTTGGCAAAAGCAAAACACATTTACAGAAATTTACGAAACCTGGGGAAAACCAGAAAGAGAAAAGCAACAAGGAAGTAGAAGAAAAAGACCTGTCAAGCAAAATGTGACAAAGTACGCAAATCTATATTTGTTTTTTTTTTTATTTTCCTAGTAATCCACCCCCCCCCCCAGCCAAAAAGAAAGCCGTAATCATCACAATCATCATCGTTATCATCATTATCGTTGAGCCATCAGTTATTCCACGCGTTGCCTGCCTGTCTTACGGTATTTCAGCAGCTCATAAAGCGAATTTCTGGCGCAAAATTTAAAAAAAGTAAACGAAACAAAACAAAAGAGATTTATTTTGTTAGGCAAGTCGAAGATTAAATACTCTTCTAGAGCGAAAGACTTAAACAGCAAACTTGTACAAAATCTACAAATTGTATGATTTAATTAATTTATATATAGTGTTTTCGATTTAAAAATTTTGTTATACAAAAATGTTATTCACACAAAATGTCAACTTTCGATCGATAGTTCCTAATAAATATTCGTTCAAAATTTCATTAAAATAGCTTTAAATCCGGTCATAGATAGAATGACTTTACCGACTCGTCTAAAAATGCTGATGGGGAATACTTATTCACATTCGGCTCTAATGTACTACAAACTATTCCACAAAAGAATAGCACACTCTACCAGAGCGAGAGTAAAACAGAAAATGCGAAATAAAAAACGAAATGTTAAAATTTTCATGACACGCATTTTAATTAAAAGCAAATAGGGACTATGAAAACGCAGAGGGACGTTGGGATAAGAGAGGGGGTGGTCGGTTATTTCGTCCATAAAGCCCGCGCTAATTCCGAACAATTTGTATGGTAAGTTTGCACGAGTTTTCTCCCCTTCCAACCCGCAACATTTTCATGGCAACAAACAATCAAAAACAAAAGTAGAAAAAACTGAAATAAATGACGAGCAAAGCTGAGCAGAATAAACAGAATGCCCAGTGGAAAGATTCAGATTCGGATTCGAATTTTGATTTCGCTGTGAGTGCTGCTGTTAAATGTAGTAGAAGTGGGCGTGGCCGTGCGGTTAGAAAGCAGAGCAAAATGCTAAATGGACGTGCGGGTGGACAGGCAGACGGAAGGATGTACAAACCGTTTGCATGGCAATTTCTCATTGCCAGCGCTAAAAAAGTTGCACTTAAAAACACAAAAAAATATTCGCTTGGTGTTATTTTCGTATGCAATTGAAAAAAGTTTGTTGAGACAAGTACAGAACGCTCTGCGTAACAGATACCCTGTAAAGGGTATTTAAAATATATTGAGTAGAATATTGAGATCTTCGTAAAAATTTATATTTAAATGATTATTTATCACTTTAAACTTATTCCTTTAATATTAATAGGAAAAAATTTATAAAATTATTCATTTAAATGTTAATTTATCTATTATATTTATTACCATTTTTTTTTTGTCCCTCAAACAGAAAGTGCGGCAAAAAATAAGCGCTAAAGAAAAGTTTTTTTTTGGTCTTGAGGTTTGACCTTTGGTCCATTGACATTTTTTTTTATGTCATCAACGGACGGTGTTTTGACCCGCATCATTAACTTCGTGCCATGTGCTCATTACAAGAGCACGACCAAAAACGATGTTCATGCCATGACACTAAACACGATTAGTGTAAGCAGAAGCGAAAGTAAAGGCCGATTTTAGGAAGAGCTATTTTTTAAATTTGCACATCTCAGACATATTATTATTAATTCGTCTTCATTTAGAAATCAGCTTAAGCAAACAGTTGCACATAAATCACAATAAAATTCATTAAAATGAGAGCTTTTGGTAGCCCAGCCTTTCACTCCCCACATTTATTGCAATAACGTGTACGCATGAACATGCACAGCTGTTGACATCATTTGCTTCTTCTTCTTTGCGGTTTGTCAATCCCAAACCGCCCGCATAAAACGCACAGACGCCGACCAACCCAAAATACTTGTCAGTTCCCCTCCCCTTTTACTTATTTCTTTTGCTCGATGCTTTGTTTTTTTTCTGTTTGCTTTTCTTTTCTTTTGGTTGGGCCATTAAAATGTTATTTCCTTATTATTGCCCTTAGCTTAATCGTCCTGCTCAACAGCATCATTGGGGAGCACTCAACATGTGAATGAAACGTTCGTTGACTAACTGACTGACTGACGGACTGGCTGACTCAGTAAGTGAATGACAGTATTGTAGATGGACTCGCGTCGACTGCGTGACAGCGACAATGAAACAAATACAAACCGCACACACACACACACATTTGCATATTTATGCATGGCATAAGTTCTATGTGTGTCGTGTGTGGCCACGTAATCTTCAGCTTTTGTCTGTGAGGCGCCAAACACAAATGCAAACGTAAACACACACACAGACACACATTCAAACTGAACTAAGAGTGTTGAAAAAGAGTGTTATGGTTGATTATCCATCTGGACTGGCAGATGCCCTGTTAACTCTAACTGGGATAATTTTTACTCGCTCTCGCTACAGTCTTGAATATGTGCAACCAAAGCTCTAGCAAAAGCGTTACTTATAATTTTAAGCTACCCTTTCAACCCATTTTTGATTTATGCAGGGTACCACACGAAACTATTTGTAGCTGCGTCACGTCTATTATGATTATTATAAAGCAAAACCCCACAAAAACAACAAAAATTATTGCATATGCAAATTGGTTGGGTAACAAGCTAAAATCGATAAGAGCATTTAAGGCGCTTACTGTGCCCAGCTCAAAGGGAGCCACAAGCTGACCTCCCTACCTACCTGCGTATGCCAAAAACATTGAACTAATTAAAAACTTGCGTAACTTTTGGGCCACCCTAATGCACTCTAACTGTAGTGTGTGTTGGTGGCGGGTTTTGGGGAAGGAAGAGGGGGTTGGTAACAGTGGAAGGCCTTTCTATCGTCCAGTCGCGTGGCATACCTTGCAATTAGCTTAAGTGCAGTCAGGCGTTATGACGAGTCGTCAGTCGGCATGAATCAAAGTCTAGACAACAATCAATTTTAAGATATGCAACTAGCAACTTAACTGAGAATGGGAACTAAAACTATGCACATGTGCATGTATCTATGTATATGTGCTGTTATGCACGTGTATGTAAGTGTGTTGTTATGTTTAGTACGCACTTGACAATTGTCTCACAAATCACTGAGTGCAAAGCAATGTTAAACAAATGTTTTTAAAACTGTTGTCAGCAGAATGGAAATGGTTTGCTTTTTTTGCTGTTTTTTTTAGTGGGTTGTTTCTTATTAATTAGTAATTAGCACAGAAACTGTCTTCTGCTTTTGGGCAAATTATTTATTTTTAACTTACATTATTTTTAGCAAATGTTTATTTATTACTTTAAAACTTAAAAAAATAACTTGCAATTGTTCAAAATATAATTATGGTAAGTACATGTTAATTTAATTTTAAAGTAGCTAGGTCATTTAAATAAATTTAGTAATCGATAAAGATGAAAATTTAAAATTCAAAGCTTGTCAAAATAATACAAATTGTGTGCATATGTGGGAAACTATTTACTTAATGAGCAGCCCTCGACGAGTTGATAATGACATTTTTTTTATTTTGATTCCAAGTAGAGATTTTTCCGCTTGTTAGTTGCGTGGCGTTTCATGCGCTAATAGTTGCCAACCCAACCAAACAAACAACAGTTGATCAACATTTATGGGGTCGCCAATGTTGTTGTTGTTCTTGCAGTTACTGCAACTCCAGTGTTGCCAACCTTGGCAAAAATGCTGCGTTGGCGTTGCTGGCTGTGTTGGCGTTGACTACGTTTGCTATTGGCTGCTGCTGCTACAGGCCGCTGTTGCTGCTACTGGCTGATGTTGTTGTTGCTATTATGGCTCCGTAGCTTTGTCAAGTACAGACAGTAAAAGAAAAAATGGCCATGAGGGGGAGTCGTGGAGTGTATGGCTCATAAATTTCTTGCTGCTTTGCAATATGATATATATATACACAGTATAATTAAATTAAGTTTATGTATGTGTAAAGTATGTAGTATATTAATTTCTGTGCGTGTGTTTAATGTGCTGTTAATTTATAAAATATGCTCTTAAATAAGCAAGCTAAAATAGTTAAATATAAAAATGCGCAGATAACAACTAGATTTCTCTGCTTTAACAGCACACACTGACACTTATTGGAATTTGGTGGGAGATATGTAAAGACTACAGATGATTGAAGTTTACGGAATATCAAAATACATAAATACATTATGCTCAACTCATATTAAAGGACACAGAAGATAACATGACTACAACATGCGTGTTAATTATAAGACACACCTAAATGTGTTAATAGCTCCACTAATTTCGCATAGCTTATTTACAGCTGTTAATAGTTTGGTAAGCGGTAAGGTAAGATAAGGGTATCACAGGACCGGGCAGTTCTCAATGTCTCGAAAATTACAAAAAAATATATGTGGCAATTAAAGAAATAATTTTTTTATTCAGGTTGCTAGTTGCGTACGTAAAATAAAATTTACTTGTTTTTAGGCTGATTGTGAAATTTTGTGTATGCTAAAAATAGACACTATGAGAGAGAATAAAGTTAGTTAAAGAACACGAGCTTAGTGGTCATAAAAGAAAAAAGTCAGGGTGACAACAGTAAAGCAACAACATAGGGCGACAGGTGGTGTTCTCAAGTAACAAAGTGCCTACCAGCTAAATGCTGCTTAATCATTTTTGGAAGTTTCATAGATTTAATTGTCAGAGATAGCGAGAGAGAGAAAGGGAGAGAAGAAGCGAGAGAACAACAAGTGGAGTAAAAGCTGTGCAAATATCAAAGTCAGCTTTAGAGATAAAACTGTGAAATGAGCGTGCGTTTGCATGTGTTTGTGTGTCTGTGTGTCTAGTGACAGACATTCCAAATAGTAAAGAGAACAAGAAGAACAGCAATAGCAAAAAAGAAATAAGGCCAATGATGCTTGTAATTGTAGCCAAAACAGCAGTCGTCAACTTGACAGCGCTTTTGTTGTTGTTCTTTCTGTTTCTACTTCTTACTGCTGCTGCTCTTGTGGTTGTTGCTGTTATTGTGGGCGTGCTGCAGTTAAGGCCATGCAAAAGTCCCAGGGCAATTTTGGGTGATATGAGTGTGTGAGGGAGACATCCAGTGAGTGAGAAATAGACAGTCGAAAATGTGTATGAAGCGAACATTACAGTATGAATTTTGTATGCAGACAATTTAATTCATTATCTGTAATGCTCTTGTGCAATGTGTAGTGAAATATAATATACATATGTTCATAAATAACATTGTTGTTTATCATAGGATAATTCATCCAATTATACATATTTTAAACTTTTTATACACATTTTTCCGAATTAAAGGTAAATTAGTTAATATAATAATAAAATATATATATTTTTTATATATAAAGACGTCAAATATTACTTTTACAGCCCGTCAAGCAAGTTATCCGAGCGAATAATGTGCATAAAAAAGCTTCAATACGCATACTTTCTGCATTACTAAGTAGTGCAGAATATAAGGGGTCTTTTCGAAACTGGGTGAAGCACTTGGCACATGAGAGACAAGAAAAAAGTGTACAATGTGCGAGTAGCTTTGAAAGTGATTAACATTTTATGTGAGGATAGCCGATGGCTGCTGCTGCTGTTGATGATGATATGATGGCTTCAGCGCAGTCAATCAAGCAGCAAGAGTAAAAAGTGCAGCAAATGAAAAAATGAAAAAAGAAAACGTGATGAAACACATTGATGAATAGAATGAACTGCAAGGATGCGAATTCGCTCCGCATGAACTGCTCTTCACAACTATTTTTCTGTATGCAAACATAGTTTACTTGTTTTTTCGCATTTCTTTCTGCCTTCTTTATTTTTCATTAACACGCCAAAGCAATCAATAAAGTAAATATTTTTTACAGTTCATGATATCCGCAAAACTACCCTAGCTTTATTTTGTCGTCATAGAAATTGAGGAAATTAGCCACGAATAACTGTAAAGCAAAAACACCACATGACATTTGCTCATTTCACAATTTTAAGCATTCTTAAAGTACCGTTATAGGGTAAGCTAAAACCACCATTTGACACTGTGGGGAAATGTATCTAAACAGCATCCATTTCCAGTTGCTCATTTGTAATGGATGTTGCTGCTATTGCAGGTGTCTCTATGTGTGTGAGTATGTGAGTCTCTTTATGTGTGTGTCTAGTTTTAGTGCCCGTCTGACTCGAAGGGGAATTGCGCGCTTTTGATGGCTTTCTCTTGAACAACTTTGGACACTGCAACAACAACAATCTGGGCATATTAAAAGTGGCTAGTTATCTGTTTTTGTGGCTAGTGTTGCCGTGGCCCACTTTTATAGCTCCATTTGGTCATATAAACAGCAGTAGCAGAAGCCACTTTTAGAGGCAGATGCATCTCCTGCCAGCGTTTATGTTGATAGAAATAAAATTCCATATATGTAAGATTGTATATTTTTAATAGTATTATTTTTATATATTTATATTAATAATTTATTTAATTATAAAAAAACCCATTTTCCAGCAACTTTGTTATCTGTCGAAGAATTTTAGACATCGCAATTCTTCAGAAATGTTAAGTGAGTAAGGTTATCTGTTTGGACGTGTCAATTTGCGAAACATTCATTTGCAAAAAATAAAATCTATACAGTATACAAATTTTGTTCAATATAAAGCTTCAACTTAAGTTATAATACAAATATTTTAATAATTAAACATTTACATACAGTGCAATGGTAGGACTTGACAACATTACATTGGTTTTCTTTAAGTGTAACCGGCGATAATGAGGTATGCAATCACAATTTTTATGTTTCACTCTCACCCCTCTCACCTATCTCTTGCTCAGGTGGTCAAATAACGAGCGAAGAGCACTTAACATTAATTACAATTGCAACGATGGCCCTAATGCAAATGCTGGTTCCACTGTGCGGCGACTGAACAGTTTCAGTGATAAAAACCAAAATGCAGCAGCAAAAAAATAAAGAAAAACACATTTGCGAAGCAGCAGCGGCAAATGGATGCATAGAGCAGACCAGATAAAAGAAAAACCTCGACAAGTAAAAATGCACACACATGAAAAATAAAGCGGATTGCAACTGCTGCTGCCTGAATTATAGATAATGGCAATGGTAAGGCGAGGGGGATCGGGTGTCTGTATGTGTGCAAGTAAACCGGTTTAATTGAGCGACCTCCAATAAGAATCAAGTTCACGGCAATCACATAAACACACACATGCACGCGCACAAAAATATGCCGCTTAACGCACTCCAAAAAAATATTAGGTATGCGAAATCAAAGCAACGGCCAATTGAGTATTTTATTTTAATTTTTTACATACCCGTTGCGCATTCGGCGTTGATGTTTTGGTGGCACAGGCAGCGTTCCAAATAAAATTCCTGCGAAACGGAAAAGCACACACACAAAAAGGAAGTTAAAGATAGAACGACTGAAGGCGACGCATAGGGGGCTGCTGGGTGCGTGTAGGCGACCCGGTTTATTTACACATTTTGTACTTAATACGAAACCGCGACTGCCGCACTTTCTACAACAACCACAACAACAAATGCTCGTAGTTTTCTTTGATTATTTTTTCTCGTAGTAGGTATTCAAGTGCCTGCGCGCAAACACACAAACATACACTCACTTACGCGATATGTTGTTGTGTGATGTGTGTGTGTATGCTGGTGTGTTTCCTCGGATTATTGGAATAAAATGCACAACGCGAAAAATTACCAAAAATTTTCACTCGCTCGCACCTCAATTATTTTTATTAATCATAATTTTTTGTTTGTTATGTTTTTGTTATAAGCAATTGCAGCTTCGTCATGCAATTTACGTATGCATGGTGTATATTTTCAATAAATATAAATATATATATTTGTGTATTGTGCACTGTGTTTTATCAGACGCGAAATTAACAAATAATTTCTATTCGGTTGGAAATACATACAAAAACAGAGCACGCCACGCGTCCGCACAGTTTGTTGAGTCGGAAAAGAATGAGTAGAGAGCAAAATGTAATTATCGATATATCGATAGAGATTACTCGGTGTTTAATTTGTTGGAAGCATTTGTTGCGACACTTTGTACCCGGACATGCCCCTGTTTGGTTGTATGAATCAGATAGCGAGAGACTGCAAATGTTGTCCCATCCTATGGAAATGTTGCAGGTACAAATGTTGCGCAACATTTAGAGATGGTGTAATGGTATTTCGATATTGTAGTTAGTGTTGGTTAAAGGCGCAATTGTTAAGGAAAAAAGAGCAGCTTAGCTGTTAATGCAAGTCGATAAAATATCGTATTTAAGAGTTGGCGCGCATTTCAAATATGTTATTTACTGAAATTTCAAGACTTACCGTTTAACTGAACGTTTGAAAAAATAATTGAAACACACATTTTCAACTAGTTTAGCATTTATTTATAATTAAAATTTCACTGAAACACGATCGAAACTAAATAAGATTTTCTGGTCTTATGTCTGAGTTTTCTATCTAACAACCAGGACGAATCGAAGGATGTACAATTTGTTTAAAATTCTATTTTTTTTTTTATTTTCTTTTGTAACGCTCCTTGACGTTTTTTTTTGTAGGACGTACTCTCTTATGCTTAACACAAAATTTATAATAAATATTTATGGGAGAATTAGGAATTAGGAATTTTTCTTTGTACAAGATTTTCTTTGCTTCGTTGTTGCCGCCAAAACTGGAACGGTACGTCTCAAAATTTCTCAATTTCTCAATAATTATTTCAGTGACAAAATAAAATTGAAAATAAACTCGTGAAATGAACGCGACACCTAACAATAAATTTAGCATCACTAAAAAAATAGAACATTATTTTTGGCGGAGCCTCGCAAAAGAGAATTAAAAATGATAAATTATAATATTAATAATAATAGCGCATTACTTTGCCGATGATCGCGCCTGGCTGATCTTCTCCTTCTCTACGTCGGTGAACTCCAGAATGCTTTCGATGGCCTGCAGATGTCCTTGCGAGTTCTCCTTGTCCGTTAGAAAGTAGAAAATAGCGCTCTTCAGAAACTGCAGCGTCACTTCCGGATCCACATGAGTGCGATTTTTTTGCGCCTCCAACAAGCGACGATAAATCGTCTATTTATCGGTTATCGATTTACATTTTAGTTAGTGTTTACAATGACAAAGTGCAAGAGAAAAGAGTGTGTGTGAGAGAGAGAGAGAGAAAGAGAGAGCGAGAGATTAGTAAACACTTACTTCAGTATATTTATACAGTAAATGTGAGGTTAGGTTTTGCTCGTTTACAAAAAGTATAAATGTAATTATATTTACATAAACTTTGATTTAGTGGTGCTATGACATATGAACATTTAATTTATGATTATGTAACACTGAATATATTGGGATAGTGATTTTTTAAAAGTGATCGCTTGGAAAATAAAATTTTTAATTGTACAATTTTATGACTTTTCTTTTTAAACTTTTTTTTTATATATAGTTTAGAAAATTCTATAAAATTAAATTATGACATTGAAAAATATTTGAAAATTTAGAAATCAAAGCTTTTTAAAATTTCCAAGCGATTACCTAATTCTTTTTGGGACATAAGATTCAATTAACAGTCTAAGGGAAATAATTGATATATGAATCACATGCTATATATGTTTGTATGCATTTACGTACTTAATGGGTATTTTTTAAGAGTACTATTTTTTTAGCATTACGTGTGTGAAATTTAATGTTTTGAGTTTTTTTTTTCGCAACGGTTGCTAAAAATATAGCAACGAAATTAAATTAACTAGCCATGTGTTTAATTAGTATTAGTATTATATATAAATATATATATACATATATGTATAAAAAACATACCTCTAGTTACCACTATTTATTATTTATATAGTTTGTAGAAGAGATTAAAATGTCAATAGAGTTTCCAGTGGAAACAAACTGAATGGAACACGCCACATTTCAGTGGAAACAGCGTGAATTGAATACTTTCCAGAATTACAGCATTTTTACCCAACAACTCCATTCTTAATACCCTATGATGTAATGGCGCAAATGTAAATGAAATGTTTACAGGATTTATATATATATATGATAACCGAAATGTTCGTTAGCCAATGACCAGAAAATCATAATAAAAATAAATTGTTAATGCTTTTTTATGAACAATTTTGTTTGCAAAGTAAATAAATAAAAAGTGGGGTTAGGTAGAATTTGTTAGTTGGTTTCTTTGAGGGTTTTTTTTTTTAATTTTTTTTCTATTTGGATATTACAAACCTTACGCGCGCCAAGTACCCACAAAGAAATGGCCTCCTTTGCAGTGAGGAGCGCATGATTACTGCCGCACTCCCTCAATCTACACTCTGATGCCTACAAAAATATATTTTTTTTTGGTATTTTTTGTTTTTGTTTGTTTATACGACAGTTATATAGGTATAGAGTATATAGAAAGAGAATTGAAGAAGTTATTAAACATTTTCAAAAAGGAAAAGTGAAAAAACTAACGCCTTAAATAATCCCTATACAAATATAGAGAGACAATATATTTATATATACTATATAAGCATGCAATAAAGTAGAAGAAAAATAACTTAAATAAAAAAAAAAATTGTTAACAGTAAAAATCATGCACTCTCTGCACTACGACGTGACTGTACTTTTGCTGGTACCACTACTTTTGAGCACGCAACGGAACGGTGTGGAATGAAACAAAGCGGTTAAAGTTAAAAAGACGAAAAGTAAAACGATGAAAATCAAATGTTGCTTTTTAATGTTTGTAAATGTTTGCAATGCAAATTGTCAAGAAAACGTAATTAATTCATTATGCATATGTTATTTTAGATGGTACTTAAAAGCTAAAGATGTGAAATTATAAATTAATTAATTAAACACGCGGCATTTCAATTAATGTGCAGCTTTTCCAGCCAGACAAAAAGCGCCAAATTGAAATGGAACGCCCTCAACCAGAGAGACAGAAGCACATACACACACACACACACACAAGCACACACACAGCTGATAAATATGGTGATGTTGTTGTTGTTGTTGTGTTTCTTATTGTTGTAGTTGTTGTGTGTTGCTGTGTGTGGTTGTTGTTCTTTTTGTTGTTGTTGTTGTTTTGGAATGGAGACGCGTTCAGGATGCAACAAAATGCAGCACACAAAACAAAACCGAAAATAGTATGAGAAATATATTGAAGAATCTTACGCGTATATTCTCCAGCTCATCCTGAGTGCTCTGCAGCTGATGCAGCAGCTCATTGATGGACACCTTGCTATCCGGCTGTCTCTGTGCCAGTTCCATTGCCTGTCAAAACAAAAAACAAAAATGAAACAATATGGAATGAAACGCTTAAGAGAGAGTGTGTAAATCAACAAAAGAGACAGACACAGAGTGATCGAGAGAGACAGAGAGACAAAGAGAGGGAAAGAGTGCGTTAGGGATTCATTCGGAATTGAATGAATTTAAGCTTTTTTAAACATTGCCATCTTTAGTTTAAATATTAAAATAAAATCAAACAAATAAACCTAAACTTACATATTCTTCGAGAAAAGTTTTTACTTAGTTCAGAGGTAAGCTATAATTATTTAAATATGAATCTTATTATTTTACTTTACAATTATTTATTCAGTCAAATATGTAGAATCATGTTGAATTCATTTAAATATGAAAAGCTTTAATTTAAATATGCAAATAAATCATACACATAATTTGCTTGACACAAATGTGTTTGGAAACATATTCATATTCTGTAACCATTTTAAATTTATTGCTATTATTAAAAAATTATTATTTTTATTCCAACTATAAATTAATTCATCCTTTATATAGTAAGATTCATGTGGCATTCAACGATTGAAACATTCATTTAAATATTGACAGTTATTTAAATTAAAAAAAAAGAAAGTGAAACAAATAACTGGTTCAAACCAAACTGATTTTGTAGAGAATCTGATTAATAGATTATAGCCTTCCCAATAATATAATTAAATTGTGAAGACTTGGCTTGAGATTATATCCTATAACGAGAACTCTCGACTCTCTTTGTATCCCCTTACTCTCTCTCTCTCTTTCTTTCTCTCTGTCTCTGTCTTTCTCTCTTTAATCAATCTATATATCTCGATGTCTCTGTATAGATATCGTTCTATAAATTCCGAACCTGATCGGCACGCGTTATGCGCTCCGCCTCCTGTCCCTGCTGGTACATGTGCAGATACATTTTGTTCTGCTTCTCCTCGTGCTCGACGAGCCGGCGCTGCAGCTCCTCGAGCTGTTTCTCCAGCTCCCGGATGCGCTGCTTGGCATGCTCATAGTCGGGCACCATGTCCGAGTAGCGTGTATTGCATTCGGCCAGTTTGTGGAGCAGTGCCTCCACCTTATCGTTGTGCGATCTCTTCAGATCGCTGTTGACGCCGTCCTGGGTGCGTATCAGTTCCTCAATGCGATGCTCGTACATGCGGATCAGCTCCTGGCGCTGCAGCTCGTAGTTCTCCAGATTGCTGCCGCCTGACGATGATAGATCAGCGCACGTACCGGCAATACCAGCTCCAGATGCTGCTGCATCTGCATCGCAGACATCATCGCTCTGCGTCTGCGAATCCTTCGAGTGCACCGATGACATCGTTAGATCCTCAAAGTGTCCCGAATCCGCATACGAACTCTGCATCTCGGCAGACATTTGCAATTGATGGTGGTGCTGCTGCTGGTGCTGCTGTCGTGCCAGATGCCGTGGACTGCACTTGGCCTCATCCGCCATGTCCACAATGGGCGAGACATCCTGCGATGTCTTCAGTTCTGCCTCGCGCACTGTGACCGCATCCGAGGATGCGGAACGCTCCTCGGGCGAACTGAGCGATGCCTTGAACAGACGCAACTCGACCACTTCGCGTGTGAGTCGCAAGATTTCCGTATCCTTCACCTCCAGATCTTGGCGTGCAATGCACAGCAGCTCCTTGAGTCGTCGTATCTGGCGCTGTGCCCGCTGCGTCGGCGTCAAATAATCGGGTCCAACTTGACCCGCATGATTGGAGCAGTGCACCACATATTTCATCTTACGGCCACTAAATGTGGTGCCGTTCCTGTAAGTGGAAATCGGAGTCAGCTTTTAATTGTTATTGGATAATATATTAAGTGGATTTCAGTAACATATTTATAGTTAATTGCTTAACATTTTAAAAATACATTTAAAAGTCTACAACATGATCTTTTAAATGAAAAAAAAATTTTAATTACTTTTTTTTATTTAATAACATTTTAACAAATTCGATAAATTGCTTCAAATTTAAGCTAATTAAACATATAATCATTATGATATCAAGTTAAGATGAAAATCATGCTATTTAAATATACACAAGGTTAGCCGGTTACATACATTTGCACAATACCTTTAACCATTTTTATAGGAACTTCTTTCTATATGTGGCACATTTTACCTTCTTACATTTTTCAAAACTAGTTTCCTCTGTCAAACTCTATCTGCAAATATTTAGACTGCTTTCCAATTCTTACCTGGCCACATAGGGATGCTCGCAGGACATGGTCGAGCGACCGGATGTGGTGGTCGCAAACGAATACATCGAGTCTAGATCATCATCCAGATAGGTGCTCGGTGAATCTGGTGTCACTGGCGGCGTCTTGGGCGATATTTTAGTCTCATGCACTGTGGATAGCTTTGCGGCTTCCGATTTCTTGATGTGTCCTCCGGCTAATTTTGTCGGACGGGCGCAGCAGTTGTGGCCAGTTGGAGAAGTAATCGTTGTTGCTCCGTTCAACGGTGTTTTTGGAGTCTTTGGCGTCGTAGAAGTCGTCGTTGTCGTCGTTGTTGATGAAGTTTTATTCCCCGTTAACTCTGCACTGCCGCCGTTCAGCTTTAGAGACTGGCAAATAGAAATAAAATGTTTAAACAGAGCGATTAGCTTTAAAGCCATGCTTAGTTTCTAACTAACTTTGCTTTCGCTTGCTAATCTTTTTGCGGTTGTTTTTCTTGCTGTTTCTCGCAAATGTTCATGATCAGTTTGCTCAGTCGTGCAACAAAAAAACCAAAACAGCTAAAAACAAAAGAAAAAAAAGATCGCGTGGAGTTTAAGAAGAAATTTACAAGGGAGGGTGCCAGGGTACGGGAGCGGAGGGGGCTGAGGTAAACATAACACATAAATAGAAATACCGCAGCAAATATCAATTTGTAAATATGTATTACACATTTTTTACAAAATACATTTCTTCAAGCATGTACAAGTTTCGACATGCTTACTTTCATTGTTTGGCATTCATTCCGTTACTGCTTATCACCTTTCCCCCCCCTTTCACTTCCTTTCGCACTACTCCTCTTTGCAGCCCACAGCCCCCCCCCCCCACCCCCCTTTGTTAAGATCGAATTGCAGCGGCATTTTTGTGGTCATTTTTAGCTGCCTATTGGCCCCAGCGGAAGAAGGAGAGAGATAGAAAGATGGAGAGAGATAAATAATGTGTTTGAGGGGGGAGAAGGGTTTTAAAATGTATCTTGGTGTTTGGCTAAACCCAATCGGAATTAGAGTTGCACTGATTTATTTATAGAAATGCTATTCAAATTGAGATAAGCTCCATGAAAGCTATGAAAGCTATATAGATTTCTATAACGCAGATATCGCCGTTGGATACATTTTTTTTTCATTTTTATATTTAGAAGTCTTACGATTCTTTAATTGAATTTTAAGGCAGACTTGTTTCTACATAAACTTTTAGTTTTTTATAAAAAAAAAATTGATTGCCTATAATATATATTTTTTACCTAATTATCCAAACTAAAGTTACAATAATGCTTGCTATTGTGATGCCCAAATTTGGACATAGAAAAAATCCACATATAAATAGGCATACAAGTCCGGTTAATAATACAACATAATTAATCAAATTCGGAATATTAAGTTCACAGAAAATATTTTACAAATAAATTGGTGTGGAGAAAACATAAAAATAATTCGGATAAGAAACTTTTTTAATTTAAAAATAAATATCTCAAGTCCAGACTAAAATGTACATGTCAGCATTTAAACAAAGATATGCAAGGGTATATAAAATTCGGTACACATAAAAAAATTAGGGTTAACAAGAAAGATATAGAAAGGTATAGTTAGTAAAGAGTTTACAACTTTGAGCGGGCCGCAAAAATTGATTTAAGTAAGCCGCAATTCGAAAGCATTTTGAGCCACAAACCAATTATCAATTATTATTACTATTCCAATTATAATTACGAAACAACACTCTAATTCGAATGCAAAATAAGTTTGCGCCACAATATGACATAATAATGAAGGAAAACGCAAAAATCCAGCGACTTATTCAAAACCAGTTAAATTATAGAGTTTCTTTTACGCCTTGTGGTAATTCTCGAAACCAGCTTTGAAAAAGACCAAAGCAAATGGCCCAAATGTGTAGTGAAATGTGATTTAGAATGAAGCCAAAATGACCAACACGTCATTGGGCTTTTGTCATTTTCCGCGATTGTCAGCAGTTGTCAGCGATTTTAGCCAACTGCACAAAGACCAACTGCATCAAAGCAGAAACGTCGCCAAGCAAATCAGGTTAAAACACAGAGCAGTCCAAAAGAGAGAGAGAGAGGGTTAGAGTGGGGTTCTCTAGTGCCCTGGAGCAGGTTACTTCCTCTCTCTCCCTCTCTCTTTATCTCTTTTCTCATGCTCATTCCATAATTATCATTAATGAGTTTCTTGCCCTATTTTAATTGTTCAACTACACAGAGAATTTTTTCGTAATAAGTTTTACGCACGAGCTCACACAGCTTGTTGGCTTGTTGGCTTGTTGGCTGGTTGTCTGGCTGGCTTCTAAAGAGATGGTATTTAATAAACTGTATTACCTCTTGGACAAACACATAAACTGGGCTAATGTTCTGCTTCTTCTAATACTGCTTCTGCTTCTGATTTTGTTGTTGTTTACGTTACGCACTTTTGCACTTTATAGGCATGTGCCAAGACTCTGGCAAATTGTCGACTTAATATCAATTTAAATTCCACTACAGTCACGTATCCCATCCTTCCTAGCCGCTATGTTTCCTCCCTTATGTGGAGAGACATAAAACAAAAAATAAGAAATCGATTTGATTTGAGTGCATTTTTCCATTTGCAGGTGTGCAAAGTGTGCATTGTGTCTTTGTTCACGTAATGGTCGAAATAACCCAGTTGGCCACTTGCCAACTTGGCTTTATAGCGTCACCAATTATATGAATGATATTTTGGCCGAGTATATTTTTAATTTTGCGGGTGGTTTTTCTTTAGTTCGGCAGTCATTTTACTATCTTGCCTACTTTTCAGGGTCTATATGAAAGGTATTTTAGTAATATTGTGATTTTTTTTATTATATAAAATCATAGTTCCTATGGGATATGATGTAACCCAAGAAGATGATGATTTTGGCAACACATCATAAGCAGCTTATTTTGGGATGTTTCATGAGAGAACAAATAATTCGAGCAATTTTTCCAATAACAGCTTTATAATATAGTAATACTATCTGGTTAGCTATGACAAATGAACTGCGCGTAACAAAAATAAACGAAAAAATTCCAAGTTTCATTAAAATATTTCGAAAACTGAAGGAATTCGTTTAGAAACTGACGGAATTGACAATAGACTTAATGAGTATTATTGATATCAAACTTTTAAATTAAAGAAAATGTATTAGAAAATGCAAGAGCCGTGCATTTTTGGCATTGGTGCTTAGTTTAAGGATAATACCAAATGTAAAATTCAATTTTTGCTTAAAATTCAAAAAAACAAAATTATAATACAAATAATTTTATGAATGGGCTCAAAATTTTCCAATTCCATAAACTGATATTTTTTTGGCATTTCCTTGAAAAACGAATTAGTCACTTCGATTTTTAATTGTAAACAATAGCAACATATTATTATTTTTATATTTTTCAAAGGTATTTAAGTTATTTTTTGAGTTGCACACCATATATCAATAATTATTATTTATGCAAAAAAGGCCAACGAACTGCAATTATGGCCTTATAAAGGCCGCCCAAGCGGATAATTAACAGCTAAAACCTTGCCGCAAAGCCAGCTGTCTATTCCCCGTAATTAGAATGCGTTATAAGCATAAAGTGCATATGTGTACATATTTTGAAATATATACATACGTACTTAAAGAAATTAACACGAAAGCCAAACTTTAAACAAAAATAATAAAACGGGAAGCGCGCGAAATGGAAAGGGAAAATTCGAGCTGAGCTGAGCTTTTGCTTTTTTTGCACCCATTCACGTTGAGCATAAAAATACAACTGAACACGCAAAAATCGCTTGGGTCAGACAAATGAAACAAGATGCCCAAGAAAAGAAGAAGAAGAAACAACAAACACAACACAAACGACAACAAACCAGAGAACAAGTCAACCCTCAAAAAATGGACAGCAGAGAATGATTGAAAAAAGTACGTGTATTGTTTACGTGTGTATGAACGTATATGTGTGTCAATATTGGCAAAAGCTGCGCCGCGCACTTGCATTTCCTAGTTGGGAGCCGTGCTCAGCTGTTTGTTTGTTTGCCTCGCACATTTGGGAAGCGTGCGGAACAAGCGGAAATGGAATTGAAACAGCTGCTGCAGGCCGCTGAGCCCAGGCTTCACATTCTTTATTTTCTTGTTATATTGTCTTTTGTCTTTGCCCTTAGCAAATATCAAAACAAATCAAAATGACAAGCTTTTAATTTATAAATGATTCCCAAACTTCACATCACTTCTTACAGTTTTACATAGTATTTGGAAAAATGTAATAAAAAATATTTTAATATTAAAAACGGAAAGAATTCCCTATTCTTTCTTTTTAACTTTTTTTTTTAAAAAATCTAAGAACTTAGGTGCAAAAATTATAAGAAATTAAAAATTACTTGTCTTCTGAGGCGTAACAAAAAATTAAGTGCTAAGTAAAAAATTAAGTGCTAATGCAATGAATATGCACAGTTCATTAAACTCGCTCTTAACGTCTGATATACACTGCCAGTAATTGCCAAAGGATATATGTGTATGCATGCATGTGTGTGAGTGTGTACATATAAAATATATTCACCAATTGAATTTGTAATGAGAAGTCACACGTCACAACACCGCTTTGGGGTGCTCTAATGAATGTAAATGCAGGGCTGTTACGCATGTAAGTGTTCCCAACAGGGACGTTTCATAATGATAAGGGGGTAATGTTAAATTTCGAACACGCCTGTTAATTACGTTTTGCTTCTTCTTCTTCTTAGGCGAGGGCGGTTTTAAGTCTATTTTAAGTTACATAGGTCAGAGACAGGTAATTGGAATAGGCGTACAAAAAAAAACAATATGTAATAAAAATCGATAGAAATCGAGCCACCCACAACTTACCATATTACGCGACTTGGAGGTGGCCATATCCAGTTCCGATTGCTTCTCCGTTGTTAGGGCCAAAGATTGTATGTCGCTGCATAATGCATGTGTGCTCGGCTCCTCCTGCTCCGTTGTGGCAGAGTTTGTGATACTAGTGTGTCCTAAATTGGTGCACCAGGTGCGATTACGCGTTAAACCCACAACAACTGGCGTGGCAATTTTCAGCGATGATGAGCTCTCGGCAAGCTTTGCGCGCGTACTAAAATCGTCCGTAATGTTGAGTTGCCGCTGATGCGCTTTTGTGGCGCGCAAGCGCATCGAAGCAGAACGACGCAATGGAACGCTAAATTCACCATCACTAATCAGAGGATGTGGTATGCGAGTGGTGGGTGGTGATGGGGATGATGCTGCTACTGCTGTTCCTGCTTCTGCTCCTCTACTCACTGTTAGCGGTGTGCTCGTGAATTGTGGTGAGTTTAGCTCCTTTGGCTCCTCATTCGTCTGCTGCTGCCGCATTGGTGGTGTTTGCAACGACGTCATCGTTGACTACTGCTATTTGTTGATGTGTTTTGCTGTAAAGTGAAAAGATGTAAGTTGTAAAATGCCAAATGCAAATGAATGCAATTTTTTTGTTTGTTGTTGTTGCTGCCGCTGTTGCACTTTCAAAAATTAAGCAATTTTCTTTAATGAATGCGCGCCTTAAATGCCTTATTATCTTAAATGCTGCCAGTAATTAAAACTTTCTTTCAAACATCAAACAATTAATGAGCAAACTAAAAACCCCCCCTCCTCCTTCTCCACCTCTTCCTCATCTTCGAGCTGCATTTGCTCCGATTTTGCGCTAACTTGGCCAATAAAAAGTGAAATTAAAGTCGATTGCATGTCGCACAATCTACTTTGTTGTTGTTGTTTCTAAATTATAAAATTAACCGTGTGGTTGCTGTCTCGGCTAAGTCATGGATACTTATTTTATGCTTATATTTATGACTATATTTATTGTCTTCAGAGCTCGTTCTAGTTACGTAAATGTCTCAATGCCAAGTCTTCGTAGCGCTTGAAAGCTATCAGAAACAGCTGTACACACACACACGCGCACACACGTCTCTGCGGTGGGGCGTAACGCACACCAATCTGCGCCCCCGTCCCGCTCTGTAAACTGCAATTTACATTTTTATTTTTTGTTTTAGCCGCTAAACGTCTAATTCTAAAACTAAATAAAATTACAAAAAAAAAATTCAATTTACCTTATGTTTTGTGTATATTTTTTAAAAAGCAATGTTGTCAGCTTGCCAAACAAGCTGTCTAAGTTATATGATATAGTAATCGGATGCTTGTGAGAAGCCAAGCAGCACTCTGCCGCTTTATATATTTTCGCAATAAACACACAAAAGAATCCACATTCAAACTGAAAATTTGCTATTTTAACAGATAGTTGCATCTTGACATGATTAATTAAATTTTCTGCATGCGTCTTGACATGATTAATTAAATTGTCTGCAGTTTAAATCAAGTTTCTGATCATATCTCAAAATAAAATTGATAATACATATAATAAATTATGAATTTAAAGTACAATTTCTTCACGTTTTCACTCGTCAGCAACTTTCGATGGCATATCATTTGGAGATCTTCGAAGCCAAACAATTAAATGGAAAATAATTGTAGAAAACTTTTAACTCTCCATTAAGTGGTGTGTGTCTTCTGAATGGTAAAGCCCCCCCCCTCCCCCTTATGATCGAACGCTCTGATTTTTAACTATTTTCGTTAATTTTTCTATAGCAACAACAGCAAAAAAATATGGAATTTTCTTAATAAAGGTCCACAAAAATTCAATTTCACAGCTAAACAAACGTGTTTTTTTTCTTCAAATTTCTTGTACTTACAATCTGTTTGAGTTTTAGTTACCGTTTTGTAATTGGTGGTTTTTGCCACGTTTTGTTAAACGAGATTTAAACGAGATTTAATGATGACAACTTGAATGCTTTTAAACTCATTTCTTTAAACTCGCGGACAAGGTCAATGATAGCCGTCCACTTATAGGGAGAGCAGACGTGTGTTTCTTGCCTGCATTGGAAGAGCAAACGCTGACAGAGATATTTTACAAATAGGCAGCAAGCTGGCCAGTTGAGTTTGTTAGTCAACTTTCGTTAGTAACAACTTTTTTTTAACTGATTTATAAGCAGTTACTTCATTTGCACCTTTTAAATAAGCTAATGGTCAAGCTAAAACCCAATTAAAACCACTCTTAAAATATTGAATCAAAACTTAACTATAAAACAGTTACTTGATTTGCACTTTCAATAAAAGCTAAAGCTAAAGATAAAAATAAAATTTGGCAAAACTAAATGCCTCCCACTAAATAGCATTAAATTAAGCACAAACACACAGACGCGTTCTCAGGGTGCTCTCTTTGTAGCTGCTTTATCAACAATACAAGTTCGGCTGTTTCTGATAAGAGACTGCAAAATCGACAACTGACAATTGACTTGAAACTGTTTAAGTACAAAAAAAAACCTTAATAACCTTTTAAAATTGCAATTATTTACCCTTTGTTTTACGGCGTGGCTTAAAATTAAATTTTACATGCAGTGTTGCCAAAGCATTTAATACACACAGGTAGAATGGAAAACGAACGGTTAAAACAAATGTAGACACAGTTAACAGTTAAGTTGGCAACGAGCGTGTGTAGCGAACGACAAACTGCAACTGAACCGTTTGTGCTGTGCCGATGGATGAATGGATGGCAAGTGGAAAATGGAAAAACTTTTAGTTTCAGAAAATTGCCTCACAACGCAAACAGAGTACGGAAAATGGAGTAGCGCAGTCGAAATGTTGCAATCAAATGAGACCGAACCCACCTTCGACCCCAAAGTGCGATGGCATTTTAAATGATATTTCGCTGCTTGGGAACTTTGGGTGGCATTTAATGAATGAATGATAATGCTGATGATGAGCTGCGACCAGGTGAAAGGCATTGCAGTTGCACTTGGCGCGGTAAGCCAATTGTTTTAGTTTTCATACTTACTCATTACGAATGTTCGCATGGCGATAACATTTTTTTATAGGTTGGCCAAGAAGTCATCGTCTTCATAACTGACGTTTAGTCGGGCGGAACGCAGGTACTGCATAATTTGTTTGGAAAAATTAAACACACTTTTTTGAACATTTAAAAGAATTTACTTAACTCATCGTTTTATCGATGTCGATATGCTTTTTGTTTATCAAGCACCAGCTGGTCATACTCCACAAAAAACAGCTGTGTGTTCGTCCAGTGCTGGAAATGGTTTGCCATTGCTCATGGGTAATCAAGCACATAAATACTTTAAGTTCTATCAAAAACAAAATTAAATTTTAGCAGATTATGTTTTCTATTGTAATTATATAGATTTTCTCAACCAGTGCGGTATTTGCGTTCATCGATAGTTCAGCATAATGATTGTGCGGCAGTGTTGCGCTCGCAACTGTTATCGATAAGCGAAGTATTACTTGCACTTTGCCGACGCTGACTGTCAAAAAATAAGAAGCAAGCGAAGCAAAAAGTGTTCTGCTTTTGTTGTTGCTGCTAAATCTATACGTGAATTAAGTTAAATTATTCGCAAGCACACGCGTTGCACAAATATTAACCATTAGGTGAGTGTTCAGAAATTATATTTTAGTTTAATTGATTGATATTTCTAATGTGGTTTTTCTCTGTGATTGTCGACTAGTCGAAT
Source organism: Drosophila demipolita (assembly GCA_035042405.1). Classification (NCBI taxonomy): domain Eukaryota; kingdom Metazoa; phylum Arthropoda; class Insecta; order Diptera; family Drosophilidae; genus Drosophila; species Drosophila demipolita. The sequence continues at coordinate 1,461,960 of JAWNLI010000054.1, read as the reverse complement.
TATGGATCGTTTGCTACGTTTGGGGGGCGCCATGCCACAGGCAGCACCACCAACAGACGCACCCGTCGTGGATACCGCCGAGCAGGTGTACATCTCATCGTTGGCCCTGCTCAAGATGCTGAAGCATGGACGTGCCGGTGTCCCGATGGAGGTGATGGGTCTGATGCTGGGCGAATTTGTTGATGATTATACGGTGCAGGTTATCGATGTTTTTGCCATGCCCCAAACGGGCACGGGCGTCTCTGTGGAGGCTGTGGATCCCGTTTTTCAAGCCAAAATGTTGGACATGCTCAAGCAGACGGGTCGACCCGAAATGGTCGTCGGCTGGTATCATTCGCATCCGGGTTTCGGTTGTTGGCTGTCCGGCGTCGACATCAATACACAGCAATCTTTTGAGGCGTTGTCGGAGCGAGCGGTGGCCGTTGTCGTCGATCCCATACAGTCGGTGAAAGGTAAGGTGGTCATCGATGCGTTCCGTTTGATCAATCCGAATATGTTGGTGCTGGGACAGGAGCCGCGACAGACCACCTCGAATTTGGGGCATTTGCAAAAGCCATCGGTGCAGGCACTGATTCATGGCCTGAATCGTCATTACTATTCCATCAGCATTAATTACCGCAAGAACGAACTCGAGCAGAAGATGCTCCTCAATCTGCACAAAAAATCGTGGAAGGATGGACTAACGCTCGCCGATTACAACGAGCACTGCTCCATCAATGAAGACACCGTCGCCGAAATGCTCGATTTGGCCAAGAACTACAACAAGGTAAGCTTAGAATTCTACAAGTTACATTTAAAAAAAAAAAGAATTATAAAAACACATAATTCTCTGCATGTGTGGCAACTCTTTGCTAAAACAACAATCAATCGGAAATTTAATTGCGAACTTTAGTTTTCTAAGTTGAACTAGTTTTTTAAGATACCGCCAAAAAAATCGTGTGCTTTTTACAAGCAACAATTTCTCTAAATTCATGACTCATATATCCGTTTACAACCTTATTATGCATTGGTTTTTTTTTTAATAATTCAAGAGATAAAATTTTTATATAGATATATATACATGTCTGTTCTTATATACATTGTCAATATTGCACTAAAATTTTTTTGTAGTCACTTGAGGACGAGGAGAAAATGACTCCCGAACAGCTAGCGATAAAAAATGTGGGCAAACAGGATCCAAAACGGCATCTGGAGGAGAAGGTTGACAAGGTCATGCAGAATAACATCGTACAGTGCTTAGGAGCCATGCTGGACACAATTGTGTTTAAATAAAAGTTTTGCATTTGCCAACACAACAAAAAATCAACCCTCAACATATATGATTAAAATCACACCCATACTAACACAAAAATAAAAAATGCTTTACTGCTACTTGGAGCAATAAGTTTTACACAAGAAAAATAAGTGTATTTTTGTTTTTATTAAGTTTATAATGCCCAAACTTTTTGTCACTTATATTTTAAGTTTAATATAAAAACTTAATCTAAGCAGCAAACGCAGCCATTGTTTTTCCCAGTGTTGTTGACAGTCGCAGTAGCAACAACTGCGCTGCTTTTCTAATTAAAAATGGCGGACACGTCGATTAGGCGCGCTCACCGCGGATGCGTCGGGCCAGCTGAATGTCCTTGGGCATGATGGTCACACGCTTGGCATGAATGGCGCACAAATTGGTGTCTTCGAACAGACCAACCAAATAGGCCTCCGATGCTTCCTGCAAAAGATAAACGCATATTTTGGTCATATTTCAAGCTGAAAACTTTTCATTTATATTTTGGTATGAAATACTCCCAAACTACTCCCCCTACTCCTAACAAACACATATGTATGTATGTTATCTCTTTCGCGCCAATTTGCTTACCTGCAATGCACCAATGGCGGCCGACTGAAAACGCAAATCGGTCTTGAAATCTTGGGCAATTTCACGCACCAAACGCTGGAAGGGCAGCTTGCGGATGAGCAGCTCCGTGGACTTTTGGTAGCGACGAATTTCTCTCAGTGCCACGGTGCCAGGGCGATAGCGATGGGGCTTCTTAACCCCGCCAGTAGATGGGGCCGACTTGCGGGCAGCCTTGGTGGCCAGTTGTTTACGAGGTGCTTTGCCTCCAGTTGATTTACGGGCAGTTTGCTTTGTACGTGCCATTTTTTATCGTGAGAATTTTATTTTTTCGATTTGCACAACGAACGCTGTTAGATCAACTACTTTTTACTCTGTCAGATAAATTGATGTCAAAACTGTGCGATTACTTTTCAACGACTGAGCAAGGCAATGAGAGGGTCGATACTAATAGATTTATTTTCAACATTCGAAGAGTATCGATTAGAGATGAGTCTATGGCAAACTATCGAATCAAATCATTATTATCACCTGAGAGCGTATCATAATTTGATAAGTACCAAAACAATTGATAAAAATCTGAGTTATTCTTGGCTCAGGGTGTAAAAATCTAAGAACTATATAAATATAAATACATCAGCTACATAATATACTTTGCAATATGTGCACATGTTTTTATCGTTAACACGCTTTGATATGCATACCGGTCCTAATCAAGATACTCACTCGAGTATCGATCTAAAGTCCTCGATAGAGCGTGAGGGCCTAAACTTACTGCGATTTTATGTAAATTCATCTCTAGCTGCAATATAGCGGTACTTTCAATTCTGGGTGTTTTAAGGTTGAATATTAAATGTTTGAATAATAAATTAATTTTTGTTGAATAGCACGAAAAATGACTGATTCTGAGTACGGGATATGTCCATATAATAACGAACATCGTATTCTTCTGTTTCGCTTGCCCGGGCACATCTTAAAATGTCAACGCAATTACCGTGGGCCAGCCTTGCAAATTTGCAAATTTAATGCCACTCATCGTTTACCGGCGGAAAAAATGGACGAACACCTTCTGGAATGTGCCGACAATCGCAAGTTTCACCAATATAACAACTTGCAAATAGCACTGCAAGCACGAAAGTCACCACCGCGCTCCTAACTCTAAGAATCACTCATACACCATAATTTTCAAGTTAAATAAATTCTTAGAAATTTTTTGCAAATCATGAGAAATTCACAGATTTCCCACTTATTGAAAGACTACTGTATTCCAATTTGTAACTACCATAAAGTGGAATAGATAAAGAATGTATGTTGTTTTTGTTGTGATTGATTTTTTTTTTTATTTTAGAAAATATTATCTAGAAAGGAAACGCTATATACATATACAGTAATACATAGGCGTCGTACGATATACAAGAAATTGTTGTTTTCAACTAGCACTTTAAGAGGCACAATTGTCCAAGCAACCTATTCACATAAATATATATATGTATATATTCTTAGACTACACTATCCATCTCCAGATCTGTATCACCATGTTCATCCAACAGACTGCGTCTGTCTTCTTTCTCTTTAGCCTTTAGATTGGAGGTCGCCTCCGATATGCTCGCCAAAGGACGCACCTTTCCGAGATTAACAACCGGACTCTGTGTATACAAATAGATGGCATACGAAACAACAGCGATTGCCAGCGCAGTGTTCATATAAATCGGTATGGCAAAGAGGAAATAACACAATACGGCCGTAAAGAGCAGCTCCAAGGCGCTGGCAAATGTCTTCAATATGGAGTTCATGTACTTTAAAAAGAAACTCGTCACAATGCCAATTGCGGCGTTATTTACAATTATGATGACGACACTGAAACGCATTATGCTGCCCAAATTATCGACACTAAATGCATCCAATAGTTCGCCACGCAATAGCAGAATAACCGCATTGCAGACAATCGAATCCAGATACATAAAGACGTTTTGCACAAAGATGTTCACATCGGCACCTTTATCCTTCAGCAGATACTCATTGTAGACGCCAGCGAGACAAGAGCAAATTGTTTGTGCCAGTATAAAAACGGCACTTATACTAAAATCAAAGCCAGTCATATTTTTTCCCTGTATTTGTGCGGCATTTGCTTGCGTGGCATTAATGGTAGCAGCGCCAACTGCCTGTATTGCAGCTGCTTCACTATCATCATTGGCATCGTTATAAAATCGATTTAAATCCACTTGTTTTATCATGCAGCCGAGGGTTAGGAGTATCAATGAGATCCATTGGCGTTGTGTCAAAAACTTTTTGAATATGATCTGGAATAGAATGCCGGTGACGACGACTCGCAGTTGGAGTAGCAAATAATACGTTGTCGGATCGAATGTGGCCAGATTAACAAAGGCCAGATTATTGTAGAGGCAGTAGAGGAATGCGGGAACCATATAAAAGCCCAACACGCTGCGATCCTTGTGCACATCCCGCACCAGTGAACGGAAATTATTTCTAAATTGAAAAGACAATATTTAGTTTAGTTTATAATACGATAACAAATAAGTATAAATAAATTTGCTATAGAACATAAGATAAAAATCCGAGTTCTTATAATTTCGGATATATTTCCGCATCAAAGCACTTACTCTTTGCAATAGAGGCTCGTAGAAATTATCAATTTTAATACTTCGGTGAGCAGGACAACAGTTACGGTATTGTAGCTGTAGGAGTTATTAGAATCCTGCGATGCTGTCACAAATATGCCTGATAAATGCAGATGTGCATTAGTAATAAAAAAAAATACAAAAGTTATTCGACACACATACCTTGACCAATAAATAATGACATATACAACATAAATATGATGAAGGTCAATTTGGTGGGAAACAATTCACGCCAATTGGTCGTCATTCTTAGGCTGCTCTACAGTTTTACTTGCCAGCGTCTTCAAGTTGCAACTAACATAGAGAATTTTTCTGGGTGTTCGCTGTACCTCCAGTTTGAGCGTTGACGTTGCTATCAGCTCTTACTGTTTTTGTTTTTCTAGATTTTTGACAAGCTCAGCTCAATTCAATTTTGTTGTAGAAACTAAGTAAACAAAAACATTTTTTTCTCCTTTCGTTTTATTTTGTTATCGCGGTGCAACAGCTGATTATTGTTAGTGTTGCAAAATGTCCACTTGCTGGCTGTAAACGGTGTTTCACAACAACGGTTTGTTTGTCTGCGACCAACTTCACGTCTTTTCTCTATCATCGTCGTCAAAATGGCAAACCGCGGCGCCCGTCATGCTCGCACTGAAGATACCGAAAATACCATCAATCATGTACAATGCGATGGCCTGGTAAGTTATTAATTAAGTGCATAGGTGACGACAAGTGCGACCCTAAAAAGAAGTAGAACTGTAAAGGGTGTAATAACTGTATTTAATGCCACGCGCTGGGCACGATTGTTGTTCGGCATGTGTGTGTGAGCAAGAGAGCAAAAGTGCGATGACAAATGAGCGAAGAGAAGAGAGCCGTTGCAGCGCCTAAATTGTTTAGCTGGAGCGGAGCGCGAATAAAGAGTAACTAGAAAAGAGCGCCCTGCAGCGGATAAGGAATTGTAGCTAGGAAGTGTGGGGTGACTAGAGATGTGCACATTTCGTCACGAACACGAGCCTCACTCACGACTTGTTTCACCTATTATTTAATTATATATATAAATATATCTTTCTTTTTTTTTCTCGCCCTGTAGGCTGTTATGAAAATGGTAAAGCATTGCCATGAGGAGTCGAGCAATATGGATTTAGCCCAGGGCGCTCTGCTCGGTCTCGTTGTGGACAAGTGCCTGGAAATTACCAATTGCTTTCCATTCCCCAAGAGCGGCGATGAGACCATGGACGATGAAACGTATCAGCTGACGGTAATGCGTCACCTGCGTCGCGTCAATGTCGATCATCTGCATGTGGGCTGGTATCAGAGCTCCGATGTGGGCAACAGCCTATCGATGGCACTGCTCGAATCGCAGTATCATTATCAGACCAGCATCGAGGAGTCCGTTGTGGTTGTCTATGATACCCAGAAGTCATCCAGGGGTTTCCTCTGCCTGAAGGCCTATCGCCTGACACCGCAGGCAATACAAATGTACAAGGATAATGATTTCACCCCGGAGGCATTCCGCACCCTTAAAGTCGGCTATGAGAGTCTGTTTGCTGAGATTCCCATTGTCATCAAGAACTCACCACTGACCAATATTATGATGAGCGAACTGAACGAACTGCTGCCAGAGGATAAGGGACACAATTTTCTGGACCTGGGCACCGCTTCGGTGCTCGAGAATCATATGCGCAGCTTGATCGAGCGTGTCGACGAGCTGTATCAGGAGTCGGTGCGCTATAACAAATACCAGCAAGTCGTCTTCAAGCAGGACACGGTAAATATTGGTTTTGTTCTCTTTGGAAAACTCGTATTTACAATATGAAAAATATTTAATGAATACAGGAAAAACATCGGGCTCTGGCCAAGTTGGCTGCGGAGAATGCTGTGCGCACTTCCAAGGGTGAACCTACTGTGGCCGAAGAGGAGGTCATCAAGCAGTTCCGTCCGATGCCGGTGCCGGCCAGGTTAACGGCCACAATTACATCGGGCCAAATAAATACGCATGCGCAGCACATTGCCCAATTCTGCTCTCAGTCGCTGGCTAAACTTTTCATCACGGAAGCACTTCAGAATGCCAAGGAAACCAAGGAGATCAAGTAGTTTAGTTTATCTTTTACATTGATAACAAGTCGCAACAATAATACAACAAATAATAAAACCCAACTTTTGTAGCTACGTGTAAAATGATGCAACTGCACACAGCGAAGCGAAATTTTGAAGTTTGTATACTTATTTTGATTTATATTTATATAAATATATTTGTTATATATTTATATTTATATAAGTTATTATTAATTTTTTTACGTTATTTTATTTATTTCAATCTTATATTTCAAATTGTATACAGGGTAATTCCAGTCAGTCACTCTCTTGCTCAGTCTCTCTCTCGGTTCACCTTTGCCACAGCGGGTGGTGGGTTTTTGAGTATATTTTCCCGTCCAGTGTCAGTCTCTTTTTGTGCACTTTCCCGTGTTCAGCGTTCGGCATTTTGGGCTCCAGCTGCTTTTTCCTTTAATTTTCATTCAGTTTTGCAATTTGCAGCTGCTGCTTAGCTGATTTTGTTGCAATTGTTTTTAATCAATGGAAATATGCTTTCCTATGATCTCAACGAGCGTTTGATGAGTGCCGTGCACAGCGGTGACTTTGGCCAGGCCTTAAGATGTATTATTGATGGTGCACAAGCCACCTATGTCTCGTCCACGTGCGGACGGACAGCTGTTGGCACCGCTGCTCTGCTGGGCGATGCTGAACTCCTCGAGCTATTGGTGCAATCCTGCGAGGAACCGCAACTAAATATTTTCCCGCAGAGCGGTAAGTTGGCCCCAATGGAATTTGAGGCATCGTTATGGTTCAGGGGCAACAGCTGGTCGAGCAGAAAATCAATTAGGGGTTTGTTTGCCAACGTCCCAAGTCCGCCCCGAAAATTCTTTGTTCCACGAATTTTTTAAGTTTCTCATATCAGCATTGGAGAGTAGTTTTAATACAAAATATGCAATACATAATTCATTTATTATGAGTTATATAATTTTGGTGTGCATCTTATAACGCATTGATAGTGTCATTTTACTTTCGGAAGAACATATTTCTTGGCCTAATCACTATATAAAGCTGACATTGGAACAATTGGTCAAAAGTTGAGTTCTTGTGTTCAGCAGCAGGCTCAGCTATTATTTACAACACATTTTGTATAAATAAAGAAAAAGCTCGTCTAAACGTCGTCTCATCTTATTTCACTATACCCTATACGTGTTTCATCCCCTTGTCTTAAACATACTTTTGCTCATCAAGACTTCAAAACAAAACCCAACTGTTCTAAGTGTTATTGTGCCCCTATATATATATATATATATGTATATATTATATAGCAATAGATACAATCAAGTAAGCATACAAATTATAGCCCCGAAATATTTTTATGCTCAAACGAAGATTATTCCAATTTCATTCATTATTATTTTAATTAATCTATTAACATATTAAGTTATGCATATCATAATTTTCACGAAATTCTAACAGGATATTTATTTTGATAAAGTAATATATATATTAAGAATTTATTACTTACATTTTATTTAGGCTTAATAATCAAGCGAAACTTGAAAACACAAAAGATTTCTATTCTTCAAGTCATTTCTCATAAATTTCCCAATCTGTAAAATTAAATGATCTTCAGCTGCATCGAACCCTGATCTTTGTAGCATAGTGTCAATGACCCTAATAAGTAATGCATTTCAAACGCTAACAGCAATGATATGAGTAAACGATAAAAATATTAATTGTTTACGAATGAGGCGAGTCGCTGCTAGAACCGGTTGAAATGTTTGACTTTCTTTTGAAAAATTCAAAAATCCGCCGAAAAACTTTGAAGGCATTTGAAAATAAATTTTTTGGGTTTTGGGGTCGTGTCAGTGCGTTTCTGGAATTCAGGTAGACAGCTATCTCTAAATAATTCTATCTAAAAATAATTTTACAAAACTAGTAATTCGTTTTTATTATGGCAGCTCACACGGATAACCTGGAGATTGAGAGCACGCCCGAGGGCATGGAGAAGCTAGAATGGGTAGATGAATTTGAAGGCGAAAGTTGGTCAGGGGGAGGAGGCGGAGAAGAAGTCGATGGCGGTGGCGGAACTGGGCTTGGCGTAGATTCCCAACTATATCATTATTATGCCAAGACATTTGAGAATACAGGTGAATTTTTGACGCAATGTTGCTTGGATTGCCGTCAACAGGATCCGCATTTGTATGACTCGGATTTGGCCACTCCGTTGCACTATGCCGCCGCCTGGGGACACGCGGAGTGCGTCCGTGTGCTCCTTAAGCATCAGGCACCCATCAATGTGGTCAACAGTGAGGGTTATACACCGTTGCATGTGGGTGCCGGTTATGTGGAGGTCACCCGGCAGCTAATACAACATGGCGCTCTTATCAACTCCCGGACACTGAGTGATGGTAAGACGGCACTGCACCTGGCCATCGAGAGTCGGAGCAGCGAGGCAGCTCACCTGCTGCTCCAGACAAACATCAACATCAACGAAACGGATGACGAGGGTGAGACCCCGCTGATGACTGCGATTGTGTGTGGCCTGCAGGATTTGGCGCGGGAGCTGATTGAGCGTGGTGCACGCATCAATCTGCAGGACAAGCATGGTAGTACGGCGTTCTCGTTTGCCGCCCTCGGCAGGCATCGGGATTTGGCCAGTTTGCTACTGGAGAGGGGTGCCCGGCGGCTGCCCTCCCATTATTTGTTGCATCAGTGTATTGGTGGGAATCAGGCGGACATGGATATGGTCAAGTTGTTGCTAGAGCATGGCGATAACTTGAGCATGCGCGACTACGAGAATCTAACGCCCATCATGCTGGCCATTTATCAGCACCTGCCCGAGATGCTGGCGCTCCTGTTGGATTACGCCGTAGAGCAGCGTCGCTTGGGTCTCTATACGGATGCGCACGACGAGGGTTTGCTGCTCTTTGCCGTCCAGCAAATTGAGGATATCGACGAGTTTCGTGCCATTCTGCGTGTCCTGCTCGCCAAGTTGCCCAGCGCTCGCCGAGAACTGTACTGTGTCACGGCGCCCACCTATGTCTGCGACTTCATTTACAGCAAGACGCCCCTGGCCCGGGCCATTGGCATGGAGCGCTTGGACATTGCCCAGCTGCTGCTCCGCGAGGGCTGCAATCTCGCCCAGATCTCTGACGAGAATGTCGTCGAGGAGCTGTGCAATCACTGCTCAAAACGCAGTTTGGCATTCGCCAATTTGCTAAGTAAGTGGTGGAGGAACTATTGGAGCTGACTTAGAATATTGACTTATGCACTTGGTTTACTTTCAGAACATATTGGTTTCCGATTCCCCCCGCCCACCGACACGAGTGACGAACTGAAGATCAAAGACCCGGCACGTTGGGCCTTCGATCAGGATATGCGTAAATTGACGTCAGAGCCAAGGACTTTGCAATCTCTTTCCCGCCAGGTGATACGCCAGCAACTGTTGAACACACTCCAAGTGGATGCGAATATCCATGGGAAATATGCGCCGACGGTGCAAAGTTCGACGATAGCTCGCATTGTGGAGGAACAGCTGTGCATGCCGCTAAGCCTCAAAAAATATGTAAGCGATTTTGCGGAGATTCCCATGTTGAGTGGCCCGAAATTGACCGGATGGATGGTGCGATCGGTGGACTCTTGGGATTAGCAATAAGCATAAATGAGCGAGAAATTTGTGCAATTTCTAGTATTTATTTAGTATATGTGTATTTGTATGTGTAGCATATAGATAGAGTATCTGTAGTTTGTATGTCATATATATATACCCCTTGGATTTTTAAAAGTTTCTAGTTGAACAACAGATCCGAGCTACCCAAAAAAACCAAACCGAAAAAGATAGTACTTTATGGATATACTAGTATTTACCGTAATTGATTACAACAATAAGAGGATATATTAATGATGTATACATAAATAATATATGCAACCAGTGTGTAAACTAGATTTATTTTTAATATGCATTCGACTCGACACAATGCCAAAGTTCAACTTCTCAAATGCAAATTTTGGTTAATCTTGCAATAATTCTACTGGAATTCATTTTTTAATTAAGTGTTATTTGAAATTCAATTTCTTTTTTTTTCATTTTCTTGTGTTAAAATATAAACAAAATTAAAGAGATATGAACCATTGTAAATATATGGTGAGGGATATTGGTTTCTAATGTTTAAACATTTTTGCGCTTACACTTTACAGTCTGACACAATATACATACCACGAATGAACTAATTGCCCTATAAAGCATGTATACTAGATACATATATATATATATATATATATATATATATATATATATATCTGTATGCTAACAATTTTGAGTTTAACTTACTGCCAATTGGACATTAGATCAAACTTATAAGGCTACAAAGGTTATCTAGTTTAGGGCTTTAGAAGCAGCTTGAAATCATCATTGGCATTCTCCATAATATACTCAAATGCGATCTTATCTTTCACATCCTTGATTAGCTTAAGTTCGGGCTCCTTTTTCAATAGAAAGCGACACACCTCCAACTGGCCACGCAATGCGGCACGATGCAGCGCACTCTGTCCGCTCTCATCTTGCAGCAGTAGATTAATCTTTGGCTGCGCCACCAGCAACTTGATAATATTCAGGTGGCCTGCAACATTTATTTAAATGAATAGTGTTGTAATTTAGAAATTCGAAATGATTTTGCTTACCCATCATGGCCGCCCGATGGAGCGCAGTGGCACCTCCCTTGGTCACCACATTCACATCCACCTTGCCCTCGTCGAGCAGCAGCTTGCAGATTTCCTCGTTGCCATTGCGTGCCGCATAGTGCAACGCGGTGTAGTCGCAATCATCGCGCGCCATTGCCTGGCCCTTCCTAATAAACTCACGCACACGGTCCACATCGTTGTAGATAGCTGAGGGATAAGAGGCACAGATCAGCACGTATATATGATATAATTAGTACTCAACTAGATGTTCTACTCTACTCTACACTCTGATAAAAACTACTCTGATATTAGTTTTTTTTAGAAATAATTTGAAAATATAAAAAACAAATTTTAACAATTATAGAAATATTTTCTATTATAATTAAATGCATTTTAATAATGTATGTAAACTGTATAAAAAGTATGAAATTTAAAAATCCGCTTAACGGTTTTTTAAAATTCACTTCGATTTTTTTTCAGAGTGTATAAAATTTGACAGTGGAAAAGTTTGTTTGGCTAGTGAATAAAGCCTTGCTAATCAATCAGGCACACGTTTTTATGTGTTCAGGTGTGACTCAGTGTGTGTTTTATCAAGGCTTTTATTTTGTTTGCATAGTTTTGCAACTCACCTGCATTCCAAATGCCCCGATCGAAATCCATATCGCTGAGTGTTTGCTGTGCCGGCAGCGATTGCTTGTGGCACTTGCACTTATCGGCATTATGATGATGATCCATATTTGTTATTTTAATTATCAAGTTTTTTTTATGTTTATTTTGTTTCGAGATGTTGATGTTCGAAAATGACTTTGTTTGGGTTTTTTAATTCTTTCGTTTTTATTTTTGGATAGCTTGGTTAAACCTCACGTTGCATGGTCCAACAGATTTCGGCCTCGCCGCAACTGCAGACAACTTTATAGCTGAGCTGTGCCAGCGTGTTTAGCATTACCATCGGTGGCACTGGGATCAGCACACCATTCACACACGGCTTGACCGAGAGTCTCGTCGATAAAGCCTGAACTTCAGCCTGGTTTAGTCCAAATACGGTGCACGTATAATCGTGTAGGGAACCCTTAACGGTGACGTAGGCAAAATTTCCCTCGGTTTGGAGAATGGGCACCGGTATGGTTACAACATTTGTGGCACAACCAGCTGCAGCAACTGTGGCGCCAAGCGATGCCGACGACTGTTGCAACGGTGCTTGCAGCTGCAGTTGCTGTTGTGATGGCGGACACTCGCAATTTGTTGTGGATTCCTTAGGCGCTGGCGCTGCCTGATTATCGCTCATACTTTGCTCTTTTTTTACCAATAACAACAAACCAAAGAAAAAAAATAATGGCAAGGCTTCCCACTGGAAATGTTTTGGTTATTTTTACGTTGCTATAGTTTTCTTTTCTGCCGCAACAAACATAGATACACACACAAACACACAGAAAGAAAATAAAAAGGAAGCAAAACTACACTAGGATAAGGGAGTTGATGCGTTGAACATTTACTCGGGTGAATCAACCTTGTGATAGTTGGCTAAGCTGGCCGCCTCGCGACCAATATTCGATAGATTTTCACGGACAACGGATACGGACTCGGATTCTGGTTCTGGTTCGTCGAAATCCTTGCGCATCGTCCACATATACTCGTTGTAGTCCTGTTTAACCGCCGTCGATGAACTGGCCACAACGCGAAAACCCAAAATCTGAAAATATCAAATACAATAATAAACTTTAGTCATGTTTAAATTTATTTTATTTATTATTCAAGAGGGCGCTCAACGAGTTTCATATATTTGGTTATGCCAAAAGAAACAATAAAACTGCTTTAATTATGCAAATTGACAGATTTCGTAATTTCGAATCAGAAGGAGGTGCTTACTTCTGCTGGCACTATGTAATTACTTACCTCTAAGGCAGACAGAATTCGACACGGATGCACTAAATAGACAATTGTGGACTCATCGCTGTAGCCGCCACATGAAAACTTGTTCAACTGCTCGATGTCGTCAGCTGCAAAAATGTAAAAAATTTAACATTTCTTGTTGCTTTAAAAGTTCTTATCGTAATTGTTTTTTTTTTTCCTACTGCGCTTAATATTGTTTAACTTGCGATGCGTATACTGATAAAACAGAGTATAAAAAGCGTTCAACAAAGAAAAAAAGAATATTAAAAATAATCAAAATCACTGATTGGGGAGCAGTGAATGACGTCAGCCCCCCCGGCCGCTTTGCCGCGTATGTGCTTGTGCTAATTGAAAAGCAACTAATTCTATGGTTCATTGTTTTATTATTATTGTAACAAAAGCGCAACGAAGCTGATTTATTTGTTTATTTTTTTGTTCTGCAAAATATTTATACAGCTCACAGCAGCTATGGAAAAATCACAAAGTGCATTGACTTTTCCAAATAGTATATATAAGAGAAACAAAACATGTTAAGTAAATATTAACTTTAATAAAAATCTGTGTGTGGGTGTGTGGGTGGGAATGCCTCACCATGCAATCTACAGGCGTACATCAACCGCTCTCGGCGAAAAATAAAACGAAACTGACAAGACTTACTCAATGTGCGATACAAACCACAATGCATTTAAGAGGGAGAGCAAAAATGAAAGAGTGTGTAAGAAATAGAAGGAGAGAGAGAGAGAGTTTGAGCAATAACTTCGTGCTCATGTACTAAATACTCTCTGCAAAATGAGTTCATTGCTGAACGCTTGCTTCTTTTTTTTTTACACAGCGTAAAGACCAATTATTGTTGTATCTATTCTGCATAATAATAAAAAGTAGGAAGAAAAAGCTTGATTGAAAAAAGCATGTGTAAACAAATTTATAAATGAAACTCATTCCGGTTGACGTTTTGCAAATACTTTGTGTTATTTTTAGGACTATAAAAACGATCGATAATCAAAGGTGTGCAAATTAACCGTAAATTTAGTAACAACCATTGCTCATGCAATAGATCAACAGTGATAAGTGCATGTATTCATTTTTTGGATGCCACTGTAGAGGAAAAGGCAATCCGCACACACACAGATAAATTCCAATCAAGGACGGACCATTCAAAAAGTCTGTGTGAAATAACCGACAATAAAAGAATGTCAAGACAACACTTAACATTTTGTGGGTAGTGTGCATGCATGCTTGAGTGTGTGTGTGTGTGTGTGTAAGTGGATACACATGTGACGAAGCACACTTAAATTGTGTCGCAATAAAAAAAATAAAATAAAAAACCAAACAGACAACTAGCCATCAATATTGAATCGACAGAGAAACCATATGAAACATAACTGTAGTAAGTGTATCGGCATCTAATAGGAGTGTGGGAGTGAGTTATAGAGATAGGGATCTCTACTTTTACTTGCCATTGTTGAATTACCTTTCAAGCCAGAAACGAGCACACGCCATGGATATTTGTGACTGTACGAGGCTAGATTACCTCGTATGATAATGTACGGCATTTGATATCGCTTCTTCTTCTATTTTGTATATTATTTTTGTTTGTTTGTGGATTTTAACTATTAATTGTATACGGGCGGGGTTCGTTGCCAAATGTTAACCGGTTCAAACTCGTTGACCGAAAAAAAAAATGTGACAAATTCTGTACCACGACCAAAAGCTAGCTGCTGTGCAGACAGAAGGCTGGCTAACGACTGAATTTCGTTTGCGGAGCTTTGCAGGTTTTCCCGTGCAAGTGTTATTAGTAGTTGTTGGTAGTTTTTTTGCGTTTGCTATTTATTATTAATGGGGAGTCTTTAGTTGTGTCGCTCTCTCTCTCTCTCTCTCTGTAAGGTTTAGCAACTTTATTGGATTAAGTCACAAAATGTAAGCAGGGCGCACTTAAATAGATAAAAAAAAAACAATAACTACGGAGAATTTGAGATGGACGCGTGCTAAAATATTTGTGTACGAAAAAAAATTTATGGTCAACACATAACACATACAGTTTTTTATTGCTTTGTTATTATCATTTTTCTTTTGCGCTACTGGAAGCAATTGAAAATTAATAAATGCCGTATTTTTTATGCTTGTGCTCATTAAACACGTCATACGCAGGACTCAATCGTTAACTGGGTATTAGTGTCACGAAAAAAAACACGATACGTTTTCCAACTCTAGAAAAAGCCCCACACATACACAAACGCACAGACAATGACCAGTTGCATGTTTACAACTCCATGCAAGCTATAATTACGCTTGGCAATGCTTAGTTAATATATACATATACAGTCAGTCAAAAATAGAGCCGGTCAACAACTCTAACGCAAAGGCCTGATGTTAATTGACACCATAAACATCCATCTACTTAAACGCACCTGCATATATACATATACATTTAGGCTGCACCCTTTAGCTTGTATCCTTTTTGCGTGTTTGGCGCACACAAAAAACAAACAAAAAAAATAAAAAAGCGAGTCATAAATGAAACGCTACATTTTGGTTGCTTCTAAATGATGTCATTTGAAATTAATCACAAAAATCGTCTGTTGCCTTATTTTATTTCCTTGATTTAACTAACTCACCCTTGATGCACACAAACACACACACTATATACACCAACAGAATGTTTGACTGCCGGAAATTGTAGTTCGCTTTAGGTGGCGTTTAATTTTTCACTTATTTGTGTTTATTGTTTATATTTAATTTAGCAATTCGCGCTGGCGAAAATGTTATTTGCAATAACACAATTCCTAGTGATGTGTCGCTCCATCGATACACTCTTCCCTATAGAAATGCAGAAGCCAGCAACAGATATATAAAAATATCGATAACAATATATGCTACACGATAGTTGAAAAGAGATGCGTCCGCTTTAATAATCCTCCCTTAAGTTAATAATAGTTTAAATGTTTGCAATTTGTATAAAAATTCAAATTGAATTTAATCAAATGTGTAAATACGATTAATGCTCAATTGCTCAGAATGCACAGATTTTTATTCAATTATGCTGTATGCTAACAAATACGTTCGCAAACAGCTGGTAAGCTAAACATATAATTTTAAATATGTATTGGACAAACATGCATATGTATATTATATTTACATATGTATTTATATGT
Source organism: Drosophila demipolita (assembly GCA_035042405.1). Classification (NCBI taxonomy): domain Eukaryota; kingdom Metazoa; phylum Arthropoda; class Insecta; order Diptera; family Drosophilidae; genus Drosophila; species Drosophila demipolita. The sequence goes on along the minus strand of JAWNLI010000054.1, from coordinate 1,445,749 downwards.
ATACACTTTCAGGTTACGCAAATTCATTGACTGGGTTCATTGGAGTACAATAGAATTGTCTTTTTGGCTAATACGTGTCGCGTTGCCGGCCACAAACTCAAGTGTCTTACTACTGAGTGTGTGTGTGTAGCGACTGTGCTAGTGTGTGTGTGTCTATGTACACATCCAGCATCCCACTGAAGAAGATTGCACCAACTACAAATTTCTCAGTCTATTTCGGATGTGCAAACAGCGAGCAACAAAAAAAAGTAAACGGGAAGAATTCGTTTCAAGTGCCATATAAACAAATCATATAAACACAGCAAAAAATAAAATAAAAATGACCAGAAATTTACCCATATGGCCGATTGTGCTTTGCACCTTTGTAATACTAGCTGCTGTCGGCCCCATGCCCGCCATCGGAGCTGTGACGAATAGTCACAAGCACGAGAAACACACCAGCAAGGAGCGTGTCAAGGACGGCATCTTTGTACCGAGGGATGCTCAACATCATGGCGAGGATGGCGAGCACAATGTGGAGTTTGATCACGAGGCCATTATAGGTAAGGGTGGATGATGCTGCGACCGGGTGTGACTCACGTGTTGTTTTTAGATCGCAACAAATGGTGTACACTAGCAAGGGGTATTTACATTTTGGTCTTCTACTTTGTCACATTCTAACAGTCCACAAATTGTACTTTTAGATATTTAACTAAATACCATTAACCCTAAACTTATTTTTCATTTACCTAATTATAACTTTAATTTTTCTCTTTTTAATATAAAGAGTATTTCCTTTTCGTCAAGGCGAATTAATTTTTTTGTTTTATAATTTGTTATTTTTTTCGTATTTCTTCACTGTTCATAGAAATCCCAAATTGCTGCTCATTATTTACATTTAATATTTGGGATTTTGTAGGAAACACGTCAATTCGATTGTTGTTGTGTCTATTGTGTACACACGTGCTCTTCCTGCTGTGTGAATGATGAGCATTTGTTATACCCTGTAATTATTGGAAATGCTTTTTAATGGGTGTCATAAAATTGATAGAATAGAATATATAATCTTTGTAAATAAGACTCAATCTAGACAACTTTAATATTTATAAGGGTATAATACGTTTTACATAGTAAAACATTTATTATTTTTCCATAAAAGTCAATCTACATAATTTAATTTAAAGTAAAAGGATTTTGTAAAGTTTATAGAACAATGTTTTTCAAGCAGAACAGATCTAGTCATCGATTTCAGTTCTTAAAGTTATGCAACAAAATCAGTATGCAACTTTAATAGGGCATCGTCTGGTCGATCTACCACAGAGTAGCGCACTCTGGTTTTGTTTTCCTTAATGCTCTCACTGCTATTGGTTCTCATGGTTAAACATATACAATTTTTGATGTTACCCTCAATAAAGGCAATACGAAAGATGCCCAGGAATTTGATACACTGACACCGGAAGAATCCAAGCGACGCCTGGCTATACTTGTGCGATTGATGGATTTGAATCATGATGAGTTTGTCGATCGGCACGAACTGAAAGCGTGGATATTAAGGTCTTTTAAGTGAGTGTTGTTGTGTGTTGAATAACCTTGCACAGCTAACCAAATGCTGAACATTTCCAAATCCTTAAAAACAAATGTCTTTCTGCTTAGCCACCTGAATGCAGCATGTGTCTGTGTGATCCAAATCGTAAATTAAAGTATTTTAAACTAAATCTTTTATTATTTTTGCACAGAAAATTATCGGAGGAGGAGGCAGCGGATCGTTTTGAGGAAATCGAACAAGATCAGGATGATTTGATTAGTTGGAAAGAGTATTTGCAGGACACGTACGCCATGGAAGATGAGAACTTCAAGAAGGATGTCATCGATTTCGACACCTATGATGAGGAGCAGCGAATGATTAAACAGGACAAGGAATTGTTCAATGCAGCCGATACCAACAAGGATGGAATGCTCAGTCTCGACGAATATGTGTACTTCCAGAATCCCGAGGAGCATCCACATATGTTGCCGGTGCTGCTGGAGCACACGATGCAAGACAAGGATCTCAATCTTGATGGCAAAATCGATTTCCAGGAGTTTGTTGGCGACTCGGCCAAGACTCATGACAAGGAGTGGTTGATCACGGAAAAGCAACGCTTCGACAAGGAGCACGATGTCAACGGCGATGGAGCTTTGACAGGCAATGAGGTAATCATAAACATCCTTAAGATCAGTTTAAGTTAAGCTAAGGTCCGTTCTTCATTGTAGGTAATCTCGTGGATTGTGCCGAGCAATACGGTAATTGCCGATGATGAGGTGGATCATCTATTTATCTCCACGGATGAGGATCATGACGATCGTTTGTCCTATCTGGAAATCCTGAACAACTATGACATATTCGTCGGCAGCGAGGCAACCGATTATGGAGATCATATACAAAACTTGCAACACATTACCGATGAGCTGTAATCGAATTTCTAATTTGTATTCATATCACAAAAACTGCTAGAGAATCTGTGCTTAGTATTGTATTCATTTATTCAATTTAGTTAGTAAATATTCTCATTTATATTTATTTTATTCATGCAAATTGAATACACATATTTTGTATCCGAAAGCTTGCAATCATAAATATTATTGTAGTAATTTATTATAAACACCAAAAACAAAAGGAATAATATACAATATGAATACATAAATAATTTTTACTAAATTATTTGTCTCTTTTTTTTTTTTGGTCCTTGAGGCCATATGTATTTATATATATTTTGTATGTTACTTAAGATCTAAGAATATTTATGCAGTTTACAGTATTGGAATACATTGATCTTCGTCATGCTCTTAAGTGCTATTGTTGGAGATCATATTGGAATGCTTACACTTTACACATTTCGACTAGAGTTTTGAGAAACTGCTTGTAACTGCAATTGTTTTTTCATATACATAAAAATTTATAACATTTATTAAATATTGTTAGCTGACTACAAAGAGGCTATCAACGAATTTATTATTATATTGTACAAATTGTTGGGGGTTCCATAAAGTTGAAGCAGCGTGCTTAATTCTTTGACTAGATTTTCACACTCGTACGAAAATATATATTTATATTTATAATATATATTATAATAATATTAGAATTTATGCATTTAATGTTTGTTTTTTTTTTCTCTTTTTTTGTTTTTGTTTTGTCATCCGTCAGATGCACAAGAATGCTGCCTCTGTCTTATATCACAAATATTGCACCTAATTGGCCTATTACAAGAAACATTTTTGCTACAATTTCAACAAATAAAAACTAAGCTAATAACAAAATGAAAATGTTGTGAAATTGATTAAATTCACATTGTATATTATTAAGTACTGCGGGAACAAATTGAGATTTACGTGAAATGATCGTCGTCTTCGTCTCTTTCAACATCATCATGATCAGAGCGTTCCACAAACTATGGCACAAAACTGAGTTTCACGGGCTCATCGACTTAAGTTTCTAAATCTAAATTTATCATGTACATGTCATTCCCATTCACCTATATATATATATATATATGTATAATTAGGGATCGTCATTGACATCTCTAAAAGTCACACAATATATCATAGTTGTCTACCTCACGCAGTGGTTCCATATCATCGATCACCTCGCCCAAATATTCACTTATCGACAGCGGCAACTTCAATTTCTCCACATTCCCAGCGGTACGCAATTTACGCATAATTACCGCCCGACATCGATCCTGCAGATTGACAAACTCCCGACGAGCACACTTCAGTGTCATCTCCGTCTTGGCGGCCGTCGAACAAACGATGGGATAAAGTGGCTCCGTCACCTGCGAGATAAAAGTGTAGAACAATTTTAGAATAATCCCCGATTATCGAATTCATTTTGTATTGTATTATTTCATTAATACAGCTAATGTATTACTATATTTAATAGTTTCTTATCTTTTTCACTGAGTCTGTATTTTAATTTATTTATTTTAATAATATATAAAAAATATATTTACATGTTTATGCTTAAAAGTGTTATATATTAAATTGTCTTTAAATTGTATATATTGTAAATTTTCTCCATTTTTTACATTTGAAATATAAATATGATAAAAGTTTTTCTGTTTTTGGGGGTGTAATCAACTGCTTTGAAATGTCTATCTCGGTATATAGATTCGCTCACAACCCCTAACACAAGGCATGAGAGTCTGTAAGGCATACTTTCTGAACTACTAACTAAGTAAGTATGAGGGGTACTTACTTTACTTAAGCTGCTTATGGGAATATTATATGTGTGGTGTTAAGGATTTACTGACAAAGTACATTTTGGAATGAATATGCATTAAATAATATTAAAATACTCTTAATGGGTTCTTCTTAAGAAATAACCAATTTTAAAAATCTGTTGTTGCTCAGCTTTTGCTTTTTATGCTTCTAATAAAGTTCAATAAATCTGTTACGACGATGGAGTATATACATATATACATATATTTAATTTGGAGTATATCACATAGACTGAATTATGCAGATACAGATAATTCTACTCCAAATATACTTGAGCTGATGGACATTTTAACTAAGAGAAACTTATTTGCCTTGGAGCAAATAACTAATACAGAATATTAATTTTTTATTTTTGTTAATAAAATCAGCAAAATTGCAGTTGTAACCCGAAATATACAAATTTAACTTAAAGCTGGATTTTAGCAGTTAAATTTTGGCTATTACAGCTAGAGAGAGCATTATTTGCTATTGAATAATTATGCCAAGCCGCTCTTCAGCTCATATTTAATATTTAACTTTCAATTATAAAATTATTTAAATTAAATTTTTTGCTAAACTTTAAATTGTGGTTCATTAAATATGACAAACTGCTTTTTAGTTTATATTAAGAGTTAATTAATTAATGTAGTGATAAGCTTTAGCTAATCGTTTTCTCTTACCTTATCCAAGCCCCTGAAGGCGACGCCCAGGCACTTGCCATCCTTGTAGTAGGTCAAGGTGCCCTCAATGCCATCGAAGAGGACACCAATTTGTGTTGGATGATTTTCACGAAAACGCTTCGTGTACAATAAAGCGACGCCATTGTGCCAAAGAACACCTTTCGCCAAACGGGAGATTAATAAGAGTTATGTGATTTGGAAGTGTGTGTGTGGAAAAAATAGACTTACCCTTGTGGGAGAGTCCCCAGCCGTGCTGATTCTCGCCGAGCATATTGCGGAACGCGTTGGCGTGCAGGCGACAGGATTTGGTTCCGATGCCAAACATGATGGAGGTGCCAAAGACACGCTGCGACACATGCAGCTCCCAGTAGTAGCGACCATTGTTAAGGGCACGCTTGCCCTGGATGCCGGCGGTGCCCTTGCTCCAATTGGGATGAAAGTGTACGGTGCGAAAATCGGTGCCACTAAGCACCACCTCCTTGGAGCGATGGCGTTTACTCCAGGTCCAATCGTCCTCGACGCCATCCATCAGCGGACTGCATTGGTTCAATAGATGACCAATTACCATCGTTTGTTTGCCATCGGGAGAACTATACCGAGGATTTGTGCGACGTTGTTGCTGCGTTGACGACACTTGCTGCTCCAATTCCACGTCAGACATGTTGCCAAAATATGTTTCTTGCTAATAACTGTTGGCAATAGCGGTTGCCAATAACTGTTGCCAATAACTGTTGCCAATAACTGAAGTCAGTAACAATGCTTAAAAAACATTCACAGCAAATTTGTTAGTTGAATTGAATTTTTTGTTGTTAAAAGTCTACTTTGATTTTGTCTCTTTGTTGCTTTTGTTGATGGTTGTTTTTGTTGATTGTTGTTGTTGCTGTCTTTTGTTCTTAGATACTTCAGATGGGTATCAATAGACTTGGGTTAGATGTTTATGGTGCTTCTAGAAATGGTGCTGGAATTGCTCATTGAAATAATACTTGAGGTGGATCTGAGGTTGTTCCTGCTCCTCTTCCTTCTGCTGCTATTTCGCCTCTTCCTTTTTATATTCCTATTGCTTCCCTATCTCCTTCTCCTGCTCCTCTTTCCTTTTCCTACTCCCAGTTATCTTTCGGTTTTTACTCGTGCTGCTCCCAGTCCTCCTTCAAATGCTTGAACTACACCCGGATAAGAGCTGCTTCTACAGATGACTAGTTATTAAGTGCTGCTCCTCAGGTTGTTCAAGTTGATCCAGTTGCTCCTCTTCCTGCTCCAACTGCTGCACCTCTAACTGCACTAACTGCTGCTGCTGTTGTTCCTCCTCCTCCACTAACTGCTCCTCCTCGTCTAACTGTTCCTCCTCGGCTAACTGCTTCTCCTCCAGTTGCTCCTCCTGCGAGGGTGACAATGAATGGTAACCGCTGCTCAATGAACTTGTGCTGCGACTCTGATAGCTATAATTGAGTGGATAAGCGCTCCTGGGCAGGAGATGATGATGCTGTTGGTGTTGCTGCTGCTGTTCCAGGCTACGTTTGAGCTGGCGTCGATTGCGACGCAACTGTTTGTAATCCTGTTCAGCGCCACCGTTCGTATGCAGCTGCAAATGGAAATGATGGCGACAATATCCTTGCGGACTGTGCGCACAGAAGCGGCACGCCTCCAGATTAACGCCCACACCTAGCGGCAGTATTGGCTCCAAAATGCGACGCTTTTGCCGTCGCTTGACTTGCTCCAATTCCAGATGCTCCAAGTGCTGTTGGGCCTTACGATCGCCTACAGTTTCTGCGACCTCCTGCAGCAGGCGTGCGTTGCGTGGAAAGCATCTGTCGTGGATGTGCAGCACCAGACGTTGGCAGTAGAGGCACAGCGATTGGAATAACAACAACAGCACGATAATCATATAGGAATCTCTCTCCTTCTCTCTATCTGCATATATGTTTTTATATATATATATATATGTGTGTGTGAGGGTTGCGGTTCTATCTATATATCTATGTATACAGTATGTTTTTGGGGTGTGGGTGCGTTGGGAGCTGGGGCGAGTTTGGTGCTTTACTATATGGTTTTCTGGGGGTTGCTCGGTGTTTCCGGTTCTTGGTTATTGCTTTTCTCCACTCCACTTGCAACTCTATGCAACTAATTCTAATTAAATTGTATTATTATTATTATTATTATTATTATTTTTATTTCACTTGCTATGCACTACTCATTCTTTTTACGTTTTCTTTCCATAGTTTTGCCTACTTGCTGTTTGTTGGTTATGTGTCTTATTTTGTCCTACTCTGTTTTTGCGCTGCTCCAACTCCTTATCGCAAGACCCAACCGATTTTCTGGGCACTCCGCAACTCTATTTCTCAGCACTCCGCACTCGCCGCTGTTTCGCTGTGTTCTGTTCTCGTTTTACCAATTTGAATCCCAATCAACTATACTACCCCTATTTTATGCACACACAGACACACACACCCACACTCACACGCGCGCACAGCTGGAACGTTCTTTTATTTGGTACCCACCACCAATTGGAATTTATTTTTTAGTGCTTGCGGCAGACATATCATTATCATATGTTAACGTCTGCCACCCCTTCTGCCACCAGCCCCCTGGCAGCAGCCCCTGGTCGACATGCGCACAAGTGCCGAGTCCACAACAACAATCAAGTGGTGAGTTTCACTCGTTTCGTATTGTCTTTGAATAGCGCGCTTGCCTTAAAGTTGGGTTTCATACACTGTTATCGACATCTTTAAGAGTTTTGTGCAATATCCGTGAAGCCTGATAGAAAATTGAAAAAAAATCTATTATAGCAAATCTATAAATTCACATATTTTTAAAGTCACCACTAGTTACCAAATTTTGTTGGCGGATTCTTTCACAATTTTAAAGTTGGAATCATCAAATTTTTTAATAAAAAAATCGTTTATGTTGTAATCGATAGACTCGTAGAACTCACACAATCTGAGAGTTAATGTCAGCAAATTTAATAGATGTATTGCTGGTAGCAAAATTCAAAAAGCGAAAAGATCTTTTCCCCTAAAATGTCAAAATTCCATTGATATTAGAGTATTTTGCAGTCGACTACGCCTGACTGCAACGTTCTCACTTGTTCTCTTTCGTTTTGTTTTCTTTTCACCACTAACCCATCCCACCCCATTCAAGCTTGAACCATCCCCCAGCTGATAAGCATGCATATCTAGTTTAAATATCGAACAAAAATATTACATTTTAATTTACACAAAATTGGTATTTGCATGTACACGATTTCTCTATATTTATAGACAATCTTAGATCGATCAGATTTCTTTAAGTCTTGTGATCATTGAGTTCAAAGCATTTCCAAATAATCAATGTAAAGTAAATTGTTTAATGAATTGCAAAATATTATTTCAGAAGCTAGAAAGTGAAATGATGCAATCAGTTTGACCCAGATTAAATCATCCCTTAGCTACATTTTTATAACCTGAACCAGTTGAAAATGGGTAAAAAGCGTATGGAGTTTTATGCAAATGTATGTAACAGGCAGAAGAAAGCATCTTTGTTTAATACCTGCATTTAAATATTATATATAAATGGATTATGAAATTGGTTTAGTTGATAATTTGGTGGCAACTTGACAAATCTAAGAAATATATGAAACGTCTGTTTAAATTTTGTACAATAAGCAGAATACTTGCTTCTCATATGATTGGTAATTGCTAGATTGGTTATTACGAGATTGGTAATTATGAGATTAATGAAATTGGTCCATTGTCTGAAAATTGTTTACCATTTTTTTAGTTTCTTGTATTTGTATTGTGTACTTTGAAATAGTTCAGCTAGCACAAATGGGAATAAGTAAGAAAAATATACTTGCAAATATTATTTGGCTTTTGAATCATGCATTTCTTGTGGAAAAAAATGTAGTCAGCATAGTTTGTTGGACTGGGTAGGGTTGGGTAGGGCAGGGGTATTCGGGCATTTGGATATCGCTAGCCAAAATAAGTGTAGGAAATATTTAGTTCTGTTTCTATTTCTCGTTTTGTTTTTACATATTACCAGGCTAGTTTATTTGTTGTCACTTAACTTAAATAGCAGTTTACATGTTATTTAATGGCAGATATAAAAGATGGCATTAGGCGCCGCTTAATCTCGGTGCTGTACAGCATATTTCATTGGTTTTGGTTTTGGTTTGGCTCTTTTTGGTTACTTTAAGGAATTTGGTAGCAGTGTTGGTTCTAGTTGTTTTTTCTTTTCGTGTGTTGTGTTGTGTTGCATGTGTGTGTGTGTTTTTGTGTGTTGTTTATGTGTGTGTTTTTGTGTGTTGTTTATGTGTGTCTATATTGTTCGTTGGTTTAGTTTAGGTATTAGATTTAGATTAAAATTATTAGGTGTGGTCCGTCCGCACGTCCCCCGCTTACGACGTGTTCTTCACACAGACTCTACACCTGGAGACGCGATTGCGTATATCGACAGCCTTGATTGTCTGCTGCTCGGGCCGCTGGAACTGTTGGCTGTCCTCCAACGTGAACATCCAAAAGCTCGTCATCGTCTCATAGAAATGGCAGTGTCCCTTGGCCCCGTTGCACTCAATGAACGGTGTGGCCCGGAAGTCCTCCAAGCAGGAGCCAGGCGATTGCAACGCCTGTCCGCCGCCTCCATTGCCAACGGCAGTGTGCTAAATAATGATTACAATTCAGATTGGAATTATTATAGGATTAAAATCGATATAAATCGATAAGGCCAGAATCGATGATCCACAATCGATAATCCACAATCGATTACTTACCATAAGGAAACTGTAGCCCATCCATAGACCCTTCCAACCATTGGGGCAGTTGGGTATCTCCTTCGACTGGCTGTGCACGGCAATCACATTGGCTGGCGCCTCGCAAACGACGCAGCGTGAGATGTATTTGCTGATCTCGTTGCCTATGGCCGGCATCATCGGGATTGGTGCCGATGTGGATAGCCAGAAGCTTTTGTCGTTACGGGACGCATAGTTGCATACGTTGTTCAGTCCGCAGGAGAGCACCGGCAGTGTGGAGAATGTCTGCACACAGGAGCCGGGCTGGCCGAGATCTTGATTATGCGGATAATCATTGCCATCGACATAGAGCAGTGAGTAGCCCGTCCACAGTTCGACGTGACCCTCTGCACACTGTGGCACCTTATCGTTTTGGCTGTGACGCGTCACCAGGATGCCGGTCAGATAGTCCAGCACACCGGTGTAGGGCTGACCGGGCTCACCCTTGTAGCCTCTGACACCAACACCGCCCATTTGTCCCTGCTGTCCCTGCTCGCCACGTTCACCCTTGATGCCCTGAAGACCGATAGCGCCCTTTCGACCGTAGGTGCCACGTTCGCCCTTCTCGCCGCGTTCACCTTTACTGCCAGAGTAACCGATATCACCCGGTTTTCCGGGGTTACCCTTCAGTCCATTTTTACCGGGATTGCCGGGCTCACCCTTTTGTCCGGGCTCTGGCCGCTGGCCTGGCTCACCCTTAGTACCCTGATCGCCACGCCGACCGTTGGAGCCATCATTGCCCCTCACTCCAGGGAAGCCCTTTTCGCCTTGTGGACCAGGGACACCTTTCTGACCATCCGGGCCATTTTTGCCCATATCACCCTTGTGACCGGTTTCACCTTGCGGACCAGGTGCTCCAGTCCAGCCCTTGTCGCCCTTGTCGCCCTTTTTTCCCTGGCCGCCAGCATAGCCGGGCTCTCCCTTGGGTCCCAGAGAACCGATATCTCCCTTCTCGCCGCGTTGACCTATTAAGCCGTTACTGCCTGTATTGCCAGGCGTACCATTTTGTCCACGCTCTCCCTTCTCTCCAGGTTGACCCATTTCTCCGGGTAGGCCAATATCACCCTTAAGGCCAGGCCAGCCAGTCAGGCCAGGATCGCCCTTCGGGCCATGTGGTCCATGTTCACCTGAAGTTAAGTTAAATTTGCATACAATGTGTGCAATGTGTCAATGCTAATAATAACCATACCTACTCGTCCGGTTTTGCCATCACGTCCGGGCAGACCCTTCTCGCCCTTGACAACGGGGCCATATTGGCCCGGCTCACCACGAAGGCCTATATCGCCCTTTTGTCCATCTTTGCCATTCTGACCATCTTTGCCAGCGGATCCGGGTAGACCCGGCTCTCCCTTCTGGCCCCAGTTGCCAAATGTTCCCTGATTACCCTTGCTTCCCTTTTGACCAGGTTCGCCGCGCTTGCCATCATTGCCGGATAAGCCCTTCTCGCCCTTAAGATCCAGCACGTTGATTTGTATGGCCGGTCCCTTCGGTCCCCGTTCGCCCTTGTTACCCTTCAAGCCATTTAAGCCGGCTTTTCCTTTTTGGCCCGGCCAACCCTCGACACCCTTCAGGCCATCGTCACCTTTTGATCCAGGCTCGCCCTTGTTGCCCTTGTGACCTTCATTGCCTTTAGCACCAACATTGCCTGGAGCGCCGGGGTCACCAACAGCGCCTTCATTACCTTTCGAGCCCCAAGGTCCGAATTTACCTTTGTCACCCTTTGGTCCAGTTTCGCCTATAAGGCCATCATCACCTTTCTTGCCCGGCTCTCCGCTGATTCCATTTTTGCCGGGATGTCCAGTATTGCCCTTCTCACCCTTTTCGCCATGCTTTCCATGCATGGCCAAAGCTGGCAGACCCTTGTCGCCAGGCTCGCCTTTCTGTCCATTTTCTCCATCTTTTCCGCGAAGTCCGGGTTGGCCATGTTCACCCTTCTCTCCCTTTTCGGAAGCATCGCCTGGGAGGCCTGGTAGTCCCATTGAGCCCGCTTCGCCCCTGTCACCCTTCTCCCCGTTGTAGCCATCGGTGCCATTTTGACCTGGTTGACCTCTTAGACCGATATCACCCTTAGCACCAATTGTTCCCGGCGGTCCGGGTGGACCACGGACGCCTTTCGATCCGTCGTTGCCCCCAATACCGCTTTCACCTTTGTCTCCCTTCATTCCTAAGAGCGAGCGATGATGAAGATGATTAGAAGGAGCTCAATTTTGTTTTTTGCCGTAGACTTACCATCATCACCACGACCGCCTTGAGAACCACGCTTGCCCGTGTTACCTTGTGGACCGGGGAGGCCTTTCTGACCATCGTTGCCTTGTGCACCGCGATCACCCTTTTCGCCTGGCCAACCGACGATGCCCATTTTACCCTGCTCACCCTTGGTACCCTGACGTCCTTGAACACCATCGATGCCGGGTTTACCGGGTGGGCCGCTAGCTCCTTGGAGACCTTTTTGGCCAGGTTCACCCTTGGCACCGTTATCGCCATTAGCCCCGGGTGAGCCGTGGTAACCGGCGTCACCCTTCTCGCCCGAATGACCCAGTTTGCCATCCGATCCTTTGGGGCCATCACTTCCAACGGGTCCCTTCTCGCCCTTCTCGCCTATTACGCCTTCGGGACCTTGCAGGCCACGTGGTCCCTCTTTGGGTATGCCATTCTCTCCCTTTTGTCCACGGTCGCCTTTAAGACCGGGCGATCCACGGAATCCATACTGGCCATCCTTACCGGGTGCACCTTCTTGGCCGGGATTACCCTTGTCGCCGCGATTTCCGGGAATTCCGCGATTTCCGCGTGTGCCGTCTTGTCCCTTGGGGCCCGTTGAGCCCTTCTCGCCTTGAAAGCCATCTTCACCCTTATGGCCCTTTTCACCGTCGATTCCGGACGTACCAGGTTTGCCAAATTCACCCTTGTTTCCCTTGAGCGGCATCTTTATTTCGCTGGCCGCGCATGTGCCCGGATCGCCCTTCAATCCAACATAGCCTTTTGAGCCCTTGTCACCCTTGATGCCATCGTAGCCATTACTACCCGGATCGCCCTTGATGTTTTTGCCATCGTTACCTTTATCGCCGTCACGACCATCGTTGCCATCCGCACCATTTTTACCAGGAATACCGCCAATGCCTTTATTGCCCTTGACTCCCTTGTCACCATTGAGACCACGATCACCGCGAGTTCCTCTCTCACCAGGTTCTCCCTTCACGCCGTAGCCACCGATAATTCCATCCTCGCCCTTTTGTCCCTTCTCGACCTTGATTTGGCTCCTGAGCAGAATGCAGGATTCACCCTTGGAACCTTTTTTTCCGGGTAAACCATTATCGCCGTCCAATCCTTTCTGTCCGTCCATTCCAGGTTTTCCAGGGATGCCATCCTCACCGCGATCGCCTTGGTGGCCCCATTTACCGGGTGGTCCACGTTCGCCTTGCTTGCCAGGGGTGCCGGTAAGGCCATATTCACCCTTATCACCTTTCTCTCCAGATTGACACAGCGAGCACTTGCCACCCACATCACCCTTGGGACCCATGTCACCCTTCTCGCCATTATTACCGGGGCGACCTCCTTCTCCCTTTTGTCCGACATTACCAGGGGCACCTGGTTCACCAGGTCGGCCCAACTTCGAGGCGCCGGGCCAACCGTCCAAACCCGTTTCACCGCGCTCACCCTTGCTGCCCTTTTGGCCGTCTCTCCTGGGAATTCAAAACAAAATTATCACATATAACTATTCGGTTTTGATAAAAGGGAGCAAGGGCTGCCTGTAGTCCCTTACCCGCGTTGTCCAGCGTCTCCTTTAGTTCCTTTGATGCTGTCGCCTTTAGGACCAATTTCGCCGATATGTCCATCTTCTCCTGGCTGCCCAGGGGGGCCAATTGGTCCTTTTTGACCTCTATGTCCTAATTGGCCAGTTGTACCCTTGTCACCCTTTTGACCCGAAGGTCCTTCACTGCCCGTGTTGCCGGGCACTCCGGGGCCACCTTTGGCTCCCATGTAGCCTTTTTGTCCTTTTTCTCCATTCGCGCCGTCTAAGCCGATGGCACCGCGCTCGCCAATATAGCCACGGGGTCCCTTTGGTCCTGGATTGCCCGGCTGTCCACTTCCACCGCCCGGCTGTCCTGGAGGTCCCTTCAGACCAGGACCTCCATCCTTTCCATCACGTCCTTGGTCACCCTTCCCACCGAGCTGGCCGTCCCGGCCATTCAAGCCGTTCTCACCACGATCTCCCTTTTGTCCGGGCGGTCCAGGGTTTCCAAAGGGACCTTGACGACCCTAAACAAAAAAAAAAGACGGATACGTTTGCATTTGAATCCCTTTGGCTTTGATGGAGGTGACTTACTCTTTCACCAGCACCGCCAGGCATACCCTTTTCACCCGGTTGTCCATAGCGTCCAGGGTTACCAGGCATGCCATGTTCGCCCTTGTTGCCCTTCGATCCCATTTCACCCTTCTGGCCAGCTTCACCGCGCTGAACAATAACCGGGTCGGTGATGTGGACCGGAATCTTTAGTGCCGGATCTCCCTTTTCGCCCTTATCGCCCTTCTGGCCAGGCAGTTGTTCGCCACGGCAGGCGTCACCCTTTTCGCCCCTGTCGCCGCGATCACCATTTAGTCCGGTCAATCCTTTTAAACCCTCATCACCGCGCTCTCCTTTATCACCGGGGTCGCCCTCATCTCCGTGTTTGCCGGGACGTCCTTCGGAACCAGGATCGCCCTTCTCACCCTTGGCATAGTCACCGATCTCCTTGGCCGGTTCACCTTTCTCGCCCCTTGGGCCATCACTGCCTGGAAAGCCGCGTGGTCCCAGCATACCATTCAGACCGGGCACACCGAGCATACCCTCTTTGCCCTCGCAGCCATCTTTGCCATTTGTACCGGGATTACCGGGTGTACCGGGTGTACCATTTGGACCGCGCAAACCCTGCCTACCGGGTACGCCGGGCATACCAACTTCACCCTTATCGCCACGTGCTCCATATGGTCCCGGATCACCCTTTTGTCCCTTGTCGCCGGGCGGTCCATCTTGACCGGCGTATCCCTTCAAGCCCTCGAAACCTTTCTGACCCTCGTGCCCGGGCAAGCCACGATTGCCCTTTTCCGCAATGCACTTGGGCACACAGCCCTGGCCCCCCGTGCAATTTTTGGCCGAATTAACAATTTCGTAACTCTCGTCTATCGAGAATGGTACTCGTGATTCGTTTCTCTGGCGCACATTGTCTTGTATCGATCCCGATGTGCCCGATTTTTTCCAAAATTGCTGCAAAAAACATTCACATGAATTAATTTTCAATTAATTAAGTAATTAATAAGTAATAATAAATTGATTCTTACAGCATTTGTCCTAAAAACCGCTCCAGCAAACACAGCGGCGAAGAGCAGCCTATAAACAAACAAAAAACAGAAAGGAAATCATGCAAAATTCTCTTAAGTTCAGTTAATTAAAAAAAAGGATTTTTTTATTGATAACGTTGTGCTTTGCAGAAATATTGGTCAAGTCGCTTATCTTAAAGTAGTGTGTCTGTGAGTGTGTCTGCAAGAAAGAGAGTGAGAACAACATAGTAAAGAGCAGCTATGCTTAAGAGAGTGGCTATGACGTTCACTCTCTTCGTTGCACAGCCACACACACATACATGTACGCACTTCGCTGCGAGCACTAGATTTGCAATATTTGAGGGGCCCTGGAACTGAACGAATAATTAGTTACAGTTGTTAGAGCATTGTAAGTGATTTAATTTGATTTTAATTTTGGAAATATTAAAAGTATTGGCAGAAATTTAAATATTATCGTTTTTAATTGTTTTGAGTTGAGGAAAAATAGAAATTTACTCACCGCTTCCAGTGGGGCAACATTATGCCCTCTGCACTTTGGCTGCACAGTTATTTCCCGCTGTCCTCGTTGACTTAAAATTTAATGTTGCCGTCAATGGTCTGAAAGGCAAAAAAGTAGGCACTTTATTTTTTTGTCGCATGTCAAAATAGTAATATATTTTTTTTTATTTTTTTTATTCTTTAATTCGTTTCAAATTTCTTTTTTAATAATTGGTTCAATTTTAATAATGTTTTTTTTTAAGGTTCACGCAACAAGCACGTTACAGTTTTAAAAGCACTGTAACTGCCGAAATTCAAGATTTTGCTTAAAATATAATGTTGCATTTGAAATAATATTTTTTTAATTGTATGCAAAGCGCACGTTACAGTTTGAGAGTCACAATTAAGTAAAGTAGGAATTTTTTTCCTGTTTACTATTGTATTTTTCTTTTACAGGAATAAACTTAGTTGGTTTTCTATTTTCTATTTTGAGCTTGGTAGTGCCTTACGGTGAAATGATCCAACTGAATGGATCGAGTGAATCAAGCGTACTGAACTGAAAAACACGACCGAAACGCTCCGAGCGAGAAACACAAACAAAACACACCAACCAACTAGCAAGCCGAGAGGCACAAGACTAAAGGCCCAAAAATGAAGAGACTAAGCAAAACGCAAAGAGGCCAGCCTACTACTTACTCGAGAAGACGGAACACGACTAATTATGGTATAAGCTTCAGCAAGCCAAAATCCAAACAGCGATCGCCCGATTGTTTTGCCGAAGTCGAAAACGACCGATAAACGTTCGCTCGGCGCACACGTACACTATCCATGTCGTCTGTGTGAGCTGTGCGCGTGCCTCTGTGACTGCGCGTGTGTGTGTATGTATAACGGATGGGCGACACAAATGCATGCACAAATATGTAGCAACCATTTAACATCCCAGCAGGCAGCTTTGACCTAACTAGAATATGAATACGAATTAAATACGAATACGAATGTAAAAATGAATCTGAACATGAATGAAAATTTTTAGATAAGTCTGAAACTAAGTTGTTACTCTTTGTTCGTCTTATTGTTGTTGTTGGTGGGGTGTTGATATGAGGATGAAATGAGTTTTTTTCCTAGTTGGATACACACTAATCGGCCTCTATTTCCCCCTTTAGTTGGAGCACCTACTGCTAACAGAGTGTTCAGTAAGAAGTCGTTTGGGGCTGATAGCCCCATTGTTAGATCGGGCACATGAGTTCCGTTATTGCCACGCCATTGACGCTTCTGATAGGGCACACGATCCGGATTGACTTTTTAGCTTATTGTGCTAATTTTCAAGTCGAGCTTGTTTGTTACTTTGTTTGTTTGTTGAAATGCACTTATAATAACTAAAATTGCTTGACATTTGACATATAATTGATTTTTCGCATTCACAAGGACTTATCCTATAGAATCCTAAATTTATTTTTAATTGTCAACAA
The DNA here is from genome assembly GCA_035042405.1 of Drosophila demipolita. Taxonomy (NCBI): domain Eukaryota; kingdom Metazoa; phylum Arthropoda; class Insecta; order Diptera; family Drosophilidae; genus Drosophila; species Drosophila demipolita. The sequence continues at coordinate 1,428,833 of JAWNLI010000054.1, read as the reverse complement.
CGTCCATCCTTTTTTAGTAAATCTCTTTCGATATTTTCAAATTGTATTTACTGGTAAAATTAAAAATTTAAGTTTCTTTAATCTTTTTCTTACTTAATTTTAAATGATTTAAATTATCTAATTAAACTTAATTGATGTGAATCATCTTTGCATATAATATTTAAAATTGATTGTTACAGTGTATAGTTTTGAGTTCAATTTTTTTGGAGAGGATTTTAGACAAAGCAACGGCCGTCTATTTATTTTAAAATCTCTGATAAGGCTTGAAGGTTTTTTGTGGATCTCTGATCTTTAAAATATGTTATGTTATCATGCATTATAAGTGTGATTAGTGTTTAGATTTTTTTATTTTTGGCTGTGTTTAATACCATAAAAATTCCGTAAGCACTAAATGATGTTACAAGAAAGTCGATTGATTTATTGGAAGTTTTTTTATGAACAGAACTATTGAATAAATTAAACTAGTTGAATTTAAATTTATTTATTAGTATTTGTATCATTAATATTATTACATTATTAAGATTTATTTTAAAAATTAAGTGTCGCCTAAATAATAATAATATCGTAGTAAGCATAATAATAGTATAAAATATAAATAGTAATAAAATATAGAGAATCTTCAATCTTAACTGATTCAAGTTACCGGTCCTCATGGCTTCATTTATTTATTTCTTTATTCTTTGTTAAATGCGATTTATTGACCAACTATACAAAAAAAAATGTAGTAGAATAATATTTAGACTAGTAGGTCGTGTACCAAAATCGATTCCGACATTAATCTTGCGCAACGCACGATTTTTGGGGTTAGACCTGGTTTCGTATCAAAACTGACATCAACAAGTGGACATTTCGTAAAGTTCTATTTATAAAAACAAAATCTGCGTACTAATTAAATGAAAAAAATAAAAAACACGACGAGATGATTTTCATGCTCGAACAGGAAATACGCAACCTTAGAGAAGCTTATCAGCCACAAATACAATCCACAAAGCACAAGTACCAATTGAAAAGCCTTAGCCTAATCGCTCTGACGGCGATTGGCGACTGGCGACGACACAAACAAAAGAGACTTAGTAAACTAACTAGGGAAATTATAACAAGAAAAAATGTATACTAAAACAAATAAATAATAATAATGTAATATTAAATACATGTTTGCCTACGTTGTCGTCTTCGTTGTCGTCGTTTCCTCATTTCAAGGCAGCCAAGTGCTAAATTCAGTAAAACAGTAATATTAAAAGGAAAAAAGCATCAACAGCCCAATAGCAGCAGCAGGCTGCGCAACCCAAACTCAAAACGGGACCCACATACCCCACCCTCTCCATCCACACTGCCCGCCTCAGTCAAACGTCGCCGGCACGCATACATTAAAAGCAGCAAGTACATTTGTGTACTTGTGTGTTTGCCGAAGTCGAGCCGAATGTTTAACGAGTGTGACTTCGGGCAGACACTATTCGCGCTTGCTGGCAACAAATTCGAATTTCTTTTGTGCCGCCCGATTTTAGTAACACTTTGAACGCTTGACGATCTCCACATGTGGGGAGTGTTGTGTTGTGCCCAACGATCGCAGCAGCAGCACTAATCAAGCAGGCAGCAGCATTTTCTCTGTTAGTCCCCTGTCACAGTAACATCAAATAAGAAACAAACACAATTGACTCGAATTTTAAATGTGCCCCTTGCTAAAATATACACCAATAATAATTATATATATTCCAGTTGATGTCAAAAGTTTAAACAACAAAATTCTTAATGTTTATATTTCGCAGTTATCGTGTGTGTAAAATTGCAGTGAGATTTAAAGTTTTTCCCCCGTTTCCAAGTTAACATCTTTATTATTGTGGTTGTGGTCAGGCTGAGGACCATGATGATGTTGCCCAGAGATCGTTTGCATCTCTCGGGTCTACTAACTGTTCTTTGTCTGTTAGCCAGCGTTGTGCCAATAGCACCCTCAAAGGTAAGTAAAAGTAGTAAAAAAATATTATTGTTGTATTTAAATTTATGGAAACTGTGTAAAAACACCAATAAATGTTAACGTATGTCACAAGTGATTCTGAAACTGTGTGCAGACTTGCAATTGTCATAAATCTCAGCACCAGTTCAACTCAAACTGTCAGACTATTTCAAAGTTTTTCACTTCATCAGTGCTTGTCACGCGCATGTATTTCAATTCATTTGAGCATATAGTATCAAAGAGAATTAGGTCAGCGTTGTAGTATTAAAAAAAAATTTCCTTGAGTCTTTTGCATTTCGAATGCGCATCTATTATATTTCCGGCACATGCAGTTCTTTAGATAAAATTTGCTCGTTCATCTTTATTTTTAAGTAAAGCTGAGTTCCTTGATCCATGCTCTCTATCACTCTCTCCCTCTTTCTTTCCATCTTGTTCTTTTCATTGTTTTATTTTTGTTAAGCTATGTTCCGTAATGATTTGTCAATGATCTCTTTTACTTTCGCTCTCTCTCACGCATGTTCTTAATTTTTCTTGGTGCATGCTCTCTTTCTTTCTCTCTCGCCTTCTATTTTTCTCTCTTAGTTTCGGTCGGTGGGGTTTTAGATGTTTTTTGAGGCAATCGCACATTTGGCAATCTGTGTGGTCGGCGGGCTGGGACTAAAGGTTAACGAATGTTATCAACAAATTAATGATAAGGATAACCCGTGGGTCTTCCTTCCTTTTTGCGCATAGTCATTAAACAATTTGAACATTTTAAAATTTGCTATTAATTGTTTCCGGTTGGCAATGAAAAACAATTCTCAAATTATAACAAGATTTATTAAATTTAATTATGTTTAATCAAATCAAGATTTAAAATTGGTTTATTTAAAAGAATTTTTAAGTTTGTAGTGTGGTTTTTTAATTTTAAAATTGTATTATTTTTAAAATTAAAATACTTTTTCTAAAATATTATTTTGGTTAATGCGTTGCCCCTCTAACTATGCAACAAAATATTTAAGTTACAGCCAGATTGCAAATATGATACCCAACTAAACTAAATATTGACTATTGAATAATCTTTTAATTTAATGCGCAAAAAAAAACTTTAAAACTGAACTAGAAAATAATAGAAAAACAATTTCGTCATGTTTCAAAATGTTTTGCTTATGCTAAGGCAACATTTGTTATCAAAATTAGTACATATACATATATTAAAATTGCGTTAATCGTACAGAATTAATTAGGTTTACTTTAATGTTGGCGGCATTGACGGTTGATGATGATAGCATGTCGCCCTGTCTGCTGATTATGATTATTACTTGTGGAGTGGAATCGAACTGAAAATAGAATTTTCAAAGTGTCGCCAACCTCAAAGGCTATCGCCTAAGTATGACTTTTGCCAGGCGCCATAGCAAAAAAAGAAATTTAATAAAACACACACAAAACTCAGCTAAGCTTTATTTGTAACACAAATTCAGGCCACATTAAAATAATTATTATTATTATTATAATTACTACAAAACTCACGTGTTTGGCTTTGGAGTTGGAGTCATTTGACGGCATTTGGTAATTTGAGCTTGGCATTATTTGTTTCGCACTCGGTTACGTGGTCAATGTCATTGTAGCTGTATTATTTCTTCTAATTGCAACTTCCATCTCCGGCAACTCGTCAGCGTCTTTGTGGCTAGCGCAATATCAAGAAATGAAAACCGCAAATCTGCTAAAACTTGATTTATATTTTAACGCTACTGTTTGTGTTGCTTACGCATTTGCCAATTGCTCTCAAACTGTGTGCTGTCACAACTGGTTTTCACATATAGCTAAGTGCGCTACATTAAACAGCGAAGTGATTTCCTTTTCCGTCTCACAATCGCATCCACTCCAACATACACTACACACGTTCACTCGCACTTGCGCAAAGAGCGCCTTAAAACTTAAGAGCGCACGCGCGCTTAACTCTTGAGAGAACTAAGTCATTTGTGTATGTTTGTAAGAGATTGCATTTAACATTTGCTTTGCTTTGCTGCAATTGCCGGTGATGACGACAACGGCGACTTTGTCGTCGACTGCGTCTGCCTATTCTATGAATGAATATTTGATAAATATACACTCGCTATATCAGCAGAGTAACTCTGGCTCCAGCTTGAGCAACTCTTAGACTGTAGCTATATAGGCAGCTGCAGAAAAAAAACAACAACAATCGAATTCATTTTATATGTGTTGTGTCTGTGTGTGAGTTCTTTTCTGCTGCCGACAATTAGCAGTTGAAGTGATTGGTTGCTTGGGTAGGGTTAGGCGGAGACGGAGGTAGGTGGTGCAGCCGCGGCTATCTTTTGACGCTCTGCCTCATTTAAAATTGGAATTGAATGTTTGTTGTTGTTGCTTTTCGAACTGCGCTGCTGCTGCTCCGCTCTTTCGTCTCCCTTTCTCTCCGACTCTTTGCTTTCATGCTGTTTCTTGGCTTGCGCTTTGTTTATGCAAAAGGCATTTTTGTGTTCGCGCTTCTCAGTCCTTAGGCTGACCCTAGACACACACACACAAATGCACACTTACAAATCACTGACCAACTGTAGACATAACGGGTCCCCCAATCAAGCAACAACAACAACAAGAACAATAACGGCAAAAAGAACACTCGTCTTTCTTTATGTATTCTCTTTATGTGTTGGAAGTTTATTTGCGTGCATTTCGTAAAATTGTTTGGCGAGTTGCATTTCAATTTGACTCAATTATTTATTTATCTGCAACTGAATGCGGAAATTATGCGAAGTGTTCTCGATCTCTCTTTCTCTTTCTCTCGCTCTCTCTCCCTCATTCTCACTAACATGTCGTATAAGTGATATATGCAACTAGCGACTAACAACAACTGCAACAGCATTGTGCATATTCTTTTTTTTTATAAATTAAAGTGATTATTGAATGCTGTATTCATTGTGCTTAAAGCTCAAGAAATTGGGTTATCAAGCATCTCAGAGTCTCAAACGCAGACGCTTGTTATATTATGTTTTTTTTCTTGTTTTTTTATAGTTGTTATCAGTTTTATTTAGTTGCAGGCACATTTTCGTTCTGAAATTGGAATTGGAATTTATTAGATCTCATCAGAGTCCATATATATATATATATATATTTATGTATATATTATTATATATATATTTATATGGATAGCGTCATTGCTAAAAATACGGCACGCTTCAATTTGTCTTCTTCTTCTTATTCTTCTTCTTTTAAGCAACAATCTGAAATAGTTTCTTGATTGCTCAAAAAAACATAGGGTCAAAGTCATAAGGTTAACGCCTTTCAGATAAGGCAGCAGCATAGAAATTAGAACAAGGCTTGTTTCTCAATTGAATTGAGTCTTAAATTGAATACGTTCAATATTTATATAAGTTTTAATATCTATCTATTAAATATATTAAATATTAAATATTTCCAATATGATCTGAAAGAATCATAGCTATAAAGAAAGGTACTTCCTTGGGAAGAGTGCTGAAACTGATGGGATCTTGAAAGGGAATCCTTGCGTTTGAAAGAGGCAGAAGATTAAAGAAATTGGCGAGAAATGGAAAAAAAGTAGAGTAAGTTAATTTAAATGCCAGAATATATGATACAATTGGCATATATATTTCTATCTTGATATATATACATAATTGAGAGAAAAGATCTTTAAAAATTGTGCAACGCAAAGTGCAAAAAATTATCAATAAAATGTAAAAATTAAGTCTGCTTATGAGGGAACTATATTCCAAATAAGAAAAATTAGTCGCTAATTCGACTAAATCGACTTGGTTTTTGGTTTTTGCTGATCAGATATAAATAAATACAGGGCATATCCTCTAGGGGTTTAGAGATGCTCCTATAAAAATATATACAAAAATGCCTCAATAGTCACTTGTACAACAATCGTTATCGCATCTAAAGTTTGACAGTAACTGAGCTGTCAGTTGCACGTAATTTGAGTGCGCTGCAATTAGTTATCATCTGTCAGGCGTTTGTCTAAACAATTATACCAAGAATGAACACGCTGCAAGCGATCTGTTACTGAATCGCTGACTCGATGCACAATTTTAGCATCATTCACTGTCCAACTCTTTCAGTTGTTCAGTTATTTAAATACTCAGTTGTTCTAGTGTTTGAGTCTTTGAGTGTGTGGGTGTTTTGTTGTCAAATCTCGCAGTTGGAATCTCCAAGTTGTTTGTGTGTGTGCGTTGTGTGTACATGTGCAGATTTCTGATAGACGACGACGCTGTCTTTATGATGTCAAAAAATAAAAATATGATCTCATGCTGCAAGTGCGCTACAACAATAATTATAGCAACACAACAACTGCAACCAGAAGAATACAAAAAAAAAAAACATTAAAAATAACAATAACAAATAATACACAGCCGGCACAGTTTCAATAGTCGTCCAGTCCAGATGTGCATTCGTTATGCTCTATACATACATATATATATATAATATATTTGTGTGGGTGTGTGTCAATCACACGTTTAATGTTTGCTCCACATAACATTTAAAACACATACTACCTATACTAAAAAATGGGTTATGTATACATAAATATAGATTCTTGAGCACACTTCAAAGACGTAGCAGTCAGCTTTTGCCGGGATGTTAGCTCTGTCAGTTTCTGATGTTTATGGCAAGGCTAACTTTTGGGAACTTTCTATTCTGTTGGTGCTTATGCAGGGTATTTGCATGTCGACTACTTGCATACAGCTAGCACTTGGCATGCTTTTAAACACTTTTTATGATTGCATTGTTTTAATTATTTTTTTTACTTGTAGTCTGTAGTTATTCGCTGTTGAATATCATATGTTGATTGATAGCGCGTGAGCTGTTGCACTTTTCTCGAATTGGGTCAATTGTGACGCACGATCAATTGGCAGGACTCTTGCACACACACACAGACACACACACATCGATAATCTGTATATCTGTGGTCGTCTGCAAGCGCAACAAACAACAGACAACAAACAACACACCAATCACACAACTTGGCAACAAAGAGTTCGCATTGAAATTCAACAGATAATCCCTTTGTCCATGCTTCACATCTTTCCTACTGCTCAGCTATATATATATATATATATTTATATATATAGAAGCATGTGAAGTGAACAATTTAATGCCAAATTAAAATGTATTAATTAAAATGCTCAAGGAAAGATGTCACTGTCTTCTTATCAGCCATGATTTATATTCATACTACATACAATTTATATTCTATATATGTACAATATAGATTTTTTTTTGCTTTTGTTTTTGTGCCACATCCGGGCCACTTAGCCGCCATCTTGTGTACGAGTAAGGCAGAGATTAAAACGCAGATTTGACTCTACGGATTACACTAAATCTATCCGCTTGCAGCAGGGTATTACATATATTTATGTAAAGTTTGTAACGAAAGTGAAGTAATTAAGAAAAATTGCTTATATTCTTGATCAGCATATCCAGCCAAGTCGATATATCAATTTGCGTCTATCTGCGAAATTGTGCCTCAACGCTAAAGCAGTCTTAATGAAATTGGTTGCATATATTATCATATGTCGAAATCGATTGAATCGGCGTAATATATAATTTAATTGTCATATGAATAATCTCTTAAAAGTATGAATAACTTCCTTTGCTTACCTAGGAATTAGATATATAAATACATCAAATATATTTATATATGTATTGTTTCCAAAATTCCGCTATGAATTTGTATTATTTTTTGCTGCTCTTTGCATTTTATGCAGCATTTCGAAATCGTAACATAAAGTTGAATTTTGAATATCACTAACACCTCTCTACATATGTATATATATATTATTTCTTTCTCGACTTGTAAATTCCAGTGCGCGTCACAAGATACCCTGCACTCGCTCTAGCATGCGCACTTCTCGTAGGATCACATATATATATATATATATATATATATAGACAGAGAAGAGTCGTCCGTGGGTCGCCATTTGGGCGTGGGTGTGTGGCATCAATTGTCACCGAGTGATTCAAGTGGAGGGCTTGACAGCTTTGACCTTAAACTGCAAGCTCGGCTGCAATGCGTGACAGAGATAGACATAGAAAGAGTGAGTAGTTGCTAGTGGGAGAGAGAGGGAGGCAGCAAGAGCGAGCATGCGATCACAATTGGCATTAACATGTGTAAATGTGCTCAAGTGAGCCACTGACACACATCATGTAAGCGACTCAATCACAAACACACAAAGCACATACACAGATACAAAATATACAGATTATATGCATGCATAGTGTAAGTGATGTGACACGTGCAATTTTGCGATGCAGTGGCGTAGCAGGCAGCTTTTGCAAGGGTGAGCTACGCTTTGCATTCCAAATGATTTTGTGCAGGTAAATTTTTTCCCAAATACTTGTAAAATGTATGTAAAAATGAATAATAAAAACTGAAAACTTTTTAAGTAAACAGTTTTCTCACTCAATGAGAATTCATGTGCGACAAATGTGCACTAAAAGTTTGCATGAAAATGAATGAAAGCAATGAAAATGCATTCATAAATTGAATATGTATGTAAAATATGAACTATGTTTGCTTTGTTCTCAGTTCATGCAATAAAATATGGGGAATTAGTGCTGTGCCAGCTTTATTTGTACCTATGTCAACCTAACCTGCTCATAATATATATGTGTTTATTTGGCTAAAAAACATATTTGTGTTCCCAACGATTTTTCTATGCCTTTGTACATGTCTCCTCCTTGCTGACATCGACAATTCCGAGTACGAGTACAACAATGTTGTGCTCGCTATAATAATAAAATAAAAAAACAATATGAAGCTCTCAGATCGGGCAATACGACAGACAGTTGTTGTTATGTTTTCTTCTTTTTGTTTTCCACTTGTTGCGCTGTCTGCGACTGCCTGTTAGTTCCCCCATAAAAATACATACAAATATATACGTATTTGTATATATAGTATATGTATGTAAATTATGTATTTTCGTGTGGCCTGGCAAGTGTCAAGTTCAAGGAAATTGCAGAGCTTGTCATTAGTTACAAACGTGTTTCCATTTGCTTGCTCAGGCAAAAATGAAAGACTTGCATTTGGTTTTGAGTTTAAGTTTGAGTTTGAGTTTGGATTTGGGCACTTGATTGAATGAAATTCGAAGGTTGTTTTTTTTTTGTTTGGTTCTCTTTTTGCTGCTTTTTTTCAATTGAAGGAATGTGTGAAATCCTAACCTGACCAACAGCTAAATAACTTATATTACCAAGCCCATGTTGGGTAATTGGGTCTATGGATTTATTCAGCGAATATGATTTTCATTAAATGTTAAATACCGTCATTTGAGTCATGAACTTTTGAACAGCAAAAATGATAGTCTATTAAATATGCATAACATAAAAATGGTATATCTAAAAATTTGCCAATATTTATATGAAAATCGTTTCAGTTTTTTGTAGACTACTTTAATTAAAGTGTCTGCAAATTCTATGTAAATTCAATAATTGAATTGAATGAACTTTGCAAATTCAAAAGGTGAAAGAAAATTGAAAGAAATAATTGAATGATACATTACAATTGGAATATATATTTTCAACAGTTAATCCGATTCCATAACAATTTTGTATATGCGTTTCGATCAACCGGAAAAGGATATCATATTATTCATATGAAATTAGTAAAAATTAAATATGATTAATGATATATTACAATTGGAATAGATATAAACACTTACATTCATTTCATACCAAATTTTTATATGCATTTAGACCAAGGGTAAATAAGTGCAACAAATTTTCTATGGACTCATCAAATGTGGCACATGGAACGATTGATCGTCAAGCTCGGATCATTATAAATAGTATGCATTTTAGATTTGTTTTGCAGGCCAGAAAGCTGTTTGTGTTTAGAGAGTTGCATTATTTTCGGATACAAATTCTAGAAATTATTGAGTGCAATTGTTCCACGGGTTAACTATGCCAAACAGTCATACTTCTAAAAATCCACACACTCACTCAAACACACAAACACACATACACCCACACACACATAACATACACCTGCCACATGCATTGTGGATTTTATTTTTGGGTCTTTGTCTGTGTTTTCTCGTCTTTTCTGGTTAACCACTCAGAGAACAATTTTTTTTTTTTGATTTTCAAAAACATTTTGTTGTTGTTTTGTTGTTCTTGGCTTTTATTTCATAGATTGTTTAGATTTAATGCTCTGATTTTCTGACTTACACGTCATGTGTGCATATATATACACATGTATATATACAGTTATCTATATGTATTCCATTAACACATGGCTTTATCTGGCTTGATTCTGAGAAGTTTGATTATATATAACTGATTAGTAGTCGATGCTTTGAACTTTTGCAATTTTGTGTACCTGATTTGTGCGTGTAGCAACAAAGTTGCACTCATTATTTATTAGCATTCTATGCAAAACTTTTCATTTACATTTTTTGCTATAAAATTCGCATGGCACCCCAAAACAAATTTGACACTATTTTCCAGCGGCGGCAAATGTTAAACTCAGGAAAAAAAAACATACGTGCAACATGTGTGCATTTTTTTTGACTTCATTTTTGTGTTTTCTTTCTTTTTTTTTTTGTTTTTGTTCTTGTTTCATCTTTGAATAATGTTGTAGAATTGTAGGAAAGCTGATTGCGAGAGACCCCAGCGGTTCTCAAAGTCATAGGCAATAAATTTTTAACTAAACGGCGAATTATGTCAACTCTAAAAATATATTTTTGTTATTGGATTCGCGAGCAACAGCTAAACAACAATTAAGGATGTTTATAAAACGCTGCAGATGTGTGTCGCCAAGTTATTCGATTTATTTGAACAACTCATCACATTTATGCCACATGTCACAAATATATTTTGGAAGAAAATGTCACGAATTTTACGAGAAATGAATGTCTTTCTTTTAACAATCACTTCAAGTGCCTTTGAATGAACTTTGAAAACTTACCAAATTGGCTATTCCAAATTTTCAATATATATATTGATCATTATTAGTAGCTTAATTAGATATTTAAATAACATGATAGAAGAAATCTAGTCGAGACTTAATTAGGCGAGTTTAATTAGAAAACACGTTTAGATTAGTAAAATCTTCGTGACTTAGTTCATTTTATTAGTTGATCAATAATATGTCTGTTTATATTATATATCAATTGCATGGATTTATCTTTAAAATTGTGTGTTTTATTGCTATTGCAAATCTATTTGAATTGACAAAAACTAAACTTTATCCAATAGTCTTAGATAATGGCTTGTTCTGGTAATGCCTATAAAGAATGTCTAATTTTTAAAACGATTTTTTTTTATAATTGTAAACGAATTTAATTAAACAATTAAAATTATAAAAATAATTAATAACAAAATTTCACAGCTTAAACCTGAAATAAGCATTGTTAGGCGTTGTGTTAAAAAAATGTATAGAGTGAAAATAGCGATAAAAATCTAAAAAAAAAAAATAGCCTCAAATTTGATTTTCCCTTCAATATTTTTTTAATTATAATTAAACTGTGCAATCAGGCGTATGTGGGGAGGGAGTTGTTTCGAATTAAGGTTGCTGTGATCCTCAGTTATTTTCCTTATAAGGATAACCCTTAATAACTTTTGTTGCTGCATAATTACACCATGCCCCAAATGGTGTCCGTTTCAATGATGGTGTTCTAAGCGTTCGCACAAATGCAACGAGTACAAATATAAAACAATGGAAATGGCAAAAATACACATTCATAGATACATTTGTGTGTGTGTGTGTGTGTGAGTTTGTATTTAGCAAATTATCTCATTGTAACGAAAATAGTGCAATTAAATCACAAATTAAGTATGCTCGCTAGTTGCAACGCGTTGCTGCTGCAGGCACACTTGCCACAAGTTGCACACGTTCCATGCACCCGCAATTGTTATTGTTATGACTAATGGCCATAATCAAAAAAAAAAAATATATATATAAAGTGCAGAAGGCATTGCATACCAGCCCATTAAGTGTGTATTATTGCATCGCAATGCTCTCAACTCGAATCGCATCTAAAAATATATGAAAAAAAAAAAATTCAGTATTCAGTTTTCCATTCGCTTCCAGTTGGGTTTCTTTGCAACATTTGATACACATTTGTAGAAGTTAATTGAATTGCAGCTAATGCAAAAAAGTTACGTAAATTTGCAAATCTTTTTCCATTTTCTTTTATATAACCCGCAAACTTTAAATATGTGTTGAGTGGGTATATTGGTTTTTTTATTAATTAACATTCTTGATTAGCATCAACAGAAGAGTCCATATAGTCAAACTATGAGAATTTATTTTTTTTTTTATTATTTATTTGGGGTTTTGTGCACTGCGACCTGATTGATCTATTGTGCCCCCTTCCGAGCTTATAGCTCCTCCATCAACCCCAGTTCCTGAACGAATGCCAGGATCTTTGATGGGTCGAGGGCTGCTATGTCTTTGACATTCATGACATGCATCCCTAGGATGCTGCATCTTCTCCTGGCAAGGGCGATGCATTTTGTTAGGATGTGAGTTGAAGACTCCTCCTCGATCTCACAAAAACCTGCATTGACTGCTGTTAGCAGATATACATTTTGGACAGGTGGCTTTTTAGTCTATAATGTCCTGTCAGTAGACCGACAAGTATCCTTAGCCTAAACTATGAGAGTTAGAGTTAATTTAATTTGATTCCAGGACACTTCATTTTAATAATATCTTTGCCATATCGCAATTATTGTTATTTACCGATTTCCAAAGCAATAAAAGTTACAATTTTAACCTGCCCAATGCTATAGATATATTATTGATCAACTTTAGTAATTAAAATTAAATTAATAATGCACCCCTCTCAAAACAAACTTACTTTTAAATGTATAATTAATAATTAATAAATCATTTTATTGATCAACTTCACAAATTTCCTTAAGTTCAAACGAAGAAGTAGAAATAGTCGCTATAAGAATTGCGATCATATTTAGACATGCTTAAATTTAATTTAACAACTTTTAAAGGGAAATTGGAATAAAAGTAAAATATTAAAATTTTTGCATTTCGAAAATATAAATGATAAAAGATAATAAATAAATATGCGTGATGTGTGTCAGTCATGGCAACATGGCTCGTGTCTCTCGAGGAAACATAGAGTCCCATTCGAATTAGGACAATCAGTTCAAAGAATAAATCATAAATAAAACTATAAAAGTCAATTGAGAATGATGACAGCTCCAAGCGCCAATTAATGGCAATCAAGGCTCGATCCATGTGAATAAATTCAATTAGTTGTTGTTCATAAGTTTTTGTGAACCGATTTCAGACTTGCAACAACACAATATGCGACTGCAAAGGTATCAAGGGACGCAGTGGCTCCACCGGTCGGCAGGGTGAGCGCGGTATCGATGGCTCTGACGGCATTGTGGGTTCTGAGGGGCTCGCCGGCCCTATCGGCGAGAAGGGCGACTCTGGCGAATACGGTGGTCAGGGCGAAAAAGGACATCGAGTAAGTGCATCGAAATTTGATCAGAAATATACATTGAAATTTAAAATCGAAAATTGTAAATTTCTAGGGTAATATTGGACGCCCTGGCGATAATGGTGCTGTGGGCCCTTTCGTAAGTATATCCACTGAGGGGAGGCAAATTCAAACTGAGCGTAAATATTTTGCTGCAGGGCATCAATGGGGAGGATGGGACAAAAGGAACGCGCGGCATTGATGGATGCGATGGCGCCGATGGTGTTCCGGGTAAGCCTGGTTCGCCCGGTTGGGATGGTATGCGCGGAGACATGGGCAAGACCGGTTCGCCAGGTGCAACCGGTGAAGCCGGCGAGGGTGGCATCAACTCCAAGGGCACCAAGGGTAATCGTGGCGAGTCTGGCATGAAAGGCGGAGATGGTGAATCTGGCTACAAGGGCGTCACTGGCCGCAAGGGAAACATTGGATACAATGGAAAACCTGGACAAAAGGGTGAGAAGGGACCACAGGGCTATAAGGGTGAGATGGGCGTGCCCCAAGAACCCCCCAAGCTGCAGGGCGTACAAGGCGAGAGGGGTGATCCGGGCGAGAGTGAGCCGGGTGAATTCACCTACGATGAAACGCAAAGGGGTGACAAGGGCATAATGGGTGAATCTGGCAACAATGGTCTTATTGGCGACCCCGGCGAGCGCGGACAAGATGGACGCGAGGGTGGGACGGGCGCCCCCGGCGACTACGGTGAAAATGGCGAGCGTGGCAAGAATGGAATTAAAGGTAGAGACGGAAACCCCGGTATAAAGGGTGACAAGGGTGCACCCGGCTACAATGGTGTGGATGGGAAGCCAGGCGGTCTCGGCTCCGTTGGTGAGGATGGCAATGATGGCAGGCCCGGCATTCAGGGTCCGGAAGGAGAAAAAGGCAATTACGATCCCACATTGAGCAAATCGTTTCCCGGCCCCCCTGGAGTGCAGGGTGACTTAGGACCACCGGGACTACCCGGCGTCGATGGCATTCCCGGCAATCCGGGACAACCGGGTCTCAAAGGACCGACTGGTCCGCCCGGCGACAAAGGACTCAGCGGCCTTCGTGGTCCGCCCGGCCGCAGCGAGAAGGGCGAGGTTGGCGAAAACGGCATAGTGGGACCACTCGGCGACAAGGGCACAGAAGGACCGAAGGGTCCAGCGGGCCACAAAGGCTCCCAGGGCAGGCCCGGTAGCACAACAACCGGTTTGAAGGGTGAAGCTGGCCAACACGGTAGACCCAGTCACGATGGCCATCCAGGCGACCGTGGCGAACGCGGCTCTCCCGGCAAGAAGGGTGTTGCCGGCGAGGGTCCGAACATTGTGGGACCACCTGGTCGGAAGGGTATGCCCGGCAAACGGGGCAGCCATGGCGAGGATGCGCGTGACGGCCTTCGCGGACTGATCGGTGACAAGGGCATACGTGGCGATGACTGCGGCATCTGTAAAGCCGCACTGCGTGGCTCCAAGGGTATGGCCGGCAACAGTGGCAATGTGGGTGATCCGGGCTTGCCTGGCAAGCAAGGCCTTCCAGGCCCTCGCGGCCTCACGGGAACTGCCGGTAAAAGGGGCAATCCAGGATACAAGGGCGCAACTGGCATGAAGGGATATATGGGACAAGAAGGTCTGGATGGCCCCAAGGGCGAACCGGGCGAGCGTCAACTGGGCGAAAATCAGGTGAATCCCGATAAGGGCGATTCCGGCGAGAAAGGACGGCGCGGCGAACAAGGTTGGGATGGTGAGTTGGGTCTGAACGGTTTGAAAGGCGAAAAGGGCGATCTTGGTGAACAAGGTAATCTTGGTAGTGGGGGTGAACCGGGTCTAGATGGTACCGATGGCAATCCCGGTCGCGATGCTCAGAAAGGACAACCGGGAGCCCCTGCTTCCACACCCAAGCAGTATCTAAAGGGCAACCCCGGTAAAAATGGATCGGAGTGAGCATACCCAATCCTCAAGCTGCAAAACATTCCATTAATTTGTTTTTCCCATTTTTAGTGGTGAGCGTGGTGATGTTGGCAGTCGAGGCTTCAAGGGTGACAAGGGTGAACCGCATCCCGGCCAGATCAACGAGAATCGTGGCCAGAAAGGGGATTTGGGCTATAAGGGCGAACCTGGCCGTCCTGGCCGCCGGGGAGATCGCGGCGTGCTAGGACTTAAGGGCGAAACTGGTGACAAAGGCCTGCCTGGTAATCTGGGTAAAATTGGTGAAGACGGCACCAAGGGCTACCAGGGTGAAAATGGTGACTACGGTCCACCTGGTAAGTCCGGTATTATTGGACCTACCGGTAAGGCCGGAAACCCCGGCATTCCTGGTTACAAGGGACAACGCGGTGAGCCAGGAGAGTCCATACTGCCCGGCGAACCTGGCGAGAGGGGACCCACCGGCATCAAGGGCACTGTTGGTGATAAGGGACATATTGGCAATCCCGGACAAAAAGGCTTGTTTGGACCTAAGGGCGAGAAGGGCCTCATTGGCGATCAAGGCCAGTGGGGTCAGAAAGGTCTCCCCGGGAACAAGGGACAACGCGGCGATTCGGTTATCGGATCACCAGGTGAGGATGGCAAACAGGGTCGACCTGGCAAGACAGCTCAGCACGGTGCTAAGGGTGCCAGGGGCAGTGAAGGTGAAACCGGACCAGTGGGACAAAAAGGCGACAAGGGAAACATTGGCTACATTGGACATCGCGGAGCAACTGGCGAAAGCGGAGAACCCGGCAAACCAGGTGATCAGGGTTACGTTGGTCTGACCGGCGATTCCGGCGACCAGGGCGAACACGGCGATATCGGTTTGGATGGCCGCAACGGAGACATTGGCCAGCGTGGCCCCTCCGGAGATAAGGGAATCAAAGGTAGACAATGAAACGCTTTTCGTGCCTCCATTGTGTTAACCATTAGTTTATTTCAGGCGTTTCTGGTGACACTGGTCTGTTCGGTTATCGGGGCATCGGTGGCGAGCATGGCAAAAAGGGACAAAGCGGTGATATGGGCAAAGAGGGCCTCAGGGGTCCCAAGGGTGTCCCCGCTTTCAGTGGCATCAGGGGTGACCAGGGCGAAGTAGGCAAGCCGGGAGATCCCGGCCACACTGGCGAGCATGGCTTCAAAGGTGAGCCGGGTGCGCCAGGCGAATCGCAGCCCGCCCAAAATGGCGAGCAGGGCGAGAATGGCGAAGCGGGTACACCCGGTCGTGATGGACTGCGCGGATGGGATGGCCAAAAGGGATTGCGTGGTGAACGTGGCTTATATGGCAGAGTTGGCACGATCGGTGATCGTGGAGACATTGGTCCAGTCGGCTTTAAAGGTAGCAAAGGCATGCGCGGTCTCAAGGGCAGTCTTGGCGGCATTGGACAACCGGGTGCAGTAGGTGAACCTGGCGATTTCGGCGATTTTGGCTACAAGGGAAAGATGGGCTCGCAAGGCAACCATGGATTACCGGGTGAGAACGGCCTCAATGGCAAGGAAGGTCCATTCGGTGAAACGGGTGACATTGGGGACATCGGTGAAATTGTCTATCTGGGCGATGAAAAGGACACACATGGTGATTTCGGCGCCGACGGACTCGACGGTAAACGTGGTCCAACTGGTGAGCCCGGCATGACCGGCGCTGCTGGTCTGTCTGGTGAACGTGGCGACTCTGGTGATCGTGGAAACCCTGGTCAGCCGGGTTACGATGGCCAGATGGGAATCAAGGGCATACAGGGCGATAAGGGCATGCGAGGTACGCCCGGCATAACGCCAAGTGCTGAGCGCGGCTTGGATGGAGACAATGGCTACGATGGTAAAAGAGGTCGTCGCGGTCAAGAAGGCCAGAAGGGTGCACCCGGCGAGATGGGCGAGACCGGACCGAAGGGCATTCATGGACCACAGGGACCGGAGCTCAGCGGCAAACGCGGTGCACCCGGTGACTCAGGCTATAAGGGATCAAATGGTCAAACTGGCTTGCCCGGACAGCCTGGTCTCGATGGCGAACGCGGCAACACTGGTCTGAAGGGTGAGCGCGGCGAGACTGGCTTTGCCAGTCCGGGCTGGCGGGGCGACGAGGGTGACAGTGGTGAGAAAGGCACACGCGGTAATCAGGGCGCTGCCGGCGAAGAAGGAATGACCGGTAATGTCGGACGCGTAGGCATAATGGGAGCACGTGGTCCACGCGGCTCAATCGGTGATGACGGCTTGAAAGGTATCGATGGCTTACCCGGTCTTCCAGGCTTTCCAGGTGCGAAGGGCTTCACCTACCCAAAAATGTATGCACCACGCGGCGATCGTGGTGAGCCCGGCAAGAATGGATTTAACGGCCAAAGCGGCGAGGCCGGCGAAGTCGGCAAGATGGGATACGTTGGCCTGCAAGGCGTCGTTGGTTATCGTGGCGATGACGGAGAGGAGGGTTCCCGGGGCGATAATGGTGTACAGGGACAACGCGGCGACCAAGGTGAAATCGGTTTGCCTGGATACGTTGGATCCCGCGGAGATACGGGTCCAACCGGTGAGCCGGCACCAGCACCGCCAGCACCAAAGAGCCGTGGCTTCATCTTCGTCCGCCACTCACAGTCCGTCAGCATTCCCGAGTGCCCAGCCAACACGAACATGCTGTGGACGGGCTACTCGCTCTCCGGCAATGTAGCCGCCAGTCGTGCCGTTGGCCAGGATTTAGGCCAATCTGGCTCCTGCCTGTTGCGCTTTACCACAATGCCGTACATGTTCTGCGACCTGAACAACGTCTGCAACTATGCTCAGAACAATGATGACAGTCTCTGGCTGTCCACCGCCGAGCCAATGACAATGAACATGAAGCCCATTGAGTCCAGGGATCTCATCAAGTACATCTCACGGTGAGCACAAACTGACCACGCCATCTTCCGTTCATTGTTCATGCAAATGTGCGCTTCTCTACAGGTGCGTCGTGTGCGAGACCTCGACCCGAGTGATTGCTCTGCACTCGCAGACCATGTCCATACCAAACTGCCCCCGCGGCTGGGAGGAGATGTGGACCGGTTTCAGTTACTACATGGTAAGCAATGCACTCTAATTAAATTGGTTAATTTGATTCCAATTGCTCCCTTATCCTGCCAGACAACCATAGATAACACGGGCGGTGTTGGGCAGAGTCTTGTATCGCCCGGCTCCTGTTTGGAGGAGTTCCGCTCCAATCCCGTCATCGAGTGTCACGGCCATGGACGTTGCAGCTACTACGATGCGTTGGCCTCCTTTTGGCTGGCCGTCATTGAAAAGCAGGATCAGTTTTCGCAACCCCGCCAGCAAACCTTGAAATTGGATCAGACCAGCATGATTAGCAGGTAAATTCCCTCCAAGGGTTAATGGATTAGCGTGTACTTTATTACTCTCCCATCCGTAGGTGTACTGTGTGTCGTCGTCGTGAAGATAGCTTCTTCACCGTCAAGCGCACCTCGCCTTCAGACGCCTATTCGAGCTCGGTATCGGGATCCGGCAGAGGGTTCAGCTCTGGCTCCAGCACAGGCTACAACACAGACTACAACTCAGGTTCCAGCACAGGATACAACTCTGGCTACAACACTGCTTCCAACACCGGCTTCAACTTTAATTCACGTACAGGCGCCGGCTTCAGCTCTGGCACGGGTTACGGCACCGGCTCCGGCTCTGGCACAGGCTACAGCTCAAACTCGGGCACCAGTTTGGGTTACGGTCCCGGCTCCGGCCTGGCGAGGGCACCGTCACCAGGTCCGAGATTATCATCCGCCCCCTCTTCGTACTACGGCTGGAAGGGTGGCTACAACAGTGACAGCAATGAGCTCCGTTTACAACCAGCACAATCTCAGCCCGATGACTATAATGGCGGCCAACCGTTCCCCAATCAATACAATAAATACGGTGCAAACAGGCGCGATTATCGTCGGAATCCGCGCGACGACACCTTTGCACCCTAAGTTAAGTAATAAAATAAATAATTACTTCTAAGTCGGTAACACTATATCCGTTAATACTCCAACCACTGAACAACAATACGAGAGCGAACCCAAATCATAATAATAATAATAATATTACTATTTAAGGCGAAACTACTTTCCATAATCCCACTGCCCAATTATTAACGTCTTTCCATACCTTAGTTTATCTTCTTCTTTGGGGACAACAACAAACAAAAAAAAACAACAAAAAAAACTAACACTCACAAAGCGAAACAAACATCAACTTTGTAAATGTACGCTTCGTAAAGAACTGTCATTTATTTAACAACAAAAAGAATATAAATCAATTTTAATTTTTGCTTCTTACTGGGTTTGATTTTCAGCTCAGATGATAAATTAATAGCATACTTTTAGGAAGCAAAATAAAATCACCATTGAATCCGTTTGACAAAAGCACACTTGAAGCACACTTTCGGGGCGAACAATAAAATTTATTGCATAAACCCTGAAAAATGAATCTAAGTGTCTTAATGATTTTCCAAGAACATGCATTAGAATCGCAAGGACGAACTACATCCAACTGCATTCAAGAATTATAGGGTAATCTAGGAATGAGCTGAATTCCAATAATCATTGTTTTCTCTGTAGGAATATCCTTTTGACTAGTTGGTAGCCGTGATAAAAATAAAGAGTTTGACATAGCACTGACCAGGAGCAACACTTTCAGGTTGCTTACAAATGGCTTGTTAATTTAGTTGTGTAAAGGAACTTTAATCGGATCAGCGGGCCATCAACCATCAGTGGTTTAAAGGACATCCCAATAGTCCTTAAACTGGTCAAGTTACGTCTAATATATAGATTTCTACTTAAATGCCAATCTATAGTTATTTTTAATGTGAGCTCAAAATTTTGTGTCCTCCCAAAATCCTTAAGCATAGAGGTGAGTTATAGCTACTAAGAGAATGTCGTTTTAAAAGTCTTGTAATTAAAGAATTTCAAACGATTCTATTAAATAAATGAGAGAGTAAAGAAGATAATGGAATGTAAAAGGTTATGCCTTTGCATATATTTGGTAGCATCTGCGATTAACAAGTATTACAAGTGTAACATTATTTGATATAAACCATACAACAGACTGCATACGCAAACTACGGAGACTAAATGAAATACACACATTTTTTTTTGGGATTGGTTGGGTGGGGGGTATTGGTTGATGATACAGATACAATTTAGAGGTAGTTCACATTATACAGAATTTGAAATGAAAAGATGCACACATAATTATTTACGTAATAATAATAGAGACAAGAGGATAAATCGAATTATGCACGCTGAATTAAATCCAATCCAGTTGTCCAGTTCCAGTTGTGAGCCTTCTTTCCGTTTATTATTTGGTGATGTTCTTCTAAAGGCCAGCTAGTTTGGCGCTTAGTTTCTGCTCGATACACACTAATCGCTGCTGAATTACATTATTATTATTATTACTATTATTATTTAACAAAGTCGGGATTCTCCTGCACGTTCTCGGTGAACTGCAGCTGATTGTCGATTATTTGGAATAGGACCTCCGGCGCCGGAAAGCGACCTGTTTGGATTTTCGACCAAACCGGCACATCGTTAAGTGTTATCTCGAAGGCGCCCGACGAGACCAGCTGGCCCTCAAGCATGTTGCCCAGAAAGAAGATCATCATGCAGGCGTAGATCTTGTTGGCCTGCAGGTGACTCCACCAGCCCGGTGTGTTCATGCCCAGCCAGGCGAACGGACTCGTCGAACTCACCACGGACATGATTATGATCAGTTTGAGTGCGAAAATCAGCTTAGAGAGATAATAATTAAGTCCGGGCGGATCATAGTTGTCGCCATGCACCTGTATTTGTGGATACTTTTCACCCAGTATGTTCACATAGTCCTCAAATGCCTTGCGGTAGCCGCATGAGTAACTGTACAAAAGACATAATCATAAGCCAAAGATAAGCGAGATAGATATATAGATAAATCAAGTCTGTCGTCAGTCTGCATAAATTTGCAGCTTACCAATAAAGAAAAGTCATCGTCGGCGCAACGCTTTGTCCGAATTTGGTGGCCGGTATTTCCTTGCCCTCAAAGGCCAGTGCATAGCAGGCGCACAGGCAGAGTACAAGCAGGGCCAGATTTCTACCATTTGTCGACTCCATTTTACTGATTCGTACTTATATTTCCTTCGTTTTATTTAATTGCTTATGCAAAGAAATCAGTAATATCTTCTTCACAAATTGCTATTCAGTGGAAAGTGAAGCGGAGTGTTTATACCGATATAGTATCGATATTTGTGCTTATTTTGCTATCGATGCTTATAGCTAAAAATTATTATCGTTTGTTTGTTTTTGCAATTGTAAGTATATAAAATGCCCCTAAAAGTTACAAGATATTAATTTGAAATCAGTTTTGACAAGTCATTTGAGTGGAATATTTGTAAATGTGATTTACTTGTGTTTGACATGCAGATTGGACGTGTACGTTGCTCTGCTGAACAGCTGTTGTGACATAACCTGCATTTTCAAAAATGTTGCGTAGAGTAAATAACAATTAAAAAACTATAAATATATGTATAAAAACTAATGTGTTAAACAATTACAGCTATTGCCCTCGGTGCGTTTAGCGTTGCAGCTGCCAAAGCCAACTGTAGCAGTAATCAGATCTAGCAGTTACAGTGTTTATGAGCCCGACTATCTAGAGGTAAATAACAATAATGACATTAATCTCAAAATTTAATTAAAAGCATCTTTATAGTCTCTTAAGCCAAAATACCCGCAATATGAGAGTCTCAATGTGCAAATAAACGGCTATGATTATCCGCTGCTCGAAAGTTATCAGCGTTTCCTGCACAGCGTTGCCGAATATCTCGATTTGGACGTCTCCGATTGTTATGCGCTGCCGCCGCAGCATACGCAAGTGCATCGATTAAGACCCAATTCTACGGTTATCGAATCGGATTACAAACTGACCACTTACCAACGCAATCTGCAGCTGAGCAATGTGGATGCCCCAGTTTATCCACAATTTCTGCGCATTGCTCAGGCAGCGATGCCGGAGGGCGTTCATCTAACTGTGGCGGAGCACACCGATGAATGTGAGGAGCGTCGCTATGTGCCCGACAAAGATCTGCTCGATCTTAAGGCGGAACTAGAACGCATGGGCGGTGCCACGCCAACGAAAAAGAAATAGGCGCAGATTTTTTTTTCTTTTTTGATTTTGGCATATGGTCAAATATTAAAATCTAGTTTAAATCTGCATAAAGTATAAAGAAAGCGAGAAATATGTATAAAAAGGACTTTCCTATTTAAAGCTTTGCACTAAGTGGACGGCAACGGGTTACGCACTTGGAAGACACTCGGAATCCCTAAGCTAATTGTAGACTAATTAATTGCACTATGAAATATGTATGTATATCCGTTTAGACAACACCAAAATGCACCACTTTGATGGAGGATGATGAGCTCGGCGTGGCTTTGTTGCTGCTCGTTGTTTCCTCCTCCCGTCGACGGGTAGGTGGCTTGCTGACATCTGCAATGGAGGTGTGTATATAGGTGGGGTGTATTAATAATGATATATATATATATAAATATACTTGTAATAATTGGATTGAAGTCCTTTAGGTATTCATCGTTTGGGTGGCAAAGCGGCAAGCTGTCAGCCAGCTCCTTGCGGGGATTGGTTAAATGTCGCGCTGTTGGTCGTGAATAACCATTTCGCTTGGGCGGCATTGGTTTTTCTTTGCGAGGAATTTCCTGGCAAAGCAAAAGAATTGGCATCAATTCTGGTTAGTCTTGGAATGGTGATGACCTACCGGCACTACAGCCACCTGAATAGTGTCCGAAAACTTGACTTTGTTCTTCTCGGCTGGATTGGTTTTGACGCTGGCCGCTGGACTATCGCCATTGATTGGTATCGCTGCTGCATTCGAGAGTATGGATGCTGTGGGCTTCTTGAGCAGCATGCGCTTGGCTTGGTACTCCTCAAGGCCGAGCATAGCGGGTATATTGCCAGACACAAGCGGATGCTGATAAAACTTGGGCTGATACGAGAGAACGGTCTGCGGTGGCTGCTGCTGCTGCAGTGCAGCCAACTGAGTCTGTGTTGCCTGCGCATCCATAAAAGACGTTGTCTGTGGGGCACTCACAGTGCGTGCAGCCGTTGTACTGGACAGGGGTAGAGGCAGAGGCAAGCCAACTGTCTGATCGGGCACATCCTGTGACCAGCCATTGCCTGCAAAAAAACAAATCTCATTAGGAATGCAAAAAGAGAATAACATTGTCTTTGCTTACTATTTGGATTTGTATGCTTCTGCGGTGTCCCTTGGCTGCCACTTTTTTGGGCGAGCGCAACCAGGGATGTAGTCGTGGATGCGCTACTCAATATGGATGACCGCAGCTCGGGTAATGGCGGTCGCAGCTCCGGCTTGGGAATGTTAATCTTAATCATCTCGGCATTGAAGATCTTTGACTTGAAGGAGGGCAAGGGTGGCACATAGTTTTTCAGCGCCTGCTGACTGGGCGTCGAGTAGCTGGACTGCGAGCAGGCGGATTCGGGTCGTAAATCGTTGGCCAAAGCTAGGCTCATGTTGCCATTGATGTGATCCTGCCCATGGATTATGGCTGCGGCCTGACTGAAGGCGGCCTGCGCAAATTCGCTCAGGCTGCCAATACATTTTGTCAAATTGAACAAATCCATGAACAGATCATAGTCACCAATATCATGGGCAATCTCAAAGGCCTCGCTGAATAGATTTTTGCTGTGGAGGAAATGGACGAAAATTTAATTAGTATTGAATATTGTCGTGGAAGATTCATTATCTGAGCAATATTTCAAAATTCAAAGTAATTTACCGCAGTAAAAAGAAACAGAAGCGTCTTTTCAGATCATAGACCTGGTCGCTAAATTCATCCTTCGTGTCCTCGGAGAGTGTGTGAACGAATGTCTTCAACGCTCTGGCCATCAGATCGAAACGCATCCGTCGCTGATCGCCGCCAAAGAACACATAGTTGGCGATCTTGTGCAGCGTGATCAGGCACATGGCGCCATAGGTTTCCCAATTGAGGGCAGCGAGAACATTCAAGGCTCGCTCCGGCTGCTGCAGGCGTAAATACTTATCGGCAATCACATCTGCCGTTAGGCCACTGTTGTGGATGTCGCCGCGCATGCCTGTGCCGCCAAAGATTCGCATGCAGGCCAATGGTCCCTGCTCATATAGCAATAGGAGCATGCAATCCGTTTGCGCATAACTATTCGTGAAACTGCCTAAATCCGGCTTGCGACTAAATGCAATGCTCAGCAGCGTTGGCTGCGTGGCAAAGTAATGCGACAGATCCAGCAAACTGAGCGGCGTGACGTTCTCGCTGACCAGCTGATTGCCAATGGGCGCCAGTGCCAAGTCGAAGCACTGCAGCACGGAGCGCTCATTGGCCACACAGAGGAGCGCGGAGTCACAGTGCCACGCGCACTGTGTGGGCACAATCTCAATTTGATTAATGTACTTGGTTGTCTGCAGCACCAGATCGTGCAGACATATGTTGCGATCGATGCTGCCCAGAAATAGCTTCTCCTGATCCGGACTGAAGGCGAAGCAACAGATTTGGGTGCCCATCGCAATTGAGGTGATTGCCGTGCGTTGCATTTTACCAGTTGCCAGTTCATACGAACAGATCTCGGCACTAATGTCCCCTTTGCGGGATACCTTTTGCTCCAGCGTAATGATTTGATTCTCTGAGCTGCGCAAAAAATCCACGCACAACGGATCATTCTCTGACCAGCAATAGGCTATCGATTCCAGCTGTAAACTAAATAAGAAATTGTATTAGAGTTCAACAGAATTTATCTTTAGCAAGATAATTTAATAAAGATTAAAGAGAAGAATTAGAATCCAACTAACAGAAATAATAACTATATTATGATATTTACCCCTTGATCTTGAAGATGTGTATGTTGGCACGATCCTGATCGCGAACTGTGGGTCGCCAGGGATAGACTTCGTTCTGTGAGGATTGCGTCCAGACGACAAACAGATCAAAGCTGCCATTAACCGTTAGATGGCGTGCCAACTTACGCTCCGAGGCGGCACCCGGAATGATCACATGGAATATGCGGGGATCCATGTTGGCAATCTTCTCGGGGCCCAGCGGTCGCAGATTGGGACGCTGCAGCAGCACCACCGTCAGCTGGTTTGTATTGTAGGCCAAGACGATGTGGGAACGTGTAAAAAATGCTGCCAAGTTACAAGCAAAAAAAAAAAAAAGACAAAGTGCATAAACAAAACACAGCGAAAGAAAAAAAACATGAAAGCGTGCGCGCGTACTGATTAATTAAAAATTACGAGTAATAGGGCCCAACTCAAAAGTAATCGCTAGCAGATACCCTACAACTTAAGTTTGACCTTTCTTTAACTTTAAATTTGTGCTTATTGTGAATATTATTGGTATTTCTAGCAGGTGTTGTGTTTGCAAAACGATAATTATCGATACTGAGAGTCGTTATCCATAAAATAATAGAGATTAAAACGTATTAAGTTGGAACTCGATAATTATCGATATCTGTGTGTAACAGCATTTTGTGCTTTACAAATATAAACGCCCAAACCACGAAAGATTGGAACTTCACATAAATATGAATATATCGTCTCTGCGAAATCGGTTGATTGCCTGTCAAAAAAGAAAGCATACGCTGATTGGAGAGTCTGACAGGCACACAGATAGATCTTTGCCAATGTTACATAAATGCTTACAACTTTAAGATACTCCTCTTCTTCACACATATTGTAATGGATACAGGGTATAATAAAAATTACAATAATTGCATATGGAATGTGTTGTTTTATGCAGTGGTTTCTTGTGGCTGGGAAAGTGCCGTGCGAGTGAAGTCGAGTTGTGTTGGAAATGCAAATTTCTCCGGGCAACAGTGCAAATTACAAAGCGTACACACACACGCACACATACACACACACACTCACCATCGGTAATGAACTCGGCGGCCAGTTTGCCAACGAGATACTTTTCAAAGACCATGCGCAAAATGTCGCCCGTATAGATATCGACACAGATGTGCGCAATAATGCCATTGTCGAAGAGTAGCAACACCTGTGCCGCATCCTGCCACTCCGTGTGCACCAGTTTGTGCGTGCGCAACACATCCTCCAGCTTCTTGAGATTGTCTTTCAGGCGGCCAGCTGCCTTGCGACTGTTCTTCAGTACGGCGAGCCCATTGCGCCGTTCCGTGTAATCCCGCTTGGCCAGCTCGATGGTCAGCTCGTGGGCGAGCTCGCGCTGGCGCTTGTAGCGAAAGGCGCCCAAATCGCTGCTCTTAATGCGCACCTCATCGCGCACCGTTGTCCAGAAGTGCAGCTCACTGAGCAGCATCCTCTCACCCTCTCTCTCTCTCACACACACACTCACTTGCCCTAACGCATTCGAATGCAAATCAGAAAATGCGCATTTGGAAATTGAGAGTGGGTTACAAAGAATACAACAGTAAGCGGATGTGGAGCGTTATTACAATTAACGAGACCAAACAAGTCGCGCATGCGCCTTGTTTCTTTGATTCTCACTGTTAGCACTTTATTTGAAATCACAAAATATAATTAAAATTGACTTATTTATTTGTTTGGCTTAACTTTGTGTTTTTTATTTTGGCAAAAACTCGACGCACGC
This sequence comes from Drosophila demipolita, assembly GCA_035042405.1. Lineage (NCBI taxonomy): Eukaryota > Metazoa > Arthropoda > Insecta > Diptera > Drosophilidae > Drosophila > Drosophila demipolita. Next base: position 1,401,883 of record JAWNLI010000054.1, on the reverse strand, counting down.
AAACGTAAACACCGAAAATTTGAGTTTTAGTGCTAGCAGTGATGCGATCACTTGTTGATTGCTGCGCCCTCGTGTCTCATCGATAGCTGCTGCGATCGAAATTTTATCGTTTTGCAGTGAGACCATTTTGTGGGACAATTGAAATGCAGCTTAAGCCGCAAAAGTTTAAAATGCACCAGCACTGTTTTTTATCGATTTGCGGTATGAGATTTAAACTAATAAAAAACATTTATATTAAGTCTAATAACTAAAGTAGTTCTATAGACTTGTCTTACCAAACGACCGACAATGTTTAAATTGTTTAGAATCTTTCTCATTTATTTTTAAACAAAAAATTATATTTATTGATTTCACCACTCAATTAGATTGTTATCAAATATTCACAGTACTTTTTTTTCGTTCTTTGCTCGTTATTAATTAAATACGATTAAAGGCACTATAAAATATAGTGACATACATATATATTATTAATCACTAAATAAACAGCAACGTATTCGTAAATAGTAATGATAGATTAATAATAACTAAAATATATATCGCATTTGAGAAAACTTAACACAACAATTACGTATACGCTGCATAGTGTATACCGATTCTAATTATGTGTACGAATTTATAAGAGTAATTACAAAGATAAATATCCATATATATAATGTAAATATATATATATACAAGTGTGTATATAGATATGGCGGCATCGATTTGGGGAACAGATTTGCGCGCCTAATGACTGCGACCGCAGGATTAATTCCACACAGCATATCTCCTAATCCTGCGGATGTATTACTACAGATTGTGCTTATCAACTAAGACTACTAGGAAGGCAACGAGATAATTTAAATCAAAAGCAATCTTCTTTCATATACAAAAATATTCTGGGTAACACTTTTTAACTATGTTCTTCCACTATACTTTACAGCATGATAATTTATATCTCTATATGTACAAGTGAATATATATCAAAATATAACTTTCCACTAATTAGCCTTCTTTAATTTGTTGTTTAAATTTTGATAACATTTTTTGAGTTTTTAACGCATTTAAAATCATTCAAAGTTACAATTTCAGTTTGTTTTTTCTTATGTGATTGGCGTTGGTTTTTAGTTTATTTTAGAATTTAGAAAAAAATTCGTGCGGATTGAATGCTTATTTTTCTAACGTCTCATCAAGTCTATCGAGTTCGATGTTTTAGAAGCTAAGTTGAACGAAATTTGCGCTCGTTGGTTAAATCGTCTAGAAAACCACAATTAAATTACAAATAACAATAATAAGTTGCAGCAGTCGCGTCTACATCATTATGCACAGATTGGTTTTATCGCTGTTAACTAGTCCGTTACGATTTGGGGGCGGGTTATTATAGGCGCTAATAGGCGTGGCCAAATATCCGACTTCAAAAATCGTAAAACTCATTCGATTTGTTATTGAAGCGTCGCGTCAACACATAAACCACCGCCTCATAGGTGGCCATCATGATTGCCGTGTTGGGTATCTGTCGCACCAGTTGTGTGGCCAGGCCTCTGTATCGGATAAAACAGAAGAAGAGAAACGTGAGAGATTCAATTAGTTAATTCAAACATTTAGCAGTTATTTTAAGTGCTCGTGAACGGTAAATGTTTTCAAACAGCATACATATAATTGTCAATGAAATTAGTTGAAGGTAAACAACCAAAAGATACAAAATACGTCGCAAAATATTCTTGGCTTATTTTATTGGGAAAAATAGCTGGGAACAGAAATCGTGGGTGGTTCGTTATAATACCAAATTAGCAAGAACCAAAATAGAGAGTGCGTAGAAAGTATTTAGCTTTATTTATAAAAAATATATGCGCTGCTCAAGGCCCCATCCATATCGTATGAAAATTAGGAGTTAAGGTGTTAAAAATTATTTTCGTCTATGATAGATATGAATTCACCATATTTTAATATTCAAATGTCATACGTCATCTGGGGATCCCTTAAGTCAATCTAATACAACTGGGTGTTAATCAGCGATCAACAGGTGAAAAAGTTATCAATTGGATTTGCAGGTAATTTAAACATGATCTTATATAACTTATATTCATTTATATGTATTATGATTTATTTCCGTCTATGATAGATACGAATTCCCCATATTTTAATATTCAAATGTCATATGCCATGGTGGGATCCCTCAAGTCAATCTAATACAACTGGGTGGTAATCAGCGATCAATAGGTTAACAAAGTTATCAATTTGATTTGAGGGTAATTTATACATGATCATATATAACTTATAGGCATTTATATATATATATATATACTACACACACCTGTAAAGTCCAGCGCGTCCCTCTTCCTTCCAGACGGTGTGTAACGTTTGCCAGAACGAGTTGTATTTGTTGCCCTCCTCACGCAGACGCGTTCGTGCCACCTCATGAGGATACGCAATGCAGGAGGCAATCGTCTTGGAAACAGCACCAGCCATCATGAACTCCAAGAAATCACGTGATCCCTTCGTGTCCGTGTGCCTCTGATTACGCTGCTCCAACTGCAACAGAGTGGTAACAATCTGTCAGTTAAGCATATTCACAATTTATTAGTTATTGCTTACCAGTTTGGATTTAATGAACTCATAGATGACAAAGTGCACCATCGTCTCGCAGATGCCAAAATAGCTGGCAGTGATGCCCTTGTAGAAGGCAGCAATGCCTCCTTGAGCATACACCCGCTCAATGCACTGCCGTACAGTCATCTGTACCTTGGAGTTGTAGTCCAGCTGCATTCGCGTCTTCACAAACCAAATCGGATTCGTCGCTGTCGATGAGACGAAGCCGGCGCTGGCAGCGCTCATAATGTGCACGAGCGGTGAATCCCGCTCAATGAATCTGCAAAGATGGGGAAAGCGGAGAGAGTTCATTAGACTCAATTTAAATGCCAAATTGCGTGTCTGTTCTTTTCAAAACACAGCACGAAGTGCAAATTCAAAACGAGATGGGTCGTAATTGAAATAAATATGTATCATTTATATGCTTTGTAATTCTAATTATTATTACGTTTGTTTGAAAAATGTTATATTATTTTCTATCGAAAAGAAAGATGTTGGCAATTAGCTAACTGAACTCAGCTTTTAATTCTTTAAGCTGTTGACTTTTATTTTTACCGTAAATCGATTTGCATCGATATACGAAAAACGGGAGCAGTTATCGATCAAATGATATAAACTTGATCTGCATACGATATATATTAAATTACCAATTTTTAATAGGCTCAATCTCAGTTTTGTACTTACCCTAAACTATTAAGTGAGTTCTTTGTCTGCGAGTAGGTGCAAAAGTAAATGGCACGCGATGGTGCCACGCCCACAAGATTTGGACCGAGTCCTTTGAAAAGTGCTTTGGGACCCTCATTCTGTACAATGTGTCTAGAAGCCAAACAAAAAATGTATATATATATAGAGATATTGTATACGCTTGCTAAGTAAAAGACCAAATAGTACATTTGTATTCAATCCAGTGTTGTAAAATGTTCCAGTTGAATTTTTGTAAATAAAATGTGTTATTTTCAACTCAGAATTTTGCGTTTGTGTTTCCAATTAGAATTGCAGATTGAGTTTTGGGTATTGAAAGGACGCTTGACGTTCAACTGGAAAAACAGTACAGCAATATGGATGCGGTTATGGAAAATACATACACGTTTACATAGCGAAACAGTTAAAACATAAGTTATATAAAAGAGCACAATTGTGAAAAATCGATAATTTGATATCGATAACAAATGAAAAGAGTTATTTGTTTGTTTCACTTACCGCAGGCACTGCATAATGCTCATAGATTTTGTAGTTGTCGATGACATGCCGCAATGTGAAATTGCCATTATCTGTTGGGAATAAAACAAATGTTGCCAAGTCAGTAAAATTGAGGTTAAAGTTGAGCGAGCGATAAAGCAGTTGATGACATATGAGTTTTTCGAATGGCACAAACACACAACAATCAGACACGATAGGGTCAATGATGTGATATTCATGTGATGTTCATGATATGCTGATTGTGATTGTGAGTCAGTGTGTGTGTGTTATATGTGGTTATAAATAATAATAAGAAGTTGGTACTACCCTACGCACACCCCCAATCACCTGTGGCTGTGATCTGTTACGTAATATCGTTGTGCTTAGCTTACGTCGTTGTTCGGGCCGCAGTAGCTCGGTGGCACCACCATTCGCTGGTCCGCCAGCGGACTCAACGATACGTGCCGACGGCGACTGAAACGCCGTTGAGCTCTGTAAACGGGTCTTGACCACCTCCAAGGGGCATGTTACCACAGCGCCAACGGTTCCAGCGGATCTGTAAATCAACGAAAAAACCTTAAAATATTAAACATATATTTGCACTATAGTTGATTAATAGTCATCTTTTTCAATTTGTTTTTGATAAAAATAGAAAATATTAATTATTCTAAAAATATACAACGGTCAAATTTTGCGTTTTATTTGAAAAATTAAAAAAAAATAAACAAAAATGCTTGACTCATTGCCAACGTTTAAAAGCTGAAACTTAAAACAATTTTGGCAATTTAAAAATACCACAATTACAGTAAACCCATCGTTAAGAAGAGCGTAGTGATTGTTATAGAATAAATATTCCAATTTCAAAGAATTTATCTATTTAAAATTAACAAACGAGCAGCTGAAAACCAAAAAACCAATTTAGCAATTAACCATAAATACCAAATACACTCATATATATTTTGGCCTATAACATTTCACTAGGCACTCTGTGCATTCATTTTGATTTTTGTGATTCAAGAGTCGCCGGAAACTGAACAAATACTTAATTTAATTGCAATGTACTCAATTCATTTAAAAATTACTTTCAATTCTGACTCAACACTCAAAGTGGCTGCTGCATTTTATAGATGATATTATTTTTTGGCCACATCCCAATAGCTATTGGTAATTAAATTAGCCCAGACCTTGCCTAATAACAACAAACATATGTGAAAGTTATGTGATAATAGGGAAAAATCCGTATCTTCTAATTCTATATACAAATTGGCGCTTGGACAATGAAAAAAGAAAAAAGCTAATCTATAGTATAGTATATAGTATATATATATAATCTGACAATGGGTTCGCCAAACAAAAGACATCTGTGAGCTTTGCAGGTAAGAAAGCAAAAAGCTTCCTTGTTGCTGATTGTGAGGGGAGGCTCATATATTAATAAACAAAAAAAAATCAGAGCCAAAGTTTGATCGATGGCAAAGCGTCAGCAAACAAAGGAAAGGGAAAACATTTTTTTTTAATGAGTATCACGAAAAGTCACCTTTAATGTCTGACACGATAATTATATATACATAAGTGAATGTACTTCTATATAAGAGGGTGTATAAAATATGTATGTACATATGTACATGGGTTCATATAGCATTGTAGTTGTAGGAGACGAACTATTTTAATACATTTGTCTAGCTAGTTTTGTATCCATGTAAATCTTTTATTCCTTTGATCAACCTCTTCGCATAGTTTGTAATGATTACAATAGAGTCCTTTATTTCTATCACTAAGAATTTAATTTTGAACGTATTTAAACTACATTTGTGTTTTTTTCCTCTTGCAGTTTAGAGACATTAGTTGGTGTATGATTCTTCCAGGCTTATCAAAATTGGGATCCACCAAAGTAATGTTTGCCGGGAGTTTCCAATTTTGATTAAATGAATCAAATTTGAGTTATTGAGTATTGATTATTCTTTCTTATATAGTATATAGTATATCTGATCACTATAACATGAAGCTGTTCGTAGCTTCTCTAGAAAAAACCGATTGTTTTTTGAAAATTATACCTGTCTGTCTGAAACAAGTCGTAGATTTATTCAATGCTTATCAAGCCAATTCATCGTGAACGGCCTGCTCCCCCGGGAATAAATGTGTTTAAATAAAACTAGTAAACAATTTCACTAATCTATTTAAGATTATGACAGGGCCAAGTGTTAACCGGTAAAAACCGGATTTGGGTTTACGCGACATATCTGATAACCTGCGAATAGGAATGAATTACCAGCGGTGCAAACAGCCAGCCGCGTGAGCTTATCAGTCAGTCAGTCAGGCAGTCAGTAGGCCACTTTGTGATTTGACTTTTAGTTTTTAATTATATTCTGTATATACATTTGTAGTCTACATAGGTAGCTTTAATTTCAAATGAAATCTGGTGTGACATAACTGAAGCCGGGCAGAACTGATCACAAATTGAACATGCCACATGTGAACATTTGCATTTGATCGACGTTTCGCACAGTGCATTAAAGTCGCCACACAAACGACAAATCCAACCAATTCATCCAAACAGATGGACAAATAATAGCAATTTATATATACATATATTATGTATATATATATTTGTGTTTATATATATATATATATATATATATATAAAAATATATATATTATATACATTTGACATATTACAAGCAGGAAAGGGACAGTAATTTATTTGTAATTAAATATTTATATGATACCGTGTTTTACAAATTGCTCAATTTGATTTAGGGTTTATTCTGGCAGTTCCATTTAACTAATGGTTACGTTAACAGTTAGGGGAAATTTGATTAGCTATAATAATATTGTTCAAGAATGAACATGAGACGCTGCAAAGCTCAGCTAATTGTTAATGGCAAAATATCATATACAGTCCATTACAGTGCATTAAAATAAGATAAACAAACATCACATTTGTCGAAGAGTGAAGCTCAGCTATTCTAAGAAGAGAAGACCGCACATTGAGTCGCCATACAAACGCTGCAAAGCTCAGCAAGTTTAAGAATAATATAAATAAACATAACATGAGGTCGCCTTACAAGCGGCTTCATATGTATTTAGGTTTAAGATTTTTGTATAAAATAAAGAAATGCTCATCAGAGCGATCAGTTCGATTCTAAACGTCGTCTCATCGTGTTGACTACACCCTATACGTGTTTCACACATTTTGGTCCTTCGAGCCGGATTCAGAGTTCGAAACTAATCGTCGACTCTGATGATATAGATCTACAATAAATGTAGTCTATATAATTTGAACTTCGCGTCGTTTTCAGAGTTCGATTCTAAACGTCGTCTCATCGTGTTGACTACACCCTATACGTGTTTCACACAAATGTTGAATTTGGAATGGTTAGTTCAAAGGATTAGGAATTAAACTGGTATTAACATAATACTTAATATGTTAAAAACAAAATAAATTAAAAATAAGATAAAAGCCGTAAGTGATAACTATTGAATAAACAGTAAAAATCTATCTGTTCCTTGGAATTATTCAACACAATTGTCTTTTTCCATCATGCAAATATAATAATTGGATTTCGCGCCCAAGTTCAACAACACTTTGGTGTGAAATAAGTTGAAAAGAGCTCCACAATCAGCTGTATTGCATGCTATAAAGTAGAAACGTGCCAAGAGATATCCAACCCCCCCCCCCCTCCTTTCTCGTCTCGCGTCTGAAATCTCAGCTGGGAATTGCATTTTGAATGTCGTTGACGTATCAGCGCAAAATCAATGGCCTTTTGGCCATTTTGGGGTTTTTGTTTCTGTTATTTTTGGGTTTTATTGTCTACTACTCGTCCAAATATTTAAAAAAAAAAATCAAGTTTTAGCTGTTTTTTTTTTACTGAAAACACGCGCCAGATAAGAGTGGAAAATTTGGCAGACAGAAATGCAAACGAACTTCGCACCTCGATGCTCGACTCGACAGTTAACTCATTTTTTTTTAATTTTTGTATCTGTATTTTTGTGGTGCGAGTGTCGACGAGTGGTTGTGTGATTGTGGATGTGTCTCTCAGGTATATCTGGTCGCGGTGCGTCATATGCCACCGGCAACTTTTACTCTACGACAAAGTGCGCAAATCTTATCAGAATTCCTTTTTTTTTATGTGGCGTATTGGTTTTGCGAACAAAACTTTTGTTATCAATACAAATTTTTTTTTTGTTAGCTGTTTAGATTACGAAATGAATGGAAAGTTTTGTATACATGAGGGTTTTGTGATTTGTAGGTCAATCGAAAAATACGATAAAGTAAGGTAACTATCAAAGTTGCTTAGAGGTCGATGCATTATCTTAACTAAATTGTTTTATTTATCTGAAAAGAAATACACTCGATTTTAACGTGATTTCCTAATCATTGAACTTGGCACGCGACCTTCTATGATTATATATGCATAAATACAGTTTATATCTTTTGTGAATAGAATCATCTTCTTTTTATCGCCCACATTCTGAATTTGTTTTGATTTGCTTACTGTGCCAAGAGATATACATATAAATTTAAGAAGACGATATATACATATTTATAGTGTCCTCTATGACTGAGATATATATATCGGTACACCCTTGACACACTTTAGTGCCAATTTTCCCATTAGTCACAGGGTAAAGTAAACCGAACGGAAGATTTCTCTATAAATACAAATAATTATTGAATAATTAGGTTTATAACTCGTTTAAAAAAGTGAAGAGCTTAAAGAGCACGAGAAACGGAGATAGCAAGGAGATTACCAAAAATAAGCGTACGTGTTTTAAGACATACCAACGTTTTTCCCAATAAAAACCGTGTCTAAAACAAGAAACGGCTATCTCAGCACACAGAAGATTACATTTCACTTAATATTTAACAAATTCATCGCTTTTTCCCTTAAAAGCTTTATAATATAGTAGTCCAATATTAATTATTTTTTGGAATGGGTGGTGATTTAAGCCGAGTAAATTATTCTTAGAACAACAACGTTTCACCAATCGCCTCTCTGAGAGCTTTATGATTAGTGATTCCATACTGTTGTAGCAAACAGACGAATATATTCCAAGTTCTGTCAAGAAGATGTAAAAACTGTTAGACAGACAGCTAAACAAATATGCCTAATAAGAACTGATGCTGAACAAGAATACATATACTTAACTGAAAGCGATCTTTTTATAAGCGTTACCTACCGCACGAAATAGTAATAATATTTTCCAAAAATTTATAAAGAAGTAATCTAATCCAAAAGCAGCTTTATTTGCCACTAGACAAGGACCATTAAAGAAAGCACTGCATTTTTGGAACCCCTTTCTAGGCATTCTCTTATAATGATAATTGCAACTTGTAGTTGAGTGTTGAAGATGTTTAAAAATAACTTGGCGCGATCTACTTAAACTTATATAAACGTGTTGTGGCATTATTGTTTGTTTTGTTGTGTTTGCTTCACTATATTTTCTGTCCTCACATCAATGTTCCCCGCGCTCTGTCTCTCTTTCTCTCTCTCTCTCTCTCTCTCTCTTTTTTTTATAGAATGTATTTAATTAGCAAATTGTTATTTTGCCTTCAACCAAGTCAATGTGCCAGAAAGAGTTTGTCTAGTTGGCTAAACCAAAACAAATCGAACGTCAGACCGCATTTGTCTCTTTTCTGCCTCATTTCACAAAAAAAAAACAAAGCTTTGAATAAAAATAAAACAAAAACAACAAAAAGCTCGCTGCGTCTGTTAACCCTTAACATACTATATAAAACTATCAGATTTAAATGAATAATTATTAATGCTCGATTCTATTTGATTAGTTGGAAAACGGAATTTGTCGGATTTTCTCTAAAAAGTTTGCCTTACAATAAGTAAACAATTAATGTGTATATGTAAATGAATCATTTTTAATGCGCAATTATTTCTGGTTAGTTAGAAAGCACAATTTTCAGGTATTCTCTTCAATTTTCACAAATTTTTTAATTTAAATTGGATTACATTGACTGTCAATATATATTCTAAAACATATTCTGAGAATGTCTCTTATACATTTGAGCGACAGTCAATTTCACAATAGTTTCAACTTGAAAAAAAAATATATATAGCATATGCATATAGAAAGTAGGCATTGTGTCATAATCGGTTTGTTTACATTATTTGTAATGATAAACAGTATTATATTTGTATATGTATAATATAGAATACTGCTGCAAGGCTGTTTTATTTTTAATCCTATGCTGAAGACGCGATAGTAACGTGTGTAAATAAGAGATACGATTAGAAAATTTGTAGAATATATTTAAATACGTTTGTATTTATCGCTGTAAATATGTTTTATGTATGTGACACACACATTTAAATAGTACACACAGTACAGGGGGTAATCAGCTCAAGTTGTTTTAAGGTTTGGAGAGGTGGATGACAGTGCAAATATGCAACGTGAGTCCCTTTTTAGTCTTTATTTTATGTACTTTGCTTCTGGTTCAGCTTATAGCTGTTTACACTGGGTACATATGGACTACAGTTATAAATGAATATATATACTGTGTATATGCGAGTGCAAAGTGCGGTTTGCCGGCCGGCAAATTGCATTTTGATTTGGTGTTGTTTACGAAATATTGTAAAAAAAAAAAACCACCGATCTGCACCTACCTCTTACCCCCTCTACTTTGCACAGCCAAAATGAAACAAAACAAAACAAGAAAAAGAAAATTAGATATACTTGCTAGTGAGCGGCATTGAATTTCAGCAATTTCAAAAACAAAACAGAAAAAAACCAGTTGGAGCGCATTCCCAACTGGAATTGCTGGAACGAAAAAGCTGACGCTGAAAATTGAAATGCCACAAGGAGTGCTGTCGCCGTAGGGTGTGTGAAACAAAACAAAAATAAATATCAAGTGAGCGAGTTAAAAATAGAAATCACAACAAGCGACAATAACCACAGCAGCAACAATAACAAGAACACAATCAAAGCTTGTTAAAGTTTTAATGAACTACGTCTCTGTTTCTCTCTCTCCCACACATTTAAATTTATCACGATTTCAAACTCAATCAATTCCAATAAATGCAATGCATTTGTTATATATTCTTCCAAGAACTAATACACTGGAAAGTAAGTTAGAATTTGAGTGCAAATCTGCTGCAATGTGTGTGTGCGAGAGAGAGAAAGAGCGTTTGTGTTTCGGCTTCATCTTTTTTTTACTATGCTTTTTGTTTAATTGTGCATGTTTTTTTTTGTGATTAAATTGACAACTTTGTGTGACGTTTATCTCGAAAATTTATTTGCGCCCGCCGCGTTTAAAAATAAATCGCACACGTGAAGTATGCATGATAATTGTTAAGCATGCGTGTGTGTTTGTTTGTGTGCATTTGTATGCAAATACGTTTTTTTTGTTACTTTGCTTTTCAATCAAATATTTCTTCCATTCTTTAATTCGGTATTTAATATATTTATTTTTTTTTGCCCACCTGCCAACTTTTCCGATATGCGGGTCAATTGTTGTTGGCCAACTAAATCGAAATTGCGTCGTTGCTATTGCTTTTTTTCACAAAACTAAAACCAGTTTTAAGGCGCAATAAACAATAACTGCTGAAAATTTATTTTACTTACCCTCCGGCTAGCAAATGTATCAAAGTTTCACGATTTTGGGACATAATCAAGTTGATTTTTTATTTGTTGTTTCTACTTTTTTTGTGCGAACGTGAAATGTGATTGGCTAATTAACGCGCACTTGGATGTTGCCCCCCTCCCACAACTACAGCAACAATAAAAAGCAGCAGGCTTTTGGGACGGCGGGTAGCGGCTCTTTTCCCGGCGGCAACGGTGGCCGCAACACCGTAATGGAATTTTTTCTCTGCTTTGTTGTAAATTTAAGTTGTTGTTCTGATTTTGGCGCTTTAGATTTATGGTTCAGGGGTTATTATGCAACTACAACAAATCACACTGATTTCTTATCACAAAATAACAAATCAGAATAATGATGAAACAAAGCAATTATTATTGGTGCAAAAAATTTAATGTGCTTATGCTGACTACTAGTTGATGCAAACTTTTACACTACACGAGAAATTGTTCAATATTTTTGTGGTTTCGGTGAATTGACATATAAGATCGAAGAATAGCACGGCCGTCTTGTTGGATTCACAAAGTAGAACTGTAAGCATTGGCGATGGCCGATATTTGGATATGGCACTTCAGTGTGCCATCGATACGTTAGCATATCGCTCAGGATACGTTCGATAGTTGACATGTGGTAGTTTGGGCTGTGATTTTAGTCTTCGAAAAATGCTGTCACACTTTCAGCATTTGAATGAGCTACAATTTAGGCGAATGAACAGTGTTAATCTAAGTCTGATGTGGTTACCCTATTAATACTATGTACAAGAACAGCTTGCCTAAGTTAACTGCACTTTAGGTGTACTTTTTTTTTAAGCTGGTCACACTTTATTAACAGCTGTGAGTTGGATTTGGGCGCTCAATTTGATATTAGACTGCTATTAACAGTTGTTGAACTGGCTGTATAACGTCTGCTTAAGTGGTGTTGTGCTGTTATTAACAGTTGTTGAACTTGTATCTACATACTGTTTAACATCGTAATTAAAACGTTCCCTTGAAAAAACTTCCGATGTTTGTTTTATTTTAAGGAAAATTAATTTTTGTGATGCAAATTACGACGAAATTAAGTTCTCTTCAACTATTAATGTAGTAAAGCATTACACCAAATTGGGCTCAAATATGAAGATATCTATATGTACTAATAATAATATTTTATTGAATATTTTATTGAGTCCGCTTTCGTATAAATATTATATGCTTTTCTATACTTTATGCTAGCGCTTAAATTGTTTGTTGGCCATATTGGCCCTGCGTCATTTAATAAACATGTCCCCGATTGCAAATGAAAATAACTTTAATTGTCAACTGGCGAGTCAAGGTCAATATTTGTTTTTGTTATTCTTGTTCTTTGCTCGCTGCTGTCTTCGCCACGTGTTTGAATGGCACAGTGTCCCCAAAGTGTGTGCAGCTGTCGGCAATGTCAATTGCTTTTAGATATTGTTTAAACAACTAAATAAAATAAATACACTTAGAAAAATAAATCGTGCTTGAAATTAGTAAAGCACTATAAAATTAAAATATCTTTACAAAATATATAGTTTTCCTATTTTTCTTGTTTCCTCAGATAGTCTTCATATAATAATGTTTTCTTAAAAATAGAAATAAAATTTATCATTGTAAAATTTAGAAATGCTTGTCGCGAAATTGACAACTCCAAAAATATTTTGTGTTATACAGAAAATTTTTTCGAAAAATGAGACATGCTAAGCTTAGTTTTTCAATGCATCAATGCATAAGCATCATATTTTTTATTTAAGTTGCGTATTTTTGTTCGAGTGTATGTAGATTATTTGCTTGTGCATTGCAGATAGCATCTACATCTGGCCAAAACAATGCGGTTTTCTTTTATTGTACATATTTGATTTATGCATATATATATTTATATATATATATATATATATATATATATCATACACCTATTTACTTTAAATACTATGTGGAGAAAATTAAACAATATAGCCAATGCATGCGATATAAATTAAAATGCGACTGCAGTTTGACCCTGACATTAAGCACACTTTATTTACCCCTCTTAACAAAAAAGGTAACAAAAAAAAACACGTGCCAGTCATGCACGTTTGACCATATAAAAGCATTTCAATTCGGAGTCCCCAAGCACTCGCCTAAAACAAGAGGCGACTTCTTCTGTCCCGGCCCCTGACACAATCCGCCTTCGTTTCATCGTTCGACATACAACGTTACGTATGAGTAATCCATGTGAAATAGCTGCTAAAGCTAATTAAAGGCCATCCAGCCAAGCGTCGGGGCTAAACTCCATGGCACGACCTTGGCGTCGCCAACTTGATGTTAAGTGCCCTTTACCCTAAACTAGCCCCTATATAAATATATATATATGTACAAATATAGTTTAGCATTATGCCGTTTGTCAAATGACACAACTGATGACCGTTTGTGCATTGTGTAAGGCTAAGTCCCCAGGATACCCATTAATTAAAATAAATCATGTGCTATTATAATCATTAAAATTTAATAAAATAGTCTAGTATATTCACATCTCAATCTTATTTGTATTATTATTTTTATAATAAGAGCCAAAGTTTTTACCCTATGCATAAAATATCGTTTTGCAACTCTACCAAGTTCTTCAAACTTTCATTATACGCTACAGGGTATTTTATAGTCGTGCATATGCGACACGCAAGCGCTTTCTGGTTTTTGGCTGACCTTACGACAAAGTCTTTTATAAAATTGGCAAAGCTTTTAATAACCAAATGGCGCACATAAATTTCGACCCATTTTATAGTTTTTAAGTTACAGTTACAGTTTTGAGTCGAAGGAGGAGCAAAACTTTAATAAGCCGAAGGACACAAAGGACACGAGTGTACGCAAATGCCAAACACCTGATAAAATGCTATACATAACGCAAAATTGTTTGTTGTTTTATTTGGTTCATAGTTTTGTTTCTGTAGTTTTTTTTTATGACTAAAGTTTCCTTGGAAATGAGCGTATGGAATAACGATTCATGTATCTATTATAAATACCACACCAATCCAAACACACACACACACAAACACAGTCGGCGATCAACACCACGCTTAGTGCGAACTGTCAGCAGAAAATTTGTTGTAAAACTCAAGGAATGTAATGGTGCAAGGGGAGGGGCAGGGGCATGGGCACACTGTGCTACTGGCTGGCGTCATTTTTGCTTTGCGTGCTGTGTGGGGATTGCGTGATTCATGCTGATGCATGCCAAACTTATTTCCCCAACTCCCAAAACTAGAGATGAGTGTAAGAAACATATTTTTTAATGAGAAGTAAGTAAAAGTAAAAAAAGAAAACTAAAATAAGATAAAATAATTTTATAAATAAAAATTAAAATAAATGTCAATTAACACAAATTTTTAATTTCATTTTATTTATATTATTCCATGCATTATTTTTATTACTAAAAATTGTATGATTATTATTATCAATTGTTGCTTATACGATATATGCAAATGGCGTGACTAGCTCGTGTCAGGCACGTGTCACGTTCTCATCTCAACTGCAGTGCATCATCACTCAACGCTTTGGCGCGTCTGTCTGTCCATTTTAATTACTGGAACTGAAACTCGAACGAGTAACTGGCAACTGTAACTCGAATTTTAGTTTTGAATGTCACCACTTGACGCCAATAAAAATGTCGATTCGGGCACGCACATATACACACACACACAAAGAGCAGGCCAACAGGACAACAACGGCGACCTTGAGCATGCTACCTCGCCTCCTTTAAATATTCACCTCTAAAAAGAAAATGGCGATTAAAATGTTTTCGGCAACCTCACAGCTGTGCGGCATAAACAAATCAAATGAGCATGAGCATAAAACGGACTAAGAGAGGGGCAGGGAGTTTGCTACACATTCACTCTCATTCATTCTCTCTCTATCTTTCCAACGCCGGCGACACGTGCACGTCGGCATGGCGGCGCTACGTGGCGTATACATATTGCGCGGACGCTGCGGCCATTTTGCCAAAATGTGTTTTGGTAACACATGTAGAAACTGCTGCCGATGTTATTGTTGCTGTTAATGGCAATGTTGTTGTTGCTGTTATTACCGCTGCTATCGCTGCTATACCTTGTACAGTTGCGCTAAGCGCAGCGCAGCACAGCTAAATAAAAGAAAAAAAGAAAGCGAGACTCCCTAAAACCCACAACACGAAGGACTCGTAAAGGGGGTTAGAGTTGACGACTTCACTCGCTGCTCGCTGCTTACTGCATGCAGCAAAGCCAACAAACCCACTCACACGCTCTCTCTCGCTCTTTCTCTGCATCTCTCTGTTAAAGAGAACGCAGCGAGAGAGCGAATGTGAACAACTGGCACAAACAACGAGAGCAGCTGAGTTGTGATGCGGTGGGCAACATGTGAGCGCAAAAATACTAACACAAGTGCAATAGGCATATAAATGTGATGCTAACATGCAAAAAAAAAAATTACGGCACAGGGCAGTGAATATTTTATGCCCTTTTCGAAATGTTAATTCAATGGAAAATTTTATTATTTATACGATTAGCTTTTTGAAACCTAAACATATTTAGGTTATAGTTCATTTTATTACAAAGCAAAATAACGCGATAGAATTTAGGAAAAAACTCCCAAAAAGTATGCAATAGTAAATATTGCAACCTTTTTTTGCTTCGTGAAAACTAACCACCGTTCTTTGAAAATTGCAAAGCTGACTCAGGGAGGAAAAACCGCATTTATTACTACTAAGGGTTGTGGCCAGTTGTCAATTCGTGTGAGCGTAGCAAACAAAGCGACAAAGTCGAAACGATTCAGGCGAGGGTAAAAAAACGAGCAACGAGGACGAGAACGCAAACGGAGAGTCGAGAGCAACAACAACAAAGATGTCGGCAACACACGACGACGTTGCCACGTTGCAGTGCCGATTCGTACACACACACAGAATTATAGAAACTTGTGGCAACATCTGGTGGTGCTCCTTGGATTCAGAATCAATTCGTTGTCGTCAGTCAGTCAGATTAGTTCGGTATCTTTGCGAATTCAAAGCAAACAACTTCCAAGGCGCAGCAGCCACACAAGCCATCCACACCAGCAACAACGAATTGAAACGCACTGCAAAATAAAAATATATAATAGCAAAATAAAACAACACCAGCACGCAGAACAAACCAAAGGAGAATAAATCAAGGCACAATAATTATTTTTTTTATTGCAAAAACAAATTCTATTTCTCAACAAACGCAACTTGTATGTGGGTGTGTGTTTGTGTGTGCTTGCAAGCGTGCGTGTGTGTGTGTGCCGTTTGTGTGTCCAAGTAGCGCGTCCTTGGGACTGGCACTAACAAAATTACGGTTACCAAAAAATCAGGCGCCGCACAAGGAAATAAAACATATGCAGCACAAACAGCAACAACAGTAAGAGTAATCAGGAATCCAGGCCAACAAAATCAACAGAAGAAAATCAATTTTGTCAAAAATACATAAAGTGGAATAGCGAAAACAAGTGAAAACAGAAAGCAGGAAGAAAGAAGTACGTGCAAAAATAAAAGTAGAAGAACCAGCATAAGACGAAGAAGGAGAAGAGGAAGAACTATAATCTATAGCATTACCATCGCCAACTAACTGCACATTGTCTCCTCTCAGCCGCAATGCTGGACTAGCACACGGCCGTTGTTGTATCTCTGACGAAGAGAACACACACGCAATAAACCAAAAACAACAACCACAATCGAAAACAATAAGCAGAATTTAGGGCTTGCCTGGCTGGGTTAGGCCTGTCTGTGGAGGAGGTGCAACGGGGGCAGCAAAAAGAACAACAACAACAGCAGCAGCAGCAAAACTACAGTACTCCAATATATATATATATATATATATATATAGATATAATTATATCTATATAGACACACACTCACAGTTACATACTTCAATCGTGTTGCAACACTGGAAAGTGCAATCATCCGCGTGGCTCTTTAACTCTCTGCGCAGCCTGCCGCAAACATCCTCCATTCATAAAGGCCTAACCAAAAAAATAAAAATAATAAAGAAAAATTGAACAACGCGCTGAAAATAAACACAATTTACAATTTAAAAATTTACTAAAAAATATATATAAATATATACATGTATATATATATATATATAAATATATATATATATATATAAATATCAAAGGCCTCAAACGAAATTTTTAACTTAACTAAAAGCACCCAATTTTAATACAAACAACAATTATATAAATAAAGAGCATCTGTGATTCGCATATAAAAAAGCAAAAAAATAAACAATTTATTTTCATACTGCACGTTTTTTTCAAAAACAAGAAAATAATAATAATAAATATATAACAAAAGGAAATTTATTTAATAACTACAAATTAAAAAATACATTTCGTTTGCCATCAAATAGAAAAGAAATCATAAAAACAAATATAAATATAAATATAAATAAGCAAGCCGCAGATTCGGAAGTTTGGCTTTTTAGGCATTGGCAACAACCGCAACCAACTGCGGCAACAACAACACGAACACCAGCAACAACAGCAGCATCAGCAACTACAAAAAATTCAAACAAGGTCAACGGATTTAATATTTTTGTAAGTTCTTTCTCATCATATTTGCATTTACATTTGATTTTCTTATCTTTTGCATTTCTTTTTAATTGTGGCATGCAAAAACATTGAAAACATGTGCATGTCAATTAAACACCGATTCGAGATTTGTGTTTTCTTTCTGCTTTCGCCCATAAACATATTTCTATATCGAGTGTATAGCAGATGAAAATAGATACAATTAAAAATCCGAAGTCTGAATACACTTTAGTCGCACTTTTGCATAAATCTGAATGCCCAGAAATCGAAAATGAGCAACAGTTGGTTGACGATATTTATTTTAGGAGGGATTTATTAAAATTCTGCATAGTTTTTTTTTTACTTTTTTTTAAGTTTAGAAATTTCTTGAAAATTATAGCAAGAAATTGCGAGGATTTTTTAAATTATTTGTATATGGAAAGTAATGTAAACAGATTTTATTAGGGATGTTAGTTAATTTAATTAAAATATTCCCTTGATTTTTTGTTTTATTCACTAATTTGAATTTTAAATGCTGGTAAAGTTGGAAATTATTTAAAATTTCATTTCAAGCATTTTCAAAGAAGTATTAAGACTCAATAGATAGAATTGTTTGTATATGGAAAGTTGAAATCTTGAGTTTCTCATATCAAGGCGGCAGTTGAAAACAGCCTGAAAGTATACTATACCAAGACCAGCAAATCAAGTTTGCTCAATAAAGTTGTTTGTAGTTAAAAGATATATATATAGATTTGCAAATATTTAAATAATTTTATATAACTTTGCACGATTTAGTTAGGGTATTAGAAATGAACGCATCGTGCAGTGCACGGCTATAATTTGGGTAAAAACAGAAATTAATTGGTTAGCAAGTGCGGCGCGCACAGCGGTGGTAAGGCGAAGGTGGCACGGGGCATCAATGGGCATGGGCATGGGCATGGTCATGGGCATGGTCATGGGCGTGGGCATGGGCATGGGAATAAGAGGCATGCGGTTATGGTTAGATGGCAATGTTAACGGCATGGAAATATCTGTAAATCGAAATCGCAATTTGTCTGGCTGGCGACGCGCATCTTGTTGTTGTTGTTGTAGTTTTTGCAGTGCCCCGGGTGCCGCTGTTTGAAATGTCAACGGTATTTTTATCAGCTAAGTAAGTGAAAACATAAAGTATGACAGAAGAATGTCTGGTGTCTGCTTACAATGCATTTGCATTCGAGCTCCAGCCCTCTAATTCCCACTCTCTCTCTTTCTCTCTCTCTCTCTCTCTCTGTCTGTGTCATATTCTGTTTAGCTACCTGCAGTTAGATTAGCAAAGCTTAATATTGATTTTGTACATTATGACCAATACACAAGTCCTCTTGTGATTCATTCCTGTCTCGCCGGATGTGCAAGTGTGCGCAGTGACATCTTGTCCTGCAGCTGCGTATCCCTAAAGCCATCAAACCCACACACTCTCTTTTGTCGCAATACGTACACCGAAAGTAAAATCTAGAGGCTTTGTTTAATCGGGCAGGCAGTTTGTGGTAAGAACCCAGTTTAAACTGACAGATTTTAATACATAATTTGGAAAGCTATTTAAATTAGCCAGATTCCCTGGTATTAAAAAGTATTTTATTAGTTGATTTCGGAAAAAAATCGTACAATTAAAGCTTTCACTCTTTTTTTGTAATTAAAAAATGTTTTTTGTATCAATCAAATCTTATTTTTTTTAATTTTTACTAAAAATATAAATTATATTGTTTAATCTGAAGAGATTTTTACTATTTAAATTTATCTAAGTATATTTTTACTTATTTTTAAATAATCTAGCACACATAATCAAAAAATTCGTGCTTAAGTGCGTAAGATTTCAATCGAAAAATAACTGTATATGATTTTCAGATTATTAAGTCATCAAGAAACAACCACATATACAAATAATTTTAGCTACAAATTATAGCAACCATATAATCTTATATAACACTGCTGTGTATGTTCATATGAAAGCATGTACAGGACTAATTTGCAACACAACTGAGCAATGTGGCATTAGCAAATACATATTTGCGTTGTTGGGGCGTTTGTTGGCTTCGACACAAATAGCTGTTATAAATAGTCATAGTAACCCAGTTAAACAAAATACATGCTGCGAATAATAATATTCGCCGCATTTAGTCAATCTATCACATCGTCAATCAGTCAAGTAGTCAAGCCAAGCCAGACACAAAAACAGACAAAATGGTAAAATAAAATTCGACTGTCGATTCACAGAAATGTTGGCAGGATGATTTTTTTTTTTTTTTTTGTTTTATGATTGAACTCCACACTTTATTTATGATTGATTACGGCAAGTTTCTTTTACGAACATTTTTATTTGACAAAATTGAATTAGGGAATTTTTTTGCATAATACTTAATACACAGTACAGTTTTCAGAGTTTTAAGTCTTGAAACATGATAGTTTAATTTAAGAATTGGTAGCCATACATGGTATTTTTACGTCAGCGAAAAATTTTAAATGTGACTTTATTCCACAGAGTAAAGCAAAGTGAAAGCGGAATTTTGTATTCAATTCTGGAATTCGAAATCTTGACATTTAATAGAAAATCCAGCAAATTATGTTCAATAAATGTTAAATGTAGAATTATTCAAGAAACAAAATGACAGAGCTGTGAACATTTTAAAGTATTCCATTATATTTGTGATGAATGTCTACGTGGTGTGTCTTAAGTTGCCATTAAATTCATCTAAATTAAAAGAAACTATTTACTTGGGGAAACGGCTTATTACTTAAGCTTAAAATGACTTGCAAATTGGCTCAATAACGGATGTAGCCCCATAAATATAAATAATTCCAAAATTCAATGGAGACCTGCAACGGCTTTCAGCACACACACATAATATTAGCCAAAATGACAACAAACAACATCATTATTATCTTCATCCTCATCATCATCATTGTGGTTGTCATCAGAATTTGCTTGATTTTTTTATTGCACACACATTTTTGCATTTTTTTTTTTTGTCACCAGCAATTTTTTTGGCCTTGACAGAGGCCAAAACGTGACTATTACACAAGGAAGATGTGTGGATGTGTTAAGAGCACCGGGGGAGGGGACATACAAAAATAAAAATCCATTGCACTCATACTTTGCCAGCATTTTTAGAACATTAAGTGATGCAAAATTATGAATGTAGGCTCTTGGGGCCTGAAATAATCCCATGCATTTGCAGTTGCTTAAATCGGATGAGTAATTTACATTAAATATGCATCAATTATTGCGAATTTCATTTGCAATTCACTATAGACTAAGCAGTGTATATTAAATATTAATATTAAATATATTTAACAGCAACAAATTTAAATCACATATTTTATAAGAAACAATGAACAGACTCTTTGCTCAACTGCTCTTTTCTTTTGTGAATTTATCTTTTGCAGAAATGGAAATCATTCCTGAAGGTAGACACTTTCGTTTGGTGCATGAATCAGAGCTTCCAGAAATTTTGGTAACTTTAGAACGCTATCTGCCGGAATCATTAAAGGTATGTGTGCATCTGGTATAATCCTAGATCCTAACCTATCCGATAACTGCTGCCACTTGAAGTGTGCATAAATATTGTGCTCTACAGTCGCATGCTATTGAGATTGCTATTCGCTTTCTCTTCACTGACACGCCCCCTTTAGCAACAATTACCCATTCAAGCGCCTCGGGTGAGGGGTTTGGGGTGTGTGCGGGAAGTGGTGTTATTTACCCAGGGCCAACTACTACCGGTAGACCGCATAGACATGCAATCTGAGCGACCCATCGCTGATTGTTGACCTCTTTTCTACTCATTTCAATTTTTAATGGTCTACCCCCGCACCACCCTCCCCGTCCACCTACCGCCACGCCATTCCAGACGACATCACGTGGCCAAGTTTGCCTTGTGCCTTGCACTCGTTTGAGGAGTGAGTGAGGCAGAAAGGGATAGAGATAGAGAGAGTAAATTTTAATGTTGCTTAAAGTTTCGAATTTTATGCAACATTTTATTGGGGCGCGCTTAACACGACACACTTTGGGGCTGGGCAAATAATTTAGTGTTATAGAGGTGTATACCAATCTTAAGTTGGCCAAATAGATTACAAATTATTAAGGAAACATGGCTGTAGCCCAACTAGAGGTAGTGGGTGAGCGTGCTAGCTACCCTCCATACATGAAAAACTTAACCTAAAGTGGTTTGTATATGATATAATTACAATTCCAACTACGAAATTTAACACCCACTTCGCACACTTCTGGCTACGCCCATGTTAATTCAGCTGACCTTGATAAGCATAATCAGTATACTGATAATTTTCTAACCATATGGCTGCCAATATACCCTGAACCCACTTAAAATGAGTTAGAAGAGTACAATGAAACTGTTGAAAAGTGTGTAACAGACAAAAGGGAGTAACTCTGGTCCAATTGGGTATATATATTCTTAATCCGGATCAATAGAATTAACCATGTCCGCCCATCTGCTATACGTTTCTAATCTAATCTAATCTAATACCTTAAAATAATATTGATTAATTGCGAAGCAAGGAAGCAGTCTTATATTACCATAATATTTATTATTGTTTATTAACAATAAATTTGTAATATTTGCAGTTTCATCAAACCATTAAAACGTACCTGTATGATCGTATTTGGGATTTTAAATTTTATGTTGCTAAAGATTGGCCCGAAAAACCAATAATACTCCATTTTCCAGGATGCACGCTTACGGTAAGATCAATTCCTTTTCTCCTAACCATATTTTGATAGTTTAATAAAAATTGTGTTTTTTGTGTATTTGATAGCCGCACAACAATATATACCAAACATTTGGCATATTTTGTCCATCCGCACAAATCGAACATGTCGATCTGATGCGCACCGAAGATGTACTTATAAATTGGCAGAAGCCTTTGTACCTGAACTTTACGCACATCGCTATTATGAATCGCCTGGATGATTTCTATTCGAAAATGGGTCTGATGGAGCGACTAAGTGGTGATATCTATGTGTGCAACAAACTCAATACGGAACTGGAGCTAGACCCATTGCCAGACGATGCGGAGATGCGACTGCTGACATTAGATAACGTTCAGGGCATACACGATCTATATCCGGCCAATGAGATTGAATGTGTCAAGCTATTTGATATACTCGTTCGTGTCCTGCCCGGTCTGGGTATCTTTCGCAAGGATACCAACGAGCTGGCCGCATGGATGGTCCATTCATACTATGGCGCTATGTTCTCGATGCAAACACGTCCAGATTATCGGCGCATGGGGTAAGAGAAAGTTCAAGTTTTAGCTACATTTTAATACAAAAGCCGCGAAAGTCAATTTCAATACTTGATTCTGAACTTAGGGAAGGATTAGAAATGCATTTGTTAATAATAGAAAATATTAAAACACTATTTTTTTTGGATTATTGATTTAGGTGCACCTTTGCTAATTTTATAACATTTTTCTTTTATAAATAATATAAATTTCTAGTCTGTTTCGTTTTGTTCAGTAGGCAGCTGTCTATAATTAATTAAATTGTCTGATTCATATTGCAGTTATGGCATTCGTCTGGCCAAGGCATTGACTCAGCTCGTGATCGAGCGGGGATATACACCCTTCGTTGTGATACGTCCACAGAACGATGCATCCCGTAATCTGTATACGAAACTGGGCTACGAGAAGGCATACGAGACATGCCGGGTGCGTATGACACCGGATTGCTATGAGGATAGCACCGTTGGCACCATTGCCAACACATCGTATGCCAAGTTTCCGCCACTACCTCAGGGCGAGTGTGTTGTTGTCAATGTTGTTGTCGCAATGCGGAAGCATGTGCCCGGCGAGAGCCAGACGGTGGACGATGAGGGCATCGAGGATATGTTGGCTGACAAATGTGATATCAGCAACGAAGAGGCTAGAGAGCGTAAGACAACAACTGATGAGGGCATCGGGGAGGATAAGTAGATGTTGGCTCCAAGAGCCATCAAATCAGAGAGGTACAGATTGAATTTGGAAGCGCTACACATACATATAGACATGCATAGATTACACACACACAAACACACACACACACACTAGCTCACAAACACCAGCTCACACGCCCAAAGATGCATGTTAATATGTATGTTGTAAGTTGTAAACACCTAGAACTAGGCACACCTTTTAGGAGGAGGAGGGGAGAAGTGGAACTATACTATTCCTTTGTAGTATGGCTCAAAACTCGATTGCCGCACGTCGATTGAACTTATTCATATAAGAAGAAAAACAAAACAACAAAAAAACATAGCAAGGCACAAGTGGCGTTAATTTTTTAACAATTATATAAAACAAAAAAATATATATATAAAAGTATATCTACATAGTATTTACATATATGTATGTACGAGTATATTTATAGATGGTATATGAAGCTTCCTCACACACTCACACACACAAACAACACAAAAAAATAAACGCAGCGTGTTTTCAAAAACGAAAAAATTGCTAAAATCGAATGATGAATGTTAGTCAAAAATTATTTATTTTATATACATAACGAACTAAACAAAAAAAAAAAACAAGAACAAAAACATAAACGGAAACAGAAAAAAGACAGAGGAAAACAACGTAAAAGGTATTTAACAATAATTAATGGAACACGCTGTTTAGGATGGTCCGATTTTTAAAAATTTAACAGAATGAAAACTTTTTAATTTTTTGCTAAAAATGCTTTTACAAAAATTAAATCCAACAACAATTGTAATGAAAAAGGCTCGGTGCGAACAACAGGAGCGTATAAATTTACTATTAAAAACTATTACACATTAAAAGAAAACATATATATATATATACATATATATATATATATATATATTAACTCTATATATCAAATTGTTAAAGAATTAACACAAAACTCACACACAAAACTCTTATACTTCTCTCTGGCTCCACGCAAACTCAGAACAGGTAATTAACAAATTTTGAAATATAAAAACGGTTTTGGTACCAAACATATATAGATATATATATATTTTATGATATGGGCCATGCGCTCAAAAGCCTTCACATTTCTAAGCTAATTTCTCTGCAAAGAAACTAATTTTCCACAATCCATACACACATATATATATATATATCTTAGCCATGGCCCATGTGGCGAAATAATGCTTTGATTTTTAAAGTATGTTCTTGTACTAACTACATTTGGATTTATAGGCTTTTTTCAAATTTATATATACCCAATGGCAAAAAAAAAAATCATAAAACCAAAAAAAAAAATACGACAAAAAAAAAACAAATATATATTTTATTATTATGAAATTTTATTAAAACTATGCAAACGAGTACTCCAATGATTTTTGCTCCTACATAAAACCAAAAAATAAATAAATAAAAACAGATATGAAAAGAATATTTTTTAGCCGAACTAAAAATCAAACACGCCAAAGATGTCTTCTGCTTTATTTTAAGTACGTACTTACTTACTATGCAAAGGTAACCAAATGGCTAAACTCGCGAAAGATGCAAAATGTGTAAGCCCATTGTTAAAATGCCGATAACCAAATGAAAAATACACAAACAAAAAAACAACTCCTGTTTGCCTTTGCCTATTGAAAAACAATTTCAATTTCCATTATGAAAACTCCAAAAATATATACGCAAGAAAATCAAATTTAAAAATGAAAACGTTATATATTACAACTGCTATAATGTATGTACTCAAACTAAAACAAAAAAAAACTAAAAAATAAAAAACTGAAAGAAGCAAAATTAAATAAATAACAATATTGAGACAGCAGAAACATTTCATGTTTATTTTGTATACCAGAAATTTATTACAAATGGATTAAATGCTTGAAATGTAGTTGTGTCAACCCCATAATGAATACATATTCTGATCAGCAACATTAATCGAATCGATAAAGCCATTTTCTTAATTCACTTCATATTTGAAATTTTTATAAATCATATGTATTTCACTTAGTCGAACGTTTTCGCCTTTTTCTCAACATTTTCGCAATATTTTTCAATTGTCATAAAACTCAACATTTTAAAGGTATTCTATAGCTATTAAGTAAAAATATTGACATAAATTTCATAATTTATACAAATTCCATTAGGATTGAAAAATATCTAAAACTCGAGTTTAGGGTATCTACTAGTCAGGCTATCTCTGAACTATGCCATTCGCAATTGGTATCACTGCATTTAGAGATAAAAAGTAGAATTGCGCTCAAAGTTATCTGTTTAAATGTTGATTGCTAATGAAATTTACGTGTACAAACACACAACACTCGCAAAGTTAAACAAACCCAAGAACCTTGTGGCAAAATAAACAAGCTCCTGTTGTCAACTTTTGATGAGCAACTAAAACTAACTAACTTTTTTTGTTATGTCAGAGCCCACAAAAATGCTGAATAGGAAGACACATTTTAGCATAATTTTATAAATTTTAAAAAAGTACTTAGTTAACTTTTAGGAGGTATGTATTTCTGTATAAAGAAGGTCTGCAGTACGTACATTGTTTAAAACTAGGCAAACTGGTCAAGGAACCGGAGCACTCTTTAAGTCTGCTCCGTTTGCGCTGTCTTGGCTAACTGCGTCTTCAGATTATTAGCCACATATTCCCAATACTTGCGACGAATGACATCGTGTTTGTTGGCCATATCCAGGCACATTGTGTTCACCTTGTGTGCAGCCTCGCCGGCACTGGGATCTTGCAACGCCTTCTCCTGGTATAGATCAATCAGGAATGCCATTAAATAAGGGGAACGATTTCCGGCATTGTACAATCCCTCGCTGAACGCCACCACTTCTGAACTGCTACTCAGTTGCCCACTCTGGCTTTGACGCAGCACACCCACCAAGTAGTTCCAGGGGCTTTCGTTGTTTTTAATCACACGTATGCGATCCATAGCGTAGGTTAGTTCACGTGCCACCACCTCCGGCGTAAAGCCGATATGTTTGATCACAAAGAAGCGCTGATTCCAGGCCGAATTGTTGCGCGGATCCTCGCAAATCAAACGATCGACAAAGTACAGCTCGTCATCGTACAGACTGTTGGTGCAGATATAGTAAATAAAAGTTTAAGTTTAAATCTTTTTTACATATAGTTCATACTTGAAGGTGCGTATGGCCCACTGGCGATGCTGCCAGGCATGATAGTTCTTCGCATTGCCATCGTTGTCCAGGGCATTTTGTGTCAGTTCCAGCTCGAACTGGGCATTGTTCATCATTTCGACGATGACACGTCTGTGATGCCACACCTGATAGTTCTTCGCATTCTGGCCAATCACCTCCTCCAGATAGTCGAGTTCATGCTGCAGGTTCGCATCCAGTTCACGCAATATGTCACGTCTATATTGCCATACCGTATAATTAGCCGGATTGAGACGCAATGCTTCGGTGGTTAAGTCCAAAGCACGTTGCGACTTTTCACCGCGGGCAATAATGGCACGCATATAGTCGAACACCTCACGAACTGAACAATAAGAGTTGCCGAATAAAAGCATGCCAGTTAAAATCGGATTTGCTTACATTTTGGCCGATATGATATGGCAACAATGGGATTGGGACCATCGTCTTGGGACAGTGGCGTCACATCAGCCCAAACGGCACGTTCGCTATATGGCACCCATTCGGCGTGCAGATATTCCTCATCCGAACTATCGCTCATTTTTCAGGTGTGTACGCACAACTCAACGGAATACACCAAAATGATGATAGATTAGTCAGCAGTCAGCTAGTTAAAATTCTCCGTCAAAACGCAGCCAAGCAGCATTCAAGCCTTCGAAAATTTAACAGCTGATTCACGTGCCAATCAGCGTAAAGCACCTCACTTTGCCATTCACAGCGAAGGTGTAGCATTTTTAAAGTATTTAATGTTTGCACTGTTTAAAGTTGAAATCAAAACCAAATAAAAAAATGAACATAATTTTTGCTTTGACTTATACTTTATATTATATCACACTGTCATCCACAGTGCATCTTTTTGCTATGTTGTAATGTAATTACAAAAACACAGTTCTTGCTTGACATACTCTTAATCCTAATCTACATCTATAAATATGAATCCACCGAAATGTAAAACTCTTTAATTTAAGTACAGTTGAACAATGAATGCAAGAGTAAAATGCATAATATGGGTAGATTTTGTGTAGGGGAAGGGGAGGTGGGTGTATCGTTTCAATGTTTAATTTGAACAGATATTGGAATATTGATGTAGACAATTGTTTGTATACCTATATATACATATAAACAGCTACATTTTTGATCTGTTCCTAGAACATAGGCTCGTTTTCTATTTTAACATCGCACTCAATTATGGAACTGCGAGCTAAAAATGCATTGGCCGCTTGCAATGTGCTGGACAGCTTATATCTGGTTGAATCTGGCTCCTGATCACGACTATGTTTATGGTTTGGTGCTTGTGCTGGTGCTGGGGCTGGGATTAGTCTTGGCATCGCTATTGCAGCCGTTGCAATCGGTTGCCTCTCCGGCTGATTAAGGTCCATAAGTAATCGTGTAACTTCCATGCGGAACTTCATGTTATTCATCGGAGTCAACATCTTCACATGTGGCAGCAGGCTGACGAGAAAACTACGATCCGGATCAGCAGAGATAGCTGATTCGGACTCGGAGGCAGGCAGTGGTGACACTTTAAGGCTTGTCTCATGACCACGACTATTTTGGTTATCAGTTGAGGAAGAGGTCTGGCGACGACGCGCCCGCTTTGTCGGTGGAATTTTAGGCAATATGGGTGACAGCAATCTGGTCGATGTTTCCACAGCCGATCTGTTATTGGGCATTGAATGATCGATATGTCTGTTAATTACACGCACTTCCGAAGTGGAATCGTTGGCATGCAGCTCTGAAGGCTCCCCTTTGAATATATCACCCATTATCTCAAAATCAAACGAATCATCATCGTCCACATCAATGACAAAGGAATCGAGATTATTTTGTTCCTGCTCGCCACTAATCTGGTCGATATCAAAGGGTTGCGGCTTAAAAGGGACCAAATTGTCCGGATCGAAAATGTTGCGCATAAACTCCATGGAACGAAAATACGGCCAATTTGAGTTCTCATTGAGCCGTTTCTGTATTTTACGTATCTCGCATCGATAGCTGTCCCGTAATCCCTTAAAGCGTTTCTTACACACCAACACTGAAAAGAATAAACACAAATTGTTGTTTATTAAACAAATGTGGTTTAATATTGCGGAAGACTCCTCACCGTCTACATTCGTAATGTTCGCCACTTCCTGCCATTGGTTGGGGCTTTTATTTTTGCGATCGATTAGCTGCATTGTTGAATCCCACAGAGCACGACGCTTTTCCACTTCAACGATTAGCTGAAAGTTATCCAATTTCATTGTCAACTTAATCGCTCAATAATTTTTGTATCACGTTTAGACCGAACACCAAAATCTTTTACGACTGATCGAAAATAAGCACTCAAAATGCGGCTGCCGATTTTGCCGGGCAAAATTACGCGCTCATCCAGGTTTCATGCATGTACAAATTAGCAGCAACAATGTATAAACATTAGTGATGTCAGACAATCATTTATCGTTATTTGCCAACACTGGCACAAATCAGCTGTGCGACATTCTCGGCTCAAAACTGTGAATCATATTTCGGGGCGAACTGTTAAAACTACCAACGCAAACACAGAGAATAAAAAGCGAGTATTTGACATTCTAACGACAGCCGGCTGTTGAAGAAATCTTGAATTTAATAAGTAAACAAGAATGTTGCAACAAAGTGATGATTGCAAGGATGATGACTTTCCGGCGAATACGTTAGAACACTTTGCCGAATTGGAGCAGGTGCTCCAGTTGATGGACACCATGAAGCCCATACAAGCGACTTCGTTTGAGCGTCAATTTGAGCAATATACGGAACTATTGACGCGCTACCAGGAGCAGCCACATCTGCTCGATCCGCATCTTGAGCTGATGCTCTCACGGCTGTTGCACAAAATACGCCAGGCTAATTTGCCGGCAGGAGAACGTGATGCGGCCTTCAAGTATTTATATATTATTTCAAAAGTGCGCACCTTTAAAGTCCTCGTCAAGTTCATGCCACACGAGCTGACCGATTTGGAGTTTGTGCTGCAACTGCTGAGTCAGCAGGATCCGAAGGAGTTTAGCAATTGGGAGACCCGCTATATGCTGCTCCTCTGGATGTCCATACTGGTGATGAATCCCTTTCATATGTCCCGCTTGGATGCATACGAGACAACAACAATGGCAGCAGCGGCAGCTGCAGCTCCGTCTCTCAACAATTGTGTGGAATTCACTAATCATTCGACCAGCGTTCCACCGACCATAACCAAAATGGAACGCATCTTCGAGCTGTGCAAGCTGTATGCTTCCACGAATGACACCTGCAGCAACATGGCTGCCTATTTATCAGCCAAGTATTTTGTGCGCAGCGACATTAAGGATCTCTACTTAGAGCCATTTCTCGACTGGGTCATTGCACAGCATCAGGCGGACACTCAGCAAGTCAAGTTCGGACAGCTGGCCGCCGTTGCCGCCATCCTAAAGCATGGCAAGCGTGAGGATCTGCTGCCGTATGCCGATAAGCTGTTGCAGTGGATCGTCGCCTGCCCCTACAAGGATGTCAACGATTTTCTCAAATACAAGTATTACATTAAAATTGTGCAGCGACTGGGTCTGGTGCATCTGAAGCCACGCATTGCCAGCTGGCGCTACAAGCGTGGTAAGTAAAATGCAGGATATCTGTCAGTCGATCATACGATTTAAAATGTAAATCTACATCCTCAATAGGCACCCGTTCGTTGGCCACCAACTTAGGTCAGCAGGCCAGCGCTGCTGGGGACTCTAGAGCGGGCAATGCAGATGCAGAAGAAGGCGACGGATCTGGCGGCGAGGAGATTATTGTGCCCGATGCTATTGAGGAGGTGATTGAGGAGCTGCTGCAAGCGTTGCGCAGCGGCAGCAATGATGTACGCTGGAGTGCCGCCAAGGGTTTAGGCCGTGTGACCAATCGGCTGCCCAAGGCACTAGCCGATGAGGTAATTTTCTCACTTATCAGTATACTCAGGCCGTTGGAGCCGCACGAGGCTTGGCACGGCGGCTGCCTGGCCATCGCAGAGCTGGCGAAGCGGGGACTCCTACTACCCTACCGGCTGCACCAGCTGGTGCCGAAGCTGATGGAGGCGCTCTTCTACGACGAGATGAAAGGTTATATGTCCGTGGGCCAGCATATTCGAGATGCCGCCTGCTACATGTGCTGGGCCTTTGCGCGTGCCTACAATCCCGACGACCTGAAACCGTTTGTGCAGCAAATCTCGTCAGGATTGCTAATTGTTGCCGTTTTTGATCGCGAGGTGAATTGTCGACGCGCTGCATCCGCTGCCTTCCAGGAAAGCGTCGGCCGCTTGGGCAATTTTCCCTTTGGCATTGAGATCTCGACCACGACGGATTTTTATTCAGTAGGCATACGCCACAACTCCTACTTGAATATCAGTGATTTTATTGCCCAGTTCGATGCATATCTCCTGCCGCTTATCGATCATCTGGTGCAGCGGAAAGTGGGCCACTGGGACTCGGCGATTCGTGAACTCACCGCCAAAGCGCTTCACAAGCTCACCTATCGTACCCAATACAAGTATATGGACCATGAGGTGATGCCTCAGCTCCTGGCTAAAACCGAGTCAATCGATGTGAACGCTCGTCATGGGAGTGTGCTGGCTCTGGGTGAGATTACGCTAGCGCTGCGTCGTTGTGAAATGGAGGGTCCACTTCCAAACCCACACAAGCCCGACTTTCTATCCGAACAGCGTAAGGTAGAGCTAAATGCTCTGATATACACGTTCCTGGAGCGCGGTTTCTATCGCGGAATGAGCGGCGAATTGATGAAACTCTGCACGACCAGCTTCATACGCAACTGCAGCCTCGCCGAGCTGACAGTCAATGCACAGTGCTTGGGTCAGTTGACTGAGTAATCCCTGTACTTTTTCTAGTTAATAGCACATCCTTATTCCTTCCCTTACAGCCAACTGGCAGGAGGTCATCGACATCTGTCTGGTGACCAAGTCCAGTAATGTACGCGAGTCAGCCGTGGATGCATTTGCGGAGCTTAGCCGCGTCTATTATTGCGAAGAGTCGCGTCATTCTGACAATGAGCTTATCGTTAAGGCCTATTTTCGTGGTGCCGATAACGCTCTGGAGGAGCACATACGCATGGGTTATTTGGCTGCATTGGGCGCGCTGCCAGCATTTGTGATGTGTGCACATTTCAGTGATATCCTGGACAATCTGGTGAAACATGCGTTGATCCCGCAGGTTGCCTACGACGATCACGAGAATGTGCAGACCCACAGATGGAGCGAGGCACGCGCACAAAGTGTACGTGCACTCAGCAAGATGGTGAAATCCGTGGGCTACGTTGGCGAAAAGCATAATTCATTTGAAAATGATGCACATTTCAGAAAAGTGTTGGAATGTCTGCTACTGGCACTGGATGAGTACACGTTGGACAATCGTGGCGACATCGGTGCCTGGGTACGTGAGGCTGCCATGAATGCGCTCTTCGAGCTAATCACCGAGTGTCCCAACTCTATGCATGCCCCTTTTAATGTCCCTAGGATTGTGTTGGGTTTCATGCAGCAGGCAGTGGAAAAGATTGATCGTACACGCGGCTTAGCTGGTCGTCTTTTGTGTCGCCTGATCCATGCCAAGCCAGCCATAAAATTTATCCCTTTGCATGCCCGACTCGTGGAGATTTTTCCAAGCGATGACAAGACTGTGCTGTGGCTCTTTGCCGATCACACATTCCCGCTCTTCTGCGAGCTGCTCTCCTTTCCCACTTTTTCCAAGCGTGTTCTGCTGGGATTAACGGCCAGCATTGGCCAACTAACTGAATCTCTGGTGAGTTGAACTTTTATTAATACTGAACTCGATTTGTAAATGTAATTAATGTGTTTGCAGACCAAACATGCTTCAACTGCACTATTCCAATATTTGCGTGCCCATGTGGAGGATGTGCCACGTCTCTGTGCCGAGATTGTGCAAAAATTTGAGGATCATCTGTTAAACGAGCGTGTAACTTATCCAATGCTCAGTTTCTTGGAGATACTCATCGGTTCGGGCACAATTGATGCAGTGTTGCACGATGTGGACAATCCCTTTGCCGAGGACGCGTATCGTCTGCTCAATCTGGAGGTGAAGGGCTATAAGAAACTGTACAAAACGGCAACCAGTATTAGTACCTTCTGTCAGCTTGTTCAGGTGCCGCGTCTCAGCAAACGCATCCTCTCCAAATTATCCATATTCCTGGGATTGCAGCATGTCCATGTGCGTAAGACGGCTGCCACTAAACTGTATGAAGCTCTTGCATTGCACGGCGATGTCACCGACATACCCGAGGAGAATATGGATGACATACTGGCCCTGCTATCGGAATCTGACTGGACACTGCCACTGGTTGAAATTCGCCCGTTGCGCAATAAACTGTGCCATCTGATGGGCATCAAGCCACCAATTAGTGGCAAACAAGTAGCTGCTGCCACAGCAGATACATAGAAATACAGTCTATCCTATGTTCTCCGACTTAACTGTTAACCCAAAAATGGAAAATATAAAAAACATTTATTTATTGACTTAGCTAACAGCACGTTCGATTTAAACTAAGAGGGCAATTAAACGAACTTAAGCAGGTTGCTATGCAGCCCTGGCGACTGTGGCATTCCGCATGATAGTGTTCATAAATGCCATTTTGTTGCTGTTTTGCGTTTCATTGTGAATGTGTGTTTTTGTGATGTAAAATTAAGTCTTTCGAATTTCGCATTTATAGTAGATGTGTGTTATACACTCGCGTCATATGCTCACAGAAAATTCATTCACATTAGAAAACAAAATTAAGGACAACTTTTAACGAGGAAAACAAATAACAATATCAAAGACACACGTTTATACTTATTCGTTACACAAGAACAATCAAAAATCAAAAAAATAGCACCATACATATTTTTGTTGTTGTTGCCTCTCTCCTCTTGCACACTTACCTTCCTGCCTGCCACACACAATAATTCATCATTGATTTTTTGAAACGGTATTATGAGCATTTGGAGTGTAAAATGTCTGTGTTTGAAGATATGTCGGCAGGCGCACATATTGGCCAACAGAAAACTAATACCGACTGCTCAGAGACTTTCCCAGCTGGGTAGCGGTAAGTGAGGTTAAATTTGATCTGTTAATACCCGGCATGATTTCCGTTTTATATTCTTATTTTTATTTGTTTTTGTTGCAGTCAACTGTCGGCCGGCACACAACAGCTTATATCAAATGGTAAAAAAACGTACGCTCGAGGCACGCACCAAATTGCAAGCCAATAAATATCCGAATCATAATGCATGCATACAAGTGGCCAAAACCGTGGAATTTGTGCCCGACTACGATGAGACACATCTGCCTCAAGATTACTCAGCCGCCAGCATTCAGAGTCCTCACGCCTCCTTTAGTGAACCGAAAGAATCACAAATTTATGCGGTATCATTTTGCACTGCCACTCCACTTTCCCTTTCATTCATCATTATTTTGTTTCGTCTTTCATATCTTTTTGATTAATAAAATTTTGTTCTTTAGCAGGGCTATGTAAGCGTTCGACTCAATTCCACTGCTCAGGATGTGCTCAAGTCGTCGCAATGTGATGAAAGGTCCCGTGCAAAAGGTGAACAGCGTGAACTCGATCCTTGCGCTGAATTTGAGCGATTGCGTCGCGAATCCATTGCTGCTGGCTCACGTGAAGATGGAGAAGGAGGAGGATGTGCTCCTGGCGGTAGCGGAGGTGGTGACGGTGGTACTGGGGGCGATGGAAAAAGAGCAGCTGAAGATAAATACGAGCAGCTTAAGATAAAGTGCTTCATTGGTGCCATCGCTGCACTTTTCGCGGGTGGCTTAGTATGTCGATTATATATATATATATATATATATATAAGAGTATTCTACATTTTCTTTATTGTGCATGTCTTAGATTGCCTGGCTAATGTCGCGTGGCAAGAAGCACAGTGGCGATGAGGTCGTCGACAGTTCGGAGGAGTTCAGGCGCGCCAAAGTCACGGGTCTAATTACGAGTGAGTCATCATCTTGTTCTTACTTAAACTATATGCTGACTCTGTGCACCTTTAGCACCCAGCAGTTCGGACAAAATTCCCAGTCATGTGCCGTATTTAATCGTTGGCGCGGGTACCGCTGCCTTCTCTGCATTTCGAGCCATCAAATCGAATGATGCTCGCGCCAAGGTGCTGATGATCAGCAACGAATACCACAAGCCTTACATGCGTCCACCGCTCTCCAAGGAGCTGTGGTACACACCCAATGCCAATGAAGATCCCATCAAAGACTATCGCTTCAAGCAATGGACGGGCTCCGAGCGAAGGTAATCAAGTAACGAAGAATTTTATTATCGATCGGTTAATTAAATTTTTACTTCTTTGGCCAGTTTGTACTTTGAGCCCGATGAGTTCTTTGTGGACCCCGAAAAGCTGGTCGACAGTGTAAACGGCGGAATAGCCGTCGCTCATGGTTTTGCCGTGAAGAAGATCGATGCACAGAATCGCATTGCAACGTTGAACGACGGCTATCAGATCGGTTACGATATGTGCCTCATTGCCACCGGCTGTACACCAAAAAATCTGCCCATGTTCCACGATACGGGGCCCAGCGTCAGCGAGAAGGTCATGGTCTATCGCACGCCCGACGATTTCGATCGCCTGCGTCGCTATGCGAAAGAAAAGCGTTCCATTACGATTGTGGGAAATGGTTTTGTGGGCAGCGAACTTGCCTGTTCGCTGGCGCACTACTCACGGCAGAACAATGGCGGCAAGGTCTACCAAGTGTTCCCCGAGAAGGGTAATATGTCCCGGGTGCTGCCCAATTATCTCAGCCTGTGGACCACTAGAAAAATGCAGGCACAAGGTGTTTGCGTTATACCAGAGGCTAGCATTAAAACTGCAACACGAAATGATTCCCAGCTAAAACTGGAAATGAACAATGGGATGTCTGTGCTCTCAGACATTGTGGTTGTTTGTGTGGGCTGTTCGCCGAATACGGCAATGGCTGGTGCCTCCAAGCTGGAGGTGGATCGCTCCCTTGGCGGCTTTGTTGTCAACGCCGAGTTGGAGGCGCGTCGCAATCTTTATGTGGCCGGTGATGCATCCTGTTTCTATGATCCGCTGCTGGGACGCCGACGTGTCGAGCATCATGATCACTCTGTCGGCTCCGGACGACTGGCCGGCGAGAACATGACCGGAGCGAGTAAGTAAATGAATCAACCCTAATTTGACACGAATTAATTATACACCAATAATTTCAGAGAAACCATATCAGCATCAGAGCATGTTTTGGTCGGATTTGGGACCCGAAATTGGTTACGAGGGCATCGGCCTGGTCGACTCCACTCTGCCCACCGTCGGCGTATTCGCATTGCCCTCCGCCAGCGATAATCGTGCTGTGAATCATACAGACGCTGTGGTGGATAGCACATCGAGTGATTCCGTGAAGATAGTGGCCGATGGAACCGAAATGACCTGTGATCCCAGCGAGGAGCCCAACTATGGCAAGGGTGTCGTCTTTTATCTAAAGGACAACAAAATTGTCGGCATCCTACTGTGGAATATATTCAATCGCATTGGATTGGCACGCACGATTATCAATCAGAATAAGAACTACGAGGATATCAACGAGGTCGCCAAATTGTTTGAGATTCACAAGTAATCTGAACAAAAACAAAATTAGATAAAAAAAGAAACCAAACCAGATACTGATGTATAAATATGTATTTTATTGATCACTGACGAAGCAACGTTCCAAGTCTTCAGATTGTATGTATACACATATATATAAATATATATATATATCTATAAATTTGTATGTACGTATATATAACCAACGCAGACAACAAAACCAAAACAAAGGCTCAATGCAGCATAAATTTAGTGTTAAATTTATTATTTTGGAATAAATAGCTCATTTTATTTTGTAGTCACACCAACGATCCACATTTGACTTTACCTGTGCCGTGGCCACCATCCTTCCCCGGAAGATCTGTTAATGTATTGTTAGTAACGAAATGCAGACCAAATATTCCGATTAAAAGCTATAAATTAATTAAATCCTATGTCGTTGCACACTTTTTGTTGAGTTTTCCCTTTTTCTTTGAAACTGAAAAAGTATTTGTTTTGTTTTTTTTTTTATAAGTAGAAGAAAACCCAATTCGATAAAAAGGGAAACATCTTTAAAAATCATTTGGGCTCCAGTTTTAATTTTTGTTGACAGCCAGAATATGAGGAGACTCTAAGGATATAGTGCAGCGAAAACGGCAAACTACGAAATGTTATTATTAGAAATTAGCCAATAAGATGCTGATGCGCACTAATTAACATTAGCGATAAATAAATTAAATAACATTTAATATGTAAAATCAAAGTAAAAGTTTACAAAGTTGCCTCGCTTAAAGAAACGCAAAGAGTGAAGTTATCTCTCCACTTTGATTATGGTATTTGGCTAATCAGTGTCAAGAATTTGTCTCTTAAGTTGAGCTCAGAAATTGTATTCAAAATATAAGTTGCAGCAGAAACCACTTTTGCTGCTTTTGTTTAAATATAAATAATGCTTTACAGAATTATAACATCAAGCGAAAGCTGAATTTTCTCAATTTATGGAACAAATGATGAAAGATTTGTTGCATTTAAATACTCCAAGAAATCTTGTAAATATTATCTATATATTTCAATATTAAATGTTTTAAAAATGAATTTAAATATTCGAAATATTACATATTATTTTTAAAGTTTCAAAATTAAATAGTTGTAAAGAGTAAACTAGATATTTAACCTTCGCCCATTTTACCTGCTCCATAAAAGTTGTTGTTTGATAAGAAATACAATTAGCAATATTTTCTGCAGCTGTTGTGAGTTAACCCAAATTGCCAGACTTAGAGGGTCGTAGGGATTAGAGAACCACTTGGTAGGTAGCTGGTAGCAGCTGCAACTGCATCATTGCCGGAGCAGAGCAGGTAAATCCTTGAGCATCTATAAAATACAATTGCACAGCTTTGTGGTTCAACAGTCGAAGAGCAACCAGCAACATGAAGAGTAACATTAAAGTTATCATTGTACAACCGAGCCAGCCTGCGGAGAAGCTACAGTCGATTGGTGCCACTTATGGTGCACTGGAGCTGGAGGCAGCCGCCGCATTGCTAATGTTGCGCTATCAGTACGACAACAAGGTGGGTTGTGGGTCTGTGGCACAGATGACGACAACAGCGCCACCATCGCCGCCCCCATCATCGTCAGCATTATTGCAACCAACCGAAGTCGTCGTCAAAGTGGAGAAATGCACACCCAAGGAGCAGGTGCGCACTGGCAATGCTGTGAATCCCCTGGCACAGCCGCTCAAGAAACGCAGCATTCCACCGCATCTGCTACGTCGATCTTTAACGCCAGCGAAGTCAACGTCAGTTGCCAACAAAAGCAGCAGCAGCAGCAATGGCAGCAGCAGTGGCAGCAGCAGTGGCAGCAGCAGTGGCAGCAGCAGTGGCAGCAGCAGTGCCAGTGGCCGTGGCAGAGGCATAATCAAATCCAAGCTTAAAGCAATGCCAGCAGCGCCGTGCAACAAAGCGCTGCTCAAATCCTGTCGCAATATGATACGCGAATTTCTGGACAATCAGGAGCTGTTCTAAGAGTAGCTCCTTGTCGAATCAAGGATTCCAGGACAATCAGTAACTTGATGCAAACCTGCCTCAAGCAGAAGCAAATATGCAAACACAAGAATCGTTCGTCAATTTGAATCCTTTCAGTTGTTCTAAAAGAACCAAAATTAAATTATGGACCATCAGCAACTCTTCTAAAAGAACCCATGGAAAACATGCCTCAATCAGCAGTTCTTCTAAAAGAATCCCACAAGAGTAAATTCAAATCATGCTCACTGCAGATGTGCCTCAATTCAGAATCCTTTAGCTCCTTGGGAGCCATAACAAAATGGATATTTTCAGTTTTCATTTCATTTATTTATTGCATATATAAATTTGTTTCATTTTTGTATATTATTTTTCTTATTATTTTTTTTTTATACATTTTATCGTATCATTGAAAGATAAGGGTTTTTCGATTGGAAGAACAGGTATTGTGGCGACACTAAAGTGCTAATTATTAGCTATTGGCGGTGTTTAAAGTTTAAACTTATGCGTTATATATACGAAAAAACAAAACAAATTATATCGTTTCATATATATATATATATATATATAAATGTGTGTGTGTCGTACTTAATAATGCAATATGCGCTAGTTAATAATTAATAATTACAGATTTCTATGTATTTTTTCTTTTTTTTTGTGTGTGTGTGTGTTTTGTTTGTATGATAATTATAATGCTAAATGTATTTGTGTATTTGTATATGAATAATAATAATAGTTAAAATAATAATAAAAGTGCCTTCAAATGTACAAAGGAATAATAATAGTAATAGTAATAATAATAATAATAAAAAGCCTATCAATCAAGTTTTTCAACTATTTTTGTTTGTTTTAAGATCAAAAGAGTTTTACGAAAAACTAACAAAATTGTTTATAAAAAATGAACACCTTTTGCTCGCCTTAAACATAAACTTAAAAATAAATACAATGCATAAATATATATATATTTATATATGCATATATATATATATATATATATATATTACTTTATGTGTGTGTAGCTTTTATGTACTTGTTTTATAAATGGAAGCCAATGTTTTTTCATTACTTTATTTATATATATATATATATATAACTAGCATAAGGGCCAATAATAATTGGTAATTGCTTTGTCAAAAACAGGAAGAACAGTAGAAATAGAAAAAAAAAACTGTTGCAGTTTTTTATGGGCTCAATTCTTTTCTTATTATTTTTCATTTTTCTTTTTCTTAGTTATCACAATTAATTTGTTGTTGAAATGAAATTAATGGCGTTTAGAATTTAAACAGTTTTTGCATGGATTCAATTTTTTTGCGTGTTTGTTTGGGTTTTTTTTTTGTATACATAATTATAATTAACAATTTCAAATTCTTGTTTTTTGTTTTTTTTTTTTAGATTTTCTAACAATTTCGTTTTCCATGTTACTTGAAACCATTGTTGAGGCAACATTGTAAAGCTCAAAGGTGACAACACTTACAAACTAACTACATCTGAATAACTATATATATATATATATGTGTGTGTGTGTGTGTGTGTGTGTGTTTGTTTGTGTTTGAGTGTGTGTGTGATTTTAAACTTAATGATTGTTGTTAAGATTAGCATTTTATTATGTAGAAAATTGGCACATAACTCTGTAAATCGTTGAAGGCTGCGCTGCGCCAATCAAAAAACTACTTAATCTAAACCAATTACGCACAACAGCTTGTATGTGTGTGTGTGTGTGTGTGGGTGTGTGTATTGCTTGAATGTAGCTATGTGTGTGTATTGACTTAATTAAAGACTGCGCTCGCTCGAAAACTAGAATTCTTCAGCACTTGTTAACTTTAATGCTTTACAAACTTAAAAAATATAATTATACTTTTTTTTAAACTGATTTGAAATACGTTTGAATATTACATTTGAAATTCTTTAAATTGCTTAAATATATTTGAAATTTTAAGCAATAGTAAATTAGATCTGAACAAGATGGAAAAATCTTGCGCTTCAAAAGTGGATTTATAATTGAAATTGTTTGGATGCTTTACAAGTGCAGCGTTTCAATTAGCGAGCGTTCACTGTACATATAACATATTTATATATATAGATATATATATATATATATATATATAAAATACTATATAAATACATATATATGTATATGACATATGTTTTTACTATTAATTTGTTTGTTTAAATTAAAACTTTTGCTTGTTGCACACATTTTTTTGAAATGACAGTCAAAAACTAATTGCTAATTGTGTGTTTATGGTATTTACAAACAGGAGGTGTGTGTGTGTGTGGATGTGTGTAAATTTATATATGTATATATATATGATGTATATATATATATTTATATATAAATGTGTATTGAATGCTATTTGCTGTTTTGCTGGTCCCATTTTGTTGGCAGCTGCATTGATTGCTCAGGTAAAGTTGTGGGGTGATTGTCATAATGAGTGTGTGTGTGTTGGGTGTGTGTGTGTTGAGGTGTGTTTTGTTGTTGTTGTGTTGTTGGCTAATTGCAGACTACTACTGATGCATATGACGACTAAATGCCGACTCCTCGCTGCCATTGCAATCGCTTTCCATGGGCACAGGATGCGGTTGCTGCTGTTGTTGCTGCTGCTGCTGCTGTTGATCGAGTGCATCCATTGGTTTGGGTGAGGATGCATTGCTGCTGCCGTTGCTCTGCTCGGTCGTTGATTCCGTTGCTTGCTGGCAGTCTGCTGACGCCGCCTGCTGCTCCTGGTAGCGTATCAGCTTGATGGTCGTCAGACCATCCGCATTCCGTATGAGCCTGCAAAGAGTTGGTTAATTAGCAAAACAAAGTTGATATTTTCCTTTGGCTCGGCACAACTTACGGATAACAATCCTCATTGCTGTTGGCTGCTGTTGTTGTTGTTGTTGATTTGCTGCTCACACTCAGATCGGTGGGCTTCAGATCCTCGGCCATGGCGCCGCCATCGCCATTCTCCAGCTTCAGCGGATGAAACTGAAATTTATCCACAGAGTTGGACACAGCTGCTGCTGCGGCAGGTGAATTTGGTGGCGGTGCTGCTGCGGCTGCAACAGCAGCCGCATTCGCTGACAGATAGTGGAAAGCTTGCATGAACAGCGGCGACGGTGGCTGCGGTCCATATGCGGCAGCTGCAGCCGCTGCTGCCACAGCTGCTGCAGTGGGTAAGCTCATCGGTGGTGGCGCCGCATTTCGTGAGGCAGGACGCTGTGGCGACAATTGCAATTGTTGCTGCTGTTGTTGCTGCTGCTGCTGTTGTTGTTGTTGTTGTGATTGCTGCTGCTGCTGTTGTTGCGTCCAATTGCCAACAGCTGCTGGAGATCCTGGCGCCTGTTGATTAACAGCTGCTGCTCCTGCAGCACCTACTCCACCTACGGCTCCTCCTGCGCCCGGCTGTGGTGTCGTCTGACGCAACAGCGAAATGTTCTTAATGTTCTTCAGCTCGGTGGGATTGCGCAGAAACTGATAGCAATGCCGCTCGCCTTGCACCTTCCGCAAGATGTTCACGCGATAATAGTAGCGCAGGGCGCGCGACATTTTGTCATAGTTCATCGACAGATGGTTCTTCTGGATGCCCCACAGTTTGGCCAACCCGGCGGGATCGACGATCTTGAAGACGCCAGTATCGCGACACTTCCATGCTATCAAATCGCTGTACTTCTGGTTGCGATCGTTGAGCAACTGTTGCAGAAAGTCCCACAGCAATCGGCCATCTAAAAAACAAAGAATTATCGATTAGTTTTGGAATTTTAAAAACAATTATTTAACAAATCTTCGGGTGAGCAGCATTGCAAAAATGGAAATGTTTTTACATTTCGATATTTATCGATAAGTTTTACTTTTTCGATTCAAATTGTACTATCGATATCAACATATCGATAACTTATCAATTAATACTATGTTTTTACTATAAGCTTTGATGAATCGAAAATGATTCGATTTTGCTGTAACCGTAAATCCTAATCTACTATCGATTTCTACTTATCGATAATTAAATAATCTTCAATATATGAATAATTATGAGTTATATCTCAACTTACTTGTATTTGGCTCAGAGTTCTCTGGAAAGAATTCCCGCTTGGCCTTATACATATAGCTGGGCGTCGTTGGTGCCGATATGGAGCCACCTCCCGACGGAATGCCCACGCCCGTATTATCCAACGTTAGTTTCTGTGGCTGTTGTTGTTGTTGCTGCTGTTGTTGTTGCTGCTGCTGCTGTTGTTGTTGTTGTTGCTGCTGTTGTTGTTGCTGCTGTTGCTGTTGTGACCAGGAGTTGACGAAACTGTTGGTCATCTGTTGCGTCCAGGTGGGCTTCAGATCCTTGTGAATGGGCGTGCCCGGCGGACTAGCCGAGCCGTAGGAGGAGAGGGGCGCCGGTGGCAAGGCGCTCAATTTGTTGCAAATATTGCTGTTGTTGTTGATGTGGCAATTGTTGTTGCTGCTGCTGTGATTGTTGGGCTCGGAGTATTCATCATCGGAATCGCTGTGATTGCTGCTGGCGCTGCTGATGCCCTTCATTGGCTGCACGCCGCCAACTGTTGTTGCTGTTGCTGCAACACCTGTTGCTATTGCTGTTGCTGCTGCTGTGGTTGCTGCTGCTGTCGATCCATTCTGATATGTGGCGCCCTGCTGGGGCGGACTGCTCGCCTGGGAGTCAACAGATGGCGGCGGACTCAGCGTCACCGAATTGGGCGCCATAAAATGATGGGCAGCCATATGGGCGGCTGCTGCTGCTGCGGAGCTGGTGCTGTGGAAGGGATTGCTGCTGAGGTTGCTGCTGTTAATGCTGCCGGCGCTGCTGTTGCTGCCGCCGCTGTTGTTGCCATCGAGCAGCTGGGGCACATTCATTGGCGGCCAGGTGGGCGTCGGCGGGTGGCTGTGCGGCGACAGCGGATATCTGCCGGTGGGCGTGACGGGGCTGTTGGGCAAATGCCATTGCATCATGTGCGATTCGATGATCAGCATTTGGAGCACATTGTGCAGCACATCGCCGGCGCCGGGACACCGATGACCGAAATCGGCGCGTGTCAGCAAACACAACGCCTTCCCATTCATCTGGAAGAGATCAAAGTCGAGTTTGGGCAAATCGAATTCGCGCACGCAGAAGCGCAGGAAGACGAGGACATCGTCACGGCTCCACAGACGCGGATCGGATGGCAGCGAGGGCGGCAGCTGTGTCTTCAGTTCGGCCAATTGGCTAGAGGGGGGCGGGGGGCAGCGCCAAATGACATCGCTCCAGATGGGATTGAGCGGATTCAGTGATAGCTGTACTGGAAGCATTTTCATTTTGCATACATGCACAAACCGCACAGCAAATTATTTCTATTTGAATCGAATGTTTTTCAAAAGCCACAAAGATTGTTTTTAATCTGTAAAAGAAAAAGGAATTTTTTAACATTAATTTAAGTTTTTTATTATTATTTGTATGTACTTTACAAGTGATTAAATTATGATAATATCAATAAATCTAAAGAATTTAATTCCAATCAAGCAAATACATTAAGCAGCAAGAAAGAACCAGCCAGCGAGAGAGAGAGAGAGAGCGAACGATTGGTTACCGGTCAGACAGACAACATTCGCATTCCAGGCAAATCAGATTTCTTCATAAATAAATAATCTCCGCAGGCGACGCATCCGAAAAAGAGAGAGAGGAGAGCAAAAGCGCTCAAAGCATGAGTCAGCACCAATACACATACATCACACACACAGTCGAGTGCACGCCAGTCGGCATTTGCTCTGGTTCTCATTCTCATTCTTCGCTCTCTCAGACAAAACACCCCCGCCAATGAAACGATCAGCAGAACGAATATCATCATACGCTACATGCGTTTCGGATTCTGTCTGTTTCCATTACGTTTCACGTTACGATTACGATGATAATCAAAAATAATCACACACATACAACTAGATAACACACAATGGGCAGCATCGATATCTAATTTGAAAGTCCGTTTGAGCTTTTTTAATTGAAAATTTCTCAATATGGTAATGGCCATAAATACATGCGTCGGCGGCGACGACGTTGCTTGCGCTACTATTCCGGATGTGTACAAAGCACAAACACCGACAAGCAATGTATAAGTTTGCACATATGTGTGTGTGTGTGTGCATATATAAATCGACAACACATGGGAGTCAAGCACACACACACTTGCATATATCTTTGATCAGACGCTGTAAGATTTCAACATAAACGAATGTATTGATGCCGCATGAAATGGGAGTGACCAGGGGTGGAGGGGAAACTTTAAAAGCCGTACCCAATTTGCCCCCACTCAGACTTTTGGGCTTGCCTTGCCATATCACTGCCACCAGCAACAGCAACAACAACATCAGCAAACGGAAGTGCACATTCCATACACAAAACCCGTTTCCAAAGCAAAAGCAGCAGCAGCAATGGAGAAAGAGACGACGACGTCGACTAATAAATCCG
Organism: Drosophila demipolita; assembly: GCA_035042405.1. NCBI lineage: Eukaryota > Metazoa > Arthropoda > Insecta > Diptera > Drosophilidae > Drosophila > Drosophila demipolita. Next base: position 1,356,911 of record JAWNLI010000054.1, on the reverse strand, counting down.
CCAGTGGGTAAAGAGAGCAAAGCAAGGCAATTTTCAAAGTAGCTGCACCCTGTATCTCGGTCGTAGACATATGCAAACATACATACGCACACGTTACATACAAATTGAACTCATCTCTCTCATCTCACACAGCAGCAGAGCGAGTAGCAGCAGCAGGCAGAAACTTCCTCATTCTCCGGGAAGCATTTCAACAAGTGAGCGAAAGAAATTTACTTATAGATGAGTGCGAGCGAGCGAGAGCACTAAATATTTCTTGCCTGCTTGCATGTGGTTTTGTTGTTGTTGAGCAAGAAGTAGGAGAAGACAGACGCACAGCAACAACAGATGAGCAGGAAGATAATGATGATGATGGCGATCATCATTTACCACACTGTGGGATATACACATGTTTATTTGTAAGTATATATTTATGTATATATATGTGTAGTGTGTAATGTGTTATTGTGTACATGTCTTTTACTTAGAGGGGGTCTATTTGTTTTGTTTCAGAGGTGCTGCTGCCCTCTGCTGATTGTATGAATACATATATATTTTTATACATATGCATTAATATATATACATATATATATATATATATACGATCCTACGTGTTATTTCGGTTGTCGCAACAACATATGGTTGAATTTTACTAAAATAAATTCGAATATAAATTTTACTCTACACAGAAAGACAGGCAAGCAGGCAGCAGGCTGGCAGGCAACAAAAAACAAACAAATAAACATTCTAACAGTCGGTGGCACGTAGTAAAATGACAAATGAATTTTCATCATTTACCCAACACCAACAACAAAGTGAAAGAAGCCAAAAAGCAGAACACAAAAAAAGGCGACGCACACGCAATACAAAAAGAATAAGAATAAAAATACACACACATATACAAATGCATATGCGTATGTGTGTATTCTAAATCTCAGCGAGAGAAGATGACAGCAGCAGCAGAAGCAGCAAAGGAGGCGCGGCTTGAAGAACGAACACAAAACAGGCAAAGCAAAGCAGGAGGGGGAGGAGGGGACAAAGACAGGGAACAGGCACAGGTAGTTAGGTATGCGGATGATGGCGAACCGGTTTCAACGGAAATTACAAACGAAAATTATAAAACGATCAGTTTAGAAAAATGCCAGCAGCAGCAGCGATCACAAAACAACAACAAAAGCAGCAGCAGCAAAGACAGCAAATAAGAAAAGGTAAAAACTTGTAGAAAACTGCAGCGAGTATAGAGCAAGAGAGAGAGCAAAAAGGGGAGGGGTGGAGAGAGAAAGGAATGCGTGTCTGTGCTTGTGTGCAGAAAGAATTTTTTTGCTTGTGCAGAGATTTCCGCTTTTAGCGAACAGACGGCGGCAACGGAGCAGAGACTGGGTGTGGGGAGGCATTGCTGCCAGGTCTGGGCGTGGGATCGGAAATGCCAGACTAGAAATATGGGAAATGGCCAATGGAAATCAGGCAGCGAACATCCTGTATATATTAGAAACTACGCTGTCAATATATAATATCGATTAATCATGTGCTGCAATAAGTATTTTTATATTCGTTGTTTTGAGAAGTTGAATTCAAAACGTAAGCACAAAATTCAATTTCATTTTATTTATATATTGATTAATGTTTCAATTTGTTAGGAACACGAAACTAAAACTATATATATAATTGGATCACTTAATCAGCAAGGGATATACTTAAATTTAGCATACATGTTTACTGTTTAGTTTGTTTAAGCATTAAGTGATTAAATAAAAATAATGACTTAAGCTTTCAACTTAACAATAAGTTTATTCAACCTAATAAATCAGATAATATTTATAAAAAATAATAAAAATAACTAAATCTTTCTTTTGCATAAATAACTCAAATCGTACTCCATGTGAATTGCCAACTGATACATAGCACTTATAATAAGAATAATGTGAACAAAACTCTCGATCTCTGTCAGGTTCACAATAAATTTGTAAGCACTTTGTTAGTTCTACTCAGGACCTGTTTCTATATGCATATAAGACGACACTCGACAGACATTTGATCCATCATTTCGACTGACAAGTGGATGTTATTTTTTTTTTCCTATTTTATCTCTCTGGCAATGATTCACTAAAAGTGCATTCGCAGCATTTGCTTTGCGGAGAGTTAATGAGTAATTTCCGTGGGCACATCCTAAGCGACAGGGGTCACCCCCACCATACTCGCTCTTCTGACAACCACCCGGTATGTGTGCATCAAGTGGCTGCTGGGCCTGCTGCTGCTGCGCAGTAGAATAACGATGGGAATAAGAAAAAATCTGATAACATTAAAAGGCAGAAGCGACAGCCGCCAAGGCGCATTAAGATTAACGGTCTCCTCTTTCTCTTCCTCTGCTCCTCTCACGGGATGCACTTCGCTGAGTGAGTGAGAGCATGCGAGTGAGATGGCAAATGCATTGAGATCAATGTAGTTCGCTTTCTCTCTCTCGCTCTTAGCTGCCTGCTACTGGCTGCTGTTAATGAAGTAGCAACAAGCAGGTAGTCGTCGTCGTCGTCGAGGCAAACGGATGGGGAAAAGGAAATGCGTACCTGCGGATGCACTTACATCTTTGTAGATGTTGATGCTTCTTGGAAACCCGCAGGATGAGCACGAAACGAACACGTTGGGATACTAAATACTAAAAGCAACACGAACAAAATTCTGGTGCCATGTTGACATTTGATCTCTTTTATGAGGTCTTCTTTTTTATCATCTGCTCAGACACAATTCTCAAGTGCCCTCGCCGCACAGCATCTAAAAACAACCCCTAAAATGCCTTTTATACCCAACATGAAATTTGAACAGCTTAAAGTAACAAGGAAAAACTGAAGAAGAAAGAAATAAACGTAAATCACTGCTATCGAATACAATAATTGCTCGATAATGTTTAGGTAAAAGACTTCAAATTGGGCAAACAATAGTTTATTTGAATTTCCTATGGTTTGCTTAAATATATACAAATATATCAAAAATATATTTTTCAATGGAAATATAATTTTTCTCAAGAATTAATTATTTATAGTTTTTACAACAAAAACCATTCAACAATTTTTGTAAAATTCAAAAATATATTAATGAGTTCGCAAAACAATATTTTTACATAACTAGAATTTAAGACGACTAATATTAAGTTGTAATAATTATGCGACTACTGTATTATTGTGTATTAATATATACAGTTTGTTAGATCGTGCGCCATATTCCGGCATATCAAATACTCAATTAATAAGCACAAAAAATTCAAAACCAAGTCAACGACCTGCTTTGCTTTATAACTGCTCAAAACAAGAGGAAGAAGAAGAAAAGCAAGAGAAATACAAAATATATACAGAATATAGAATACAAAATATACATATGCCAAGCATATATTTAAAAAAAAAAAAACAACAACTACAAAAGACAAACGTAGTAGTAACTCTCCAACCTCCCCCTTAGCACCCACCACTGCTAAAAAAAAAAGCGCTCGATCTTAACCAGCTAAAGATACATATATATATAAGTATGTGTGTGTGTGTGTGTGTGTATACAAATAGACATTGAGCTGATCGTGCATAACAAGCGCGTGAGCGTATTGCTATAAACCACATATTGTATTGTGTATATAGAGAAACACACACACATACACACGCAAAAGGAAAAAAGACGCCAATTCCGGGTTCTTCTTCGCGCGTTCGCGACAACAACAACGGCAACAAGAAGAAGCAGTCCCCAAACGGTCTACAGTTCAATTTCTGTCCAGATCGTCACTTTTGCTATTGTTATTGTTGTTGTTGCTGTTTTTTTATGTTATTTGTTTGCTTAAAGCGCCGTAGGCACTTTTTTGTGGAGCACACAAGACCCACAAAACTGAAGACTGACTTTCAGTCAAATTGACTGACTGACGGACCCATTATCCAAGCGAGCAAAGCCCAACGCAAATCAATCATCGTTACGCACTTGCGACTAACACAACAAAGCCAGCAGCTGAGTAACAAAAAGAAGAAGAAGCAGCAACAGCAGCAACAGCAGCTGAGGCAACATCAGCAGTAGCAGAAGAAAGGCGATAAAGGTAAAGCTTAAAAAGCAAGCAAACCAGATGGCCAAAAACACTGACAAAGTTCATCGCTTGCGGCGCAGCTGAGGCTGTTCTATGGAATAAATGTTGTTTATTTTTCTTTTTCTAGCAATAAAGATAAGCTTTTGAGCAAGTTGCGTAGCTGAAATTGATCCACTTGTTTTTAAGCGTTATTTGAGATGTTAATTCTCGTAGAAATATAAAAGATATTAATTGCATGCCAGCAAAGTAAACAGTTGTTCGAGTTATTCGATTTTAGATAATCCCATAATCCAGGAATATCGATTTGCAGCTGTCAGATAAGAGAATATACAATTATGCATGCATCGATTTCGATATTACAATAATCCATTTATATCGAATATTTATAGAAGCGCTTAAGATTATAAAATGTAGTTCTTGGATACTTAAATACCAAAACACAATTCAATTTTCAATACCTAGTCTCGATAAATATCTCTAAAAATATCAGTATTTGGACACTTGAAACCCCAACACTAATCTCTCGATAATTTCGACACTCTTTAAAGACCAGAGATAATAAATACACAAGTTACTTAGAAAACCATTTCTCGAATTATGAATAAGAGAAAACACACAGAATATGCCCAAAACCAAATTCGAATTTAATTACAACAATTTGTGGATGCATTTAGGGTATCTGGCAAGTCAGGTACATAAAATTGATTGTTCTCTATATTTTTTAGGGTGCTCAATAATCATTTAATGATTATCTGTTGCTAAGGCTGCAACATGATCACACTTTAGTTGTGGGTTATTAGTCGTTGATCACGCGACAAGATCGGATCGGGAGCAAATCAAAGTTTATGTGTGTTTTTTTTTTATGGTGACCTCAAGCAAAGCTAAAGCAAAAAAAATAAACAACAAAAAACAACTCCATACACAAAATCTTTTTATGATGTTCATTTTTCTTTGTTTGGGGGTTATTTTGTATGTGCCTAGGCGTTACGTGCATGTTTGTTCTAATGTGGAGCTGTAGCTTGGCTAGAGATACTTTTTTCTTAATTTTTATTTTTTTTTTTTATTTTTTTTTTTGTTTAGCTTGAAGCGATTTTTTTTTTGGACTTTCTGCTGCCTCATTGTTCATCTTTATGCTTTGCGCATGCCTTTTATATTGTTGCTGTTGTTGTTATTTTTTTTTAATTTTTATTATGTGTGGGGGTTTGTGGTGTCTCTAATGATATGTGCCAGAGATAGAGATGGAAACAGAGAGATACAGAGAAGACGAGGAAGAAGAAGAAGAAGCAAACGAAGATCAAGAGACAACAGAAAGCTGAATACAAATGCTTAATGATATCAAACGTTCGATAACCTTTTCGTATATTTTAATATGCAAACCTAAGCTGCCTTTCTAGATGATGATGTTGATCGGCAACAACAAAAACAACAACAACAAGAGCAGCTTTACTATAATAAAAGCAGCCGTGATCTGATCATCATCATTTTCATCATCATCATCATCATCATCAACAACGGTAGCTACCTAACTGCCTATCTCACTCTTCCCCTCCTACTCAGTAATCAGCATATTTTCCACGCGCTGCTGGATGAAATCATCAAATGCTTTTAAGAGGGGAGAAGAGTTCAAGAAAATAAAAAATTGTACTCGATTGCCACGCGTAAATATTGTATAGTATGTGCAACATACAACATACAACAAACAACAAACGACAACAGCAACAAAGAGTTGTCTGCTAATGGTTCTCTCGAGTAGCTTTAGTGGGGGTCTTTGGCAAGCCGCATCATTTGTGCCCATTACATTCAATTAGTGGCAACTGTTTGTTTCCAAGTTTTGTGCGATTTTCTCGCACTTGCTCTTCTTGCTGCAAACAACTTCCCCCTTTATACCCTATCACCCCCTTCTGGCTTACAACAGTCCAAGTCTAGTCTAACTTAATAAGGCAAGCATCATAAACAGATATACAAGTGTGTGTGTGTGTGTGTGCGAGTGTGTTGGGGTCGGGTTAAGGTTCAGGTCAGTGCGATTCAATTGAGCCGAGTTTAGTTATAAGCATTGCTTCCGTGTTTGGCCCAGCTGCACTGCTGACATAAATGGCTGAATAGCAGCACCAATTGGGTAAATATTCTATGAAATTAAAAAAAAATAATAATAATAAAAGAAATTCTTTAACAAGCAGCTGGTGGATATATTCAATGCAACAAATAAGAACAGTTAACTCTGGGGTGCTTAAAATATATTTATCTTACAGTTGGAAGAGTTAAGTAAAACTATAAAAACATATAAAACCATAAAAACTAAATATTTTTCTACGATTTCCAAATTTTTTAATCAACTAAAACTTAAAAAAAAAATATTTTATATAAATAATCAATTGTGGCAAGCATGTTAGCTAGACGACCTAGCTTAATGAATCTGAGACAATTTTATCTAAAAGTTGGCCATCATAAAGATAAACACAACTGTAAAGCTTGCCAAAAAATTTATAAAAATTTATCAAATGATAAATTTTACTAAATCTTACTAAGACTCTAAGTTCGAGGGTATTTCCTTCAAATTCTTTACAAGTGCAATCTATTTTTTACTATGCGACGGTATAACGCCTAATCAGGGGAAGCAAAAAATTAATATATATATATATATGTCATAAAAAAGAGAAGCCCCTGAACCTAGTCCATTAAACAGATTTTTGATAAGCGACAAAAATACATGAAAGTAACAAAATATTACCTGTGTGTGTGTGTGTGTGTGTGTGTGTGTGTGTGTACAAGGTGCTAGTGATGATATTTGTAAACTAGGATTACTTGTTGTCAGTAGACGCTTTGATAGCGTACAAAGATATAGACAAGAGACCCCGATACAACATGTTCCGTTGTTGTCATGCTAGTGTATGTTGTGTGTGTTGTGTGTGTGTGCGTAGACCACACCTTCACTATAATGCTTATATGTATTACGAAATGTTTACGATTTGCTTGAGTTTTCATTTTTCAGTAAGTTTATAACAAATATGCGCAGATAAGATAAGAAGAGTAACTCATAGATACGCCACAGATACAAATTAACAGATACCCCAACTACCCAACTCCCCCTTAGATACCCACATTGTTAATTTTTTTTTTTTTTTTTTTTTTTTTTGGTATGTCTTTGGAATTGACTTCCTGTTGGCAAAGAAAAACCAATTTGCTTGCACTCTCTTCTTGGCCAGCACACCAATTGATCTTGACAAGCAAGTCAGCTTCCTGCAATGCCGCAAATGGGCAATTAGATCAAAGCACACAGCACGGATGTGCTCACAACACATCCAAGCCAGACGAAAGTCAAGCCAAGCGGCAAACCGTTCCAAAACCAAGTCATGCCAATCCGAGTCAAGAGCAGGCTATCCAAGCAATCTATATCTGGTTCTGTATCTGCTAAACCGGTAGTTAGTATTTGCGCTAGTAATCAAGCACCAGACACACACACATTGCTCACATCTAGGCAGGCATGGAGTCTGAGCTAACTAACAACCCCCCCCCCCCCCACCATATTACCAGATATATTCTGTTGGCCAGTCGAACGTGGCAAGAACTTTGGCTTGATCACTGATCGCTGCCCGTTTTGGTCGTTGTCGACGATGATCGCGCCTCGCATCTTAATTACAAAGAGCAATGCAAAAAGCTCTCGAAACAACAGCAAAAAATACAGCAAAATGAAGAAGCATAAATGATGGTTAAGGTTGACAGGCTGTTGGATATCCTGTAAAAAAAAAAAACAATAACTCAACTCAACTCAACTACTTGACAGTTTCAGTTAACAAAGCCTCCGTTTATAGATCAATCTTTATAACATTAATTTGTTTAAAAACAGATGCGTGTAATTTCAAATCGTATAGAGTCTACATTAGCTATAATTTTTAATAAAGACAACTTTCACATTTATATTGCCTTATCATAAATACAGCAACTTTAAGTAACATCAAAATTTAAGTCCTATCTTCTGCCAAAGTGTTTAGAATGTATATGAAGAAATACTTCAAGAAATAGTTGAATTAAGTTTTTAAACAGGCAGAACTAAAACTTTAAATTTCTCTAAAGTCAGCTACTAATTAAAGAATACTTTCCAATAATCTATGTATTTATTATGCAAACTTCATAAAATTTATAAAATGCTAAAGTAAGAATATAAAAATCAGTTTTGCAATCAGTTTGCACATTGAACTAGAGTTTAGTAAGTCGATCGAGATAAGTAAAATACAGCTTCCACAATTGTTATTTTAAATGAAAGAAATATATTAAAAATTATAAAAATTCATTATATTTTAAATAATTTGCAAATTGAAAGCAGCGCCAGACAAAAAAAAAGTTGCACTTTATACGTATATTTTTTATATATAGTGCAACAAAGACATCATAATCAGTATTCCATTTTCTTTGACAGCTTTATAACACTCTTTATTAGCACTATTAATGATTAAAGGGTATGCAGAAGAAGCGAAAAAAATGTATATATATAAAAAAGAAGCTAAATAGCAACAAGCCGCAAATATAGTTGGCTAGTTGGCTATCTGACTGGGCTGGCTTGAAAACCTGAATTGTAAAAACGTTCTAAGCCGAACGTCGTGGAACATTTTTCGCGTCGCTGGAAAGACACTTAATAAATGCGGAAGCGGATGTACAAAAAGGCAGAGAGACGGCGACGTGGAACCGAAGCAACAACAACGACAACAACGACAACAACAACAACAACAACGACATCTATAATCACAATCAAGTCATGCAAGCTGCCTGCTGACTTTATAGAGAGGAGTCAACTACTGTGGGCGGTGTGTGTGTGTGTGTGTGTGTGTGTGTGTGTGGGGTAGTTAGTTATGCTTGAGCTTACAGTTTGAGAATCTATATTGGCTGCACACAGGTTTTGTTATTGTCTTGTCTCTTTTGTGTTCTGGCTAGATTAACAGCAATCGTTTCATTTGTATTTCGTACAACGAACGAAAAAAATCAAATAATTGGATCAACTCACTTCCTCAGCGACTAATGCGAAAAGGAAGTTGAAAAGCAGCAAAAAAAAAATATATTCTTAAATCTGCGAATATTTGTTATGCTAGGCAGCAGAGTTGCAGGAAATGGCAAGAATCACACACAATAAAAAACCCAAATAAAAACACTTGTTTTATAGTACAGATAGTACAGTTTGTACATACGCACACGCACACACACACACACACACACATGCATATGCATGCAAAGATATCACAATCGATAGGAAGTAAATTTTCGAGCATTGTCTTGATAAGCGATAAGAGTTAGACATGAATTATTGATAAAATGAAAACACAATCATTACAAGTACATCGAATAACGGTTTTCGGTCGTAAAACAGCACCATTTATGCTCCCCATACGCAATGCCACACGATAAGGGCGTATCTGCGTAGAGTGTGTGTGTGTGTGTGTGTGCTTGATACAAACGATAATGTCGTACTACACACAGATCAACATATAAAGATCTTTAAAGTTAATTTGTACAACAAAATTGGATGCTTCCTGTAGAAAATTGCATTTGTGCTGCAAGACATGATTAAATTTTCGTACAGCTTTTCATTCAAGATATGTTCGATTACTCAAAATAGATACTTGCTGATATTAAAGTTGAGTTTTAAAATATTATGAGTTATTTAAAGAGTTTAAAAGATTTTGAAAATATAAAAAAATAAGAGGAGAATGTTATAGCTAAAGCTATAGAAAGCCTCATCATTACAATTCCCAGTTTAAGTCATAATCTGCTTTATATTCAATAAAAATGATTACTTCTCAGTCTGAATTGCAATTCTCATGTGCTACTCAATTTAATAGCTTTATTAATAGATCTCACAAGCTTTCCACATAAATTGAAAATACTAATTAACTGATTCACACACACTTAAATACACACACACACACACACACGTAACAGTAGCTGTAGGTATTATTGAGTCTAGTCATTATTATTATTTGCCAACAACTTTATGGGGGTTAGTTCTAAAATTTCTACATTTTGATGATATTTGTCATAAGTAAAAAATTCAAGCGAATACCGCAACATCAATTTCAAGTGTCAAATGATATAAATAACAAAAGCAACAACAGCTACAACAACAATAGCCCCAAGACAATTGCCAAGAAGCTCAAACGTAGACACAACAAGTGCGGAGAAGACGGCTCGGGGTGCTTGGTACGGATGGGGAAACGTGCAAATGTGGCTGGTGTACACTCAGCAAAAAAAAAAGTTGATTTGGCATTTAACAAATTGGTTTTCTTTATAAATTTTCTTTTAGCCAAGTACCAAGAATTTGTTATTCTATGTATATTTAAAAATTATTTTTCAACCAAAATTAATTCATTATTATTTTAAACATATTTATACATATATTTTTTTTAATTATATATATTTGCTTTTTATCGTTCTTTGTGTATTAAAAAAATCGTTCATCTAAAATTAACAAAGAAAAAACCAATTTTACCTAAGAATTAGATAATTGTTATTCTATGCATATTTTTAAAAGATAAATGCTAAAGACAAATGATAAAGATATGCTGGGCTAATTTACAAATAAATCTTCTCTAACCAATAATGGAGTAATTCTTATTCCAAGTATGTATTTAAAAAACATACCTCTGCTTACGTTCCAAGAAACAAATGTTTACATTATATATTTATATACATACATATATATATATATATACATATATATATATATATATATATGGATATGTGTATTTTGCTGAGTGCAGCTGAGGCGACACACAGATTATATTATAATTTCCAAGTAAAGCAAACACAAATTAAAACAAACAACAAAATTGACACGAACATCACGTAGCAAAAATGTGGTTAAGGAGCACAATTGCGAAAAAGGCTTGTCTACAAGATGATGAAGATGATGCAGATGATGATGAAGACGAAAAAGTAGAAGATGCCGACGTCGAAGAAGCAGCAGCAGAATGCAAGTGCGACTGTTTCCTTTTGTCGCCAAATTCATAATTAGCAAATGCCAAATGAGACAAACACGTGGCTGCGGGCGCTGCGGTAAAAAAAACTTCAACTTTGCCAAATGCTGCACAGATGCCGGTGAGGTGGGGACAGCTGAAGAGATGCGCCTGAGGAGTTGGGCAGAGCTGAGCTGAAGATGACTCTCTCTGTTAGAGAGGTTCACAATAGTTGCTGCGACCTGCGTTTGTTTATTGTGCTGCTAATTGTTGTTGTTGTTTATCTCATTAGCTGCTGCTGTTTGTTGGCCACGTTCTGGCATTCCACTTTGGACATAAGTTCAACACTTTTGCCATTGTCCCCATAGGCATTATTCACTGCTTATCATTTGCAAGTTGCCCATTTCTCCCTTCCCCTCTCTCTCTCTCTCTCTGTCTCTCTCCATCCCTCTGTTTCTCTCTTTATGTAATTATCATCATTATTATTATGATTATTGTGCTTGTTTGTGCTTTTAATACAGGCACTCGACTTTTACTGTTAATTTTTATTAACACTCCTTACTCTCTCTTCATCTATCTCTCTCTCTCTCTCTCTCTCTCTTTCTTTGATAGTCGCCTTTTGATTTATTATTAAGTGCTGCTATCAGCTATACACAAATGTGGAAATGCACCAATATTATTATTATAATCATAATAACAACATCCACAACTGTTGTAAGTGCAATGAACAAATCAGTTTCAGTTGCACGGACTGCCTAGAAACAGCTGCAATCGAGAACTGCATCCGCAACTGACGTAGTCTAACTCTCAGATTACAGACTGTCACTCTATATATACACTGCACGAAATGGCGTTGGCTTTGGGAGGGTGGTCTTTAATTTTGTTGTTAAGCATTGAGGAACGATATCTGGGACCCCCTAAGAAGTTTTATATATATGTTCGTGAGCAGAATCATCAGTCAAGTCGATAACAGGGAATCTTATCCATAGAAGTCAACCTGATAGTATCATTATAGCATATAGTTCTCACAGCTATAATAAATCCAATGATTAGTTCTTGTCTTAACAAATTATCCAAAAGAAAGTAGGCTAAAAATTGATGATGCTCAAGTCATAGTTTTAGTCTTAGTCTCTATTAAAATATATTAAAATTGAGCTATGTAGTTCAGATAGTCTCTGAGATCGGCCGCAATATTAAACTCTTATTGTCATTATGTTGTGGCATTTAATTATTTTTAATTATTATTATAAATATAAATTAAAGTTAAAATTAAACATTGAACTTTCGCAAAAGCACTACTGGATGAACCTTTGAGACCCGCTATCTGTTATCAAAAAAAAAAAAAACATTTTGATACGTTTCTCTTAAACTTTTTTTTTTTGTTTATTTGCCCAATTTTTTGTTTTGCCCAAATTTAAATTAAGTTAACGCCCTTATCAAAGTCATAGTCAAATCAACAATCAGACAAACTTGTGACGTAAACAAGGCTCAATCATTATATATATATATATATATATATATGTGTGTATGTGTGTGTATGTATATTACTCATTTATGGAGTTCTCTGTTTTTAGTCAAGCTAATAATGTCCCTGACATAGTCATAATACCCTACATACCAAGAAAAAACCTGATTAAATTGATCAGAAAATGCTGATATTTGAAATTATTACGTGCACTAGTATTTTTTTTAATACTCAAGTGGTCATATTTTTGATTGCTTCCTGATTGTGTGTGTTCTAACATCTGTGTGTTTTTTTTCAACTACAGTTGGTCGAACCAATAACAAAATAATACAAGTTCCACTTGTGTACAGCGATATGATTAAAAGAATTTCTTGTACGCCTTTTATTTATTTTTGGTATTCTTTTTTTTTTTTTTTTTTTTTGGGTTTTTAGCGTTTTTGGGCGGATGCTCTATAAATAAACAATTTAAAAGTAATAAAATTAATTGAAAATTTGCGTGTAGTGCGCAATATAAACAAATACACAAAAGTTATGATTATTGAAAGATTTCAAAACAAATCCAGAAACAAAAGCGAAAGAAAAATAATAAAATAATTCCGTTTCTGATTAGTTCGTATCATTTAAAGAAACCACACATAGACACCCACTCCCCCCACCCCACCGACCACATAGACTGCCGCGAGTGTAGAACAAATACCAATTGGCGTCATTTCCGGTTGTGATTTCCCCACTCCCCCTTTCCGCTCACCTCTGCCCTCTCTCATCACTTGTTTCTTTTACGAGCGAACTGCCTAAAATAAACACCTTCTATGGCAGCTCTTTACTCCTACCGGTGCAAGCAGCACCTATCCCCACCCCTCTCTTTCTCACACTCACGCACATACTGTCTCGTTTCTGTCTCTTTCTCTCCTTGTCTATCTGTTGTCACTGTTGTTCCACAAATAATATTCGTTCCGTGTTCGTTTTGCAGCTCTTCCACTTGACTTGCTTATCGCACATTCTAGCGATTACGCACACACACACACACACGCACTCGCTCATATACACATGTGTGTGTGTGTATTGATAGGTGGAGTAACGCTTACGCTCTTATCAAATGGTATCGGGCGCCAAAATCAAATTGATTTATGAACGATTTGCCATTGTCAAAAAAAAGCAACTAAAAAACATAAATATATTTTGTGCATAGAATTTTAAAAAAATTATGAAAAAGTCAAATTAAACTAAATAAAAAAAAAAAAATCCAAAATATATTTTTCTTTAAGCAAGTCATAAAACTTTTAAAATAGGATAAAACTTGTAGTAATTTAAATATTTACAAAACAATTCTCGTAATTCGAACTTTAAAATATGACATTTCAAAAAGTCATAATAAATTTGCGTAAAATAAATGCCGACTTTTGGAAATCAGCATTATGTCGAAACGCTTATCTACTGATATATTTAAGTATATTTCTTGAAAATAACAATTTGTTGAAGGCCCGCCCACGGTTCGCAACAAGAGGGTTCGCTTTGGGTCGGGTCGGATGGGTATTGAGGGACTCAAGGGCGAAGAGCTCAACTTTAATCTGCTTGTTGTTGTACACACAAAGAGAATCTCAAGTATTAAGTCGCCTGCTTCCTTCCGCTTAAGATTTTTCCAACGAAAATCAGCATCATTTTTGCTACATTCATTGTTCAATTTGTTGCGGTCAGCGGGTAGGCGAAGGCGGATAAGGGCGTGGCAGGGGTCGGTTCGGATTTGCGATAAGTTGGTCACAAACACCACTCGAGCTGAAACAATTAGTGTGTGTGTGTGTGCATAAGAAAAAGAGGAGGGAAGACCACCAACCGAGAACCAAGTGAATAGAGTGTTGCATTGTTGCAACAGGTAAGTTGCAACTTAGGTAGTTTTGAGTTTTCACAGTTAGTTGAACTGATAAGCATTGGGAGAGTTTATAAATGACAACAGTGACAGCAACAGCGACTGATCATCTTCCGACTCACTTGGAACGGTACTTGAAAACTTAGCTGCCACTCAAAACTAGTTGCATTCACTCCAGAGTGCGCGAGAGAGGGGTGACAGTGAGGGAAAGAGAGGGTAGTTAGATGCATAGGCGATAGTTCGGCGACAGTCAACTTCCTTCTTTTTTTTTTGGGTGCATTACGCCATCAGTTTTTAGTTTGAGTGTTGCACCCAAAAAAAAAAAAGAAAAGAAAAACTGTTACGTCTAACCACGCAACGCGACTCTAAGTTACCCCTACCCCAGTTCCCCACCTTTGCCACCCAGCAACCCCTCGCGCCTTGCTTGTCCAGCTGAATAGAAAGAAAATTACCTAATTGTGTTGCATCGACAACAGCAACAACAACAACAACAACGAAATCAGCAGCGGCTCTTTTTTTACAACACTAGTCTACTCCACTTCTTGCCACTTGGCCACACAGTGTCCGCTTGCCCCACTCCCTGCCGGTAGATCGTTGCAGCTTGTCGCTCCTTCGTTCGTATGTGTGCCACATACTCCACTAAAGGAAAATAAAAATGTGCCACAGACAAACAAGAAGAAAATGGCAAAATGCAACACGCCAAAGAAAACTTCGTTTGTGGTGTGCTCTTTTTTTGTACCCATCTCAAAAATAAATGACTAGAAAGGGTATTATAGACTGATTAGATGAGATGATCTATGATATAGAAATATCGTATATTCTATTTATGATCTCAACTATCTTTGAGGTCGATTTATCTTAATGTTAATATAACATTCAGATCTTTTATCACGATCGATTGAAAATGTAGAAATAAAATATATCATATATATTTTTTTAAAATATAACTAATATAATATTATATGATATATTATTAATGCAACTTTTACATAATTTAAATCAATAAATTCATAATTATATATTTTGATTGCTGGAACAAACACATTTGAAATTCATTGTAATATACAGGGTGTTCTGCTAGTCATGCACAATTACTTCTTTTGCATTGTTGTTGCTCGTTTCACGGCTCTTTTTGTGTTCGTTTCGTTTCTTTCTTTCTCTTTGGAGTAGTTAGATAATAGGCAACAACAACAACAACAACAACGAGACACCGTTAAAGCTAGCTACACCAAGATACACCAAGCTGAACCCCAAAAGCCATTTAGTTGATGTTGTTGTTGTTTATTTGTTGTAGTTGTAGTTGCAGTTGCTGTTGCTGTGTTGTCGGTGGCAGCGGTATAAGTCAAGCAAGACTTCCTACATTTTGAAACACGTTACGTTCGTAACATAATTCACACACAACAGGTAGCTTTTTTCTTCATTTTTTCCATTTTCTTGCCTTGTCTCTCTTTCTCTGGTCCATGGCAACAGATCGCGAGTCGAGTAAAGTCTTAACTGAAATGCATTTATGAGGCTGTAAAAATGTATTCATCACAGTGAAAAGTGATTGATGCCATTGTGTAATTTGTAATTGGCAAAGGGAAGACTCATCTTCGATAGACCAAAGCATCTAAAATTTATCGTAATCGATACAACTATTATAGCAAAATGTTAACAATGCTGCAGCATTGCAAGGATTGTGTAGGTTTTTTTTTTCTAAAACAAAACCAAATTTTATTTATGAAAAAGCTAATATCTGCATATTTAAATGACAATCGTTTTTTAATCACTTCAACTTCTTGCTATAAATGTTGTTTGTTTTGCTTAAAAGTTGCTATAAACTATCAAGTGTTCGGTTATATAAATTTCTGTAATTATAATGGCACCCTTATTGCCCGTTTAATGGTCGGCAATAAGCAATAATCTGAAGAAGTGTGCAAAGCTTTATGCGAAACTCGCACGATCATTTGAAGAGACCAAACAGAGCTAAAAGATAGACAACGATTACTCACACACAAACATACATATTCAGGCAACCACACATGCTTTCTTCAGTTGCGAATTTGATGCAGCAACAGCAATAACAATAACAACATAATATGTTGTGAAGGGGGGAAGCTGTGTGAGACCGCTAAAAACATTTATGGCAAAATTCAGGTTAGTGTGTGATATTGTGCACTATAAAATGGGTCGTTATTGTTATTGTTGTTGTTGCTGGCTGCACACAAGTGGCTGGCAAGCTGTGTAATGTTCACACAATTCGTGCGTGCGAGTGAGAATGTGTGTGTGTACAAATTGCAAAACATCAATATAGCACAGCACACAGCAAAAATAACAATGGCTACATCTGCGCTCTGTGTAAGCGATAACAACTCGCAGTAAGAAAACTGAAACAACAACAAGCAGCAGCCAGCAAATGCAATTGCTGTGCGAGCTACTTCCGCATCCAAGTTGAAACAACTAAAAGTCATCGGCGTAACAAAAAGTACAACAAAAGCAGCAGCAGCAAAAAGAGCAAAAGCAAAATAAAAATGCGACTCATTCTCAATGCACTTGTGGCGAGTGTGACTCAAAACGATCGTTGAGTACTAAATAAAAACAAAAAGTAGTCGAAGAAGAAGAAATATTGCTGAGACAGCAGCCCAGTCACAATGCACACACACACATTCTTACATACATTGAGCAGCCCTTTTATTAAAAAGAGAGCAGAGAGCAAAAGAGCAAGAGTCACAACACAATGGTTTACTTTACATTATTATATGACTGTTACTTGGGCATTTTCTGCCTCTTTCTTTTATTAGTCTGCTGCTGATGATGCCTTTGCCTTTTTCTTCTTCTTCTACCTGCTGCTGCGATGAACAATTTTTATACCTGTTTGCTCTAGCATACACAAATATACATTCGATTGTGTGTGAGTTTCCCCAATTGCCATGCTGCTGACCCGACAGATCGTCGTCGACGTCGTCGTTGCCGCTCTCTTTTGCGTTCGCTTCCGTACACTTTTCGCTCTTGCTGCTCTTACGTTAAAGCGTAGCGTCGCAGCGTCTCTTACGTTGCCACACACACTCACCCGTTACGTCGTTTTGTGGAGCGCGCAATGCGGAAGTGAATTTAATTTATTGTATTTACGCTTGGCTTTTAGCTGCCCCACAGACACATACAAGCCGACAGACTGACAGACAGACAGAACCAGGAAAGTTAACGGCTCTCTGCATACAACATACAGCTAGAAATCCATAAAAAAAATCGCTGCTTTAACTGGAAAGATGTCTGTTTTTTTTTTGTATAGGTTAACATGTACGTTAAGTGTGTGTGTATCGACATATTTCTACGATTTGTTTCGAATTTCGCTAATTGGAGAGTCGACCATGTTAAATAAATAAAACGCACACACACACACATATATAATCTAATTTATTTACGAAAATCTTTGCTCTAGGTAAAGGGTGTAGCGTGTTGGGTGGGGGGCAAGGCATGATCAGGTGTGCCCAGATGAGATTTGACAGAGCTTTTTGTTGTTGTGTGCGTGTTGGTGTGTCTGTTGCTAAACCAGAAGTAGGAACTGTTCGCCGATTCGTTCAGCAGCAGCAGCGACGTTGATGTCGGCAGCGGCAGCAGCAGCAGGCTGTGTACAATTAAACACAATATTCTGCTGTAGCAGCAGAGCAGCGGCGGCAGCAGCGATAAGATTTCGCTGACGCGTACGTTGCAGAAGTAAAACCCAATAGCAAAAATAAAGTAATGAAAAATATATGCGCCAAATCCAATTGGAGCTTAACGTTCCGCTTTTGTTACACTTCCATAGAAAAAAGTGCATGCAACAAGAGAAGCGTCGAACCAAAGTAAATAAAAAGAACAAATGTTAATGGAATATATAAAAAAAGGAGCCAAGTTGAGTTTTGAGTTTGAGCGATTATTGCCTTCGATTCAGTTCAACAAATTTTATAATTAGCAGTAGAATAATTTAATAATGACTGTGGTGCATCGGCTTAATGCAAATTAATGTTTTTCCCCTTTTTATAGACAACAGTTAGTTAAGGCACAGTGGTTGCTTGGCATTTGAAGAGATATAATATTTGTCCGACATTTTAAGTTCTTGTTTGTTGTAAGAAAAACATGATAAAAATGTATAATTCTTAATTTAATCATATTTTTTTTACCAAATATGTATCTGTGGTAACAATCAATTTAACATTTGAAAGAAATTATTTTAATTAAAATAATGTGGAATAACTAAAATTATATTATTTTTAAAACTATATAAAATATTTTTTTTTTTTCTCTTCTTCTTTAATAAGCAAATTTTCATTTTTTTTTAAATACATACGAAAATTTTCTTTCTTTTTTAGTTTTACAAATCAGGTGCTTTGTATTTATTTATATTAGAACATTTTATTTGTATCGCTTTTGTATATTGTGTTCTCTGTGTCAATAAATGCGACAACCAAAAATATACGAGATACACATTAAGAACCATAGTGTTGTAAAGTGATTAAAAACAACAACGCATGCATTTATTTGGAAGGGGGAATTTTAATTGGTTGCGCCCGAAGCTGAGAGAAAAACATTGTAAATTTTTTGTTGTCGAGTAGAGATTGTCAGAACATGACAGTAACAGCAACAGAAACAGAAAACAAAAAATTAAACGTACACAATTCAAAACTTATAAAGATTAGCGTTAATATTTATCAACTTGGCAGATGGATAAAACACGCAGATTTATGTTTCATCTTCGGTGTGATATGATATATTAAACATATGCAACAGCACAGAGAAGGTCACAAAATACAAGTGAAACGTGTTCAACTTAATGGGTTAGGGGTTTTCGATTAAAGACAACAACAAATTAACAAAATATGTTACTTCTGATATTTATGTGGCACAAATCAACGTCTTAAAATATGTCACGAAAAATCATCGAGCACAATAATAAACAAATAGGACATATTTTTCATACGATAACTACAAATTATATTGTACTTTAAACTAATTTTCATTTGTCAAAAATCAGCGATTCCAAATATGCCCCAAAGGAATATCCCGCAGGATAAAGTTGTTTGTAATTTAAAAATTAGCATAATAAAAAATAAATTTAGTGCTTACCTGTTTGCTTTTGTTCCACTGTGCCGTGACGTCGCTTTTGCTGTTGTTGTTGTAATACTCGTTGTGTGTTTGCTGTTCTTAAAGCTTTAAGCTTTTAGTGGCAACGCGGAAGCGGATATGTTGTCCAGATCCAGAATACGTTGCTGTATTATTATTGCTGTAGTTGTTGTTATTGTGTTACTTATGCTGTTGGTGTTCGCTTTGCGACAACTGCAGCACTACTACTACGTAACGTAAGCCAAACGTCACGCGACGTAATGCGTGCACTTTGTTGCTGTTTCCTGGTTCTCTGCCGTCGGCGTCGACGTCCGATGCTACTGCGACGCGTCAAGTGAACACATTGAGGCGGGGGTGCGCAGTGCAGGGCAATTCTTTACGTTGCGTTAATCCTTATGTTGACCGTTGCGTTATTGCGTTTTTCTTAAAATTGTTTTCTGTGATTTTTCTTGGTTGCCATTGCAATGCGAATGTCAGCGCCAAAAGAGAACAAACACACAAGTATGGGGAAAGGGGGTTAGGGCTGCTCAAAGTACTTCCTGCCTTAAGCACACATACAAACACACACGCATATACAGAGACGATGCACTTGTGCTTGTTGTTGTTCTTCTTCTTTGCTTTGGCCCTTTCGCACACGCGTTACACACACTCACGCAAACACTTTTCACTTTTGCTTGCACACTGCACTTGGAAAGAATTTTTGTTGTTTTTTTTTGTTGCGCTCTGTGTTCGCCTAATTTTTGTTTATTTCTTTACTACGTATTTTTTGCAAAAACAGCCACAACAAGCAAAACTTTGCATGCACAGTTATTTGGCGATTCTATGCTTTGATACTCGCTTCTCCTCGTTGCCGTCAGCGGCTTTTTTCTTTTTCGTTTTTGTTGCTTTCTTGTTTTGATTTTGACAAGCAATAAAAATTCAACTTAAAAATTATGATTGTTGTTGTTGCAGCTGCACTTGTTTAAATATTTGCTACGCGCTTACTGAATCAAATTCAATATATTTGTATAGAATATTTTTGCACAATTACAATTCGGAATAATAATTATTGTACAACAAATTTTTTGTATTTCGTATTTTTTTTTGTTCCGCAGCAACACGTCCGCTCACCACGAAAGTTTCTTACGTTTTGACTCAAAACATGCGAGTAAGAAATAAACAAAGCAAATGACGATAACTGAGACCGCGCGCGCACTTGAAGAGAGCATGCGCAAGAGAGCTAAAGAGAGTGAGAGCGCGTTAGCGCGAGCGAGTGAATTTAAGAGCTCACAAATCAGTGTGAAGCCTTGCAAAGAGAAATAAAGAAATTTAAATTTATTATTTGATTGTCAGCTATTCTTGTTCTTGTATACATTACTATATCCGAATACTTGCACGTTGTTTATTTCCTTTTATTGTGTTTTTTCTACACACACACAAACACACATATTTTATACATTTTATGTGATGTTTAATTTTTTTGAAAATCAAAATATTTGTTCGCTGTTGATTTCAAATGTGTAAATGGCAGTTGATCGATGGGTAAATATAATAAAATGCATAATTATGGGAAACGAATATATTCGTTTTGTATTTTGCTTTGTTCAAATCAACAACCAAAAAAATTAATAATGTACATATTTATTTTATTGCGTGGGCGGTTTTTTGATGTGGGCTCAAATTGACTTGTTAATCAGCGCAGCGATAAAAGTTTCAACAATCGTTTATCGATGAGCTAATCGAAGGTTATTCTCTCTGTTATTTTGATCTAATTTTTACCTAACCCTAGAAACCAGTCGAGCCAAACTTTAATTACCGTTTCAACGTTTCGATATTTGTAGGTGCAGCGCGACATTTCCGCTTCGCGAGTCTTTTGAAACTCTTCTTTGCTTTTTTCCTACATAAATTAGCGGTAGACTTCGCAAGAGAGTGAGAAAGAGAGGGACCGTGAGAGAGTGTTAGTGAAAGAGTAAGGAGTAGGGAGGCGACAGGTTGCCATAAAAGAAGGTTGAAAGATGCGCTCAACTGCGTAGCACTGCATCCGCTTGAGTTTTTGTTTGTATTTTATTGTATGTTTGCTTCTTCTACTTTGTTTTTTTTTTTTAGTTCGTTAACCAGTTTCCCTAAACAACGTTGACATTTGAAGTCAAATGACCATAAACGGCAGCGATCGAGACGCCGTCATTTCAACTACCCCCACCTCCTTCCGCCCCTCCCCCATCCACACACAGATTGCGACTAGTGGTCCAAATTAGTAGTTGTAGTTGCAGCTGTAGTAAGTGCGTAGAAATTAGGGATGGCTGCTTCTCGTGTTTTTCATTCGTGACACGCAGAAGTAATTAAACTTAAATTTGAATAATGTTCGATAGAAAACAAAGTCAATGAATATTAATAAGCTAAAAAATAGATTATTTTTAAAATTATTTTATTTTAGTAAACAAAAATATATATTTTATGGTATTGCCATATTTTTGAAATGATTGCATTTTGAGGAAACATTATATTAATTGGCTATAAGCCAAAACAAATTTTAAATAATAATGTTATAACTATTGCAAACAATTTTTTTCAATTTGCTTTGGTATAATATTGATGTTAAACAGAAATTGAATGAAAATATATATATTACGATATTTGAAGCTGAAAACTGTAAGTTTAGTTCAGGAAACATTCAGTTTATTTAAAAAAATAAAAGTGATGAAAAAAACGGATTACTATTAATTTTTTTATCTGTAGCTTCAATTTATTTCGGGCACATCTCTAGCACAAAAAAGCGGGCAGTCATCGGAATAAGCAAAGTGCGAGACAGTTAAGCGCAAAGAGAGAGCGAAAGAAAAAGAGGGAGAGGGAGAGAAGGATTGTTGTGCGGCAGTTCAGAGTTCAAATAGTCGTCCAATTGAGCCAATCAACATTATTTTTTGCGATCAGCAACATTTTTGTTGATTCGCTAGAGTGCGGAGGGGTGTGTGGGCGTTGTGTGTGTGTGTGTGTGTGGTGTGTGTGTAGGTCGTAGGTGGCAGATGATGCGGAATCAGCTTACTTAATTTTCTTGAAATTTGTTATGCATTTGCATTTGAATGTGGTGAATGGGTGTGTGTGCAAGTGTTTGTGTGCGTATGTGTGTGTGTGTGTATGTGTGTGTGTGCTTGCAACCTGCCGCCGTCAATCTGAGTTTTCGTCTGTGGCATGGCCTGTCGCAAGTTCGATGCCCAAGTGCAGATAACACATTAAAATAGAATATATATCCCATCTAGTGTCCAGAGTTCGCTCTTACACACACATTCACAAAACACACACACACACACCGTAAGCAGCCCAGACACAAACCGTTTTCATATTTGTATTTTATTTAGATGTTTTTTGTTTTTATGAACGCCCTGCGAATCCCCTGTCCTATATAAAGTGAGAAGAAGCGAGTAAGAGATAGAGCGAGAAAGATTGTGAGAGAGAGAGAGAGACAGAGAGATTCGCATACGTCGGCATCCATAAATAGATATCACTCGGCCCCGGCAAATGCGAATGCCTCCCGATGCGGAAGTCTTCCAGACGCTTTACTTTTGGTCATTTGCCAATCGCGCCGCACAAAAAATTATTAGCACCAAAATTCGAGTAAAAGGGTGGCCAAAGGGAGGCATGACACAGCACTAAATATACATAGATATATATATGGTGCGTTCCCAGTTTGTCTGGAGTGCCACTCGATTGGAATGCAATTGAAAATGTGCTCAATATTATGGCAAGTCAATTAGTGTAAATAACTTTGTTTTTTTTTTTAAATTAATTAAAACTCTTTTAAAGTTCAATTGTTTTGGAAAGTCCTCGAGAATTCATAAGGTTCACAAATGATAGATTTTTTTAAATTAAAATAACTTTTATAATTTAGGTATGCAAAATAAAAAAAGAAAAATTTTCAAATTTGACAGTAAATAATTTTTTTTTGTTGTAAAATTTATTTTCTAAACTTTTTATTTTATTTATAGTTGCTTACATATGCATTATTTATCCAAATGTTGAAGGGCTGTACAAAATTGGATTAAATATGAAACATTACAATGAAAAATAGTGGTTGAAAATCATTATATAAGTAATAAAAATGTATTGTAATAAGTTTTGTCCGAGTTATCACAGTAGAAACTTAAGAACCCGTCCTAAATATATGTGTATATTTTTTGTTTTCATTCTCATTTCTCAGAAATTCAATAAATACATTTATATTATTATAATATTATTATGACAAACAAAATTTTTAAAAAGTGTTTTCATTCCCTTATTAGTATTATTATATTCAATATAATATTAAAAAAAGTGAATTTAAGCCTAACGAATAATGAATGAAAACTATTTTTCTAATTATCTCAACTCATTACACACACGCAGAGGGGGTGTTTCGGGATTAGTTTTACTACATCCTTCAACCGCCTTCACAGAAGCTAATATGAATTTTGAGCACAAAATCGATGGCAGCCCACCTACCAAAAGAGAAAAAAGAAAGAATGAAAAAATATGAAGAAAACTCAGGTTACACAAAAAGCAATTAAATGGGAAAGGATATTAAGTGCAGATCCTGGTTAGCCTAATTGTTACACATTCCGTCCTGGCAACAATGACTAATTGTAAGACCCTTTTGACAGTTGCCCCGAGGATCAGCTGTGTGTGTGTGCCGGTGTGTGTGCCGGTATGTGTGTGCGAGTGTGTGCAGGATATGATTGTGTACAATGTGCAACGAATCGAGCAAGCAAGGAAAGAAGAAACCGTGGGAAACGATCACAGGAACCAGGATCAGTGCCCAAAGCAACGGCAACACAAACTCAACGAAGAACAAAAGAGCCAAGTAACAACGGGGAGAAAAAAAAAAACACCGATCCAAAATCAAAGACCTGATCGCCTACAAATCGATGATCGCCCTCTGGCCAGGATTATGCCAGTGCCGGGAATGCGACTTGTGAGTTTCGTGTTCTAATTTAGCGCCCAAAAACCAAATTAAACCAACCCAATCGAAACCAGACAGCAAAAATGCATCCAAGCAGAACGCAAACCAACAGAACACCAAAAATATACGTAGACTCGACTTGGAGATACCCTGCACTATATATAGATGTGTTATAAGTCGCATACGATTTGGGCATTCGAAGAATTACACGTTAAATGGCTTCAAAATATATAAATTTTATATATAATAACTTATCTGTTTTTAAGACGTTCTTAAAATATTTTCTATATTATATAGAATGTACAGCTATAATGTCAAGTTGCAGTTAAATTAAATTGAAAAGATATAGCTGACTTTTTTTGCTATCGTTAGTAGACAATATGTAAATGCAAATAAAATAAAATAAAGCAGAATTGTAAATATGAAAAGCGTAGCTCTTTTACACCTGCACTTCTATCGTTAAACGATTTTTATCGATATTATGTAAATGCATATACAAAGAAATAAACTTGATGGGTAAAATATAATTGCAAATATAAAAAGCGTAGCTCTTTTACACCTGCACTATTATCGTCAATCGATTTTTATCGATATTATGTAAATGCATATACAAAGAAATAAACTTGATGGGTAAAATATAATTGCAAATATGAAAAGCGTAGCTCTTTTACACCTGCGCTTCTATCGTTAATCGATTTTAATCGATATTTTGTATATGCAATAAAATGAATAGGTAAATTAGAACTGCAAATATAAAAAAGCGTAGCTCGTTGCACAATTTCAACATACCCCATGTCTGCAATTTAAAGGGTAGACAAAATATGTCTGCACTTAGGGGTTGAAAACTGAGGATTCTCCACAAGTGTTTTACAGCAGAGAGCAGGTTCCTTTACCACAGATGAAGACACACACACACACATATTGGGAAAGGTTTCATATTTCATGCGACGAGTGCATTGTGCATCTGAGTGGAGTACACCGAGTATATCGATATGGGAGATCGAAGAAATAATCCAAGCAGCGATCGAGGCAACAATCCTCAACGAGGCCTTCAGGATAAGCAAAGTGTGTGTGGTGAGTGTGTGTGTTGTGTGTGTGTGTGTGTGTGTGTTGTGTGTGTGCCCACAAGTCGCTGCTGTGGCTTCATCTGTTGCCCATGCTGTGGAATGTGAAATTTTATCAATTAAATAGCACTGATACACACACACCAACACACACACACACTCGATGAGTGTGCAGATGAGCCACGTATCTGTTGTTAAAGTTGTTGCCGCCTTGGGATAAGGGCGGAGTTAAAGCTAGAAACTCACACGCACTTCAGACTGTGCTGCACAGGAATAGATTTTATAGCAACGAAATAGTAAAAAAAAATTAAGCTAAGCTTAAAAAAAAGCCACATTTGGCAGTTAAAAAGTGGAAAAATTCTGTGCTAATTAATTGATTCAGTTATTTAAAAAACTTCAATTTAACAGCTATAATTCTGAATAATTCTCAATTTTGGGCTAAGTTTTTGTTTTCTAAAAAACACAAAAAAATTACATATTTAATTAAGCATTAAATAATTTAACATTATGTGTAATAATTTATTAAAATAAATTATTTTACTATTTACGGGAGTTTTGAAAAATAATTTAATAGAGATTTCTGTAAGAAAATCATTTTACAAGTGACAGTTTGGATGAGATTATAAAATATTATAAATCAGTTAATATTTTGTTTGATTGCTTTTAAGTTGCGTTATGGTATTATAATAATATAATTTGTGTAACCAATAAAAAAGTTGATTTTCGCTTATGTTTCAAGTTCAACATTTTCAGCAGTAAAGTTGCGTTTCTGGTTAAAGTTTTAAATCTCTGAAAACTAAACAAAACATTTATTTTTTTCATGTTAAGAACTTAAAAAGAAATTTTATTGTATATATGAATATAAAACAAAAATACAATTTACAGCATGCAGCGACTTTCTTTACTTTAATATTATTGTTATTAATTATGGCTAACAAAAATTAATTATTTAAAAAAAAGTGCATAGATGTCAAACTTAATTGGTTTTATTTATACGTTAGTCAATCTTAAATATAATGATCTTAATATAATGATTCGAAAAACAAATGACCTCAAAAAAGTAGCTAAATTTAGCGGTAAATAGTCCTAATTGGCAGCACTGCCGCAGCCAGATGCAAACTCATAAGCAAGTCGAAAGGCTGGCAGCAGGCAGCAGGCAGCAGGGGGAGAGTGGTTCGGAAAATGTGCGCCACATCCGCTGAGCAGAAGGCTCTAACTACAAGATCTGTGCCTCGAGATCTCTCGATCTCCATCTCGATCTTTGTTTTCGGTCTATGCCATTGGCTGCCATTTCTTGGAAAACGTTTAAGAGCAGAACAACAACAACAACAACAAAGATGACGAGCCCGAAGAAGATTGAAGCATTATGAAGCGTGGAAATGCGAGAGCGGGGCGAGGGAGAAAGAGAGAGAGAGAGATAAAAAGAGAGTGAGACAAGTGATTGCACACTTGAAAATGGAAAATGCTGTGTAATTAATTGCAGCATCGACATCAAGTCGAGCATCGCCGTCAAGCGGCAGGTTGTAAAAAAAATGCCTGGGAACCGAAAGAACATCGGCTGGCCGAAAGGAAGTCATCCTGGTATGGTTAACAGAACACATGGTGACAAAAGGAAATGCTTTTGGAACGCACATAAAACACGTATTTTTATGGCTCAGTCGTTTTTTTTTTTTGGGAAATTTTTGGTGTCCAGCTTGTAAAGAAATCTCACACAATAGCTGAAAAAGTCGCTTAAAATTTCACACTTTTTATTAGGCGGAAAAATCTGTAGCGTTTTTTCCATTAAGTTGTTAAGATTTTACTTGCTTATGGAAAACCCATAATGGGATGATGTTTTGGGTTGATAGTAAAATTGATATGATTCTTTGATTGACTGCTAGATGAACGCGGTTTGTGTTTCCACTTGAGAAAACATATATTAAAAGACTATAAAAAAAAAAAAATATTTGCACTATGATTTTTATAGCACATGTTTTGTAATTTTGATTAAATAATATTTGTGTACCTTTTAAAGAGGGTATTAAAATAACTTTGTATGACAGGAAACAGACTTTTTTGTGCTCATAAGGTATATACATCAGGCTTATCTGATAAGTGTGAATAGTCGTGTTGATATAGTCATCTAAGCAGACGTCTGGGATAACAAAAATTATACACATTCTTGATCAGCTGCACTAGCTTATCTGTCTATAACTATTCGAACTGAGCGCCCAGTGAAAATATTTTGAAGATTTGCCAGTTCTGATTACTATATCTATTACTTGCGCAAAATTATTGGAATATTGCGTAACTAAAACCATAACTAACCAAATTCACTTAATTCTGCAATTTAAATAATGCACTTTTCAACACAAAAAATACTATGCTAATTTCAGTTGGGCAATCAACAAATAATAATACCTCTTTCAGGCATTTGTAAATGTTATCCTGCTTAGGAATATTACAGTGCTTAATTGAGGAATGGTGTAGACTCACTCTAACGAGTTGGACACTGTAGTTATCCATATATCCGACAGTTTATAATCAGTGAACCACAGCAAATGATTATTACACCTGCCTTCAGAAGTTGTCCAGCTGCCGGTGGATACAAATGGATATGAGATTTGGTGATGTGGAGATATGGCTATGTAATTTGTGCCAAATCACAGAGCCGACTTCAATCACAACCGTTGCAATTGGCAAACGGCCAATGTACCGCTAGATGCTAGACCATAAACAGAGTGCAGACATCCTCAACACTCGCCCAGCCCCCTTTCCAAAATGGCAACAACAACAGCAAAACAGCAAAAACAATAAGCGAATCTCAGGCTTGAAGCTGTGAAGATCTTTTGCCTGAGCAAAAGCCTGGTGCCTTGGTTAGAGACGAAGCTGAAGCTGAAGCTGTGGCCAAAGATTACGTGAAAGGTGAAAGTTGTGCGAGAACCGCAAAAGATGCGAAGCAAAAGCAGGAAACAGACCAAAAGCGGGACGAAGTGCAAAGCGAGGAGGTCACTCGATTGGTGAGAAACCGAACCGGACCCCCACCTGTCGTCATCGCTATAGCTCAGACCCCGTCTTTAGTCTTTGGCATGGGCATAGTCAGAAGAGGGTGGCACAAGCTGGACAGTTGCCTCTTCCAATAACCTATGAATATTGCACGATATTTAGCATAAAAAGTGTCCTTGTTAAACATATTTTTGGTCTCTTACTGCAACAATTAATTACCAGAAAATATTTGAATATTTTTATCGGGCTTAAATAATAAAAATAATAAATAATAAATAAAATCATTAATTTTGTTGTTCTCTAATAGAATTTTATTTACTAGAAAATGGTTAAATATTATATTATTATTATAAACAAGTAAGAATGCTGCAGTCGATTGAGCTCGACTTCGATATATCCTAAGTAACGCTGTTAAATATATATTCTAATTTTTTTTTGGAAAATTTCCACTTTGAAAAGCAACGAATTGTAAGCAGACTAACTTTTTTTTTAGGCGTAAAAAAAACACTATATTTAAGCACATTTTTTATTTTAATGTTAAAATTATTTATTTATTTATTATTATAAAAATATAAACGTAAAAAATAATAACACAAGAAAATGCTAAAAATAATAGATTGATAAAAAAGGATGTGTACAAAATTAATCCTAGTTTCAAATTAATCATGCATTCTCTTTAAATAAATAAGAGTTAAAAAGTGTATAGAAAATCAAAAACTTAATCACATAATTTAATTTATTTATTTATGATTGAAAATTAAATTTTTTTTCGATTTATAAGTTATTTTTTTAAAATAAATTGTACAAAAGAAGTCAAACAAATAAAATGAACATTTGATTAAAAAATGAAGCGATTTCTCTTAATTGTCGTTTTTTTTTAAAATTAATTGTAAAATAAGTTTCTGAAGTTAGGAATTTTGTGTTAACATCTTTTGCATGTTTTTGGAGAATGTATCTAGCAACCCACAAGTCCGCCCTAGCTTCGATACAGACTACGTCCATGGTCGGCCTCAACTGCAGCATCGGCATCGGCATCAGTCTCAGTCTCAATCTCGGCCTAAGACCTGGCATGCCGCAGATTTCCGTATGCGAAATGTGGAACACTGGCACAGTAGCTCCAGCTCCGCACCAACTTCTTCAGCTTCTCCTCCTCCTCCAGCTCCTCCTCCTCCTCTCCCCTCTAACTGCTTCTTATTGATGCTGCCCACCCATTTATGGCTGCGTCCGTTCGACCCACTGTCGCAGCCTGAAGAGTCTGCGGACAGGTTAACTCAGCCAACTCGGCAATCTTTGCCAACTTACCGATTTACCAACTTTGCAACTGGGCAACTGGGCCTTTCTGTGCATTACCGCATTGTAAACCTGAATTCTTCTGCGCTTCTTGCCTTTCTCTTCTCTTCTCTTCTCTTCTTTTCATTTCATTTCTTGCTTTGTTTACTTTTTAATACCCTGCAAATTTGAAAATGGGTCATTTTATAATGACTTTAATTTATGTAACATGCAATGATAGATATGTCTAACTTGATAAGATATAGATTCTTGAACAGAGTTGAATCGATGCAGTCTAAAAGAGTCGGAATTTGTATGCTCCTCAATTAAAGATTTTGCTGAAAATCTACATTAATCGATATACAAATCAAGCTTTTTCAGATGAGCCGCTTGGTTATTAAAAATTTGTTATAGTCAATAAAAATTGTCATCTAATTACCTTTTAAAACTAAAGCCATCCAATTATATATATTGTTAATCGTCTAGCATCTTTTACGTTTTTCGATAACTTTATAAATTAATAAATATTGCTTTTTATTTAAATTTTTTTTAATTTTATGTCTATACTTGAATAAAGTCATAAGCTAACTGACTCTAAAAATAGTTGCAGTTTCTTTGTTTTGTTTTTTTATCGATGTGCACCTATCGATGATATCGATATCTCAGCCAAGTCGCGGAAATTAACGAATTTACACATTGATAGATTTTTGAATATGCACAAAAGTAATATGTGTCTTGTCTTATAAAACACTACAGGGTATTTTCGAGTCGTGCACTCTGAAATATTGCGCTGAAATTTGTTACTTTTTCGCTTGTTTTTCGTTTTTTGGCATTACAAATCCGGATGCTGTTTTGGCTGCTCGGCATTGTTTTTATTTTTAATAGATTATGAATGTAAGGCAGTGGGTGTCTCTGTTGGTGTGGATGGTGTTGATGGTGTTGATGGTGTTGATGGTGTTCATGTCGTTTGGTTTTGTTGGCCTCTTCAGCTACGTCTTCGGTCTACGGTCTACGGTCTCTGGTCTCCGGTCTCCGGTCTGTGTGTCGTGGTTTCGGGTATCTCTTTAAGCCTCGTCTGGTTGCCGGTTCGTCATTAGTCGATGGCGTGTTTGTAACACTTTTTTTTTTTTTTGTTTTTACTTAACGTCTGGCTTGGTACTGGGTCTGTGTACTGGGTCTTCGAGTCGAGGCTGTCTGGAGAGGTTTGAGCGTGTGGCTGTGTGTGTGCTGCTTGAGGAAGTTATATAATCGGCGAGATATGTTGGCAATATGCCTCAATCAATTTATAACTGTTATAACCAACTAGCTTGAAAGTTAATAACCAAAAGTGCGGCATGTGAATATGCTCTGTGTGTGTGTGTGTGTGTGTTGGTGTGTATTGGTGTGTGTGTGGGTGGGCAATATATGAACGTAAGAAACGTAAGAGCTAAAAGCCACCCGGCTCAGCATGTAACTGATCCGTTTGAATGCATATCTGTTGTCTCAGACGAGAGCTTGCAATGCTTCCTCATTAATATTAAATGCAATTTTTTCGGATTGAGAATGTGTCACAGCGAGAGTGAGAGAGACAGCGATATTATATATATATATATATATAAAAGAGAGAGAGAGAGGAAGTTTCACTGGGCGCTTGTCAGCTCATAATTTGTGTGGGAAAAGTTAAACTGGAACTTCAAACTGTTGATTTCACTTGCCACTTCGATTTGGCAAATTGGTTGACAACAGATATTAATAATTAACAGCAAAATAAATATTTAAATATTTATGGTTTTATGTACTTAGAAAATATATATAAATTAACTCAGTTATTTTTAGTATTAACTTACTTAATTTAAATATAAATTTAAAAAAACCAACAAATATGTTTAGATTTTGTTATTGAAAGTGCGGTCTGAAATAAGTGGAGAATTTTTCCGGATAGATATTATTTCATAACCCACTTCAATAAACCTATTCTCGTTTTTTAACAGAGTAATAAATATATTTTGTGAAGTACAATTTTACGAATTCTATTCCGTATATATATATATATATATATATATATTCCGATTCAAATCGATATAGTCATTTGGTAACTGTCTTTCTATTTGTTGCTATGCTAAATCTTTCATTTTAAGGCTATATTGTAAAAAATAGAACTAAAAATGAATATATTTTATATATATATATATCATTAAAACATGACTACTATTTCATATTCTATTTATATATACAATACTTTATCATATAGCCGACATAGAAATCAGGATTATATTGGCAGTTTCGGCAAGGATGAAAAAGCTTTTTTTTTTTTCGATTTAAAATAATATTCAAACAATTTACGTATATTAAATTGACCAGCGACAGTTAACTAAATTTATATTTTTATATCAAACATTAATATCTAAATAACATAAGCTGTGCACACAGCTGGGAACGGAAATGTATAGCCAGCATTATAAATATGGGAAATAGTTCTTCAATAAACCAAAGGATATTGAAAAACTTGCCAACATATCGCTGGCAGAGCCCATGATGCGGAAATAGACAATGCGGAAAAGATGGGTGTTCGAGAGGGGGTGGAAAAGGAGGAGAGGAGAGGCGTGGGGTGTGTGTGTGTGTGTGGAGTGTGTGTAGTGGGATTCGATTCAAAATTAACTTTGCATGGAATTTAATTTACGTCCACGACGATGATTTCCTGCCAAAGCAGCCGGAGCTGAAGCTGCTTCCGTCATTTCCTATAAACGCAAAGGTTTTTCTAGAACCATGCCCCAAACCAAGCCTTGGAGCCTGAACAAATGCCGCCAGCTAAGAGACCGGGAATAAGCTGGAGACCGAACCCAACGTTGCCAACGAAACGCTTCCTGCAGGATGTAAAGACGTCGCCAGTCATAGGACGTCTTTCTCACACACACGTTGTGTGTGTGTGTATGTGTGTGTGTGTGTGGCTGTGTGTGCTTACACATTTCAGTCAGTTTGTTTACCCACTTTAATCAGAATCCGCCCCCTTCCCCGCCTCTCCACGCACACTCTTTAGCCAAATGGCTGTTGCAGAAGGAGTCGCTGTCAGAAATGTCCTGCCTGCCAGCCCCTTCAGCTCAGCACGGCTCTGCTCTGCTCTGCTCTGCTCTGCTCAGTTCAGTTGGAACTGCCTGGCTGACGCTTCCTTGCAAATGCTGCTGCTTCCGTTTCCGGGATATAATGTTCATATTTTCGAGGACATTTACAGGAAATAAAGTACGTCGCCCTCGCACCCGACATGCCTCCCCTCTCTCTCTCTCTCTCTCTCTCTCTCTCACTCTCTCCCTCTTTTTCTCTCTCTTGTTATCTCTGTGGGTTACCCTGTCTCAGGCCTTTTGAGATGCGAGCGTGGCACGTATTCGCATGCAACAGCACACAAAATTTAATAGTTTTGCCAGAAATTTATTAAAAAAAAAAAATAGTATTTTATTTGTTTTGATAAACATTTAAAATTTAATTTTATTTGCAAATTTTATTTTTTAGAAATATTAAACAGCATTTAATAATAATATTCCAAGAAGTGCAGCGAATACTTGATATTCAAATATGCTTCTGATATTTTTTTATTTTTATTTAATTCTTATTAGTATTTAAGCATTAATAATAAATAAATAAATAATTGAACATTTAAGATTGATGAGTACAACTCTTTCAATATTCAAACACAAAAATATCGAATAAGAAAGTTGAATTAATGAATTAATTAAACACATTAATTCCAAAAATACTACAATATTTTTTTAAAAATTATTTAACACAAAAATCAGTTTGGTTTTGCTTAATTTTTTAGCAATGAACATTTTTTAATAATTTTTTACTTAGTTGCTCATTACGTGTTTTCTGGAGTGAACATCTTTCATTACGATTGAAAAACATGCCGCGAGTCCATCTCTATGTGGGAGTTCAGCAGCCACTTTTGGGCGCAACAGGAGCGGAGCACTCGCAACTTTTGCCGTGTGCACATTTATGCCAGCCCAGTTGCCAGTTCGACTGTCAGTCAGTCAGCAACAGCACCTCACATTTCACCCAGCCCCCACTCAACCCGCAACCCACCCCCCCCCCACACACACACACTTCCCTTTGGCATTCACCCCCTTTGCTTTTCCGGGCTTCCGCAGCAGGATGCTCGACTGCAGAGTACGTTTTGAATTTTGTCGCACTTCCTGTAACGGTCGAGAAGAGGTGGGTGCGCCCCAGGTGGATGGAGAGGGGGTAGGGGGGGTGTGGGCATGGTTGGCATGTCCGCTCCGCCCCCAGCTATTGTGTGTAGCTGTCCTGGTCCCAGCGAGAGCTCTGCGTGCTCTTCCGCTTTTCCTCTGTCATCAGCAACGTAATTTCCGCTGCAAGCAGCTCTCCTCGCTCCTCGCTCTGCTCTGGACGACTCTTTGTGTCTGCGTGCAATTGTGGGTGGCTGGGTGGCCGTTTTTGCCGTTGTGTTGGTTGCGCAGGTTCACTGCCTGCCACAAAAAAAAACAAAAAAAACAAACGTGTAGAAAGTGTTCTATTTTACTCGTGCTTGACTAGCAGATACCCTGTAATCAGCCTGAGAATTGCTCTTTAGCAACTTTAAATTGGAAAAACTTTGTTAAAGTTTAGCTGATTTTTTTCCTTGAGCTGGGATTGCCCTGATTTATGATAATGAAAATTGCTTTAATTTTGACAAATAAATCTTTAACTATTTATTTATTTAAAAGAGTCAACAACTATAAACACAAAAAAAAAAAAAAATTGACGAATTAAGCTATATAAAAAATCATATGAAAAGTTATGAATCAAATAAAAAATATAGGCAGAATAGTTAAATAAATCTGGCTTTATTAAAAAGTAAAATTCTTCAATATTTATTGCCTTATCTTAAAAAAAAATCAGAATGCAAGTTTTCATACAATATGCAAGTTTTAGGTTAAGGTAAAACTAATTTGGGAAATCATCCATTTTACGGTTGATTTTTTATGTGTCTAAAAAATGATTTATATATATATTTTTTCCTTCAAAAACAACAAATTTGTAAAGGTTTCAATTGTTAGACAAAACAATGCTTTAAAAGTATTTAATTAAAATTATATGTTTTTATTTAGTTAGAAATTGATAACTTTGATGGAATTTTTGTCCAGACTTTTATTGATATCGATTTTTTAAAATTTATTTTTGTGTTTGCGTACAGATTTGAATTGGGTTGACTAAGATTTTGATCAAGATTATTTTCAGGCTCAATTAAAATGCATCAAATTTTATGGCTAAAGGGTATTAAAAGGATTAAGGGTCTCGTGGGACCCATGCTGAGATCGAAACAGAGAAGAAGTGTGACAGATAGATAAAGAGAGAAAGGGAGAGTCTCTGAATGCAATTGATTTTTGGCCTTTGTAGTTTTAATGACCTCTTAAAGCACAGAGTTCATCAACAACAAGTGGCTGGACAGCATATCAAATGGCCAATGACCAAATGGCCAATGCTTAACATGGTTGATGGCAACAAGTGATCCGCTCAACAGTTGCAGCGAGGGTTGGGGAGGAGAATGTAGTGGGGGGGGGGGGGGGTGCCTTACAGACAGGTATCAACGACACATTGTCGCTTGGCAGTTCATCAAATTCTCATGTGACCAAAGAGACCAAAAAGGTTCAATTCGCTTCGCTTCGAAACGAAATTTGATATGCGGGTCACATATTAATGACTTCTCTTCACATTTTACATAACACTCGATTCGATGAACTGGCGACACACAACGTGCCCCTTGCCGCTCCCCGGCTCCATGCATTCCCTAAGCCCCGTTTGCAACAACTCCAAATGCAACTGCAGCCGATCCCTGTTTCAAGTTGTGCTGTTCACCTGTTGTTGTTGTTGTTATTGGTTTTTCTAGGGCTTGGCACCGCCTCGGAAATTCCCTCAATCCCTCGTTTGTGGCGACCCTTTTCGACAGTGCTCCCAGTGTAAAATCAGGCGCGTGATGGAACGCCGGACAAATGGAAGTGCCACCGGTGTGGGTGTGGAACAAATGCATACGCACACATACATACATTCATATATACACTCTAAGAAAATTAGTAATCGTTCCTCAATAAGTTTAAAGGATTCGCACAAATAAAATATTTTGTACAAGCTTTTCTACTTTCAAATTTTCTTTAAACCCAGAATTAAGCCAAACGGAGAAAAATAATGAAACCTGATTCCAGATTTAAGCCGATTTAGTATCGTAGGTTTTTTTTTTTGCCGTCTTCAGATTAATTCATTAACCAACTGACTTATCAAATGCAACATTTTGTATAAAATTTGTTTATCAGCTCACAGATAAAAATTTATCCAAAAATTTAAGAAACATTTTCAAAAACTTTAACCAATTAAAATAAAAACAATTTTTCATTAAACTGTCGCGAAACTCGTTTTACATTTCGAAAAACTCAAGATAACAAAATTCCATTTGCAAAAAAAAAAGAATTTCGATCTTTTGCTTAAATTCATACAACTTATTTAGCTTTTGACAAAGAATTTTAATTTTCAAGTGAGCATTAATTAGTGCATAATTTCTTGCAGTGTATGGAGTGCCGCAACAGGTAAGCGATTGATGGCATTTGTATGCAGCATGGCGGATGCGCCGGCCAAAGCGTTTATTTCTTCATTTGACGCAAATGATGTTCGACACACGGCTGGAATGCACTAAACCGCTAACTCCAATCCCGTATCCCCCAATCCACCAATCCCAAAAATCCCAAAGACGAAGTTGAAGTTTGATGTCCAAACTGAAACCATAGCTGAAGCCGAAGCAGAAACAGAAAAAGAGTTTTCTGACCGCAGCACGCAAAGGGAAAGACTGGCGACAATAACAATAACAATTACAATAACAATAACAACAACAACAAATGCAACAAATACACTGCACAAAAAGGATGCAACAAGCAGCTGAAAAAAAATTATGGAAACTTCAGCGTATTAGTTATAAAAACGATTAGTAATAAAAAACAGATTTTATAAGATGGAATTATATTTTTTTAAAATTAAAATCATTCTAAAAAATCTGAAAAATCGGAAAATCGATACATACAATTGTATAAACTTGAGCAAAGTATTTCTCTCAGTGTCAGCTTCTTGTCACTTGAAACCCGGATTTAAAACGAACGAAAAAGAAATAAGAAAAAACAAAGAAAGAAAGATCGCGCCACAAATTACTTTTACCGATCACAAAAATACAACAAGTTGAAGAATAAGAACAAAAAGCAAACAGCAGATGTGGATAATGATGTTGATGATGATGATGATGGTGGTGACCGTAATGATAATGATGGTGATGACATGTCCAAGTAAAGTGGACACCAACTGAATACAAATGCTCAAATTAAGCAACAAGCACAAATTTCCTATGTACGAATGCACTTGTCCAATGGTTGCAACAACAACAACAACAACAACAACAATAACTACACACAATACCCATATCATTATAACAATAACAACAAATTGTGCATGCTAAACGGAATTCTGCTCAACGGTGGCCAAAGAATCTAAAATGCGCATTTTTTGTCTCTGCCGAAAGGCCGCCAAAGCCGGATGAACATATTGTTTATGGGCATTTGACATCGGAATTACCAAAGGGAAGGGGCGAAGCATTGACAGATTTATAATGCAGCCAAGCTCAAGGATGTTCTATATATACATATATATATATACAATGCTCGCTTAGTATAAAGAAAGTTTTGAAAAATTGTTGATTTTAGTCTGCTTATAATTTGAAATGCTGACAACACATGAATATATATAAATTTGATTGGAAATTTAACATTATTATATAAAAAATATTCTAGAAAAGGAATTTCTTCAAGACAAACTTTGTAACTTTTTCAAAAATTTTATATTCATTGCGATTTAAATAAAATCTTTGAAAATCATGATTCTAATTTTTAAAAGCTTAAATTAATTAGTTAAAAAAAATATATTTTTAAATGCTATATTCTTAAAATGAAAAAATAAATTATCTACTTGATTCATAGTATTGAAATACAATTTCTAAAAGTAGAAAACTGTACAACCCAGTTTTGTAATAAAAAGTGAGCAATCTGCTTTCGCGTTTGCTCGACTGCGGAATACCCTGCTGTTTTTTTTCATAATTTTTAACTTCGAAAATTGTCTATCAAAAATTTCTTCATCTTGCACTTATCAAAATTCATTATTATCACATGAGGAAAAACACAGATATTTTTCTTATATAAAAGTGATAACTTTTTTAATTGGTTTATATTGCAAATAACTATAACAAACAATAATTAATAAAACATTGATGTTAGTTCAAAGTTCCGGGCTATTCAGTGGTAAAATCAAATAAGCTATGGGAATAGTTATTGAAGTGCTTCGATATTGGCACTGTTCAAATAGTAAACTTTTCAAATACACTACGCTAAAATATATATAAATATATACATATGGATAGGTATGCATGTATATATAATTATATATAGAGGTATGTGCAATTAACCATGTCTAGCCAAGATTGCAACACTAACTTAACACGATATTGAAACTGGAAGCTTATTGAAAAAACCTTACAAGTTAAGCGTAAAAACTTAGTTTTATATACAGATGAGTTCTGTGGCGAACACTGTCGTCTTCGAGCTGACCTTGGCTCAGAGTAGCAGCAGCAGGCGATCAGTTAACGTGGTCGACTGCATCATGGCCAAATCTCAGAGACCCGTGTGACTCGTCTGCAGCTGTTCAATGGAGATGGACAACTGTTCCAGGCGCTGCATCAGTTGCAGCATATTCTCCTGCGCCCGGTTCGTATTGAACTCGTTGTCATGCTCCAAAGAATCCTCCTCGGCGGCGGCCAGTTCAAAATGCAATTTAGCCAAACTCTCCTGTTGTTCCCGTATCTTGGTCATCTGATCCATGGTGCAACCAGAGCCTGCAACACAAATAAATTAAAGCTTATGTTGATAAAAATACCTATTTACAAACCAAATGCCTTTAGTTTGCCGGAATGAAAGTCATCGAGCAGACCGAGAAGGGCACGTTCCATATGCTTCACATCGGGCACTTCGGAGACAAAAGAATGATGTTTAATCGGACGATCGTCAAATTTGTCACTGTGAACGCTTGCATCGGCATCTGCAGCTTGCAACTGCAACGGCGGTTTTATGTTGCTTTTGTGGTTGTTATTGGTGTTGTGGTTGGGTTTTGTGCTATCATTGTTGTTGTTGTTTTGGCTGTTGGTTGTGGTTGTGGTGGTGTTGTTTGGTTCTGGCGATAGCCACTCGCTACTTATCAGCGTTATGCTATTCAAGCTGTGCTCGCTGCTGTGCGTCGGCTCCAATTGATCGCCATCTGCACTCAACAATTCATTTAAAATCATGAAATGAAAAATAAAAATTAACAAAAAAAGGGTGTTACACAAAATTATAAACAAATATGTAGGGTATACAAAATAAAACTAGATATATAAAGAACTATCTGCCACTACTTACTTAAAAGAAAAACTGTATATAATTAACACATTTAAACTTTTAAAATTCAAGTATTAAACAAATATTGCAGTTATACGTAATTAATAACTAAAAATAAGTGAGTTTAAATACTGCAAAAAATTGACATAAAATTTATGTTCACATTGCGAATAAAAAAGTCAACATTGAAAAGCCAAGTTGGATATTAAGCTATCATAATCCAAGCATAATTATCGTTGCCTGACAATAATAAAATAAAAAATTTCGTAATTTCGATTCTTTACACCTAAAAGTAGATTTAAACAGAACACGAAACATAAATTACTTTTACCGATTACGAAAATACAACAAACAATCTGAAGAATAACAACTAAATACAAGAAATGTTTACAAAAGAAAAGCTTATAGAATAATTTGCTGTTAGACAAAATTATAAATAACCAAAAGAGGGAAAGTTTTAAGGCTAAAAGTCATAAAGTAAATATAAATTAAATTATTGAAATTATAACTGCTTGGCATTTGTGCATGTGTGTGTGTGTGAAAGTGTTATGTGAACAACATATGGTCAGAAGTGCGTCATAGCCATGTTTGACAAATGAATACCGCCGCCGCCAGAAACAGAGACAACAATTAAAGCAGCTGCTTGCAACGTTCACAGCAACTGTAATGTGGTAAAAAAAAAACTTATCGTATTATATTCAACTCGTTGCGCTTTACCTTTGAGCAATTTGCGTGGACGTGTTTTGAACTCAAAACGTTCATCGGCGGAGGCGTTGTTCTGGGCATGTGGGCGTGGTCGTCGCTCGTTCACATATTGCAGTGTTGGTTTTGCCGATTGTGCATGTTGTTGCTGTTGTCCCTGTCCCTGGCCCAGACCCTGTCCCTTTTCGGATATGGTGCGCTCGATGGAACAGGATGCCGAATTGCGGCTACGCGTTGTTTCCCCGCTTGAAATGCCTTTAATCTGTGCCATAAACAAATAATTGTCACAATAATGTGGAAATGGGATTGGGGTGGAATTAATATTTTCAGGGCACTTTACGTTGATCTTTGGCACAGCGACGGGCGTGGCAGGTGTTTGAGCTGATTTTGCTTCCTCCTCGGTTTCCACATCGTTTGGCACCAGCTTCTGGCGTTCCACAACTTCATCATTTGGCTCCATTTGTAGTGATTTTATTTTTGTATATTCTGTTAAATGTTTTCAGCATCAACCCAAAAATTGCTTTGTTGCGTCTGACCATTCACAGGTTTACGTGCAAGGGCAATCAATCAGCTGTTATGAAACAGACAGTGTGAACGCATTGTTACATTACTCAACACTGCGCTCAACTGCAACCGGCCGCTGCTGTTATTTGGCGCCAAATTCAAATAAATAATTTTTACGGTATGTTTACTGTTTTTATTGCACTTTTAATTAAGTCAAATATATATTAACTGTTAATGGGCAGCCGTCACTTAGGCCTTCTTCTTGGAGAATCCCATTGTGTAGATCATGTGCGCAATGCTCAATAACCCCACACCACACAGAGCTGCAGTTATGCCAAACAGAGCCTTATCAGCGGGTCCACCCTTGAGGAACACGGGCAGATCATTCACAGCCTGTAATTAAACCATTCAAATCAGAGTTGCATATTAAAACTAGTTAAAATATAACAAGTTACCCGGAACCTATCTATTATATTTTGTTACTTGATGTTTGTTCATACAGACGTGCTCACGGACTTGGCTAAATCGACGTGTCTGTTAGTCTGATCAATAATATATATTTTTATGAGATCAAAATTGCTTCATTCTCGCTGGTACATACTTTTCACAACTTCATTAAATTTTGAATGTTTTCAGTGTGTCATAATAATTTTAAAACATGCCTGGAAAGTCTTCATTTTGCCAGCTAGTCCCTCAGGTAACGCCATTGTTGATAATTGTTGTTATGCAACTGCTGCAAGTACAGTAAATACAATAATTAAATGAGTGCCAAACAAGTCCAGGACCAACTATAACTTCTTAAAATTAGGAACCACAGTAATGTAAATTATGCGTTTGTTAAAATAATTAAAAAAAAAAAAAAGATTAACTTACCTGGACTCTTTTAAGATACGAAAATTCTTGTGCAGCAATTTGCTGATGCTAATGCAAAACGATTAAAAATAGAAATGGTGCACAGATGTTGGATTTTATACCGAATGCAGTGCCAGCACGAGTGCTGCCACATCGCTGCAGTTTTCAAAACAGCGCTCACCCAAATTCGCATTCAAATTCAAATTCAAATTCAAATTTTGGCGCCCACTGTGAACGACCACCGAGGGACGTTGTGAACGTCAGATTTTCGATTTTGTACGTTCCGTTCGCGCTATTTTGGCTTTTTGTGAATTTTTGAACAGGAGCCCAGCGAAAGCTGGCAGCGAAACACGTTTTTGCATTCACAACGATTGGTACTGCGGCCGAGAGCGAGAGAAGCTCATGCACGCTCCAAAGCACTTACGACTATGGTTGTCTCGCTCACACGAGAGCACCGCACACAAAAGCGATGCGCTGCTGCAAAAGCACTCCGAAGCAGCCGCTGCTGGCCGATTTTGTACGCCTGGTGGGGATTACAATAATTCTACACCGAGTTGTGCAATTTTCGTCGTCGTGTGTGCGAGCAAACCAAATCAAAAAACAAAAAAAAACAGAAGGAAAGAAAAAAAATTTGTAGACACAACGAAGTCGTCGGCATAACCGCGAATCTTAACGTTTTTTTTTTTTTTTTCGATTTTTACAGATACAAGAAACTTTTGAAAATATAACGGAATTTCTGGGAGCATTTTTATAAAACAGCAATTATAATAAAAAGCAAAAGCTGTTTAAGCTCTCGCCAAAAATAACAAAAAATAACAAAGAAAGAAAAAATCATTAAAGACGACGCTTACGCTGACTCGAATGACGGATCGCTTGCAGTTGCCCGCAGGCGTCTCCGTTACCCACAAGCCGCATATATTTTAATACACAGACACACACACACACCTGAGATATCGCCCTGCTAAAGCCTTTGTCGATTTTTAGCTCCCAGTACAAGAACTTTCAAAATCTGTAGCTTCCAAAATACAGAAACAACAACATTTAACTTGCCAAAGTTGCGCATTGCGACAGCGACTGCGCTGCTGGCAGGGCAACTTTGGTTTTCCGAAACTTGAAAAAAGTTAAATCTGCCAAGTTCATCGCTGCTGCCGAGTGCTTTTATTGCCTGTGGCACAAAACTTGTGGCGATTCTTCTTTGAATGCTCTTGCAGTGCTTCCCCGCCCACCTTAATTGCCACACGCGCTACGCCACCCATTCCCATTATTGGAGGCGTTCTTTCTCGCCGTTTCTGGCTCGACATGGCGCGCGATAGCGTTCAAAAAAAGTTTTAGCTAAATATTTTAAGTTCTTGAGTTAAGCTTGTTTCGTAAGCTGCCCGAGGTATATATATTTCCGTTGGCAAGTATGTGTGTGTGTGTGTGAGTAAAAGTTGTTAAT
Source organism: Drosophila demipolita (assembly GCA_035042405.1). Taxonomy (NCBI): domain Eukaryota; kingdom Metazoa; phylum Arthropoda; class Insecta; order Diptera; family Drosophilidae; genus Drosophila; species Drosophila demipolita. The sequence continues at coordinate 1,314,390 of JAWNLI010000054.1, read as the reverse complement.
TTTATGATTTTCAGAGAACTTTATTCAAAAACGCTTTTTGCTGTGCTATTGAAAAAAGGCGAAAATGTTGCCATAAAATAAGAACAGTCTGCGATCGTCTCGCTTATTAATTGATTTTTGATTATATTTAATTATCAGTAATAGCTTAATAATATTAAATAGGTATATATGTAAAGAAAGGTAGATTTTGTTTCTGTTTCATAGGTAAACCAATTTGTATTTATTATTTTCCATTATTATGTGCACAATTTAAAAAGTAGTATCATTATTTCTAAACTGAATAAAGATTTCAATGTAAAATTCAAAACACGATCCCCCAAATCAAAAGAGTGAGTTCAGATTTATAACGAATGTAAAATAATGTGTATAATATAAGTATTAAATATAATTATTTATAAAAAATTAAAATTCGATGTGCACGCAAAATTCGATGTGCTCCCAATTATTATTGCTTATTTGTTTCTTTGTCTTATTAAATTTATATATATGTGTTTTTGTTTGTGTTTTAAGCAAAAAGCACCTCAACATACTTAAACAAACACACACCAGCCACACACACAGTGCAGGTTGTGTTGAAAGCACTAATAATGCTTTTCTGTGCTTGGCAGATTGCAAGTTTTATCAGAAAGCCAACTCGTGGGCCTTATATGCGTTGTTTTTTTGTGTGTATGTATGTGCATATATGCCACAACAAAAAACAATAACGGCCTCAAAACCCGAGCTTATTTACAGAGTCGTTAAGAAACAGAAAGTTTTTTTGAGCTTAAAAAAAGCCGCTGTGCAAAATTTGGGCATTTGAAATTATAATTAAAATAAAATATATTTTTAAATTGCTTTTATCTAAGCACTTAATATATTATATACAATTTATTAATATAAGCTTTAACATAACCATTAACTAAAGCAATAACAACAACAAAATCAACAATTTGTTGTATTAGCTTTTAAAACTTTGGCAAAGTCTAAATTTCGATGCGCTTAAAGCTTAAAAGATATGCCAATGTCGAAAGTGAATAATTGCGATTTTCAACGGCAGCTAAATAGCAAAGCTTATTAAGGTATATTTATGTTTAAAATCTACATTTAAACTAATATAGTCACTTGAGTTAATTCATTTCCCATAACTCTAATTAGCAATAAAAATCAAAAATCTTCCTTTGCGCCTACAATTTCTTCTTCTTCTAATTTTTTTGTTCACTTGTCGTCAGTTTGTTTGAAAAGAAGAAGAAGATTCAGAAGAAGAAGCAGTAGCAATTACTCCTTTTCGCAAAACAAAATGGATTGCTCTTTAACTAAAACAGTTAACAGGCGCTCAGCACTGGCGGCCAACAACTACATTGAAAATAGCCATCGCCACCGCTACCGAGCCCAACAGCAGCGAGAACTCAACAAACAAATATCAACATCAGCAGCCCATATAAACATATGCAGCCTATATTTGTCCTGCTCGCACTGCTAATGCAAGCATTGACTGGGAATTCACAATTGCTGGGCGAATCAAAAGGCGCAGTTTGCACTTGCTGCGTGCCGCTGAGCGCCTGTTAAAAAATTCACAAAACCGCTACGAATATAACGCATTCACACTATTCACTCACTCGCTCGCTCGTGTACTCGTACCGCACTCGTACTCGCACTCGTGTACTCGCCATAGCGTGCTCACACTGAGTGGGAAACCACACACATTCAAAAAAAATAAAAAATCAGAAGCGTCAGCTCTGAATCTGTTAGGAGCGCTGAAACTATTATATTATTTATTTATCCTAAAACATTTATAATGAATAAAGATTAGCAATAATTTATATGAGTGTATGTTACATAGAAATTTATTAAATATCAACCTTATCTTAGCAAATGTATCGAGAATTATTTGGCTATGTTATATATTGGCATGGATTTCTAATAAGCATATTTGACAAAACAATCTGAATTTGTTTAATATTTGTTATAAATCTCCTCAACTAAGGGGCACATATATATTGGGGTTGGTTTTTGATAAGGAATTAATCTCATTAGTAATCTGAAAATCAACATCTCTCACTACGGTTAATATTGACAATAAATTTAAAAATAGAAAAGATAAACTTATTATTGCTGGGTGGGTTTCATACACTACCAACAATTAGACCCTCTGAGATTATTGTAGCTCCAAATTTGCGGTCGATATAGGCTTTTATCGTTTTTGGCTGCTGGAAGGGTCGAGGTCCAACAATTTTTGAAGTTCATTACTGGCAATATACCTTTAAAATTTGGTAACTAAAGCATTCAAATTCAAAAATTGAAATATATTGTCGTATCGATTTACACGTTTAGAGAGAGTTGGAGTGGGCGTGGCCATCCAATTTCTAATCGATCTTTCTTACAAATTGTGGAAGATAATCGCACTTCAGATTTCTAGAAATTGCTGGTGGCAGCGGGTGTGGCTGTTTTAATATCGGTTCTATACTCATTTTTCTAGCCGCCTTGTGGCATCTGGGCTTTAAGATTGAATTATCCATTTCTAATGGTGTCGAAAAAAAAGCACAAAAATTAATTAATTGTAATTAAAATTTGTGTAAAGATTCGAAAAGGACAAGAAATATTATTACCAGGCTTGCATGGTGGTTCCTATAAATATATCTTACAAGTTTTATAACTGACTGCCGCCTCTGATTTTTGGGATCGTTTTGATGGTTGTTATCGATTAACACAATCGATATTCTCTTGCTCTTGTTGATGTTGTGCGAGATATGTGGCTTTGTCATTATCAATTTGATCAATTTTCTATTCTTCATTGGTCATTGCACCAAAATTAGTTTTTAAATAGATTATGAAATTTCTATCTTTTTTGTCTCAAATTTTAATTAAATAATCTGTGTGTCTAACTGATTTTTTTAACCTGCTGCGGACCTTCGGGTGTTGGGGGTATTGGATGTCGTGAAAGTCTATCTTCAAAATGAGTGAAAACATTTTCAACCTATTCACTTTGAGTGATTTAATTTCAACTTATTCACAGTTCACTCAAAATTACAGCTAAACCCCTTTTTTATACCGAAAGTGGCTCAAGTGCCAATTGTTTTGTTGACCTAGCGTACGGCAAAAAAAAAAACTGTCTAAAATGAATTGGGCAAGTTATTGTGGTTCTTTGTATCTATGATTTCCTGGCCAATTGACTCAAAGGCGCTCGGTCGATGTTGCCACAACCGTTCAAACGGTGAACGTTCGGGGTACGTTGTACGTTTCTGGTTGGATTTGGTTTACTCGAATTGCATGTTGTAAAAAATGTTTGAACTGTTTTAAGTTTAAGTTTTAACGGTAACAGTGACGCAGAAATGGGCAGCAGGTTGCTGGGCGCCCACAACACAGCACAATCAACCACTGTGAACGTGAGTGCTATTCGAACGCTTGAGCGCCGTATGTGTATGAGTGCGGTTACCTTGGCAATGAAATAAATAAACAAAAACACACACACGACCGCTTGGCACACACATACAAAAGCCGCTTTAGTGAGTTCATTACCTTTTTAACATTTATTGTTTTGTTTTTGTTTTGTGTATTTTGTTTTAGGTTTTTTTTTCAGCGCTGAGGTGAATTAGATGTTGCTCTTCTTCTGTTGCGCTGTGTGTTGGAGCGAGACAGTTGACTGTCTCTGCTACATTTTTGTGCCTTCCGTTTTGTTACCTCAAATGCTAATTAGTATTTTGCACATGGGAGAGCGTGAACTCACTCAAATGTTTGCTCTGTCAACAGGCTTGCGCACACCACGCTCACCCCACTTCCCGCCGCAACACAGCACCAACCAAAACTGTTCTCTCTTCTTCTCTCTCGTCTTTTTTCTTTTGCTCTTGCGATCACGAATTTTTTTTTTTGCTGTTTACTGTTTTTGTTTTTGCTGTTGTCAAATGTGTTTCAAAGTCAATGTCGAGAGTGTGTGTGTGTGACCTGAACCCCAAGCGTGCTCCTCCTGCTGCCGTCCGTGTGTTAAGAACCCACCTTTTTTGCGTTGACTGTGTGCGTGCGTGTGTGTTTTGTATTATTTTGTATTATGTGTGCGCTGTTTGTGCTTTTTTTTATCATCTAAGTGGCTGTGCTTGCTGCCTGCTGCTGCTCCCGTCATCATTTAGAACAGTTGAGCGCGCAAATAAAAAAAAACTACAAAAAGTAAATGGGGCGGGCGCACACGGAGCTGTTTGCTGTGTGTACAGTATGTGTGTGCGTGTATATATATATGTTTGTATCATCATCATCATCATCATTGACTCGGCAGCGTACGCCCTACAAATTTGCTGTTCGCCTATTCGAAAATTTCACTAAAAATTGTTTACTCTCTCGTTTGGCACGAAATGAAAGTGTCCTTTGGCCCCCCCTCTGATTATTTATGCGATTCGATTCAGCAGTCTGCCTTCCGCACGCTTTAACCCCCATTTTTTTCTAAAGTTTGTAACGTTTGGCGCTAGGTGTGTGTATCTGTGTAGGGTGTGGGGGAGGGGGGAACTAAAGCTATTTGGCAGATGGGATGTCGATAACATGTTGGGGAACATTTCGGCAATGCATTCGGGATTGTTAGAAATGGAACAGAGGCGTGCGAGCAAAGGATTTTGATATAGTAACTAAAGAATCGACTAACAGCATAGAATGTAGTGATAATTGATTTCAAGAGTTTCGATTTTTTGTATGAAATTACGATTGTAGTGTGAAATACAACGGAGATTTCGATATTATGTAATATTTCAAAATATACATGCATAAATGTATTTTTTTAAATCATATTAGTTAATTATTGATTATTTCCATTTTAAAATTAATTATTAAATTTTCATAACAAATTACATATATCCAATAAAGTACACTCTTAATTATTATAAATATTATAAATATTATAATATTTTGTGTAAATATCTAGTAATTAATATTTTAAAGCAGACTGCCATGCTGAAAGGGATTTATTATAAGTTTTCCAGTGATTCGTTTCCAGTGGTTTAAAAAAAAATTAAAGAAATGTAACCTTTAAAATTCCCTAAAAAACACAATGTTTGATAAATAAATACAATTAAAAGCTATATAGCCTTTTCCATCGAGATATGCTTTCTTATTTTATTCACAAATATGCCTTTTAAAAGTTTTTGAGCAGGCTAAGTCGTTTCTTAAAGCAATTTCTTTATTCACAAGACCGAACTGATCCCTAACTGGCTAAAAACACGTGTATATACACACACACATGCATACAACCATACATACGTATATACATATGCATATGTTCACGCAATTTTAGATAACGGGGCTCTGCAGAATACCCACAAAAACATATTTACGCTTGCATCGATTAAGTTGCTGGGGCTTTTAAACACTGATATTATTAATTTAAAATTTATAAATTTTTTAAGCATTTTTAAATTAACTTTGTTTAAGGACAAATAAATCGTTAAAAGTTATAATTCTAAGTGAACAACTTAAGCTAAAATCATTTATTTGAATAATGATTCTAAGGGCATAAGTAAATGTTAAAATCATTCATTGTAACTGGGGATAAATTAAAGCTAAAAAAATTATGAATTATTTTAATGATTCGTTCAATTCTGATTTATTTTCAGGCCTTGAACTACTACATATAATATGTTAATCTTTATAGCTGTGCGCCACTGCCGCCACTAATTTCGGCCGATGCACGGGGAGGAGACGCACACACAAACACAAACACAACACATACACAACTGAAAGCAAAAGACCCAAAGAGGCAAGAGGCTGTGGCAGCGATGGGCAACGCGTCGGTCGCACTTGTTTGGGGAGCTTGGGGCCAGCTGCTATTTGCTGATCGCCTGGTACTGTAGTCAAGACTTCCCCATGTCGGCGTGTGTGCGCTTTGCTACTGTTGCTGCTGCTGCCAGCCTTGAGGAGGTCTTTTTTTTTGGTGGCAATGCCCCTTTTTAGCGGAGAGTCGTCAGCCCTATGAGTTAATGGGGGGCCAATGCCTGGCTCCCATTTCGTGTGTGCTTGTGTTTGTGTGTTCCCCAATTGCAAGCAAGTTCCCCAACACACACGTCGGCCGTTTAGCTACATTTTCTGTTAGCCCGCGCTGTTAGTAGCCATCTTTTTCGATTTTTTGCTCATGCAGAGAACCAACAGCATTGTCATGCTAAGGGAAGTAGTGGGGTGGTGGTGGGTAGAGTAACACTGTGGTGGATCTGCTACCCTGTTGTTGTCTAGCCTGTTGTATGCTGCTTGCTGTAATTGTTATTGTTATTGTTATTGTGTCACTAGCTCGCAACTGCTCAACTTCTGTTTTCCTGGTGTAATTAAGCAAACGAAATATAATAATAATAAATTATAATTTTAGAAGGCGTGCCACAAAAACAAAAACAAAAAAAACTAAAATGAAATAAAAAACTACGATTAACCCCGGTTAAAACCAATTACAGCCAAGCGCCGCTTATAATATTATTTTATTTATTTGTTTCTTTTATGGCCACACACACACTGCAAAAGTCGTCGTAGTTCTTTGGGCATTATTTGTGCCATTATTTCGTTTGTATGTTTAAAATATAAACGAACAGGCTCCAAGAAATGGCAAATGAAAGTAAAAACGAAAATCAACACAATAACAACAACCACAAAACACAAGAAGCATTTTCAAATTTTGTTATTTCGAATACTGGGTAAAAAGCGCTCGTTGTCATGTTAATTTTACAGTGATCCCCCACACAAATGTTATTAACTGTGTATGCATGTGTGTGTGTGTGTGTAGCCCAGTTCCAGCTCAAACTCCAGCTCCGGCTCCAGCTCCAGCTCCAAGCAGCAACAGTTCCCAGCTGAGCCCAGTCCGCTTGGATTATTTTGGGGTGTAAAGTTTGCGGCCAGGTTTTTGCTATTTCTATGAAATCTTGGTAGCTGCTGAGCACATTTCTAACGATTTTCTATGTTAACAACGCCAGCCAGCATTAGAACGGTAAAAATGCGACCGCCGGTGCTGCTGCTGCTGCTGTCGTCGCTGCTGCTTCTGCTGCTGCCTGCTGAAAAATGTACGTTCCGCGAACTTTGCGTCATGCGATGTTAATTCAATAGGCGCACAGCAAATGGCTAACAGTTCGCGTACACGTTACGTCAATGCTCGACACTTTTGTGCGAGCGGAATGGCAATATGCGAAGGTCATTTAACTTGCTGGTTAGCTGTTAATGTGTGTGTGTGCATTTTTGTTATTAGTGTATGCCTGTGTCTCTTATCTGTTATCCGTATGCTTGTAAGCGGATGAGTGTGACCGTTTATATGTTTATTCTCTCTCGCTCTTTGTATATGTGTGAGTGAATGTTTTGTTTTTGGCTTTGTATGTGTGTGTATCACTGCTTTTGGGGCCAATGTACTCGGAGTTCAGTGCATTGCACTCTGTGCCAGCGCAACAATAATATGCTCTTTGATTTTTTGGCTGCAAGGCGAAGTATGTTCGGTGTGCGAATGTGTGTGTAAGTATGCGTGTGCATCTGTGTGATCTATTTGCTTTAACAATGTTGTCGATACTCAATTTTTTATACAATGTTAAAATTCTTACGGGTTTTTATGCTAGAAATGAATCTGAATGGGTATTTTGTAAGTCAGCTCCGATTTAGTTAACGTACACCTTAAAAAACAAAAATAATTGTTTTGGTTAAAGTAATTTTTTTTTTAAAAATAAACTCAATTTTCTGTTTGCAAAAAAAAAAAAAATTCAAATTTTTTTAGCACTTCTCACGTCTCCCAAAAATTAGAATTTGACATTCACCAAGTTATTGCTTACATTACCTTTATAACTATTCCGTACAAAAGGATATGGTTAATGAAATAATTTGTTGTTTTTTTTTTCTCTCCCTTACACCAGCATGTACGTGTAGTGTCCTTTTTAACTGTTTAGATAATTTTAGAAATTCTCCAATTCAAATACAATGGAACAACTACACCAATGCAACAATAGTTATTTTTTTTAATTTCTAAGGAAATTTTTGTATATGTGTAAATAATATTCTGGGTACCAAAAATATTTATTTCTATGGCATAATATTTTTTCTCAATCTTTCCCTCTCTCTCTCTCTCTCTCTCTCTCTGTCACTCTAGTTTATTTTGAGGAGTGCTGGTTGAGTTGTCTTAAAATTTAGTTAGAGCCTCGCGCCACTCCCATTTCCAGTTACTTGTTAGTACTTGCTACATACATGTACGAGCTTATGGTCACCGCCCATCAATAAAGCACCCCTACCCCTAGCCAACTTGATTAATTTTTACGCTTTGGCGATCTCTCTCTCTCTCTCTCTCTGCTATGCTCTGCTCCGCTGTGCAATTACGACGTTGCGTCTTTGCAATTTCTTCTAGCTGCAGCTCTCCTCTCACTCTCTATGCCCGCTCTGTTGTGACTATCTAAAGCTCTATGTAGATGTGTGTTTCTGTGTCAGTGTGTGTAAGTGTGTTTGTGTAACGATGGAGCTCCTCCGTTGGGTGAGCTGTTTGCGTGGAAAACTGTGTGAAGACAACGTAGCTTGCCTTACCTCCCACCTTTCCTACCACCGCGCGCACGTTCATTTGAAAGTGCATCCATCTGCCCCGCCGTTGAATAGATGGTTGGGGATTGGAGCCTAGTTTGACGACTGCTTGGAAAACTCATGGTTTTCTAATAGATGGACCCAGAGACGCAGACGGCATAGACCAACGATAGTAACTTGACCGTATGCCTCTCTCTTCCTCTTCTCTCACTCTCTCTATCATTCTCTATTGTTAGTTGAAAATGAAAAATCCTGTCTACACGCTTTCCTCTAAAATGAATTATTAAAAAAAATAGTTGCACACATTTTTCTAGGAGCGCACTGTCATGCCTAAAATGCCCACAAAAGCTAAGCGGATTGGTTGCTTTAAGTGCTCCCCATATTGGCACACACACACGCACACATACTGGCACACACACATACAGCAATGCTTGCGTACCGATGAAAAATGGTTGAAAAAAGTTTGAATAAAAAACGTTGTATGATTTTTCTTCGCCAATATTTTGTAACAGAGACGCAGCATTAAGCGAACAGCAGATGCCGACATTTGTAACACAAAAATGCACACAGCTCGACGAAGGAGAGAAACACACACACACAGAGAGAGACACGCAACAACAAAACTCAATTTGTTTCTTTTTGTATTTCTTATTGTGGGGTCTCCATCGGTTCCCTCCGTTCACAATGCACATGAGCGCATTGTTGTTGTTGCTATTGCTGCACTCGCCAGAGCCAATTGGGAGACGCACTTATGTTTGTATTGGTGCGCACTGCAGCTCTTTACGTTCTCTCTCTTACCGCTCACGAACCAAAGAAAGAGAATGCACACAATGCAATTGAGTGTAGCCAACAGTGGCGCCAAATAACATAAAAATTGTACAAATATTAATTGTGTGTTATTTAATAACGTTTAGTCAATGCAATTGTGTAATTGTAAGAATATTATAATATATATACACTTTTTAAATACACATTGAAATAAAGTTACATTTCATTGAAAACATATGCATCTCCAGTCACTGTGCATGTCCACATGCACTAAACTTCAAGCACACACACTAACACAATGGGACACCGAGCTGCATTTTTGTGGATCCGAAATGCATTTTTTGGATGTGCACACATGCATACACACACACTCACACAAGGCAAGCGAAGCAAGCAACCCGCACACACACACACACACAACTATAGAGACGAAGGCATTGACAACGGCGTGCAGCAAATTGAGCGCAATGACGGTGCCTGCCTCCATCGGAGAGATGCTCACATTAAACGCCACTCACTGCACATTCGCTGCGCTACGACGGTGCCCCGCACTACTCACTTTCTCTCTCTCTATCTATACCCCTCTTTTACACACGTGTGTGTGTGTGATTTTTTTTTTAGCGCGCTCATACCCTGTTTTCTGACATACATTTAAAAAAGGTAACAGCAGTTATCTAGTTAAACAAATTTATTTTGAATTAATTTATTTATTTAACTTAAAGAAAATAATAATCTTAGTAAACAAATTACATTTCAGTTAGTAAACTATTATGATTATGATATACAACTACTTTTAAACTACTTATGAAAAATAAACAATTGTAAACGATTTTTATAAGAGGAGTATTGCAAACGTATTTTCTTTTAAACAAGCAAGGAATTTTCGAATTGATAGGTATAATTTCCAAAAAATTATCCATCACAGCGTATCATTTAGTATATCACACAACTTTTTTTGGAGCAACATGACTTGTTGTTTTTGCACAAAGTGCAACGCGTCTACGCGTTCTGGGCTCCTTTTCCCAATGTAACACAACCATGCACCATGCGAGCTACGACGGCCTCAGGGCTGGCATCAAACATTACGACGACAACGTGAACTTACGTGGATGTGTTGGGGATGTGGTTTACATTGTAATATGGTGGATGGCAAACGGCGTATTACTGTTTTTTTTTTACAGCAAGCACAACCATAACGAGCGAGTGGGCCCAGTACACACGCCTTATTTGGTTTTTTTGTTTAAGTTACTCGTATTTGCGGCTGTCGCGGCCGTCACGTGAGACTTAACTCAACTCCGCGCCTGGCCTGACCTTCCCTGGCCTGGCCTGGACTGGGTTCTTTGGAAGCGCCATCATCATCGTCGCCGTCGCCAGCTGCGTGCACAAAAGTAACAAAATGTACTGAATGTCAACAGGCTCTCAGCACAGCGCAGAGCGTCGATTTTACATTACAATCGCTGTATCGACGTCTCTGGTCTCTGTACACGCTCATTGCGCGCTCGCTGACTCCCTTCCCATCACGCCACCTTTCCACTCATTGCTCTGTGTGTTTGTGTGCATGCTTGTGTGAGTGAGTGCGCCGCGTTACTCATACCACTCCCCGCAGCAAGGCACACAGATAAGTAATAACGGCTCCACTCTACAGTCTGGCGCAATCGACGCCAACGCAACACAATTTGGCTTTTATTTCAACTTTTTTTGTGGCTTAGGCGGGGGTCTTTGCTCTCGTTTGCCTTATCAATCTTTAATGCGGCTGCTCATCGTTTGTACTTAAGCTCGCGAGTATAAAAAACCCTCTCTTACACCCCCCCCCCCACCGCACACACACACACACAATTAAGCAACCAACTAATGTTCAAGTGCAGTCGACAGCAAAATCGCAAATTGCATTGCACAGTCTTGCAGTCAGTCGGCGTTTGGATGCCTTGGCAGTAAGTAAATAGGCGCGTTTGTTGCACAGTTATTATAGCTCATTGTGGTGTTTTTTAGTTACGTATGCGCTTTGACAAGAGATTTCTGATCAATGTTTGGAAGGAGATAATTTAGTACCCTGCCTTCCAAGCCTGGTTGTTCCAGCTCTAAATTTGCGGGGCATAAACAAACTGTAAAATAAGCCCTTATAGTATGCCAGAAAATAATTCAAAAATTGTGTAATTAAATATACACGATAGATTCCTTAAATATTTGGGGCTATTGTCTTTTAAGAGAGAATTGGACTATTTGGCCAGAACAAATATTGGTTCTATGACCAAAGAGGAATAAATTGAAAAAGTTGGTTGCACTTTTATAGCATCTCAAATTATGAAAAACACTCGCAACTCTTTGGGTAACTCAACAATGCTGTTAAATGTGTTTATTTGTTGAACATTGTATTTTTTCAGGGAATTTAAGACATTGGCATTTAATTAATTTTTATGCATGTTTTTTACTTATTCAACTGGATTTTTTTATATATTGTTTTGTATATTGTTACAAACTTAATTACGTTCAAGCCTTGCTGGTAAAATATGTTCATAAATAAATTTAAATCCACATATAAACATTTAAAACAACATTTGGGTCATTAAAATATGTAAATATTTGATATTTCATTTTTTATTTGAATTAAAAAATAAACAAATATGTTTTTAATTTCGAGCGCATTGCATTAAAGTTCATTAAAATTTTATATTCTACTTTTTATTTGAATTAAAATACAAACAAATATGTTTTTAACTTCGAGCAAATTTCATAAAAAAATATATTAATATTTAACATTTTACTTTTATGTTTGGTTTAAAATTCCAATTATTCATTTCTAGAGTAATCTAATCTAACTACCATGCAAGTCCAGTAAAATTTATCAACTTTTGGATAGCCGCAACAATTATTTATTAATAATTATTATATAACATATTAATAAATATTTTTAAAAAAATTAAAAATATTTTACATTGGATAACAATTCGTTGTTAAATTGCGCTTTTATCAGTATTATTTGTTAATAGACATTTATAATATCAATTCAATAAAGATATTTTTGAACAACTCGTCAGCATCAAACTAATCAGCAATTGGACCACCATCAAATCCATAACATGAACACAAACCCAAAACGCATTGACAAATTTGTATTATTGGCTTTTACTTGTTGTTAAAGTTTACTTACAAGTCTTTGGACTAATTGAAGTCCTTAATGTTATTTAATTATTATAAAGCACAAATTTCGTCCGATCACCGGAGATCATCTTCAGCATATAGCCAACAATATGTCGGATCATGCCATAGGCGCGCAGTAGACCGGAACGCTTGTAATAATCATGACGAGCGCTGCGCAACGAGAGGACATCGGCAAAGGACATGAGTGCATCCACATGCAAGGCCTCCACACATCCATCCGACTCCTGCTGCTGTTCATCATTGGGGCAGCAAATGCGTCTCCTGCGTGTGCTGCAGCATCTCCACCATCATCAGCAGGAGCCGCTTGTGGCGCATTGCCTGCCGTCTCATCCTGGTCTATGTTGATGATGGTCAAATTAATAAGTGCACCAGCATGTTGGAAAACAAAAATATTTCAGTTACATTCATTTTTCATTTTTCATTTACAGTCGCTTACTCTTTGTTGTTGGCCAAACTTAGGATAAGGGCAACGGTGCCACGGGTGTTATGGGTGACTTGACGTATATAGAAGAGATCATCCGGATGCTTTTCCTGTTCAGCGCCATCCATGATGCGTTTCTATTCCTCAGCGCAAAACATTCAATTGCTAATATAGAATAAAAATATTAACTTGTAATCAAACTTGGAAATGTATTTTTATTACTTATAATTTTATTTATACAACAATTTAGATTTTACAGGAAATATAGACAAAGATATATCATGATGATAATATTTAATATCTAACATCGGAGCTATAATGTTGGTGATTTGACCAATGAGGGTTAGAAATTGGAATTCATCAAATTAATAACAGTGGCGTTGTCAGTTGAAGATTTCGGCAAGGGTCGGGATCAGTTGAAGATATGATGATTACATTTAATGCAAACTGATGGTGTAAATCGATACAAGGATATATCAAAATAAAAAATATATTTTGTAGGAACACCCATCCAAACGCACCTAAAAATCAGGGGATCTAATATCTTAGAGAGTCCCCAAATTTGGAACATATATTTCTCTCCATCTAAGCCTGCTATATATATTTCTTGGCCCCATCCGGGTGGAGGGTGCAAATGCAAAAACCTAACCATGAAAATAAATGATTATATAATGGTCGCGGCACACACCACCCTCTGAAAATCTCAGTTGGGTTAACCCTGATATTACAGTATTCCGCACTCGGAATACGTCCGACCAAAATGCATTCATTTATTTTTCTCTTTAAATGTAAAACAAATGATGTTTGAAATATATCAATAAAAAGAGAAACGACGAACCTTATTGGACTGTTCATATATATTTTAGTTATTTAGTTAGATTATTTTTTAATACCGCATTTCAAAATAGCAATAGCAATATTCAAAATTTTCTTCGGTGACATTGTATATAATTTCTCTAAGAGATCTTTTGAAATATCCTGAACATTACTTAAATCGCACCCGGTAAGATTTTCATCATTACAAAACACCAAAGCCAGAATTAATTGATTAATTGAATTGATATTCAGACCAAACAATTGCTTTACGAGGCCTAGATCCACATCCTTCACTTCCTTTGTAACGCACGAAAGCTCCTGTGCATTCTGGGCATTTCCCGATGGCAACCAGGCGAAGAGGATCGCCAGAAGGGCACAGGACAGAATTATGGGTTGGGTTCTCATCTTCGTTGGAGTGTTGTTTTGTAAGGTTTGTTACTCGAGAATGATATAAACTGAACAAGTTGGGTGCTCTTATATAGCATCTCAAATTTTGAAAAACACTCGCATCGCTATGGGTATATCTACACAGCTGCTAACGGTGCTTATTTGTCAAACATTGTATTTTTTTAAGGGAATATTAAAGATGGCAAATAATGAATTTTTATGCATTTTTTTAGTCGTTCAGCTGCATTTTGTGATATTCCATTTTTTATTTAAATTAAAAAATTAACAAAAATGTTTTTAACTTCGAGCAAATTTCATAAAAAATTGTAATATTTAACATTCTACTTTTTATTTGAATTATAAAATAAACAAATATGTTTTTAACTTCGAGCAAATTTCATAAAAAATTTTAATATTTAACATTCTACTTTTTATTTGAATTAAAAAATAAACAAATATGTTTTTAACTTTAACACATTTCATAAAAAAATATTTACATTTAACAGTCTACTTTTTATTTGAATTAAAAAACAAACAAATATGTTTTCAACTTCTAGTCAATTTCATAAAAAATTGTAATATTTAACATTCTACTTTTTATTTGAATTAAAAAATAAACAAATATGTTTTTAACTTTAAAATATTTCATACAAAAAAAATTAATATTTAACTTTCTACTTTTTATTTGAATTAAAAAACAAACAAATATGTTTTCAACTTCTAGTCAATTTCATAAAAAATATATTAATATTTACCATTTCACTTTTTATTTGAATTAAATAATCAACAAATATATTTTAAATTTTAAACACGTCTGTTCTATAAAATTAGTCAGCATATATCCTAATAAAAAAAAAGTTTTGTTTCAAATTGCTCCTGTTCATCTCCACAACTATTTAGTCTATTACCTGGCCAACTATACTTAAATAGATGAGTAGTACTGCAGAAAAGAGAAGATGTCGGTGTTAATCGGTTGTGATGCCAATGCGCAAGCACCATACGATTGAGGCAGCAATTGGGGGCAGCAATCAATTTGAGGGGTGAGTACCTCACATACTTTATATTTAGATATAACTTAGAACTTGGCAACGTCGGATCCACACCGATATTTGTAAATAGAATCAGGGAAGAGCTCCCAGACATCATACTGATTAGTCGGTCCCTAAACCCTCACCTGAGTGACTGACACGTCTTATCAGAGGAATCTATGTCGGACCATTAAATCAGTCTATTTAGGTTAAAACTATGTAGGAAGAGTAGTGCGCCAGGTCGCAACCCCAGGAAATCGAACTGGGAAGATTCAACAGTACCCTAGAGTACCTAGAGTAGAGATGGAGCCTTAATTGAGCTCACGGCCACTCTATCACATAATAAGGCTCTAGCAGAAAGCCACGATTTT
Organism: Drosophila demipolita; assembly: GCA_035042405.1. Taxonomy (NCBI): domain Eukaryota; kingdom Metazoa; phylum Arthropoda; class Insecta; order Diptera; family Drosophilidae; genus Drosophila; species Drosophila demipolita. The sequence goes on along the minus strand of JAWNLI010000054.1, from coordinate 1,298,965 downwards.
CAGGATGTCAGCAGAAGAAGTTGGGGGCAAACACATCCTAAGCCACAGAGATGCCTAACTTGTGTCAGATGAATTTCTTTTGTTACATCACGGGAATGAAATGGCAGCCGAATATATTTTCGAGCAAAATTTCAAAGTTCAAAAAAGCAAACAGGAATTGACGACACTAGATGAAGTTCATCCTATGAAACCGCACACCATAAAATGGTATACCGATGGATCACTCACCAACTAGGGAACAGACCTGGGAGTGGTGGGCCCTTGGATATCCCATTATGAATCTGGGTGCACACCAGCATATTTCAAGCTGATGTATGTGCCATCTAAAACATTTCTATCGGAATGCGGAGAAAGCCATCCTATCGGATAGTATAGCGGCAACAAATGCTATAAATGGAACGAAAATAACTTTAAAAGTAGTCCATGAACTACGATCTATGCTTGACCAACTTGGGGCTCACAACAGGCGTACCCTAAGATGGTTCCTGAGACACAGGGAAATATCAGAGATGTAAGAGGCACAATATGGTTGTAACCTAGGAACGAATAAAGACAAATGAGCTGGGCAGAGAAATCAGGACCCCGACCAGCCAAATGTCTTTCGGGCGGCTACAATCTTAATCGATTAAAGTAAGTTATATCTATGGGTAGGAATAGGCCTAGGATACTTTCCGCTCTACTGACCGGACATTGTAGGCTAATGCCACCCATCCAAACTGGGTGTCTATAGTAGGTTTTGTGAAGGCGAGGAGAAGTCCTCAACTCACATCCTAACAGAATGGCAACAGAATGGAAACCCAATACACATTGACTAATAACTTATCGAGGCACAGAAACAATAAAAAGTCGCCAACATATTTTTATTACTGGCCAACTATTTTTTCTTAAAATTTACTTTCAAGTCTTTGGACAAATAGAAGTCCTTAATGTAATTTAAGAATTATAAAACCTGGACAGACGTTAACAAATTCTGTAGCGCATTTAATTAAAGACTAATTTTGTTCGTTTGGAGCAACATTTATTGAAACACTTAGCTGTGGAATAACATATATTGTATGTATATAGGTATATATATATATAAATATATATTTATTATATGTTTTCAAGGGAGTAGATTGACTGCCCTCAAGATCTTAGACTAAGGATTAGAGAACGATTGCGTTGGATTGGAAGCCATCGCTGATATGTATCGATTTACGAAACTTATATATATATATATATATATATATATATGTATAGGTGTATTTTCTGCTTGATATGCTTGATAGACTCATGAAATAAGAATTAAATTGTTGATTTTTAAGAAACATATTTTGTGTCTTAGCTTTGTATATCACAGTTGATAGAGATGGAACTCCTTGCTGAAATTTATTAGAAGTTGTTCGCCTTGGCTGGGATCCCAATAGATGCTGCGCAGGCCTCTTTGAAATTGGTCGCATTCAATGGGGAAAAGTAGTCCTCGTGCAGGAACCGAATAATATTCTCAATGGGGCACAGGTCGGCCTTGTTGCCACGACTATCGCGCGTCACACGCAAACTCTTGCCACCCTCACAGAACTCGATCTGCTGGGTGACATCCCGGCCATTGTAGACGACACGAAAATAATAATCCGTATGCGCCTCGCTGCGATAGACTTCGAAGGCTAACCTCGAGGCATATGGAATGGTTTGTCCCTGAGCATTTTGTATGCCTAGTGCTGCGGTCAGATATTGCATGGTGCAATCGTGTCCGGAATAGAGCACAAATTTCGTTCGATCACCGGAGATCATCTTCAGCATATAGCCAACAATATGTCGGATCATGCCATAGGCGCGCAGTAGACCGGAACGCTTGTAATAAACATGACGAGCGCTGCGCAACGAGAGCTCATCGGCAAAGGACATGAGTGCATCCACATGCAAGGCCTCCACACATCCATCCGACTCCTGCTGCTGTTCATCATTGGGGGCAGCAAATGCGTCTGGTGCGTTTGCTGCAGTATCTCCGCCATCATCAGCAGGAGCCGCTTGTGGCGCATTGCCTGCCGTCTCATCCTGGTCAATGTTGATGACATCAGTGAGATCCTGATTCCTGGTGCTCGCCTCTCTCATCTGGCTGTCATTGCGTCGTCGGCAAGGCAGCGCTGTCGCCTCATGGCACAGCACCGTTAAAATGGCATCGACCACCTCGAACGGATTCGTTACGCCACCCTCTGTGGGCGCATGTTGAAGCAGCGTGCCACCAATCCATTGCATCACGGCCAGCACATCGGGGCGTTGGAACAACTGACGATCCGCCAGCTGCATCAGCCGCTTCCTCAAGACCATCGACTGGGCGCAGCTGCAGTCCCCAAAGCAAAAGGCCATACTATGCGATTCCCTCACATTCAGCGCCAGCCACTTCTCCGCCGGCAACAGGGCAAAGAGCAACGCCAGCGCCGATTGAAAGGTGCGACGATAACGCGTCGTAAACACAACCACTTCATCCGAATTGAGCAGGGTATGTGGCGTTGTTTCCACTGCACCTCCTCCTCCTCCTCCTTCGCGCACTGAATTCGGCTTGCGGAGCAGTCCCAGCGGATGTGCGTAGATCTGGTGCAGTATATCGCCCACGTGCAACAGTTGAGCAATCCCTCTACAAATTGAAGAAATCGAAATTCAAGAGATATTTCTATATACACCCATGGTTAAATTAATAAGTGCACCAGCATTAATAAGTGTGATGTGAATGTATCCTGATTCCATACTCTTGATCAGAATCAAAAGTCGTGTTTATATAATCTTGTCCGACTGTCCCCATTTATGACGCACGCGGCTCTCAGAGGCTATATGAGCTACAGACTAACAATCTGGGTTTTTCGTATTCCCCGGTAGATCAAGTTTATTTAATTTTATGCATAACTGGTACTACTTCTCATATTGATCTGATTACTATTGGCAGTCGTATGGATTGCATACTTTTCTCGTGTTCAAGACATGAACAAAATTTGATTTCTTAAAAAAACCTGCAGTTTCGAGAAAATTACAAGAATCTTTGCTCTGAAGGTGAGTTGTTAACGATGAGACAATGTTTAAATATATAGATGATTTCTAGATCCACTTACTTGTAGGTGAGTTGGCCCAATGGACAGCCGCGTTCCGTGGCGGGTAGAAGGGGAAAACCGTGAAAGGGACCCACTTTGCTCCAGTACATATGATTTGAGCCCGATGCGGAGCTACTGGAGTTATGCAAAAAGCTCCGATATCTGCTAGAAGAATGTTTGAAAATCACAGAGTTGGCAATCGAATGCAGCTATACCTATTGACCAAACTGTCGCCATCTGCAGGCACACCACAATTAATGCCACCCGCATGGACATGCGACATTGCACCACGATCGCCATGCCTGATGACGAGCAGAACACCCTGTAGCTTCCAGCCCTCCAGTATGCCACCATCATCCAGTCGAGTGAGCTGTCCCAGCGGCGCACAGCGTTCCCGATACTTTTCGAAGCGCTGAGCACTCGACACAAATTTACTTCCTTCCGAGCTGTCTGTACCCGATTTGAGTTTAAAGTTGCCACCGCCGCTGCCCGGACCGCCATTGTGTTCAGCACTGGCCATGTAGCGATACATGCCTGGAACACAACAAGAAGAGACATATCAGCTGCGGAAGATGTCCCCATATTGATCAACTCACCAGCTATAAGCAGAAATATCCAAATGCTGAGGAACATGTAGCAATAGAAGGTGCGTGGTTGCGTCGTGAAACGCGTCAGCTCCTTGACCAGCAGCTTCATTATTACGTCCGGACAGCGATGACGCCCACATGTATATTTAAATCAATTAAATTTGAATTTATATATCCTGTTGCGGCACACTGGAGGGTCTGGCTGAGATCTGGTTTCGTTGCGCAAATCTTACAAATTCACAATTTCTTGCATTGCGACTAAAGCAAAAGCAAATGGAAAAGCATCCACATCGAGGGGTTGCTCGCAGTGCAACTGTGAAACACTTACGTGGAGCAGAACTAATTTTGGAGCATGCGCAGTTAACAAGCAGCAAAACACGGTCGGGGCAAGAGTGCTCGACTAGTCAGTTACCCTGTGGCTAATAAACAGCAAACATATGTCATCCATGTGGAACACTTATTTTATCTTGATTGCAAAGCTATCAACTATTATTATTATTATTAGTTATTTTATCTTTATTTCCTATTACTTCTCACCTTTTTACGATGATAATGGAAAATTTTTACTCATATTGAGGAATTTTTATTTATTTCTGTTCATGTAAAATTCAAACATTTTAATCGCAATAAAATAAATAGTTTAAATAGTTGCTTCAGGAGAAAACTCCTATATGTTTCAAGTTAGACATCCAAAGAATATTATTCTTACTCAAATAAGGTTTCTATTCAATATTCAAAGGTCTTTCACTCTTTGGTAACAGGAATTAGGTGTAACTAACCAAATTAGACCATTTGTGAACATACTTAACGCTGCCAGGATAAATCTATATATATATTTATACAAAAAACAACATTTGGTTGATTATACATATTCAGTTCTCAAGCATTTTATGCGAATTTTTTTAATCTTTTGAAATACAATAATATGAATAGAATAAGCGATAATAATAATGACAATTTCAGGAGGATTAATATGACCAAGAGCGAATCTTCCAGCGCTACTTATTGGCCTTACAAATGCATTAATAGGCGTATGTATTGATCAGAGATCATATAAATATTTGGTATATATATAAAGAATTTATGTTTCGGTGGCAGCAAGAGCCAAGACGGTGAAACGCAATTCATCCGGATCACGAGCCATGAACTCCTTACACACCTTGGCAGCATCACGCACAAAGGTCTCCGACGATGTCTTGCCATGACTGACTGGATACGATTTGCGGCCATCCAACTCGTACAGGGTATCCTCCTTGTTGACCAGTGCAATGAAATGATGAATCACTTTCTCATAGGCGGCTGCATCGGTTTGTCCCTCCTGTGCCAGCTTCTGATGGTCTTCGGTGAATGCGCTGTCCTTCTCCAAGGCATGACCGCGTTCCTCCGGCGATAAGGCAAGGCCATTATCCAGGAAATTCTTTAGCACACCATCAGCGATAGCAATGCTGTATGATTATGCATATAAAGGATATATTAGTTGAATATATTGTTTATCAAGTTCCCTAATATTTTATATGGAAAATATTGGAATTAAGTAAACAAGTTTATTAATTTATAAGTATTTTAAAAAGTTTTGTATATAGCTATAAAACCAAAAATATTTATCTGTCACATCAATAAAAAAAAGCATATTTTTATATTTCTGTTGTGAGCGACCATTTAATTTAATTACTTACTCTTTGTTGTTGGCCAAGCTGTGGATAAGGGCAACGGTGCCACAGGCATTATGAGTGAATTGACGCATATAGAAGAGATCATCCGGATGCTTTTCCGGTCCTGCTCCAGCCATGATGCGTTTTTGTTCCTCAGCGCAAAACTCTTCGTACTGCGTGCAAGAAAGTATCATCAAACTGTATCGTCTTCAATTGCAAGTATCAAATAAATAAAATTGCAAGTTACCTTTTGACTGATGGGAAAGAGGAGGACGAGTGCTTTGACGGGCACTGGCAACATTGCAAGCAACTCATCATCCAGACCGATGACGTCAATTACCGACCAGGCTGGGGACACGCCCAGCTTGTGTATGTATTTGGTCAGCACCTGGAATGGGAATGGCAAATATAACGGGACATCGACATAATGGCGTCCTCATTCGCTAGCTTTTTTAATGGTTGCTTTTCAGCATTGCTGCGCGCTTGGAGTGCAACGAATTTGGCTTAGCTTTGATAAGCACTCACCTCCGGGTTAGATTCCAATGGTGTCCAAATCGACATTTTGAAAAATAATTTTAATATTTTTTAAGCAGTGCTTGTCGACAAACTTGTACCGAATATTTTTTGGAAATGTCAGCTAGAAATGACCGGCACTTTTTTGTTGAATATATGCTTGGGTTAGTGCGTATCTATAAATTCGTATCGATAGCTAGAGCGATATCATGAGCGCTAGATGGCGCCAGCTATACTTTTGCCTTTCTCTACGAACGCTTTCTGCAACTTTCATAAGTTAAACATATATAAAACCACATTTGTTTGTTGTTGTGAATCGTAATTTACTTCCACCAGCTCATTTCTATTAAGCTCAGCAGTCTGTAGTTAAATTGTTACAAACGATGTAATATGTATCGATATTTTCTCAAAAAATTAAGTATCGATTGCTCTTAGCTGCTTTAATTAAGTTCTTGCTTTTGTTTTGTTTCCAAATTCGTTAATTTAATTATATCAATTGGCTGGTATTGAAAATGGACCTTTTGAACACTTCCTTAACTCCCGTGCGCTGTAAGTGTGCGTGTGTCAATGACTTAAGCTTATTAAAAATATTATTAAGTTGATAGCCAGCGTTTACAATCTCCGATTAAACATGATGCCATCTTGGCCACTTGCAAGGCTCGACTGGAAACACTGGTCAAGGATCTACAGAATAACTATGCCAAATGGCAACTGGCTCAACAGCGCGGCACCGCCTTGTGCTATGCTATCGAGGCGAAGAAGACGCGTTGCCTGGACAAGCCTGATGAGGAGAGCGGCAATTATCCTGATGATCTGCGCGCGCCCTGCGACAAGCTTTCCATCATCGCAACCATATTTGTTGATATTTACAAGAACACTCTCGAAACTTTACGGCAATTAAGTGCCTTAAGCCAAATGGCGGGCGCTGAATCAAATGTAATTTTTTATCGCACCTGGAAACTGACAGAGTTTATTTCATTCACCGAGGAACTGTTGAAGCGATACGAACAGGAATCGCTGGTCAAGCAGGATGTGATGCGTAAGTTGAAGATTTGAATGTGTCCAGCGGTAAATATTATGCAACATGTAAATCTACCCAATAGATCTATGTCGTACAATAACCCGTATATATCATATGCAATTTCTAAGTTGCACTTGAAAGTTTGGATATTTTGATAGAGGGTGTTTAGGTTTTAACTTTATTATACTCTATTTATATTTCCAAATTGAGGTATAGATTAGAATCTCAAAGATAGTAAATGGTTTAATTATAAGTATAATCAATTTATATTTTACAGAAAATATAGCACACTGCTTGCAAAGAAGTGATCTGGTGGCTTATACCACAGCCTGGGAATTCCCGGATCATGTCGACGCCTATATAAATTTAGCATTTCTGCTTCTGGCGGAGGAAGTCAACACAAAGTAAAATAACTTTAAATAAATATTACAATTCTATTGTATACAACTATGTCTATGTTTATTGAAGTATTTTATAGAAATTTCACATTGGCAAACTTATAAACATACTCTTTGCACTTAAGCCATAAATTTGCTTTTGTATCGAATGCTGAATTAAAGTCTTAAGCACAAATTTAATTGTTATGAATAATTCTTAACAAAAAGAACATAAAAGTTACTTTTTCCTTCTTATGGAATGTTTACAGTCTGATTATTTGGATAATTTAAATGTATTTTGGTGCCTAATATTTTTGTGTGGCCGGGAATGGTTTAAATCTAAATTTTGAGAGAAATATTTTGCAGACTTGGACTGTGATTCCGCTTGGACCACCACCACAACCAGGCGCAGGCGGTTCCCAATGCCAGCGCTGTGTAGTAAATGATCTTTGGATTTCGCTGTCAAATAAAATATGAAGATTAATTAATGATTTTTTTTTTTTGTATTTATGATTTGCTTTCTACCTTACTGGCTGATGTTAAATTGCCTGGTTGCTGATCATCTGATCGCTTGCTGGTAAGCTGCTCTAGCTTATGCAAATCCTTGATTAACTCATCTGATAAGGAATGGACGCTGTTTAAGGCTTCCAAGGCAAAGCGACTTGCATAGCGCTTATCGCCCACAATAACATCTTCGGGCTGCATCACCTGCAGCTTGTAATTGGTGGCCGCTAGCGAGGAGCGCAAATATTGAATATGATTTGCAGCATTGCCAATAATATGATTATTGTAGCCCACGGCTGCAATCGAATTGCATATGTGATCGTAGCTGGGATCTTGATTGGGCATTTGGGCAAACAACTTAATCAAATCGTTGCGCTCGCTCATCGCTGTAAAACCAAACAACTCGAGGTCTTCAGCGGTCAGCGATGCCAGGTCACCGAAATTGATATTCTCCTCAATACTGAGCTTGGCCCCATTGTCCCTGCTGATACTCGATGTGGCCAGCAGTGCCATTATTGCCTCGCGCTCCTTTAACGTTTTGAGTCTGGGCTTTGCCTGCACCCACGGGCGTCTATCAGTACCAATAAATGCGCTGCGCTCCATCTCCTGCTGCTGGTTGCGTGTTTCGAATTTTTTATTGGCTTCAAATTGCACTCCTGACGTACCATGCGTTCCTCCTTTTAACAATGCCACATTATCAATAGACATGGTTTAGTTATTTCTTTTATTTAGTCGTCAGATGATGTTTAAACCTTAAAATATATCGATGATATAATATCGATTCTTGTACAACATATTGCTTCTATGATAAGTGTACACGATTGTTGGATTCCTTTTTCCTATTTTTGTGTTGAGAAATGTACAAAACCAAAATAATTCTAACGGTAATAATAAAATTTACAAAGAGAAAACATAAAAGCAAACAAGACCAGGTTGGCTCATCTTATATTTTATAGCTAACCCTATATTTATATAGGTGCAACAAATTATGTACAAACGAAATTATGACTAGTTTTCTTTTTTATCGGCATCTGTTGGTATTTTCTTTAACGCAACCTCCTGCAACTTTTTCATGAACAGCGCTTTCTTCTCATCGTCTTCTCTGAATTGTCGGGAGCCCCTTGCCGAGGCCTTAATGCGTTCGATCTTCTCCGCATTAGGTTCGGTGAGCAGCATCAGCGCGTAGCCAAGTCCACCGCCGCCAACCAGCAATAGCACTGATTTTATATACGGATTGCTGGCCATCGATAATTAATTAGTGGTTCTACTCTTGCTTCTTGCCGAATTGCGATGCTGTTGAGCTCCAGTAATTAGCATCTGTTTCACGCACAGTATTATCGCCAACAAGCTCGCCAATTTTGTAGTAATATTCAAGAGCGTAGGGATATTTCTCGTTGATGTGCCGGCGAAAATCTACACAGAGAAAATGCAATAAGTAAAGAGTAAATAACTTATATAAAGCTCAGAGAGAAACACTTGACACCTACCTTGGTCTGTGTTCATGCGGTAGTAGAGACCGTAGCTGGCTGCAAAGCAGACTGCTTCCAGCACGAAGAGTGTCTTAGCGCTACCCTTGATGAATCTCCAAATTTTTGGTTTCGGGGTCTTGGGAAACATTACAATAACCTAAAAAACAAATGTAACACAGTAAAATATAACAAAAAAATTGCAACACCTACACTTGCTTACTAGTATCGCTCGAGCATATCGATCACCAACTAAATATCGATAATTCAGCAGGTTAGGTCAACGAAGATTTCGCCAATTTGTATACTCATAATTTTGCCATTTAAAATTTTACTACATACATTTTATTTTGATTTATTCTTTGACTAATTAGAGCTGGCCAGCAACAGTTGTGCAAATTTATATTATTCATCTATATAATTGTTATCGATAATTCTGGGGGCGAACAAAAAACGCAATAATACGTAACAAGGCCCGCAATGAAAACAGCAAGAAACCGAACGAACGTGCGGCATTCAACGCAATCCACTCACAACAAATAAAAGCAGCGTCGCTCTGTCGAAAAAAATAGCCTATATAAACAAGAGGCAGCCGCTCAGTTGCCACATACGTACAAGAGCTGCGCAAGTAGCAACATCGCGAAATATCATTAAACAAAAGGCAAAAAATAAGCAAAGTATTATAAAACAATTCACCGGCACTTTTGAATAAGAGCAGACTTGAACATTCTGAATTAAAATGCAGTCGGTGACAAAACAAACGCTGCGCTCCTTGCCCCAAATGGGCAAACAAGGTGTGTGTTTGTGAAATATAAATTCTAACAATAATTGTACTTCTTGTGTGTGAAATATAAATTCTAATAACAATCACAATCCTTGTCTTCTTCAGTAAGCTATTTGTCGACAAGCAGCGCCTGGCGTTCAACGGTGGGTGGCAACGATAGTGTTGTGGAGATTAAAGAGATGAAGAAAACACCATCCGAGAAATTGATGGCCTTCCAGAAAAAACTGCGCGCGAAGACACCGTTGGGCAAATTGGATGAATTCTCACGTCATCCGTATCAGGAGAAGGAGCCGCTGAAGCCGTGGCCAAATCAAACAAATCCGCATACGGGCGAAATTGGCGGCCCCGCCGGACCGGAGCCGACACGCTACGGCGACTGGGAGCGCAAGGGTCGTGTCTCAGATTTCTAGTCAGCTCCTCCCCCATCCCCCACATACACACTATTAATCACAAAAAAAATTCAATCTGTGCCTGCTTAGATCGTAGATCGTAGGATGCTATTTTGTTAAATGCTAGATTTAAGACCAAAACAAAACAAATCAAAAAACACAAAATTTGTATACTCAATGCATAATTATTAAATGTATAAATAGATATATTAAGCGAATCCACATTAATTGTTTGTTGTGATTAGGTCGTTGATTAAGCACTCGCTGTGCGTCCACAATTGCTGCTGCAGTGGCTCACTCTTGGTCAACTTGCTGGGCTCACAAAAGTAACAGTTGTTAAAATACAATCCCGACAGACCCGTCAACTCATTGGCCGTTGCACAGTAGATGGTTGTGGCAGCCGCTTGTTGCTGGGAGAGGGGGAGATTCATTGTTTATATTTGTTAAAGTCTTGGACTAATTGACTGACTCACCAGTGACTTGGTGAAGGGACGCACAATCGCAAAGAGCAGACGATAAAACCAATAATTACGCGACAGCTCTGTCGCAACCATATTACCGGGATGCAGAGAGAATACCGAAATTCCACGTTGTTTCCAGCGCTGCAACAAAACCACAAATATACCAATTTGACACATATATATATAGAGATATGTTACTCACTTTGGACAACTCCTGTGCGAATAGTATATTGCACAGCTTGGCATTGCTGTAGGCCAACATACTCCAATATTTCTCTGCTGGCGGCGATAAATGCTGCACCGTTAGATTATCCGCCGGCAAATTGGCAGTTCTGTGGATTGGTTGGAAAGTTAGGCAGTTGATTGTTGGGGGAAAAGGGTAGGGTGTCCACCTACATGCATGGCATTAAGCAAGATATTCAAGTATAATCTAAGACGCATTTCTTTTTCTGTATTTGTTGTTCTTTCCAGTTTTCTGTTTTCCTCTTTTGTTTCGATTTGCTTTCAACAGTTTTACATTCATAGCCGTCTTGCTTCAATAATATTTGAATTTGAATTTCAATTTAAGTGATATTCTTCTTTTGGTTTTTTTTTATTTCTAATTAACATGTTTAGTATTTATTTGTAGCTTTACATACTTCTCAAACAAAAAAGAATCTCTTTTATACCCAGAGAATTTTGCATACAATATAACTTCAATACTGCAGAATCTAATAATTCAGCTTTAATTCGAATATTAATTAAAGTAAATATTCATATGGTTTTTTAATTTTCAATAAAAATTAATTGTAGTTAAGACAATTAAATTTGTATATATGCATTTTGTATATTGCGCCTCAAAAATATAAACAGAGAATTTTAGTTTGCCAGCGACTATTGTGGACTTTGCACCCACAAACGAGTCTTGATTGGCTGTGCCATTCTTGTTGCTTTTGTTATCGGAGCAGCGTTCAATGTTCGTTAATGAGATGCAAACTGCGAAACCATACCAGCAGTCAGAACAGGCAGGCCATGACTGTGAACAAGGCACCTACCCATGCAAAAAAAGAAACACTGAAAACAAAAGTGCCCTAGAACAAGGAAGACAACAGCATTGTACATACAACAAAACATGGTACACAAAGCAAGATACACTCTTACGCATTTGACTCCCACTCACATCGATTGTAGCGCATGACTGGGTTTTAAATGCCGTTATAGTTCCATTTACAAATCAAAGTTCGCAATAATTTGGACCTTGGATTTGTTATTAATTGCATTATATGTTGATCGTAACAATCTTGTTTATCTTATTTTGTATTGAAAAGAAATGATTTCCCATGCCTAACAACATCCATATAAGATAACTGCAATACCTTGTTCTATCAATTTGCTTTTGCTTTGACCCCAATTCTTCATTCGTCAAAAATTGTTGGTAACAAAAATATGGTACGTGAGCTAAACAACGAACGCAGAAACAGCAAGTGAAACATAGAGAAAAACCAACAGTTTCCAAAAACAAAAACAATGCACAGAAACTTGAATTCAACTGAGCTTTATGCTTTGTTGCGTTGTTTTATGAGATTGATGTACATATGTGTGTTTAAACGCACAGTGTATCGAGACGTTGAATTATCAAAACGTAACACTGGCACGTAGCAGCGAAAAGTGCGTTGTACCAATGTGCTCGTGCGTGCAGCACGTGAAGTGAGTGTATTCCGCTTGTGGCATCACAACTGATATTGCCGATTGTGTTTTATATTAATGCATATGTTTGTAAACAAATCCCCACATCAACCGGAACCAGTTACTAAAACAACAAAATCAAAAAATTTACAATTTAAAACACAAGCACACACAAATGTAATAATGTAGCGGAATATGCAATGTAAAATTGTAAGAGCCCATTTGTGACGTTTTGCTTAGCATGTGCGAGTGCGCAGCTCAAAATGTAATAAAATCTACATATATATGTATCTATAATGGTGTATGTATGTGTGTGTGATTTTAATGCGGAGTTCAATTGCTTATAGCCTTGGCATGCTAAACAAAGGGTATGTTTTGAGGAGTTCTCATGCTTATAAAGAAAAATATTTATATCCACAATGCAAGCAGCACATTGGTTTTCTTCCAAACTTATTTAATACCTTTTATTTTGCGTCTTCTTATTTGATTTTTGATCTGTTCATAGTTGTATTTCTCACCTTAACTTTTTTTTTTACTAGTTTGTATAGGCATCACCTTTTTACGTGTACAAGTTTTTTCGGTGTTCAATAATTATGCCAATATTAGATTGAACATTTTTAATTAGATTCAATTTCATGAATTTCTAAAATAAATGCAATATTTAGAACCTATATAGTCTGCGGTCACGAAACTGATCAACGATCTAATTACCCTAGCTCTGAAAAGTAAAAAACTTAAATTTCGAGCGATACAGGCTTTTGAGTGTTCCAATAATTTCGTATATCGATCTTTGACAAACATAACATTACCAACCAATTAGGTGACACACACCAATGCATGTATATTTATAAGGGGATCGTGCCTGAATTGCAACGAAGGCAAGGTCAAGATCAAGGCCAAATAATGAACTGTGTTTGCTGCTCGACAAACTAAATCTGCAAAATTTGAAATCAACATGAGATAGGGTTCACGCTGAAAAAGAGAAATCTTCCCAAATTGATCAGGTTTGCCAGACTGTATGGCATCGATTTAACGTCAATATTCTATTGTCTTCTGCTTAGTTGTGTAAGCCAAAACTAGATTATTTAGTTGTTACACACAATTTCAAACCGGTCTAAAATGCAGCCACAAGTATTTTTGACTGTACGCATTGGGGTTATTAATAGTTTTTAGCCTGCAAACGCATCGACGCCAACGCAAAGCAAATAAAAAAAAAAACGCATGAGTCTCGGACCAAAGTCCAAGCAATAAGTGCAATAAACTTGCTAAAACGATATAATGCCAAATGCAGTTTGTTTATAAGCTACACTGGCGTCCATAAAAGTTGACCCAGTGACCAATTCGTTCATATCAAAAATGCGATTGATTAGGCGTAATTTACCTGTGCGATTCCGAAGAGACGACCACAATGCGTGTCCTGTGATCAAAAAGCGATTCCAATTGCAATGTTAGATAGAAATGCGATAGATGCGACACTTGGAATGTTGTCTCGAGGCCATCAACGGTTTTCGTATAGGGTAAGCCAAAAACGCCCGCATTCAATATAAGATAATCAATGTGGCTGCAAAAATGAGGATAGAACAGGGATTAAAGTGATCGTTCTTTTGCAATGTTAAAATGATTGTTTTTTGAATTGCAAGACTTAAGAGTTGTAAGCTTTGAGCTTATTTGATTAAAGAAATTAGAAAGCAGTTCATCGATCTTCGTTCATTCTGTATAATCTATACTCGAAACTAATTTCAGTTTTCGCTCACCTAACGCTCTGCTTGATCTGCGCTACAAATTGCTGAACAGCATGCAGCGAACCCAAGTCCAAGGAAACGGAACGACACCTGGAACGTGCTGCTGGCCGTTCCACAGCAATGCGTTCGATGGCCTCCTGGGCGGCTGAGAGATTTCGACAGGCAAAGATTATCTCGCAGCCATGGAGCGCCAATGACCGTGCCGTTTCGAAGCCTATGCCACAGTTGGCGCCCGTAATCAATGCCAGACGGCCATGCAAATCCTTGCCATGCAACAGTTGCAATGCTCGGCTGTTCGAATCAAATCTCTGACGCACTTGTGCCACATTTAGCGTTGGCTCTTCGACGGCAAATGCCAGCCGTGGATCAATGTTTGTGCGCTGCTGCGTCTCCTTGTTGAGGAACATTTGACGTTTGCTCTGCTCATCGTAGTATTTCTCCCAGCCCAGCGGCAAATCGCCGGTGATGTGCTTGGAGCGTCCCGTTCTTGGATGCGTCCACTGCGAAATTTTCGTTTGTTGACTGCAAATGAAAAAACACGGTTTTGTTTTACTTGAAATGTGAACTTTACTTAATGCTAACTTCACATAGCAAACGATGCCATCGTCTGTGGCACGTTCTTCCCAGCCAGGCGGCAATTCGTCTTCAGAGTCCGAGTCGGGTAGCGACATCATTTTGGTCTTGTTATTGACAAAAGAATTTATGACTGGGTTGTACTTGGTACTTGTGACTGGCTATCTTTGTTTTGGACTATCAACTGTTTGTTATCCGCTGTTTGTCAGGGCTGGCAATTTTGCAATTCACATTTTGTTCAAAAATTATCGAAAGTTAAAACTATCGCTAAAGCGCGTATTTAAAAGTATTGTCTATAAAAAAGTACTGGTGTGGAAATTCATAATCATTGATAAACTCCTTTTTTTTCTGTAGCAATTTTTTCAAAAATTCTTTTTATTTGTTATATTAATAGGACCTTATTAAATATGTACACTAAGTAGATCGTTTAACACATACAAAGTTATATATGTATTAACAATATTATTAATTAATTTAAGAATGTAGATGTCTCACAAATGAACAATTTGTGTTTTTGCTACAATTACATAGGTATGTTGAGTAGAAATGTCACTAACAAGAAAAATTACAAAATAGAAATTCCATAAATACAAATCGAATGCTAAACTATATTTAAATTGATTATAATTATGTGAAAATTAATTAAATATTTCTATAAGTTGATGGTGATGCTGCCGGCGGCTCATTGATGATGCCATAGAATAATGGCAGCTTTGTCAGATCGCTGCGCACCAGCACTATAAATGGTGTCTCCGCACGGAATAGCACATCTGGTCCGGATTTTTTTAGAACTGTTGCCGATGCGGCAGCTGCCTCAGTACCCTGTTCATTGACCACAAAGTCCACATTGTGCAGAATATCAGCGACCATCAGATCCGAAGGTGGTGTCGGCAATTGATTCGGTTGCATTGCCGCCTGACGTTGGGCATTCAGATTCTCAAGGCTACTTAAACCCGAATTGACTGCAGAATAAGCCGGTGTCTTTGATGCCTCATTGCCAATTAGGGCAAAATCACTTTGGGCACCCATAAAGATGCCAGAGAGTCCGATGCGTTGCAGCAATCGCTGTAACTTCAGGGACTCGGTAATATGCAACTTGGGGAATGCCACAATAATCGATCGTCGAACCATTTGACTAATCATGTGCTCAATGGCATCGGCAGTTAGACTCTGCTGCAGATACGTCAACTGTTCGACCGACGAGCGCATGGGTTGAATGATATACATGGTCGTCAGATTGCCATGATAGGGCAGACCAATGATGCGACAATTCAACTGCGGATCCTCATAGTAGGGAAATGACCCAGCACCGGCCATCATCTCGACGGGTATCGTTGGTTGAGTGCCCTCGCCATTGGGATAGAAATCCTCGACCTTGGTGCTGCCCCCAATGAAATCAATCTCCCACATGGCCTTAAAGTACAATGCATTCGCCATTATCATTCGTGTTGTCTGCGGCAATTCACTGGTAATGATATTATTAATCTTGCCCCTTGTGTGCTTCGACACCCATTCGTTAATCGTATTCCTCGCCAACGTTGGTCTTTTCTCAAAGTCAATTTGTTTCACATCTGAATTGTAGACTTCCGAAAGAGCTTGTCTGCAAGAGAAAAACATATTTTAATTTCATTAGTAAATTGGGATGCGGAAGTTTTAATTTAATTATTAGTTTTCTAAAACTAAAATACTGTTTACGATATAACGATTACAATACCACTCGAGTTGTAAAGTTCTCATTCCAATTAAAAGCTTAATTGATTTTTTCCTCAACTGCTCCAACAGACCAATAAATATTTAGATATTTATAACGGAAACTATGCAAGTTTAAAGTTTTTCCATCGTCGGTTTTGAAGTATTGTTTATTATAAATATTTTTCAGCTCAGCAAAAAAGAGTTTTTCTATATATATATTTATATATATATATAAATATATTTTTGATAAAGCTCATTATTAAAGGTTTTTTCTATCTGTCATCATAGAATATTATAATAATCTTATATAATATAAGCTTCACGCTTTACTGATAACCATTTGTAAAAACACATTTTATTAATTTAGTTTGTTATTCAATTTGTTTTACGAATTCAAGTTGCAATGAGTTCTTTGTAGAAATTTAAATTTATGCAACATTTGCTTACCTATAGTCGGGATTGAGACTGTAGTCCTGTTGTACGAACAGTCCATTGGCCACATGCAGTTCCTGCGGCGCATTGCGATTCTTGGGATAATGCCGTAGGCTCCTGCGTATATTATTATGCCATTCATCCAATTGACGCAATGGTGAAGTTGTCTGGATCGTTGGCTGCTGCACATCGTGGATCATCAGACTGAATTGTTCATGCACTTTAATTATATCGTTTTGGCCAAAAACTGACGCCAGTTCGGAGTAACTGCGTCCCTTGGCGCCCAACAACAGTAGCGCCAGTGCGGACACAATGCTCAGTGGAGAGAACATGGTTGTTTTGCGATAATTCTCATTGATCTGATTGGCTAGGTGGTGGGCAAAGGTCAAAACATTGCGAGCAATATCATCCGAAGCACGAACATCCACACGATCCGATGAAGCATACGGTGCAGACGGAATCGAAAATGGAGCAGCTGGCGTATATTGATCAGCTAGCGTATATGGAGAAGTATGAGCAGGAGCAGGAGCAGGAGCAGGAGCAGCATAAGCAGGAGCAGTATAAACAGGAGCAGCAGGCGCAGTATAAGCAGGAGCAGCAGCAGCCGCAAAGGGAAGTGGAGCACGAAGTGGAGGAGGATTTGGTGTTGTGCTGGCGTAGGGCCTCACTCCGGCAACAAGGGCAGGAGATGCGAGTGGAAGCCTTGTGGGTATATATGATTGGGCAGCATTGAGGCGCTCCAACATTTTATTGTATTCCTGTACTTGTGGATTATCGGGATTACGTATATCTCGATTCAGGTCCAGATCGGAATTCCCAATGGAAAAGAGGCAAGCGAAGGCCATCAAGCCACAGCACAACGAATGCGACATTTAATTAATTTGTATTTTTATGCTTATCTTCCAGCTAAATATATATGACTATTCTCTTTTATACAATATACAAATATATATATATGTATGTGTATGTATGTGTTGAACCGATACGCGATGAGAACGCCTTTAAGCTTGGTGTTAAACTGAGCTTGTCACGCCTCGCGCACTTCATTTTATAAGTTGATGCGAAAAAAACTCGTTATCATCTACATCGACTACACTCAGCCAAAAAAAAATGTCTCATTGCAAACTGAACAGGTGAATACAAAATCAAATAGAAATAGTATTCAGTTGTTAATAATTTCTAATTGTAAGACACACAATTTTTATATTTTTCTTCTTGTTAACCATTAGAATTTATTGAATGCAAAATAAATGATACATTTAAAATCGTCTATATTTCAGTTATTTAAAGTTGTAAAGAAATAATTAAATTTTATTTCAGCTTATGTAAAATTGTCTATGAGTAAGAAATTTTATAATAAAGAATAGAATTGGGCTAAATTATGGTTGACGGATTGCCTGTTGAATGTTAGGGAAACAAAAACTTTGATTATTAAAAAAAAGAAACCAGCAAACAAAACCAGTGCTACAGACAAAAACTAAGTAATCTTAAAATTGAATATAAAATAAGCTTTAACAATTATGCAAACAAAACAAAATAATGTTAATTGAAATTTAATTAGATTGCTTTAGTTGAGACTGGAGCTCGACTTGAAAATACCCTGAAACCAGTTTTAAATTAAATAGTAGTTTGATTAATATGAAAATATATTATTGTTGATTCTGTTATATCTATATATATATATATATATATATATATTATTATATATTAATTATGAGGTCAGAGATGCTCTGTCTTCCATATAATTTTGCACAACTTTCCCAATTTATACAAAAAAAAGTATACACAATTGTTGTAGCAAAAAATTATAGTTAGGTGTAGATATAAGTAGATATATATATATATATGTAGATATGTATATATAAATGTAGATAGAGATATAGTTATAGATTTAGAAATAGATAGAAAGATAAATAAAGATGTAGACAGTAAAAGCGTTCACTTTGATCAGTTTGTCTATTAGTACTATTTTTTTTTTTACAGTGTACTATCTCTCCTACCTCAATTCCGATCAGTCAGGCTTCGTTCAGCAGATCTCGCTGCTGTTGACGCTCTTTTCTCTGTGCTGGGTCGGGAGAGCAACGCGTTTGACGTGGTCATCATTGATTGTTCGCTGCTAGGCAGAAGGGGGTGGGTATATGCGGAAAGGCAAGCAATGGACGTCTCAAAATGCTGGGTTATACCCTGGTTTTGTTTACATTTGGCTGCAGCACTTGTCTCGCTTTTTACTCCCACACTAACTCAAATAGTTGATCCATTTGAGTATAAAGCTGGATCAATCAACTAGTTTCCGTTTCTCTCATTTCCAATTATAACAGCGATAATTTGAATATTGCGAATATATATGTGTGTATATTTTGTATATATTGATTTCAAGTTGCTTGCCAAGAAACGCTCTTAAAATTTAGTTGAGTGTGTGATGCCGAGAATATTGAGACCTGTTCGTCTTATTGATGTTTCTTTAAGGTCATAATTGTTTGAGCAAATATTCATTAATATTCATGACATATTCAGACTCGTAGACATACGTGCACTGTTCTCCATTATTAGGTTGGTGCCCTATTATTACTATTGTTGAATTTATTGACTGCTCATATAATATATATATTTGAAAAATTTGTCATAAGCATAGCCGTTGGGAAAGTTTGTTGTTGTGTTGTGGGTGTTTCCCTGGCAAGTTAAATATAACATGGTTCTTTTGCTGACGTCTTTAATTTCATGATGAAATTGCAGGCAACTTTTTTATTTCTTATTCATACTTCATGGATTTTTTTTTTTTTTTAATATTTATTCATACATATTACCAATAAAATGCAATATTTTGCAAGCTTCAAAGTTTCTATTTGTAACGATTAATCAACAAAAAATTCTTTTAAATATGATTTAAGGCCATAACAATATCAAAGCTGTACGGATTTCCACAAGCTAAGGTTTTCTGATTATGATTTGACCTCTGGATTAATACTACACTTAAATTTGGAAAATTTTTCATTGCGTTGGTTTAAGCATCTTAGATATATTGGACCTATGGTGGGAAAATAATTGGGCACTCGTTAGGGTCGCTCGACGAAACCATTTTGTTTTGTGTTCTTTTATTTTTCTTTTATTTATAGTAGTCGGGTTATGTATTTTGTTACTAGAATATATATATTTTTGGAAATTATAGTGAGAATTTTGGGAACAAAACTTTTTTATTGGAAGCAAATAAGTTTTTTTATACTAATTGTACATAAATTTAACTACGAAGTCAAATAAACGTTATCAATTTTCTGAAAGCCCAGCTTCTCAAACATTTTACGCGACGGGGTGTTCTCTTTGATAACAGGAGCCAGAACTTCATCACCCAAGTCGGAGATCTTCCTGGACAAATAGCGCACCAACAGACTGCCCAATCCAAGACGCTTGTGGGTTGACAAGACTTGCAGCAAGCCCAATGAACCCATTGATACTCTGTCATTGAATCAAATAAAAATATATATATATGTATTTATATATATATGTATTTATATATATATGTATATTTTAATATACTACTGAATTTACCTCAAACACCAAGCCACTAGTTTTCCCTCCTCATCGTAGGCTCCAACGGAAACATTGTTTTGAATTAATAATTTAACAAACTCCACAGAACCCGGGAAACGATGTGGCCAGATTTCATTTATGGTTGGCGCATCCTTAATCTCTAAGCTGCGCAACTCGATGCCGGCTGGTGGTCTGAAGCAGATAATATTAAAATACAATTTTACATAAATATAAATAATTTTAAAATTAACTAACTTACTCCGTTGAAAATGTAGCAACAAGTTCTTTGGTGGCAGTGTACCAAGCTGCTTGATTTGTTTGTAGTTTCTGAAATTTCTTTTTATATTCAGCCACAGCAGGAACAAGACGCTCCCCATAATCATTGAGTATATAAGCATTAGAATCAGATGCCAAACACTGAAGTGCAGTTGTCAAACGATCCAGATTATCGCTCAATGTATTAAAGTAGACATCCTTCTGAATAGCCCCATGGTTCACCTACAATCAGAAATCAAATAACATTAAAAAAGGACACAATTGTGGATAAAATATACTTTACTGACAATTATAAGAAAAGTGCCATCGTTTTTCCAATCGTTATCTAAGGAAAAACACTGGATATCTAACTGGGGATCTTGAGCTACCCATTTGATGTAGTTATTTATCAAGTGATATCCTGAAGAGTCTGTCCTTTTTTGGGCATAGAGATCAAGTAAAGTTTGCCACTCGCTGGGCCTTATCTCAACCAGAGTGTGCGAATTATATTGGAAAAGCGACATGTCCGTATTCTTCGTATGCCATGATACAACTGAATTCAGAATTGCAATTTAACTCTCTTCCAACGATGATAAGAATCACAAATTCAATTTCGCACATTTAATATAGTCGATCGTGAAACTACATTTTTATACCCTGTATTAAACATGATGAGTGAGAAGCTGTTAATGGCAATAAGTTGAATACAATGGAATGCACAATTGAATAGAAATTAGATGCATATCGGTTGAGAAACACGAAAGGATAAGGTATATATATATATTTGCAAAATTAAATTTAAGCTTTATAACATTTTTCAATGGGTTGACTTAAACATCTAAGACAACTTACAATTTATGATTATCTCAGGGTATCTTCTAGTCGAGCTCTTACTTTTTTTTACGTCATTTGATAAAGTTATTATTATATGTATTACGAAATTGCTATCAAGAATTCAGAATTATTTTCGGCACATTTTATATTGGTGTCGTCGATTAGATAGCTTGGACAGTAACTTATTCTAAAATTTTCCTGTCTTAAACAGACTTTTAAATGCTGTTTTTATGTATTATCTTAAATCATTTAGCAACAAAGCTTATGAAGCCAAATAAATAATAATACAAATTTTAAATCATTTAAATATTTATATATATATATATAAATGCAATTACTGTTTCATTCTAATATCGGCACCATGGTATAACAAATATCATCAACATGCTTGAATCCCAGTTTTGCAAAAAACCTCTGTGATATGTCATTGTCTAAGGCAATTGTGGCCAAAACCTCAGCGCCACTTGCTGCAATTTCCTGAGCCATAAGACGCACCAGCACCGAAGCAAGTCCAAGACGCCGATGAGGGGGCAACACATGCAAATTACTCAGAGTGCCATGGATTGATCTATTGATGGGATCAATGAGCGATTAGATTACAGATAGAAATTAAATTAAAATAATGTATGCACCTCAAGCACCAGGCCAACAAATGTCCATCGCCATCAAAGGCACCCACACTGATATTATGTCGAATGCGACTTCTTATTAAAGCCAACGAATCACTTGAGCGATATGGCCAGTGCTCATCCACTAGAGTAGCATGTTTGATGTGCAGGGGTCCAAAGCTAATATCTGCAATCGAGCTGAAAAGCGCTTAAGTAAAAGGCACATTTGCGAAATACAAGAAAAAAAAAATCAAATCTTACCGGTATTCAAGAGATTTAATTGCAGCCTGTGGCAAATGATATACAAAAGTTTCCAGGTAGTCCAATTTCTTTAGATTCAAATTTCTATCCACACAATATTGCTTGACAACATTCTTCAATATATGTCTATAGCCACAAAACCAATGTCGCGTTGTCAATTGTAAATCGCCGAGCAGATTTTGTAAATCAATCAGATTCCCATTTAGCGTATTCAGATAGACATCTGCCTTATGCTCAGTACTATGCTGTAAAATATGGACACTTCTATTAATAATTACAAAATTGCATATTGCTAATATGTATATATATTTTTGTTACTAACAATTAGCACAAAACTACCATGTTCCAGCCAATTGTCGTCGGTGGTGAAAATTTTCACATTTTTTGCATAGATAAAACAATTTATTAAATCGTAGCCGGTGACATTTGTACGATCGTTTTCGTATAAATCCCTTAGCAGCGTCCAATATTCACGGACTAATTCGAACATGTTGACCAAAAACCAAAAAAAAAATACTTTATTGATTATTGTATATATACGTTTGAGTGGTCAAGTGGACGCGAGCTCTAGATCCGTATGCCATCTAAATCGAGCACAGCAAAATTATTTTAAAAATAATTTATGTAACGTCTTATGTGTCTTGTGCACGGGATGGAAAGTTCGTTCAAGGCCATGGGTCTACGCGAGAGTTCGCTATTTTTATACTCGCACCGATGCTACAGAAGGGTATATTCCGTATTAAAGCACACCTTAATCATAAATTAGTTGGAAACTTTCTCTTCATTAATGACTGCATCCTTTAAATATTTTACAGCTGGCAGGTAGGAGGCATATTTTGAATACATTCTGCTGCCACCTTTATCTTCTGCTATATATTCCATGCAACCTGTTTACAATATTATTACTCTGCCTGCCAGAAAATTCTGCAGTCGTTAACCCCCAACCGAAATGTACTCACATGTATTGAACAATGCTTGTGCGTTGCGAGAGCCGAAAACAATTCTACTAATACTATAATTACTTTTTTCTCGTCGCAAAGAAATTGGTGATGCGAAATTTTATGACAGACGTAGGTATTTTTGTACTTGTGACATTTTTAAAAACGAAATCGCACAAGCAGTGCCAGAGATTTGTACATAGATTATTCTATAAGCTATTCCGACTTTTCAGTCCAATAAACATTGTCAATTTTTTGAAAGCCAAGCTTCTCAAACAATTTGCGGGATGCTATATTTCCTGTGACAACAGGAGCCAGAACTTCATCACCCAAGTCGGAGATCTTCCTGGAGATATAGCGCACCATTAGACTGCCCAGGCCAAGACGCTTGTGGTTATCCAGAACTTGCAGCAAGCCCACTGAACCAATTGGCAGTCTGCAATAAATAAATTCTTTTAGTGCCGAATATATATTTTGGTATATTATCAAAATCACCTCAAGCACCAAGCTAGCAGTTTTCCCTGCTCATCATAGGCGCCAACTGAAATATTGTAGTCTATCAACTGTTTGACAAACTTTAGAGAATCAGGGGTACCATGTGGCCAGTTCTCATTTATTGTGGCAGCATCTTTGGGGTACACACTGCGCAATTCGATGCCATCCGGCGGCCTATGGAATACAAGTGTTAATAATGTCTGCATAATTGCGTAAATGTACTATCTCTATACTCTATTGAAAATGTGGCAACAAGTTCTTTGATGGCACTGTACCAGGCTGTTTGGGTTGTCTCCATCTTAAAGTTCTCCACGTTCCTTATATAGACATTGACTGCTGGGACAAGACGCTCACCATAATCATGTAGCACATAGACGCCGGCTTTGGATGACAAACAGAGTAGTGCACTTGTCAAACGTTGCACATTATCGCTGAGTGTATTGAAAAACACTGCTTTTCGCTGATTGTCATTGGTTATCTGAAAAAAAGGTAAGAAATCTGTGTTATTTGAGTATTTTATGTGAATCGTTTCTGCACACTTATTGCTATATTTGTTCTGTACAATCATTAGAAATGTGCCATCGCCTTGCCAGTCACCGTCGAGGGCCAAGCATTGAATATCAAGCTCGGGTTCTTTGGCTTTCCATTTGATGTAGTTGTCTATCAATGCATATCCGGTCGAATCAAATCTTTTGTGGGCGTAAAGATCCCGTAAAATACTCCATTCACTGGGAGCAATCTCGATCAATGAGTGCGAATTCATTGCTAACTTCAGCGACAACAGCTGTTTGGCAACTAAAAGATAAATTGAGAGAATTGCAACAATATATAACATAAAAGTATTTGTTTGTGACTTACATTACAAAAAAAAGAAAAGCAATAAGTTGCAGCCGCGATAAATGCATTTAAAATGCCTCTGACAATTGCAAACAGATTTTGTATTAGTTTGACCAGCTGATTAAATATCGAAAACTTAATCGAAATCATTATTAGATGGAAACAACTGTGAAAATACTTTGAAGAATTAAATTCTGATCAAGAATGAGCGATGTCAGAGAACTTCAGTGGCTACAACAAATTATGCAAATTATAATGCTCTGGAGACTCTGGATAACTGGCCAAAGAACGAAAATATGCCAAAAACAACACAATCGCCTGGAAAAAGGGGACAAACTGTTAAGTTTAAAGCTGACACTAATAAAGAAAAACATCGCCGGATTTGGGTAATGCAGGAGAATCTAAGTCGGGATGTCTTGGCAAACATCCCATCAGCTTGAGGACTTTCCCAGCCGTACCGGAATGACTCCACAGGTCTTCGATATGCTCTTTAGCTTGGTGGGCGACCAACTGAATAAGAAATCCATTCGTCGGCCCATTCTGGTCGAGTTTCGACTTTTTCTAACGCTAATGTAAGTTGAAAAAGGGAGCAGCCAATTTTGTGCTGTAAAACAATGATTTTGATACAGCGTTGCCACCCAGTTTGTATCTCTGTTCATTTTTGTAAAATTGTAAAATTCTTAATTACATGAAATACAGGTACTTATCCAATGCGGAGCCTATCTCGGACTTATCTAAGGCATTCAAATTGGGCAGCTCCACAGTGCGTGCCATTATAAAAGAGACGATCGAAGTGCTCTGGAAACCCGCTGGCGCCCGCCTTTCTGCCACAGCCCGCAATCGAGGATTGGCAACGCATTGTTGCAGGATATTAGGCTGAGTGGCAAGTGCCACATTGTCTGGGCGCCGTGGATGCCAAACTGTTGGACATATCGTATAAGAGTGAAAATAATATTGTACTGTTGGCCAGCTGCGATGCACATTTGAACTTTGTCAGTGTTGCTATTGCTTCAGTAACGGATCCCATCAACAATCAGCTCTATTGGCATGAAAATTTCGGCTCACAGTTGTTCAATCGAGGATTGGCGGATCTCCTGCCGACAAAACCATTGCCTGGTGGAGAGCAGCATACCAGTTCTGGTTATAGTTTCATAGCAAACACCATGTTTCTCAGCGAGCAATTAATCACACCTTACACAGCTCAGCAGCTGGACGAATATCAGTTGAATTTCAATCGAATTTTGTCTCGTGATCTCGCCGGCAGCATCGATAAGGCGTTTAGTGTGTTAATGTCACGTTGGCGTGTCCTTGCGAACCCACTGCGGCAGAGTTCAAGCAATGCGGAGAAGATCGTCAAAGTCGCCGTTGTGCTGCACAACTTTGTCAAGCTGCACGATGAGAATTATGCCCCAGCCAGCTATTTAGCGGAGTTGCCCCTGATCGGGACAACACCTCAGATGCCCAGTGCTTGGCTATCCGGCGTACAGCAGACGACAGTTGACAATAATGCCACAATTGAATTGCGTGAACGTCTGATCAGAATTATGACTTGCAAACTGGAGTCCAACACATTTAAAGCGCTGGCTGATAGCGTTGAGTGGTTTTACTAAATATATAATTGATGATCTCACATTATCGATAAAACAATTACTTTATGGAATACGTCTTGTGGTATTTCAAAAGAAACAACTCATAATTTAATTTATATCCTAATGGATTTAATAGTTATTAATAATATTATGATTTAAGCATGTTTATCAGAAAATACATTTTTAAATATCTGAAAGCTTTTCACACCAAACTGCAAAAACAATCAAACAAATCGGGTTTTTTTTTTTAACGATATTCTTTAAAAGGGAGAACTTTATTTTTAAATTTTATAATCGCACACAATACATTGGTAATACAAATTATATTGAAAATTGAGGATCAAATTAGGCATAAGGTAATACACTGTCTGGACTTGACGAAGCATCTTTAATCAGAATTACATATACCAATAACCAAAGAAACGAGACATTAGTCAAACCTGGCCAGCAATGAGAATGGAGCTTTGGGAAACGGTACAACATCGAGTCTCAATTCAATTGATGATACCATCAGCACGTACGTTCAGAGCATCCAAAAAGGAACCCATTGGCGTGGAGGGACCAAAGCTCTCGATGGTATTGGCCAGTTTGTTCTTCATGTTTCGCAGACGAAGCGATGCGTGGATAAAAGTCACCGAAATGGGAAGCAGCAAAGTGAATAAGGTCAGCAAAATAGCGCTAATCATGTGCAGAAACAGATAGCCGGTTAGCAATGCACCCGCCAGAATATACCACTTTTGCTGGGCATTTTGTTCAGCCAATATCTTATTGCCACCGGTTAGACGACTGGCGATGAAATTATTCTTTGATTTGCTGCTAAAGAACTGCCAAATGATGGCAATGATTACGGCTTGAACGACCAGACCACTGATGATTTTCGTCGGATTGATGGCAATCATTATCACATAGATGGCCAGAAAGACTAGAAAGTAATTGGTCTGATAGTACAGAAGATTCTTGACCACACGATTTCCCCACTTGTCAAAATCTTTTAGATTGGGCAACTGGAAACGCGCCGAGCCCAGCACAAAATCATCCAAGGTACGCAGCGGTGGCAATTGTAGACTTCCCGTGATCGCTGCAGCCGCATCGCCAACGGCGGAAGATGTTGTTGGTGGCGACGACATCGTTTTCCTTGAGTATTTATGGTTGAGTTTTGGGAGTTGATGGATTAGCCTTTGACAGCTGACGTTCTGGCGTTGTCCACGCGTTAATTGATGCGTCAATTCCTGTTTTTCAAACAGTTGAGACGCCAATTGCCTTAACTTCGACCGCAATCGTAAACTACTCGATTCTCGGCGTGGTAAGAGACGTGCACGCTCGTCCGTACAATGCCAAGTGAAATTCTCGTCGCTGTCACTGTCACCGTATTTTTCGTCCAGTGTAAATCTTGACGTAAATTGTGTGTGTGGCTCGCTTTACGAAGTTCAATAAGTAGTACTTGACACAAGTTGACTCATGCTGATATATGCAAGCGTGACTCACCCTGTGCCGCACATTGATTACATGCCAGCCTATCGATGCTTTTATCGATCTATGTATCGATACCTGGACTTTTTTATTTCACTGATTTGAGACTGACATGATGATAAAAGCAAATAAATGATTTGAACTAAAAAACTTGTTAAGCAAATCGACTCAGGCCCGGACAATAATTATTAAAATCGAAATGATGTTTAAGTAATTCTTGTTTATTATGCGATTGATTATTTTCGATATTTATTTTTGTTGTGTATTTAGTCATTAAAACTGTCTTCATTTCTATTTAATTTGTAAAACTAAATTATTCAAACATAAGTACAGCTAAAGCAACAATGCATTAAGATAGAAAAAAAATTTACAAATTGGAAATTATATCGCAAAGGAATTGAAAATGGAAACCGTTAGACGAAAATTCAACATAAAGACTGTTTAACAACTATGTTACTATATTCATGAATCAGATAGGAATATTTCTTGGTGTACGTATGTTGAACCTCCCAGCTACAGCCACATTAGTTTTGGACGTAAGGACTACTGACTACTCTTCCTTCAAACTTGGTTCAAGTTTTTTGGTAATGCATTTTTTGATTTTTTTTTTTTAGTTTTTTTTTATGTTGGTAACACATGCTTATCGTTTTTATTTTACTTGGGTGTTTCTTCAATTTGGTGGTAGAACTTGCTTACGCCTCCAGATCATTGACAAAGAGCACCTCGCGATTCTTTAGACCGACTTCCTTAAGTGTTTTATTAACGATATCATTTGCCGATCCCTCGCCGGCAACCACCGCTGCCTTGGAATATAAAACTCGCTTGGGAAAATTCGTTGTGATTTCGAATTCATCCGGCGATTCGGGATGGCAGAACAGGAAATGGTATATATCCTGAAAGGAGACATATATTATATTGTATATTGTGTTCAAATTGAGAATGGATTATTTACCAAAATGGAATTTGTTTGCTCAAAACGTCGTTCGAGACGTATGCCGCTGGGCATCTTAAATACAACGGCAATGGCATCCTCTGCGTTGGCAGCCGGCTCGCCCGGCACCAGATTGACCAGCTCAATTTTGAGCCGAGCAATTTCCTCTTTCCGCAATTCGATATCTCGGCGGGCCTGCTCCTGGGCCTCAATCAGTTGGCGGGCGACGTCGCGTTCGCGTTGACGCTGACGCTCCTTTTCCTCGTCGGCGAGCAGACTCTGCTCGTAGGCCTCATCCTGTTGACGTCGCAGCGTCTGTGTTAAATTGCGCTCCAAGCGATCGGCACGCGCTTGACTTAGCCACACCTCGTTCGCCGCGATGACCGATTGAATGCGTCGCACTAGCTCCTCGGCCGTGCAATCGCCCTCGAAACTGCCAACGATATTCATTCGATTGGCCCGCAGACTAATCATCACCATCAGTGGATAGGTGCGCACCGTAAGCGATTGCTTTACACGATAGCCCTCCGGCGTGGACACATCACACCCCCAAAGCAGCGTATTGGTGCTAATATAATCGATGACCGATCTTGCGGAGAGGGTTTCACGACAAAACGAATCAACGTCTGGATTGCGGCTGGGATCATTGTGCAGATAGACGAGTAGAAAGCGCAACTCCTGCTTGGCATCGTTCAGGGCCTGGGCATAGGTGCCCTGATAGAATACCGGATGCTCTGGATATCTCTCGTAATAATCGCGTATAAATTTCATCACATCGGCGAGTGGATCTGTCACGAGGCGTGGCTCACTGCCGCCAATGTTGAGAAATGCACGCACAATGCCCGACAGTGTTGAGTAGAAATATTGGAACACATAATTGATCACATAGCCCAAGATACCGGTAAAATTGCCCGGCATTGGCTCGATATTTGACCGCACCCGTCTCGCTATGCGGCCGCCTGGCATATGCGCTGAATAGATCTGTTGCAGGAATCGATCATTGATGACGGTTGGTGCACGCAAATCGGACGTCGCTGTCAGCATAGTGGGACGACCCTCTCGTATGTTCATCTGTTCCTGAAAAGCCACCTACCAAAAAGTTCATAATTTTAAATGTGTATACATTAATTAATTATAATTGATAAGTGGGTTTTGTAATTTTACCTCAAGATCCCATTGATGGCGTATGAGTATGTCGCGACATATGTTCATATCCTCGATGCCAGTCAAGTCCTGAAATTGGAGCACCTTGTCTGTTTGTTCATTTGTCAGACCCTCCGCCTCCATTTTGCAGCAGGTGTTGTTGTTGCTTTTGTTCTTGTTGCAGTTGTGTATCTGTTGTCGTCGTGTTCTTCGTCGTCGACGTTGGCTGTTTCTTGTTGTAGGCGTTTTTCAGCCTACTTACGATCACCTGCTGCTGTCGAATAATGCTTGATTAACTTGTATATAATTTATATTTGGTAAAATTATTATTTGCGCTGCTAAAACCCACTAAATATACTGCACGAACTGAACCCCTGATTGCCGTTCATCTAACATATGTTTTTTTTGGAATACAACAATTTAACATTTTGCTGCACTGTTATTCAACAGTTAGACACCTAAATTTGACCTGTCATTATTCGGCCTAAAAAATTTTATTACACATTTTAAATTTAAAATAAATAAAAAATTACTGGAAAATATGTTGACAACCATTTTTGGGGTAAATTTAGGGGAATTTGTACAGAAAAAAACGAAACATAAGTCAAACAATTTTAAAGTTACAGCTGTTTAGTGTCTGTTAATACTGCATCGAAGAGCGGCTGTTCATTAAAGGCGGTTTTAATATTATTTTTAATAAGGTATAAATATGTATATTTTATGTGTACGAATAACAGAATGACCAATTAGAAAGTTGATAGCCTTTCTAATTATTGAAGAAAAATGTTGATTCGAAGTGGTATCGGTAGCTTACAGCTAACGTACTCATTTTGGCACTGTTAACCTGAGCAGATTCAGATATCGGATAACGACTATTTGGCGAATCCCATCGCGGAATAGTTATTGATGGTTATTCCTTATGAACTCAAACTTTTGGTGGGAAGGGTTCAGATATGCAATTCAGCATGATAATCTCTACACCATATTTAATTTCCAGTTTGGTGAGAATTTGTAGGTTTTTAATAATTTAAAAATAAAAGTGTGTTTAATGATCACAATATGTGTAACGCTATTCAACCCTGAAGATAATCCATTAGAAAGGGTGTATCATCAGCTCCATATGGAGTCAGTGGAACATCGTACGGCAAGGGAAAAGCTGGGACACCATTCCGTGAATTACCAAGGGGAAAAGTCTGCTCGCCACTCTTTAATTGAAGAATAAAAAAAATTATTAACCAGCCAAATTTAAGGCAAAATCAAACGGACCACAAATCTGGGAAGAAAGAGGACTCCGGCTTCGTAATTGGCAATTCGCAAGCATGGCTGAATATTGGAATTCTTATTAAATGAGCCCCAGGCGGCCTTCGATAGATTCGCCGAGGTCAGCACAAACCAATAGACGCACTGTTCCTCCAGATTGAAACGTGTATAGCTCTTGATGTGCGGCATGGCCTGCGACCGATGACGATCCCCCGATTTCCATTGCTGTAGGTGTGCTTTGAGCCACGGCTGTTTGTCGTTTGTGTTGCGGCCATAGGGCAGACAACCACCGCCCAACATTCCGTCATGGCTGCGCGACACGTTGCCAAAGCTCGGATAGATCATCTTAAATGGTGGCAATTGACGCAGCCGCCCCAAAGGTGTCGAATCCTTGCGTAAATTGTTGACAAAATCTTGCTGGATCCAGGCTTGCACATTTGCGCCCAGACTGCCAATACTGGAACTCTGACACACAACTGGGATGCGATCCTCCACGGGCGTCGCATGCTTGGCCAGCAGAGAACCGAGACGTGCACAGCCCCATGGATGACCACGCACAGCGCCCTCCCGATGACCTCCTGGTACCGAGCCAATGAAGAAGACACTAAGTGTGTGTGGTAAGAAAATATGAAATTAAATTTAATTAAAAGGTTAATAAGGACGTGTCTGTGGAATCATAAGGAATCAAAAAACCGGAAGAAATATGAAGTTTCTGAAAGTAGATTTATCTCATTAAATATTTTAAATTGAAATGAGTTCTTTACTCCAGGGAAAATTGGGCTTAACTTTTAAATATGTATTCAAGTTTAAATGTGGTTAAGATTATAAATTGAGAGCAGTTCTCTACTCGCATAACCCATAGGGAATCAAGATGGAACATAGCTTCTATGTAGATTTACATACTAATACAAGTCTGAATGTTGATAAATTTATTTTAATATTCAAAATATTTTTTACTCACTTAATGGCACTGAAATCACTTTTGCGAATGCGTGCAATCCATGGCTGCAGTTGCGACAACTTGTACTCAACCAGATACAACATTAGATCCTGCTTAAAACCCGTGGCACTCTCGCCCGCCGCTGTGTCTGCATCCTCGGCCAGCGCGGGCAATTGCGGACTTATCCATAAACCCTGAGTGCGATTATGCCAGTCGTCTTCGTACAAATTCGCTGTGGAGATGACAACACGCATCGAGCCATCCGCATAGCCGAGCAGCATCATTTTTGTGTGCGATGTGGCAAAAGGTGTTGGCATGTTCACCCTAACGGCTGTTACCTGTGGCTTGAATTTGCCAATGCCCAACAGTTCCGGCGACTCATCGCCGTAGAGCACAAGCAGCGGTTTGTCACTAGAAAGTCGGCATTAAAATGAAATATATATCTATTATTAATATTATCTTTAATATCAAGTAGTACTACTTAACGAGCGAGCACTGCAGCACGATTAACTTACAGTATGCCAGCAAAATAGTAGTGGCCCAGCAGCCAGCCAATGTCGATCATAAAATTGATTTGAACGGTCGACTCAATCACGCCGAGGCTCTCGTCGAGTATCTCCTGCAGCGTGACACTCAATGGCTCCCCGTGTGTCGCCTTCGAGTCTGTGATGGCCGTAAGGAACATATTATAGGGCGCTGCTCGCTCCAATTTCTGGGCCATTTTGCCTTTTTCCATCACAACGGGAATGTAGTCGCGTATGTTGCGCGCATTTAGCTTTTGTTTCTTGGCCAGATTTGAGGTGTCTTTGTCAGCGATTGCTACTCCTGCTGCGGCTGCTGCATCTCGGCTAGTGCTCGCAGTAGCAGGTGGTTGTGTTTTTACTGGTTTTGCAGCAGCAACAGCAGCTTCTGCTGCCGGCCTGGATGCAGGGGTAGCTACATCTTTTTTGGTGGCCAGCTGGGGGAACAGTTTCTCCAGCAGTTTGAGCTGTATATTTATAAGCTCACTAGAAAACTTGGCGGGTATATCATACTGATTGCTGTTCGATTTGGTGCCCTGGGCATAAATTGCATCCACTATAATTACAAAATAATTTCGTAAATCACATTGTAATTTTGCAATTTATTTGATTTTATTTACGATGAGGATGTGAATATTCGCCAAAGTGTATGGGATTCTTGCGGTAACATTTCTCTCCGTAGGGACACTCCTGCATCTTGCTTAAATAAGTGATTTAATTGTTTAATAAACAAAAATGCAAACGACAATTTGCAAAACAAAAGCCGGAATTTTCTGCCGCTGCTGATGCGCTGCTGCTGCCTTCAACGCAATGCACAGCTATCGATAGAGAGCAACTATCGATAGTCCGTATTGCCGCTAATTAGTCTCAAGATTTAAAACAATATCACAGCCGTTATTGAGAAAAAATTGGAATGCTATGCATTTTTTATTTATATGTGCGGTAAAATTATGTCAGTTAAATCTGAATTAATTCTAAATACTATATGTTCATGTATTTTTTGATTGATAATACTAAAAAATAGAGAGCATTTAAAAAAAGAAAATTACTGGAAATATCTGTTAACTTTGAAGTTGTTTGTTTGTAATTGAATTAGTTATGTCAATGATGGGTTTAATTTTGAATTTTAGGTTCCCCAATGTAAGACTGATTATATCTCTCAGTTTTTGTCAAACCTTTTTGTCAAAATGTTTAAAATATAAAAGTATATCTATGTTATTTAAAACATCTTAATAAGTATTTGTGTAATATTTTTTAACATACACACAACACATTTAAAAATGCAATTCAAAATTTAAACAACTTCCATCTCTAACATCCAGCAATAGACAGCTGTTTGGCGTTGCCAGCGGATCGTTTAAAAAGCGTAGCTCTATAACTCGATATGTGCAAGAAATATTAGCATATTGGGCTAAAAGCAATGTTATACACATTTTAATTTATTTAATAAAGAAGGCCAATTGTTAAAAACAAATATTCATTTTCTAGCAAACAGCAGTTGGCAGCGCGTTAGTGTTGCAAAACGGTGCTGTTGTAGCTAGTTCGTGTTGTACACACTTCGTGTCTGTCGTCGGTCGTTTGTCGTCGTCGTTGTCGTGTGTGCAGTTCCTATGATAAACAATTTAAAATAAATAACAAATTTCACATACTTATGGCTCATTAAAGTAAACAAACTGGCCACCAAAACGGACCACAAGTGTTCTGTTGTACGCGTGAGTAGCATTCAAACCGTTTTATGTGTATTTCGATTGCAAAAATAAGCACAGTAGTCAGTGCAATTACGTTTAGCTGAAAGAAAATTTTTTTTCCTTCTCATACTACATTTCTTCTTATTCGTTGCGCGCTGCTGCCGAAAGAGACTTCGCTGGCGTCGCTGTTGGTGTTGTTGTTGTTATTGGTGTTGTATATGCTTCTGCTGCTGTTACTCTTGCTCTGCAGGGATTACGATTACAGTTTTATTCTCAGCCTCTCGCCAGTTTTATGCTGCAATATGTGTGCTCGTGTATGTGTGTGTGTCTATATACATATGTGTTTTGTGCTGCGCGCGCCATTAATTGAACTAAAAAAAAAGAAAAGCAAAGAAACGTTGAAAACAATTATAAAAATACCCACAATAAAATCAAATTTTTATTATGTTTTGAAAATACTTGAAATGTCGCTTATCTGCTGCTGCGGCATGCACACAAAAATTTCAGACATCTCATCTGCTGTTGCTCTTGTTTTCGCTTTGAACCACACAATCCACTTGAATGCTGCCCAGCACAGGTGCGGATTACCACTGTGCAGGAAGTGATGTAGTGGTGGGTGGCAATTTAGGCTCTGCTTCTGAGTTAAATTAGTCACACTAAAAAAATATATGATTAATAAATATTAAGGTGAAACTTCGAACCGTTATTAAATCAATGAGTCAGACAGAGAACTGGATACGCTCTGCTCAAACAAACTGTTATCACTCAAAAAAAAAAACTAAAAATGCTCTGTTATCAATTTCATCACACACCTTCACTTTGTACTCTTTTTTATGCACCTACACAGCTGCATTTATACTGCGTGTGTGTTTGTGTTTATGTGCTTATCTACGCCAAACAGTGGAGCCTACAGACTCTTCTGGCCTTAAAATAATATATCCTACACTATGGAAGATCTTCAAAACTTAAAAGCCTGTGGGAAAAGATTTATAATTTAGAATTTTATGAATTCTAAAAGAATGAGAACCAGAGCATTTATTTGTATATATAGTTTTTTTTAGCGTTTGCGAAATTACGCATATAAGATTAATTTTATGTGGCTTAGTCAGACAATAAAATTTTAATCTTTGAACAATTACCTTATTGATCAAAAATATTTTTAAGAAGTTTTTCGGTCTGAGGCTCCCACTGTGCGACGTGGTTGATGTTGTTGTTATCAGCAAAGCGCGCGCGCAAACCTTTCAGGCAGCGTCAGAAGCAGCAGCAGTTTTGTGGGGGCGTCACTTGCCTAAGATTACATGTGTTTTTACAGTGGCGTATCTAGGCATTGGTCATTGTGGGCGACATCAAGAACAGAGCCATAAAAATTGACGTTTACCTGATGACATTTCACATTTTTAAATATATTGCATTTTTAGTGCACTTAAATCTTAATATATATTATTAAGTCATGCTTAATACCAAAATTAAACAAATCAAAATTAAATTTATGTTTTTGAAATCTGACTTCCTGTAAATATTTTGATATTTTCAACATAATTTTTTATATTTTCCAATTTTTAAAAGACATTTAAAATAAATCGTAAATTTTATTGTAACTTCATTACTTATAAACCATTTAATTAATGTTACAATAAAATATACGATTTACGTTAGATGCCTTTTGAATTAACTAGAGCAGCTTTTGTTTTTTCTTATTTTAAATGACTGCATAATATGCGATATCAGCGATTTCCACCCACTACGCCACTGTCTGCTCTTATATATAAAGAATTGACTTCTTTACGCCGTTAGACGGCGCTCATTCGCGGTTTGCGTTAGCTTCAGCGCCAGCGTCGCTTTCCTTTGTCGAAGGTAACTGAAGCGCAACCTAAGACGTGCACTCAATTCTACACACATACACACACTCGCACACACAAACTTGCAACTTTTTTCGTTGTTGTGGGTGTGTTGATTTTTGCAGTGGTTTTTCCACGTATTTTGCGGTTCGTTGTATGCTCTAAACTTTTGAGCGATATGGCAACTACTTACATCTCTCTCAATTGTTATTGTTGATATTATTGCTGTTAGCCAAGTGGCAAAGCATTGCATAGAGAACAAAAGGGGGAAAAAAGCTCCTGCAATTGAAACTTGCTGCATCATCGCAGGCAAACGCTTTAAAGCTGCCTCAGCCACAGTATCTGATGCCAGGCTAGACGATTCATTCAGCTGATAAGAGCTTCTCGCATACGTTGTGATAATTACTAAACGTGCCTTAAAATAATTTAGTTATGCATTAATAGGCCCAAAACAGTAGCACTTATTTTAAGTACAGTGATCGCTCGCAAACTTTAACTAAACCAATTTTATATTTTTTTTTAATAAGTGAAATCTATATTAAAATCCCAAATTTTTGTTTTTAATTTAACAATTTAAGTAATTATAAAATCGAACACACCTTGTAATACATTTTCAACACTCTACAAGAGTGCTTATTTATTTTTTTATAACTTAATTTGACTTGGGTCTCAGTTGTCTCTTTGCAACACAAGATAAGCATCTTGAGTATCCAAGCACTTAATTAAGTTGTTGCCAGTCTATAACACAATAATCACAATAATAATAAAAACTAAATCCGATTGCCATGGGTAGCTAAAAATAAGTTCAAATGCGTGTTGACAATTTGTCTTTTTTTTTGTGCCTCATATCTTGTTTGTTGTTTCGGCTTTAAGTTTTTTTTATTTTATTACCATTGCGGGGATTATCGCGACAAGAAGATCAAGAGTATAACAAAAAAAAAAAGAAACGAAAAAAACTAATATTTATATGGGGATATCAAAAGTGAACTAGAGGGACGCCCACTGGCAAAAAAAATATAAATTTATCAAGCTGAAAATAAAGTAAAATAAAAAAAGCGTAAATCACGCTTTCGATAGATCTAAAAATAGTTGTGCAGCGATAAGAACCCCGCCCCCAAAGCCATAGTCATGAAGCAACGGGATTAACAACAATAATAGCAAATATTGCGACTCAGGGCTTAGATCAACATGCAAATTTTTATGCGGCTTGTTGTTTGTTTTTCGCTTTAATTTTTATTGTGTGGCATGTGTTGCATGTGTTGCTCACAGACACACACTCGCAAATCGGCGCATAAATCCAATTAATAACATAATTATTAAGCCAGAGACTTATTTACAAAAAAAACTCGCTGCTAAAAGTCGTTAAAATTGCTAGCTTTTTGTGGCAACAAGCTAGCTTGCAACAACCTGATGCGTAGGCCGTGTGTACGGCCGCCTTCTCAGCTGGTTAGCTAGTTAATAATAATCATGCAACATGCTGCGGCATGCACCACTTCATATGCAAATTATTTAGTTTTGTGTTTTTGTTTTTGTTACTGCCCCCCGAAATTGAAATATTGACTTTGCGCACTTAATTTTCGTTCACCTGGCAAATTGTGAGTTGCCCAATCAGCCCAAGTGTGTGCAGCTTTGTCGAACTTTAGATATGTACAGCTGCGGTTGCAAAAATACCATCAAATTACAAGCTATCTTTGTACTTAGCTAATTTTTAATTATTATTTAGCCACCACAAATGAAAAAAAGTTATTTCCTAGAATTTCTTGATTTTGTATTGAATTTTGGGAGAAGCGTAAATTATCTTCATTAATCGTATTTAATAAAAAATGATAACAAATCCACAATATACAAAAAGTGATCTTAAATATATATAATAATATTCAAATATTATATATATATCATGGTTGTCGATCCATCGAATATCAAATGGTTCCGGTTTCTGGTTTAAGACTCATCCAAGTGATTTGTGAATAGTTTGATGGTCACAATTAGAACAGAATCCATTTTTTAAGCTAGT
Source organism: Drosophila demipolita (assembly GCA_035042405.1). Taxonomy (NCBI): domain Eukaryota; kingdom Metazoa; phylum Arthropoda; class Insecta; order Diptera; family Drosophilidae; genus Drosophila; species Drosophila demipolita. Next base: position 1,260,898 of record JAWNLI010000054.1, on the reverse strand, counting down.
GTTATTATTATGGTCTTCACTGTATGTGTGTACATATATAAGCCATATGCAACATAAATTAGAATAAACGTTTTGAGACGCAAAACTAAAAGGAACGTAGGTTTTTTTTTTGTTTTTTTTTTTGGTGGCGTGGGAGTTGATGATTTGGAAACTACTCGAGGCAAGATTGGTTCAAATCGAGGGCGTCGAGGGAGAGAGACTTAAAACGCAACAACTCACTTATTTTTCAATAGTTAAAAGTTCTTGCAGTTCTTATAATGATTTATTGGCTATGGCACATGATTTATTAGTCGCGCGGGTTAAGAAAAATGGCTGGCAAAATGTAGATTTCCAGTTGGCTCAACGCTAAAATATTAAGTAACAAAAGCTAACTCGATATGAGATTACATGGAATATATAGATTACTGATTTGTGCCCATTAAAAAGCACACAATAAATAGTAATAGTTGTTTTTATTTTATTTATGGACTACTTAATATTGGTGTAGTTAGCAGTTGTGTACAAGAGCTAAGCATAAAATTAGTTAAATATATTGAATAAAAAAAAGTCTATTACACAAAATATATAAACTATATGTATTCCATTTATCTTTTACAGATTTAAAAAAAATTAAGAGTGAAAAAATGTTCATTTTTAGATTATAAATCGCAACGAAAACGAAATTCACAATTTTTCAAGAGCAACATTCAGAAAACTATTTTATTAATTCATTTAGTATTATAGATGAACCCAATACAGAAAAGTTGAAAAAAACATTGCCCCAATTGCTTTACTTCTATTAATCCGCAACTTTAGCGCTTGGAATTAAAAACCCACTCGTTTAAAGAACTACTTTATTAAACATAGTAGATAATAATAATATTTAAAGAATATTTAAACATTAAAAAATCCAGAAGAAGATCACAAATAACCCCAGCTTGTTCGTTTGTCGGTTTTCATAATGTAAATTTTAGCTTTGCTTTTATGCAGTGAACGATGGTCGTCAGTCAATGAGCCAAATTGAAGCAAATGACAGCATTAAAAAAGAGAGGAGGCGTATATAAAGGGGAGGGAGGGAAAACTACGACAGAGAAAAACTTATGAAAACGCAACTTTAAACTGTAATAAAGTGGGAAATTACCGCGTATAAATCTCTGTCGCTAAACTGTCAAGAGTCGATTCGCTGTGCTGCGCAGTCGAAAGTCGGGAGTCGACTCCGAGGGTAATTGAAACCAACACCCACACACACACACACACACACACACACACACATATCCATGCATGTGAGTTGAGTTTACAGTTTTGCAGCTACTGCTGCAAGCAGAGTCGACGTTTGCATATTAAATGCAACTCGGGGGCAGCGCCACACAAGTGGACGTTGTGGTTGCTGTTGTTATTACAACGCGCACATTTTGGTGTCTCTCGCATCGTGTATTATGTGTCTTGTTTGTGTTATTGTTGTTGTTGCTGTTGCCATTTGCTATTTGTATTCAGATCGAGCCACACACACTTGACGCTGCCTGGCGCTTCACTGTCCATATAAAACTAATAATTATTGCATTTAAAATCTAATAAATAAATGCATTGACAATGCCCAGTGGTGTCTGTGTGTGTGTGGTAGTAAGGGGCGGGGAGGTTGCAAATTGGCATAGGAAGACGCTGTAAAATAGCCGCTCCTATTTTAATCGCACTGAAATGAAAATGTCCAGGGTTGGTTGCAAAATTTGCATATTTATTCAGAGTTTCAATATATTTTATAGATTTTTATACCCTGAACCCATTCACAATCGGTAAGAAAATAGGGGATTGTTCAAAATTATGTTTTAGACAGAAGGGCCCCACAAATTAAATAAATTTTTGATCACCATTCAACAATTCCATTTCAGAGACTTTAAATTTTAAATAAAGTTTCTTGTATCACAGAAGAAGTTAAAGTTTATTTAATTTAATGGATCAATTTTTTCATTTTGCAAATAAGTATATAGGCGATTTAGGATAACAATAAAAGGCACAAATATGTAATTCTTAATTTGAAATATAATATTTCTTGACTTAATATTTATCAATTGTGAAAATTGTATTGTTATCGCATAGGAAACACAGATTTTATTATCCAAAACTTTCAAACTACTGTAAACCTACAACTTATTGAAAAACTTTCTGTTTCTACCACTATTTTCAAATTAAAGTTTGATTTTCAACTATTTGATATTTTAATTTTCTCATTTTCCTAAATACCATCAATGTTTAAGGATCGATTTCTTTCTAAGTGATCTTAAATTATGATCTATAAGTTCCGCTTTAGTAAAGTTTCAAAATTCACCACAAAATAGTTTTTGTGTTAACGAACTAGGTACGCAGCCCTGGTTTAGTAATTCTGTACTCATAATGATCATCATCGTTATCATCATGATCATCAAGGGCAATTCTTGAGAGCTGTTTGTTGTTGTTGTTTAGTTGTTTAGTGACAACGCTTCTGCTGCCGCTTTTGACCATAATTGTTGTACTTGTCATTGGCAGTTGTTTGCGTCGCGTTGCCAACTGCAACTGCAACAGCAACAGGCAAACGCACCGACAACGCATACATTGTTGTTGTTGCATGTTGTTGTTTGTCTGTGTTTGTGTTAAATACATGTAATTAGCCATGTTTGTGCCATTTAATCCGCTCTGGACTCGCATGCTCTCCTGCTACTTTAACTCCCCTCACCATCATCTCCCTCACACACTCTCTGGCGACGCTTTTCTAAGAATTCTTTGCGTTTTGTTTTGGCGCACGCATTAGGCGCCACAAAGCGCGGCCACGTTTAACCCCCAAGCAAGTTGCAGTTGCATTCAGTTGCAACAGCAGTAGTCAGTGCCTCTCGCATACTCCACATATTTATGGGCTATTTAGGCGAGTGGATGCTGCTGCTGGTGGCATGCAGCACTGCAGTGTGTGAGTGTGGTCGCTGGTTACTGCGTCAGTCATTGGCATTGATTGGCAGCCGAACACGCAACAATTGTTGCATGGCGCTGAACTGAACGCTTACGCCTGGCGACGCCTTTTTTCCAGTAGCACCAAACAACAACAAGAACAACAAAAATCGCTGCTGCTGTTGCTGCTGCTGCAACAACAACCATTGCTACAAGCTCACTTTTGGCACATGTGTTTGTTGCGTGTTTTATTTTGCAAAACGTAATTGAAATCTTTTCATCAAGCAAATGTGATTTTTAGGGCGATTCAAAGGAGAAAAAATGAGCTCTTGAAAGAAACACATAAAATGGTTACAAATTTAATAACTAACAGAAAAGAAAAACCTTTGATTTTTAAATTAGTGTTGTACTTTAATTAAATTATGCAATCTAAAACTTGTGTGTAGTATATATTATTATACATACTCCAATTATTTTTCTATTAATATTTTCTTAAAGCCAAGATTACAGCACAAAAAAATGGTTAGATTTAAACGGGTGAAAAGAAAAATTGGCAACAATTAACTTAGTATGGTGTGGTAACACGAACCTACCACAATGTTGCCCAGTAGGCAATGCTGTCCGTTGCTTTAGGGTTGCGAAGAGTTGTGTTTTCCTTTTGTTGTGCTTATCCTTTGTGTACCGTTGACAGCTCAATTACTTTAGAAGGGCGGCGGGTCTGCGTGCGTTTCAGCAATTAACGCGTCAATTATTTGTAATTAGAATTGACTTAATTTTGTTTGTGTGTGTGACTGCAAAAGGATGTTTCCTGGCTTTTTCTGTTCACTTTTGGCACGTGCGCAGTGAGTATAAAAAAAAGTAGGAGAGAGAGCATATTGCATATGTATATAAAATTTGCATGCTTGCATACATTTTTACTGTTGTTTATGTTTGTTGCTGCTATTGTTGATTTTATTTGTTTAGGGGTTGCGCTTCAGTGACTATTTTTGTTTTTTTTTTACGACAACTGCGTTATGTTGCCCATGGTGGCAATAAATTCGCGTTTAGTAGTGTTAAACACGCAATAAAAACTTGGCAATATTAAAAGTGGCGCCCACTCCACATACACACACACTCACACGCACGCGAAAATAAGTACACACATCTGGCAACACCAAAAATGCAATTTGACCGTACCGTTAGTTAGTTGGCAACGCGTGGCATGCAAGAATTTTTTTTGATAGATTTGAGTGCTTTGCTTTTTTTCTCATATTTTTTTTTTTTTTTGCTTTTCTCCCCTATATTCATTATTCTAAATTCACTTGCTGCATTTACAGTTTGATTGCAGCCCACACGTTTATGTTCACGTGCATATAGGGGAACATTTGATTTGTTTAAAGTAAAATTTTTGTGTGTGCATCGCAGTTTGTGCTTGGTTGCTTGTGGTATTGTTGTTGTTTGTGGTTTTTTTTTATACATAAGGGAGGCAGGGAAACCACAAAGCATCAATCAGCAGATAGTGGAAACCAGGGCTGCACAAGCCAACAAACAATCGTTGACCTATTGGTGCGTAAATTTAATTTGTGCATTGAATAATAAATCACATCAGAAAATACGTAACGCATATATACAATTATTTTGATAGCGTAAGCTACTCTTATTTTTGGCCTTGCTAGAGTTTTTATATTTGCTCCTTGCTGGTGGCGCTCGCTCTCTCTCTCTCACAGCTCTGATACTCACTCTACTCTCTCGTCACACACTTCGTTTCCAACTGGTTCGCTCACTGCTCGTTCGTTCGCTTCACTCATTCGTTGCTGATCGTTCGCTTCGTTAAGTTGTGTTTTTGTTGGTGTCGCGTTTGTTGTTCCTGCTTCGTTTCAAATATTGAATGAGATTTATGCAAATATTTACGCAAATTATTTATCTATATATATATATTTAAAAACAATAATATTGACATTAAATAAACCTAATGCGTGTTAAGCGTAAAATTAAACTCGTTTACTGCAGTTCGCGAATAATTTCGTTCTGTTGTAATTGAAATTGAAATTGCTGCTGCCTTTGTGGAGGGTCCCGAATAACATTATTTGTATGCTGATTTTTGATTTGTGCCGCTGCAGCGCTGCGTGTGTGTGTGTGCCGTGTAGTATAAATAAATAACATAATATCTGCAATCTTTGCCATATAAACGTCAATCCAAGGCAAAGAAGCGACAACAACAATTCGCCGCAGCAAAATCCCGTCGTCGATATCCATCACGAAGAAGAACCGTGAACCATTCTTCCCAGAACTTTTTCTCTTCATTCTACAAACATGTGTATGTGTTTTATAAAAATATGGTATCAGGGGTATTAATAGACAAACATCGTTTGAATTAATTTAATTTGAATAGTTACTGTTCACTTACTATTAGTAGGGTATCTACTCGTCGAGCATTTTCTCTCTCTCTTAAAATTTTTTTGTTGTTTGATTTCTTTATTTCTTAAATTTTTTCAACTAAATCAAACTATTTGCTGGTGTTTTAGGATTGTATTTTATCTTCATTGCTTTATTTGTTTATTTTTAAACACATGTCCCCACACGCACACAGGCACACACGCTTACACAAACAACATACATACATACACATTTACATTTGCACACGCACTGCGAAGTCCTCGTCTCCCTTTTTGACATTTTCTCAATGGCAACGGAAGCGCAGCGATAAGTTTGACTTTACCCTATCCCACTCACACGCACCCCTTCCACTGTCACTATCTTTCTCCCTCTTTCTTGGTGGCTACTGTTGCTTTACCTGATGCTCTTTGATTTACGCTTTATTGTCATTGCCGCATTTATGATTGATTATTGATTGGAATTATATGATACGCATGCGCGAATGCGTGCCTGCAATACGTGAGTGATTCCTTTTGGCTTCTGCTTTTGCCTTTGCTTTTGTGCCTTCATTCTCCTTTTGCTCTTCTTTTGGAAGGGGATCGCATGAGTTATGAGATGGCCTGTTGTTGTTGTTAAGTTTCCTGGAAGAATCTGCGACAGTTCGGGCGGGTTGGTATGTCGCCCTCTGTCTTTCCCTCTCTCTGTCTTTGCTTACTGTCACGCATTTAATCGATCAGACGGGCTTAATTTGTAATTGAAGTTTACGTTTATTGCTATTTAATTGTAGTCGCAATCGCAATCGTTTTATGAAATTGCCAGACTTTAATCCAATAAAAAGTGTTGTAAAATTTTGTAAGAGACTTTAAAGAAAATCAATTATTTTGAGTAGCACTTCCAGTCGAACAAAGACACGCTCGCTATTCTCGTGAGAAAATCCAAAAACCCTTCATTCAGATAGACAATATATTTATATATAATTTGGAATAATTATAACTTCTTTTTTTTTTTTAAATATTTTAAGCTTACTTTAAGTTTAAAAGGAAAAAAGTTCTATTTGTATTGGCGATTAATTAGTTTGATTTGTTCCCCACGAACTTCAACTCTAATCCATATACAAAGAGTATGCTTTCTTTAATACATGTATATAATGACGCACCTATTTTAAAATATTTTTTACCCTAAACCTATAGTTTATTTACCTCTCAATAAAGCAAATAGTGGCTTTTTATGGTATTTGTTTCTTTACTCAACCAAATCCAACCCCTTTAATAAGATTAGCAGCTGTGTTTGTGGGCAGTTTTTATAAAAATGCCATAAGGCAATATCATCAATGTCAATAAGTCAAAGCCCCCACCTGCAAAACAACAAACTGATGAATTTGGGGAGCCTCGGGGGCATTATTATAACAACAATTTTTGAATGCTCAACCCAAAAATCAATCGAGTTGCAATTAAAGTTTAACGCTTGTTTGCCAGCTGGTCAAATATTTAGCAGTGCTTGGGGGGTTATTAGGAGGGGGCATGTGGCATTTACCCGGCCCAGTTTTATGCCTGAGGTCGGTAGAATATTTTTGGGGCGGCTGCCAGCAAACAAATTGTCAACAGAAAGACCACAAAAAGAAAAAAAAAACTAGGTAACGCCCCGCGTAGGCTGTCAAAAATTGCTGAAAATTAATTCACGCTGCGACTAATTTGGCCAAAAACAAATTTACAAGTGTCTGTTGTGTCTTTGTGAGTGTGTGTTTGGCAGGCGTGTTTGGAGGTGTCTCCAAGTGTTGCACTTGTTGATTTATTGTCAGCGTTTAATTGCTTTTGAAATTGGATTTGAATTTGCCTCCCAATTGCCCCTCATCGCAATTAATTGCTACAAACATATTTTCATTCAATTTGATTTTTCGCACTCGACACAGACAAAGTATTTAAGACTTGCAGAGAAAGAGAGAAAGAGTGTGAATTTTCTATCTCTCTATGTCCATCTATGTCACTCTCTGAAAAAATGTAGTTCACATTGAAGTGTCATAATTCAAATTGAATTGTTGTCTTTACCGTTAACATTAATGGTCTATGAAGAGCAAGCTGGGCGAGGAGAAGAAGGGGCAGAGGCAGTCTTGATTGCACTTAGGTGGCGTTTGACAGGTTGCACATGTTAATGTTATCTTTCCTATGTACTAATTATGATGTGTCTGTTAATTTTATCATTAATGCGTTGTGCTGCAAAACTAACGGTGTGGAACCAGGCAAAAATTAATATTCGCACTTGTATTTATTATTATTATTTTATTCTGTTATTTGATTAGGATAGTTTCTAAATTAGGGGCTAGTTCGCATAGAAGTATACTGGCGATCATAAATACAGAAGGACATCAATATATATAATGCCGATCTTGAATATATATAGTTTGTGGGTTCAGAGAAAGATTCAGGGTTCTTAATGCTGCATAATGTATTATAAACATTTTTGCTTTAAATATTTGCTTTGGCTTCCATTATCTTTTATTTCTAAGTAATTACTAATTTTACTGTTTGACAAAATCGCAGAATAAAAAATTGATTTTACCTTAATGAATGTGTTACCAAGAAATTCAAGTGTTTTACGCTTTCAGAAGATTTTAAATACTAAATAGAAACGGGGTTTTTACATTAGCTTGGTAATAAACAAATAAGTTGTTTTGCTTGTGGAGCATTGCAATGAGTCAGAATGTGGAACAATTAACGCCGTTCCCCGAAGATGGCCTCAAAACTGGCATTTCTCAAGCATAAAATTAATTTGTGAATGGGCAGCAAAGTGACTCAGTGGACAGCGGTCAATCATAAATTATTAACTTATATTGTTGAGCCGAATGATTAATAATTTAAGGCAAAGTTTACGATATGCCTAAATATGACTTTACGTATTTACCTAGATTAACTCAAATTAATCATGTTTTCATCTCAAATTTATGCATTAAGCTACTTTAATTGATTAAGTTTAAAGTAGGTCTAGCTAACAAATTCTTTCTTTATTTAAAAGCAACTTTCACGAATATTTATTGACACTTAATAATATAAGTAGAATTTTTGTTTGACTAGTGAAAATTCTGCCTAGTTGGTTTCAAATCATAATCAGAATAGGGCTGACAATATGTTTAACCACATTGGCACCAATTGAGTATCTGTTATTTGATTCCCTGCCTTCAAATTATTTTAACTGCAAGATAAACCTAGATACATATACAGTCGCGGTCAGCATATTAGTTCTAGTTCTACTTGTTGACAATTCGACTTATAGATATTTATTTTTTTTTACGTGATTTAATACAATTCAGATACAATTGGCATCTTTGGCCACCACAAGCCAACTAATTTGAATTCACTCGACATTTAGATTTAATCCAACTCAAATCTAAATTTCTTCCTTCTTTTTTAAACTTTTACCGACTTCTTAAGTAATCAAAAGTGTATGTTGAGAAGTGAGATGATTAACGTAATCTGAAAGAGACTATAAAAAAAATCGAACATTTAATGTTAATGCGTTACTATTGCATTGCCCGCAGTTGTATATATTGTCATCAGACTGAGTTGTTATTACTTTACTGAATTCTTATTAAGCAGAAAGCATTTAATTTAATGCATGCCCGATCGATGGTATCTGTCCTCTTTTTTTTTTTAAGTATTTGTTCTTCTCAATTGAATTTAGCTTGCTTTGTTTTTTGTATGATTTGCATGCAATGGGCGCCGACCTTGAGCCGCATAGCCAAAAGGGGGAGGAGTCAAGCATGATTTGTGTGCAGCAGCAACAACAACAACAACAACAATTTAAATACCCCATTTAAAACCCTCCCCTCCATATCCCGTCTTGCCCCTAAAGCAAACAGACGGCGACGACGACTTCATTTGAAGCTGGGCAAATGGCCAAGTTTCTATTTGCCTATATTGTTATTGCTGATTGTGGGCGTTGCTTAAATCCAATCTAATCGCAGCTTGTATTGATATTGATGTTGGCTTTATATATATATATATATAAGTATATTTGTATGATTGTTTTCTATATGCATTTGCATTGGTTTATTCTACAGACTATCCGCCCGTCGATAGCTATACCGGTTATCGGGTAACTCCACCCAGCAACCACAACAACAACTGCAACAATACACAAAACGGCAACAATAATCAGAACAACAACAGCAGCAACAACAACATCAGCAACAACAACAACAACATCATCCACTGCAGCAGCAGTAGCAGTAACAATAACAACAACAACAACAGCAGAATGGACACCGATGATGTGGAATCAAACACAAGCAGCGCCATCACTACATTGGGCACATTATTCTCATTCCAATCGCCGGCCGTTAAAAAGCTACTCGGCTGGAAACAGGGCGACGAGGAGGAGAAATGGGCCGAAAAGGCCGTCGACAGTTTGGTCAAGAAGCTAAAGAAGCGCAAAGGCGCCATCGAGGAACTTGAACGTGCTCTCTCCTGCCCCGGCCAGCCATCCAAGTGTGTGACAATTCCTCGCTCCCTCGACGGAAGATTACAGGTAAAACCAAAAAAAAAAAAAAATCAAAAATAATCTTCCATGTATTATTAAGTTTGAATCTTAAATTGAAACATTATCAAACATTTCTTGATTTCGAAAATATGAAAGCAAATCAGTGATAGCAAATTGAGTCAGAATCGCCTACTCAACTTTTTTTATAATTTCAAAATCACTTCAGATTTGACAAAGTTACTTTCCAGAAGCAGTTATGTCTCGACCATAATTTTGTAATAAACATCGAGCGAGAAACACAGCTTCAATGTAAGGCTTAAAATATAAGGGGAAAAAAGCCAGAAAGAAACGCGTTGCTAATTTAAAATGCAGTTATAATCTAGAAGTCAAAACACGATATGAAAATTACTAGATTTTATCAAAGCACTAACAATTTTGTAGCTCTATCAAAAATTGATTCTTGTAGAATAGCACTTTACCATTATTTTCCAAAGTTTCCTCAATTTAAGATACGATAGATAAAATAAAAACTTACAGAAATGTGAGCAACATAAATTTCTGTAAGTTTATTCAATTTATAAATAATGTTTGTAAATCTTAGTGGAATGTTTTAAATTCAGAAACTGCAATTTGTGTCTTTCTTACAACTAAAAAAAGTAAACCTTTTGCAAATGAGTAGTTGCAGTTGGCAATATGTCAAATAATTACTCCTCTCCCCCCTTTTGATATACATTAACTAACTTTCTCCCTTTGTCCATCTGTGTCTTTCGTAGGTATCTCATCGGAAGGGTCTGCCGCATGTGATTTATTGTCGGGTTTGGCGCTGGCCCGATCTGCAGTCGCATCATGAACTAAAACCGCTCGAATTATGCCAATATCCGTTCAGCGCCAAACAGAAGGAGGTGTGCATCAATCCGTATCACTATAAGCGGGTGGAGAGTCCGGTGCTGCCGCCAGTGTTGGTGCCACGTCACTCGGAATTTGCGCCAGGCCATTCGATGCTGCAATTCAATCAGATGGCCGAGCCGAGTATGCCGCACAATGTTAGCTACTCGAACAGTGGCTTCAATTCGCACAGTCTCAGCAATAGCAACACATCGGTGAGCAGCCCCAGTTCGGTTAACTCCAATCCAAATTCACCGTATGACAGTTTGGCGGGCACACCGCCGCCCGCCTACAGCCCCTCCGAGGATGGCAATTCGAACAATCCAAACGATGGCAACCAAATGCTCGACGCCCAAATGGGCGATGTTGCCCAGGTTAGCTATTCGGAGCCAGTATTTTGGGCATCCATTGCCTATTATGAGCTCAATTGTCGCGTCGGCGAAGTCTTTCACTGCAACAACAATTCAGTAATTGTCGATGGCTTCACGAATCCATCGAACAACTCCGATCGCTGCTGCCTCGGCCAGCTGAGCAATGTAAACCGCAACAGTACCATTGAAAATACACGCCGACATATAGGTAAGTCTTAATCCTGGGAATCCTTAATTGCATATGCTAATATTATAGATATTTAATAAAAACAGTCGGATTAATAAGACTAGGTATACTCAACGGGACTTTGTATACTAAGAAGTCCCCAAAATTAGCTAGTTGCATTTAATAGTCAATTCTCAATAATGTGTCAAATGTGGTTGATCTGAGGCAGGAGAAGATGTAGTACTTAGGGAAACATGTTATCAGCACTTAGCAAACATTAACTGTAAAAAGATTCTCGGGTGTCAATAATAATAATAGCTAGGAAAATCCATTATGAAAACTTATTAAAATTGCTATTTGCAACAGCTTGAACTACAGGACAATTTAACACGGAATCTATGATGCTTCTCCCTGCTAAATCAGCTATGAATGCTGCTGCTATCAGAGTTCTCACCTCACTGTCCTAAAGAGGGTAGTCCTTTAGCTGAGAACCGGTGAACGACCTTATTATCTGACTAAAATATCACCAAAGTATGATAAATTAAGTGAATTTACTACTTCGTAGCAAGAGCAATAGGAATATTGTTCTGCTATTGCTACAGTTACTACGAACTTGAGCAGAAGAAATTACCCTTTCGACTCTGCTCTACTCTATAATTTGCAAGAGCAATAGCAAAAGCATTATGCGCTCTGTAGTTATAGTAATAGCAGAAATAACTATAGTGCAGTAGAAGCACATATGGTGAGCTCAGCATCAAAACTATACTGCTATCTACTTTATCTGCTGAGAGCTGATATTTCAGTTATTATTATTATAGATCTATTGTGAGCCCTCGTGAGCAACTCCACCAATCCCATTTCCTTCCAGCACGGTTGCTAGACTCTTGGTTGGGTTGAGGGCTTCTAGGTGCTTGTATTTTATCACACGTATCCCTAGAATGCTGCATCCATGGTAAGGCGGCACATTCTCCAAGGATGTGTATTGGAAATTCCTCTTTGCTTGCACAAAACCTGCATAGTTTTTTTTTTTACTATAAATACTGACTTCCTAGTCTTCAATATCCTGTCTGTCAGTAGATCGATTAATGTTGGCTAAGTCGTTTATGATTATAGCCATCAAATAGACATCTGTCTTGTCAGAGTCCTGGTGTCTCTGCCCAGTTCTAAATTGCAGCCGTATTGTGTGTTTTTGTCTGCCACAAAATGCTTCTAGCCCCGTTAAAGGCAATTCTCGCCTACCTCTCTGCTATTTCAGTTGCTATTATACAAATTACTCATACAAATTATATGGCAAACGATTTTAAGTTTATTTTGAAATGTTTACAAGCTTTTTAAAAGTGAGTATAAAGTATATGATTTATTATTTTTGTAGCTGCTTTGCATTTTGACTATAGTTATTTTTAAGAAATAAAATTTTTAATATGCTTTAATGTATTTTTCTTTTTTTTTTTTGTAGGTAAAGGCGTTCACTTGTACTATGTTACTGGTGAGGTGTATGCCGAATGTTTGTCCGATTCCGCCATATTTGTGCAATCGCGCAATTGCAATTATCATCACGGCTTCCATCCGAGCACCGTGTGTAAAATACCGCCCGGCTGTTCCCTAAAGATCTTCAACAATCAGGAATTTGCTCAACTCTTATCGCAGTCGGTGAACAATGGTTTTGAGGCCGTCTATGAGCTGACCAAAATGTGCACGATTCGGATGTCGTTCGTCAAGGGTTGGGGTGCCGAATACCATCGGCAGGATGTTACCTCGACGCCTTGCTGGATCGAGATACATTTACATGGGCCGCTTCAGTGGCTGGACAAGGTGCTCACCCAAATGGGTTCGCCGCATAATGCAATCAGCTCCGTATCCTAAGCAAAGACAACAGCAATTAAACAAAACCAATTCTAAAAAAGGATTAAAACAATAAAAAACAAACCAACAAAAAACACACACGCTCCACGATCCAGATCAAAAAAGAGATTAGGAAGGAGACCAACGTGTGCTTGTGAAATATGCCTTATATATAAATAAAAAACAAAAACAACAAAAAAAAGTAAATATGTACACATAGTTATATAGACATATATATATCTATATATATATAGACATATATATATATCTATATATATATATCTATATATATATAGACATATATATAGACATATATATATATCTATATATATATCTATATATATATAGACATATATATATATCTATATATATATCTATATATATATAGACATATATATATATCTATATATATATAGACATATATATATATTTTAGACAGCTACTCAACCCGCCTCTCGCTCCCCCATTAAACATACTTATCTATTTTATAGTTTAAACTTTAAACATATGATTTTCTACGCGAATGTCATTCCTTATGCAAAAAAAAAAAAACAAAAACAAACAAATAAAAGCGAGTAATAATTATTATAACTAAACTACAATTCGAACTATATACAAAAAGGAAAAGAAAAGTAAAATTTATGTACTATTATATTTATAAATGATATATGCCCATTGGCAAATGTTGTTGGAGTCTATTTCAAGTGCTACTTTATGTGTCATTGCGAATTGCTTTCAAAGAATAGCGCAGAAAGAGAATAAACAAACAAAATACATAAATATTTATATACACAATATATATGTATATCTGCATATATATATATATATATTTATATATATACATATAGTAAATCATAATTATGTAGGGCAAGTTTTAAACAACTTTTATGCAATACATTTCTTAAAAACAAAAAACAACAACAAAAAACACAACACAAAAGTTACGCTTAACTAATTGATGATCTTGTTTATGTTTAAGTACGATTCGAGTAACAAAAAAACAAAAAGAAAAAAATCATGAAAAAAAAACAATATAGTTTAGTTTTAATCATACTGCTTTAGTTAAGTTTCTTTATTTCATAATTTTAGTTTGCTTTTTGTTTATATTTTCAGTTACATTTTTTTCGCTGGTTTTTTTAAAAAAACACATGATCTTTATTATTGTTTAAAGCAAGAAATTTGTGCCGAAATATTTTGTATAAGAAGTAGTTCTAATGTCGAATCATTTTCTGAAATATAAAAAACAAATTCAGTTTTGCCTTCAAACTATAGATATATATATATATATATATATATAAATTATATATAATATATAAGCTGTAAATTAATGGCTTAAATGCAGGACACTAGCCTTATAAGAAATACTGTGTAATAATTGTGCCTAAACACATTTTTGATTGCGCTTTCTATGTGTGTCTAATGAATGTGTATTATTATTGACAAAAAAAACATAAACAAAAGAAAAACAAGCTCATTTTCATTTAGAAATGGCTTGAAAACGAAAACATAAAAATAGTTACAAATATTTGCCTTAAAGTTTACAGTTTTTAGCAGCAACAATTACACACACACACACACACTTACACATTTTAAATTGCCTTTTGCTAGCTTTTGCGCAGCGCCGTTTAATGTAATTGTGTACTAAGCAACAACAACAACAAAATACTATTGTAAAACAATTTGAAAACTTAACGTAAAATAAAGATAAAAAAATACAACCGGCAGAGTTTATTATTATCTGGCAACTCTTCTTAGCGCGCGTTGTTTTCGATTTATATCGCTTGTGCTGGGCACTCGATAAACAGCTGATGCCAATCTCGCTCATTTTATATTTTGGTCACATTTGGTTTGGCTGCTAGAATTTGTCAACATGGCTGTGTGGGATCCCTTGGAAGTATTGACAAATAAAGGCACTCGCGAGCCAACGTTTTTGGCACCGCTATGGAATCCAATAGCTGGTTCTTTGGCCGGCTTTGGCATTGCACTGTTTGTCAACTGGGGCTTCCGTAAGCCCGTTTTCTCTGGTAAGTGCTGTGACGTAACATTGTTTGTAGGAATAGTTTTCATTACCACAATTGCAACTGGAATTGCAGGCATTCAAAAACACATTGGGTTTACGCTGCTTGGCGGCGGTCTTGGTGCCTTCCTTGACCAGAAACGCGACGCTTATCTGGCAAAGCGTGATGCAGTTTTGCGGCACTATATTGAATTGCATCCCGACGATTTTCCCAAGACTGGTGAGTTTCGAGATTTTGGAAAATCTATAAACTCTCCGATTGGTTGTGCTCTAATTCTAATTGTCCTTTCAGATCGCAAGAAGTACGGTGATGTCCTGGAAAGTTGGGTGCCAGTGCGCTAAGAGGACAGTGTTGCCAGTTGGTCAGCGTTTCGACATGGCCAGCTTCAATGCGACACATTTTTAGTAAATACAACGGCTTTAATTGTAATATCTATGAATATAAAATTATAAAGAAGTTTTGCTCGCGCAACAAACCATTTTTAGAGGCATTTCATTGCTTGTCGCTAGCAGTGTGACCGTTTGCCTTAATTGTAAAATGCCAGCTAGGCGCGCAAATTTGAAGGCAAGCGAAATATTAATTTAAAAAGTTATATTGCCACAAATTATAGTTTGATCATTTATTTTACATATATTTAATCGTATAGTTCAAACTACCTCATCTTAATGGTATTTTAACTGAGCATTTAGTATTTTTGGTATTTTGGTAAAATTTAGCACAATATCGATGTTTCCGAAAAAAGTGCACTGTGCTCTATGCCGAAATCAGGCCTCTCTTTCAGAGTAAGCTTTAGTTTCCGGTGAATAGTTCTTTGAGTCGGATGTGTGTGTGCGCGCAGCGGAAAATCGTTCAAAATATCTTTCACCAGCCGAGATAAAAAGATAAATGAACGCGCCAAAAAAAATCAATAAGAATTTATTGCTAACATCAAATTTAATCTAACTAATTCACAAGCAAGTAAATCTAATTGTTGGTTTTTTTTTTATTGGCTGTTGCTTACCTACATTCCTTGTGTGTGTGCGTGTGTGTGTGTGTGTGCGTGTTTATGTGAATGTGCCATGATTTTACCGTTACAAAAAATGGCGCAAACTCAGCGTGCTTTGCTAAATTAATAAGTTAAACCTACAACAAAAATTACAAATAAACGTCATTAAAATTTTTCCAAATTATATTGATCATTAACCAAAAACAAAGTATTTAGTGTTGTGTGTGTACGTCTTACTCTATTTTCGCTGGCGCCAAGCAGCGAAAATAACAACAAGCGAATTGACTGGCAAAGTACTTCAAAGACGACAGCGCATATCAACCGCAGCAGCAGCAGAGCCGAAAAGACAACAACAACAAAAGCTCTGCAAGCTCTGCCGACGGCTTTTTTAGTCTTGCCTTTCATGCAAATTTCTCGCAGGCGAATTTTGTGAGCTTATCAGCAGCCACAGCTACAACAACAATAATAATAACAAATACATTATGTCAAAGGTAAGCAAAGCTTTTAATTTCATTAGAAAATTACTTATTTATGCGTTGTGCTCCTTTAGCGCACATCACTCCATTTATTATCCTTTTCTAGCACACGCACTCGCAGTATTTTATTTGAGTATGTGTGTGTGAGATGATTTTCTCTTGTGTTTGGTATAAATTATGCATATTTGTGGGTTTTTTCATGTGTGGGTGTAAGGGGGATGGGTAGACATTGATTTCTTGAGTTTGGTTTTATCCCCGAGGGAAAGGTGCGATTTTTATGGCGTGTAAAATTGGCAACAAATGTCTCGACTAACGAGTGGGGGCCTAAAAGAATTTCTCTCTGTCTCTGTGTGTGTGTGTGTGGAATAACCAAAAAACAAATACCGGGTTGAAGAAACTTCCAAGAGGAATTGGATACTTGAATGTTTTTGACGTGCTCGGAAATTGGGTGCTTCTTTTTGATTACTTTCACATATCTTGTACCCAGTCTTATTTCAAACAATTTCCATGGCTAATTTGCAAATACTAAAAATGTACACGAATTATTAACTTTTTTTTAAACAGAAAAATGTATTAAAATCAAACTAACACTATATTTATTTGTTTACAGTTTTAATTTATTTATAATTATCTTAAAGTTCTCTTTGATGTGCTTATAAATATTATCAATATTTGTATTTTTTAAAACTTGCAATAATCATAAAAACATCTAAAATCTAGAACTCTTGTAGCTATAAATTATTTACACAAACACGTGTGTGCTTAACCCAAGTAAATTGCCAAGAAAAATAAATTGTGGCCTATGAAAAATAAGTATGGCCTATTCTACTTACAAAGTTCCACACTTGGGATAATATATTTTAAAAAATGTCACTTGGCTGCTGCTGCTGCTGCTCCTTGTTATTATCCTTGCATTTGCAGCAGCAGCATCAGGAGCTGCCTCTGCTTCTTCGTTTGCTGTTGTTGACACAAAAAAAAAAAGCCACAACCGACAATTGTATAAGAGAGTGAAATAAAATGTTACACACACAAAAGAATGGAAAGGTTCTTGTGGGCTGTGGCAAGGGATAGGTGGTATGGGGTATGGAGTAGGGGTAGGGGTAGGGGTAGGGGGAAGCACAGCTGAAACGACAAAAGGAGGCCGCCGCTGTTTGTTGTTGATGACGTTGATGAGGTTGATGATGATGTTGATTATAAGGCTTGTCGCGGAAGGGCGCACAATAAAAGTGCAGTGTCATTGAGTACAGCTCTTATTTTTTCCAAACACCCTGTACAATTTCTCAGCATTGAGTTTGATGCATTGAGGTGAATAGGAATCGCCATGCTTATCGATTTGTCAGTGGCAAATTTAATAGTCTTATCGATATACCAATTTTATATAAGAAACTATTTGAATGCTTGGGTTACACAATGATAAGTTATATAAAAAAAACTATTTGAATCCTTGTGTTACGCAATGATAAGTTAACTGAAAAATTAATGCATTTATCCAAATTATTTTGTTTGTTCGGTTTCTTATTGACACCTTGATATTAGGGCTCACTGTAAAAGTCTAATAGGCAATAATAATAATACTGGTTCTTAAAAAAATATTGAATTTCTGTTATGAAATCGGTTTTAGTATTTAAAATCAATCCTTTAACATTATAGATCTGTTAACATTTGCTTTATACATCTATAAATAAATTTAAATTGTTGATTTACATTTAATAATTTTCTTATGATGAATTCTAAATGTCAGTTAGATTAAACACTTGTCCAAATAGTTTTATTATTATTTTCTTTAGTATTTGCAGTTAGTTTATTTTTGTTAAATTATATTTTCCCTTTTATATAAGCAAGGGTATCCATAACCCTATCAACTGGATTGTATTTTGTATTTGAATGCGGTTTGCAAGTCGCGTTTCAAGGACAGAACGCTTTAGATACGCCTACTCAAAGTGTACATATATATATAAATATATATATATATATCCAGTCTGAGCTGAGTGCATATAAGAATTTAGAATTAATATAAAAACTTTCGTTTAGACGTTCTTGTGGCTGTTATTTTGTTATTGTTATGATAGGCCAAGCTGTTGGCCACGATTATTTGTTGAGGAGCAGCTTGACAAAACATTTGCCAGCAGTCTGAATGGAAAATCAGAATTTTTATGCGATAACATATAAATCTGAAACAACGCCAAATGCAGAAGCAATAAAAAATATATGCATATATAAAAGAGAGGCCTGGCACATAAAATATAAAAGGCAACTTTAACTCAAAGATAAGAACTTTATATGCAACGGCAAGTGACGCGAATAAGGTAATTTATCTGAGAGAAGATATAAAAAAATGTATATATATATATAAGAGAAATTAAACAGACACGCGACTGGTAAGCGCACACATTGCCACACCCACTTACACACAGCCGGGCACACACACACTCATATTAAAAGTGCATGAGCGAAATTGTGTGAAAAATGTTGCTCATTTTTGTGGCATGTTCCAAAGAAAAATGATCTCAAGTACTACACACATATACATGAAAAGTAGTTGGCCATTTCGGGGGCTGCACTTGGCCAAAAAGGGTGCGCTTGGCCCGATTTGTTAAATACCAAATATCCGCTTAGTGTTTTATGGCCGGAAAACGTGTTTGCGTGTGGCTTCAGCAAACGGCTTGATTTTCTTGTTGGGTTTAACAACACTATTTGAATAGAGGGCTTTTTATTGAACTGAAAGTAGCAGAGAAAAATGCTCAAATGAGAGAGAGAGAGAGAGAGAGAGAGAGAGAGAGAAAAAATTCTAAGGTAGGCAGATAAATGGAGAAAGTGACAGGCGAAATCATTGAGAAATCGCAAAAAGTTAGAGAGAGACAGCGAAAAATAAATTGGTGGCAATAAAAATATAAGCATAAAAATGGATAGTTAAAAGAGATTGATAGATTAGAAATACAGATAGACAAATTAAGAGAAATCTACATCTAAAAATATATATAGAGAGATACGAGATACAAAGAGAGAGATATAAGTAGATTTGTAGATAGAGAGCGGTAGAATGAGATATAAAGATTAAAAAGAGGAATTCAGAGAGACGAGTGAAATAAAGAAAGTCTGTGAAATTAACTAGAACTAATGTTACTTTAATAAATTCGCACTTACTTTGTTTTATATTTTCTCAAATGCACTGATGAATTAATAATAAATACTGGCGTGTAAAATTAAATTCATTAGCCTTCGCATTTAATCTTTATTATTGGCCAACTGGAATAAACCAACGCACAAAATTCTGCACAAGCTTTAAAGAGTTTTAAAACAAACCTAAAACGAAAAACTAAAAAAAGAACAATTTTGCAACAATATTTCAGTTTTAGCATGCTTTTGGGGGCAGCATCTGTTTCAATTGTTGGCTCGCTGTTGGCGGTTGGCCATGTTGATATGGTGCACACCTACTTGCCACCAACGATTCGTTCCCCTACCACGCATCTATGATTTATGATGCCGCAAGCATTTCGATTTTTGTATTGGCTGAATAAACGCAGAATTCGCAACGCCTCCTGGCCTTTGTAAACCCCTCTCCATCTTTCTCACGCCCTTTCTCACTCTCTTTCTCACTCTCTTTCTCACTCTCTTTCTCACTCTCTTTCTCACTCTCTTTCTCACTCTCTTTCTCTCTGTTGCCTTTTGGGGCTTATGAATATTTATCGATAAATGCTACACTCCACTGAAAATGCACTTGATATAAAAAGGAAGCTGAATATTATTTTATATACATATCTGTTTCACTTGTGTGTGCATTCAACAAACATAAACGCAAAATACTATAAATATCCCCAGCCGCATTTTTGAGATTCATTTTGAAGTGCATTTAATTGATTTGTTTATCGCTGTGCTGAATTAAATTTAATTTAATGAATTTACTATTGCTTTTTTGATATATTTGCATTTTATTAGAATTTGAATATGTTTTATCTATTTGGTATTGCATATTAATTTTCCTTATCCCCATTTAAAATCCAGCTTATATTTATAATTTTTAGTAATTTAATTCAATTTAATTTCAAAATTGGTTTCTCTCGTTTTGAAAGTTTGCTTGAACGACGACATTTTTATATTAAGCATTTACTTTAATATATTTTACTACCAATATAATCTAAAATGTTTTTTTTTCCACCAGCCAAATGAGCAGTTACATTTATAATTTCCAACTTGTCTCGTCGTCATTTTCATTTATTTTTTTTGTATTTTGTATATTTGCCATGTCTTTTTATGGGCGGCTCGCCAAAAGGACATCGCACAAACAAAACAAAATACATTAAACAAGAAAAATATAATAAAATAAAATAAAAACTGGCAGACAGACAGTCGCACCGTGGGCCATTTTTATCTGCGTCAGTTTTATTTATGCAGCAGCTGCAACTGTGCAAACCAAAAGGCTAAAAAGCTTCCTTTCTGGACTCGAAACAGTTTTTGAGCATTTTTAAAGTAAACTTTCAAAAATGGTTTAAAATAAATTAAATTAATTAAACACCATTTGTATGTGGTTCTTGTAATAAGACTAAGATTGAAATATTTAGCTATTTTATTTATTTATATAATTATGTTTGTTAACTTTAATTAAGTTTATGTTATTCTTTTTTTTTAACATATATTTTCAGTGTATATTTATTTCATAATTGTTTTTATTATTATGCCAACTTCAATTTTCACAACATTCTCCAAAACTATTCAATTAGTATTGTAGAGTGTTGGGCAAATTGCAGCCATGAGCTAAAAATCATTTATCAAAACCCATAGAAAAGTCAATTAGTTTATAAAATTTTTTTTTTTTTTTTTATCCATTGGTGTAGTGACGTATGCATAGTCTGCATACCCATCAATCAATATTTAATCATCAGCTAAAAGCAGACTCAATTTAAAGGCCTTGAACCTTTGAGCCCATAGAAAAAAGAGAGCTAAGAAAAAATGAACTAAACTGCCAAATGATTAAATGATAATTTGTCAGTGGCAGCTGCTGCTGCTGCTGCTTCTGCATGTGCTCCTCTGTGTCTGCGCCTAAGCTAAACACACGTATTACAATGGCCATTTATGTGTGTGTGTGTGTGTGTATATGTGTGTGGGTTAGTGTGTGTGCTTGTCGAACATTTGCCAACTTTTCTAGCAAGCAAAAAATTACTGAGAACCAGCGACATTTTGTGTATGGAGGCAGCAGCTGCGCCGGTACACTCAGAAAAATATATGATCAAAATTATTTCAGTGTGTCAAACCATAAAAGAAGGGAGAAGAAAATGCATTTAATTTTTGGAATAATACTTATACAAAAGCCTAGAAAATGAAGATTCTTTTGAGACCAAAAGCAGAATATTTTATTTCTCAAAAAATAATTAAAAAACTTTTTTGAATGTCAATTGACAAAACTACGGTTTCGATTTTGTTATCTTGTTGTAGCCAAGAAGTAGGAAAGTTTCACCTAAAATTTGATAATTTGGTGTTTTTACAGATGAAAAGCAAAAATCTGATTTGTAAAAAGATTTTCTCGAATTTGTAGATTTTTTTTGAGTGCATCGAAAGGAGGCGCCACTGCAGCCAATCGACTTTGTCGCTGCTGCATTTCAGAGAGTTCTCTATTTTTTCCCCTCGTTTTTTCTTTGTTTGTCCCTATTGTTGTTGCCTGTTTGCCATGGCCATGAATATTTAATGAAATTAGCTCAAGATACTTGCAACGGCGCTGCGGTTGTGTCTCACACATGTGTGTGCAGGTATCTGCAAGTGTGTGTTGTTTATGTATGGGTTGCACATACGTGTGACTACAGGCAGAAAGGCATGGGGCAAAGCCTGTGTTGCAGCCTGTGTGTCACGTTTTGTTTCATGTGTGCGCTTGCCACGGCCTCTGCTCTAGGAATTTCCAAATTAAAAATTACTTGCAAGCGCACAAAACATGCAAAAAAATGTGTCGCCCAAATAACTCATTTGTGATTTTGAGCAACTTTAAGAATTATTATTCCTGGCACTACAAAATGCAAGAAATCGCTCTACTATTTTACAGTACTTTTTTACTTAGGATTTTAATGAAGCTTTTCGCATCACATTTTACATAGTTATATATATATATAGTATATATAGTATATGTTCACAGAGGATACTTTTCATTTTGTACAGCTTTGCCGATGTCAGCATTTAGATTACAGCCTCTAAGGAAAAGTAATATACGTTGTTTCTCAGATAGATATTTTTTACTCACTGCCAGGTTTTTATCCGATTATTGAGCGGTTTCTAAAGGAGAAACTCAAGTAAAATGTAACAGCAAGTTAAAGTGGCAGAAATAAAAGAAAATGGGGCATAAGCTTTGCTTAAGTAGCACAAAGATTTCACAGTCACCAAGTTTAAATCAAATATTTATACTCCTTCGTGGTCCTCTCCAACTATCCACATCTTCTTCCATCTTTCACTGCACTCTCTTCCCTTCCCCCTGTTCGAGTTGATTTCACAATAATCGCATTCAGGAAAAGGATCGGGGTTTTATTTTTCCAGCACACAGCCAAACTATCTTTTATAGCAGTTATTCAAGCTCTTCACTTCCTCGTCCATTTTCAATATAGAATTCAATTATTATGTGGCCTGCAATGCGAAAAAAATTTTTTATATATATAAATTTTCTTTTTGATATTTCGCTTCATTTTGTATTTGAGCCCTGTTTGTCGCGTCAGTTTTGATTCAATTTCTGATTGAATTTTCGCATAGTTTATGCTGATTGTGCACATTGCGCAAACACCGGCAATTTGTTTAAATGGATGCCATAAAATCCGCATTAAATATTAATTTGCATATGCGGTTGATTGTTATAATAAAATATTATGTTAATTATGTGAAATATGTTTACCTTTTTATGCAATTGACAGTGCAATTACCTATGCCAAAGTTTATTTAAGTTTTAATGAGATACTTAATTAGAAACGAGTGGGAAATCCAAATTTCTACACGCAGAAAAGCAAATAAATAATAGAAATTATTTTAAAATAGTAGAAATGCAACTCTGAAAGCTTAAAGTAAGTATTAAGTATTTATAAATATTATTGATAATTTTAATTATAATATTAATAATTGTAATTATAATAATATTAATTGTAATAATAATAATAATATTTATAATAGACAATAACCGGAAACAATAAAAAATCGATATAGATAATTTATTTATTTTTAATATTTTACTATAATTATTTTGATAATATAAATATGTATTTCGTTGTATCCAATATAAATATTATTTTATTATTATTTATTTTTATATATTTGTATTTCAAATAGACCCCCTTTCGGCTGATAAACCTTGACTACGCCCGCGCATATCCTTTTTTTTGTTCTCTCTTTAGCTAGGCCAACTTAATATCCGCATATATATATATTTATATATATATATATAGTATATATATGTAATATAGATTTGATTGTGTTGCGTCGTCGAATGTGCAGCAAATTAAATAAAAACCTGTAGCACAAGGTGTAAAAACGTGCCACCAATGATGATAGTTATATATATATATTTATATATATATAATAGGTTTATATGTGCAAGTAGTAGTTACATAAGAGAGAGAGAGAGAGAGTGTGTGTGTGTGTGTGTAAAATAACGAGCATATGATATCATTACGGTTAACACACCCCATTCCTCTTGGCACTTTGTGTGTGTGTGTGTGTATTTCGTAATTGAAAATTAAGCGTCTGTCGTCAGCTGTGTGTGTGGAAAAGCAGTCAGTCGATTGTATGCCTGCTCTATAAAGTGGGCGTAGTGGGTGGGTGGGCAATGAGTGGGTTGTGAGTGGGAGGTAATGGCACATATAACCTCGAAGTGTCCAGGTGTCCAACTGCTGCATTTCACTGGAAAATTGCCAGCTAACCGAGCGATGCACTTAAATCCGTGTGACGACTGACGGCTGTGCGGTTAATTTGTTTCAAATCGGCTTTAGTCCCAGTTGCTCGGATATATATAGTGTGTGTTTCTGCTAGTCTGTGCTGCTACATGCTATACATGTATGTGTATGTGGTTGTAGGTGGGTGATTAGTTTTTATGGCCCACAGAAATGTTCAATGTATCGAAGCGTTCAGGAAGCCACGTTGTTGGGAAAATGGCTTTGCTAGTCACCTGCCTCGAGCAGGTTTTATTGCACATTGATAGATATATGAGTGTATTAGGCTAAAATAGAAAACAAAAGGAGTATAAGTATTCTTCTAATAAACAATTCAGTATTAAGTAATTATTAAAGTATACCAAATGCTCACTTAAATATATTTTGCAAATAATCCCATGCAAATTCCAACACAAAGCCTAATTAATTGCATTATAATTGAATAAATAATGCAACTTTACCATGTTTAATAATTCAGCTTATGCGTTAATAATTGAAGTTGAATGCATTTCATTTATTTAATGGAAGAAAACCTCTTCAGTTAACGCCTAAAAGTATGCAGTCTGAAAAATGTACTCGAACAGAGCCAAAACTAAAAAACAATAAAATAATAAAAAGAAAGGAAAAAGAATTTGCATGCAATTTATTGTTGTTGTTGAGGCTTTCCGCAGCCCATTGAAAGATAGTGAAAACAAACACGAGAATTTACTACTAACCCAAATTAATGCACGTATTACCACAAAAAAAAAAACAACAACAACAATAACAAAAGGCAGGCGAAGGCAACAACAATCAAATTTGTAATGCGCCCTTTGCACGCGATGCAAGCGCGAAATGAAAAATATGAGAAAATAAAAGGCGCAACATAAAAGAAGTCAAAATGCTCAAGTTGACAGTGCTCGACTGGCAGATACCCAGTTAAATTGAATTGATTATAATAGAGACTTCAGCTTGTGTACATTGATATGTAAACGGGATTTCATAATATTTTTTTTAAGGCTGATGCAGGTGCTGATATTTTTAATACATATATATTTTAATAAACATGTATATATTTATAATAAATATGTATTATTATGTTTATTATATATATATATACATATTATATATTTTACATATTTAAATTTATATTAATGATTGTATCTTCTTTAATATGCAAATTTGTTTTAGTTTAAAAAGTTAATTCTTATGTGATTTGAAGTTGATCTCTCATAAGCCACGTTATATTTAGATAAAACATTTTGTCTCCAAAATGTTAGATCTTGCAGCTAATAGAAATCTAGTTTTTATTCCAAAATTGAAGTCTAACTCAAATCGTATAGTTAAATCTGCATATTCCTGCAGAAACACAAAGACTTGGAAAAATAGTTTTGATGCTTTTAATGCTGTTTAAGAATATATAATCTTTACAGGGTCAGGTATGCATTCTCCTGTCTGCAACATAATTGTAGACATTTATTTTACAGGGTATTAAACTGTGGAAACGGGTCTAAAATTCAGGAAATGCATGACGAGCATTTCTACGGGCTACAATTGAAAAGTAGGTTTTGTTTCAGTGTAGGGTCTCTGAAGGGGGGGTTGCAAACAGGTTGCAAACCGAGTGGCAAACCGAATTGGGTAAACTGGCTGGCAAAACTGAGGTCCCATCACATATATATATATATATATATATATTTACGTATAAATGTGGTTAAGTGTAGCTGCTCTATGTGTGTTAGTTTTGGCTATTGTTTTAGTTAACCACAATGTTGTTGTGCATACACACACAGAGACAAACACACACCCAACTCAAAAACACCCTTCACTTGCAAAGTAACTGTTTTTTGGCGCTGGCCCGGAAACAACAAAATGAATTTTCAACTGCTAACTGCTGACTTGGGACTCGCCCACTGCTTAGCCATTTTGTTAAATATATTTTCGGCAAAAAAGCAAGTCCTAAAAAAGTTGGGCAAGAGCTAGTGAAGTTATCCTTGTATTTCGCCCAAAGTCAAACACCCTTTGTAGACATAATTCTGATTTGGGTTCGTTATACAACTCAATTTTCTTTATGAAAACTTTAAATGATATTTCTGCTAAAAGCTGATGGCTTAATAAAACTTTTAATTGCTGAGTTTGGGTTTATTTATTTATTTATTTTTTTTTTTTGCCAATTTTTGGTATATAATAAATTTTAAATTTTTATACTATTTTAGAAGTGTTTCTTAATTTGTTACATTTCTAATAAAATTTACAATAATTAGGATTTTATATATATATTAATCTTATTGAACTGTTTGCTGCTTAGGTACCTTTAGAAGGGTATTCAACAAAAAAAATATATATATAAAATTAGTGGCATTTATTTTCACTAGTTGCTTGCACACATAAAACACTCTGGCAACTCTGGGTGCCCACAAGCGCCCTTTTTTAATGCCCGTTATAATTATAGCAACTTTTGTGTATATGTATGTGTGTGTGTTTAGTTAAGGTAGTCTTGGCATTTTTATGGCCTCCTGCTGTTGTTGCTGCCTATCCCTGCATCCGCTGTTGAGGAGGCATCGTCGTCACAAATCAGCACAAAACAAGCTCACTTAATGACTTGCCCGCCAGGTGGCGTTGCACAAAACGTTATGGGTGTCAAAGTGTATAGTGTGTGAGCGAAATTAAAGGCGTGTGTGCGGGTGTGCGGGTGTGTGTTTTATATGCTTCCTGGTGGAACACATTTCATGCGATTCGTCATTGTTATACCCTAACCTAAAATTAAACACTGGGTATACACTATGCTTGAGGCAATCATTAAAGTAAAACATTTAATCTAAAAACAATAATATAAATTAATTTATGGTAAACTTTTGTTGCTTAATGTTTTAATGTACCTGCTTCAAGTGAATGATATTTTATTTTTGGCTGGTATTTCACAAGTCTGGTTTGCTTTCTTCACCAAACAATATTTTTATGTTTTATGCAAACTCTTCATTTTTTTTTTAACACCCATTACTGAGGTGCTGACACACGACTCGTGCGCATATTTTTTAATAGACTTTGCATATTATATGTGGCAGCATGGAGGCGGGGCAGTTGCAGACAAAGTGCAGAGAATGTGGCACATGGAGGCCAGTCAACTCTAGGGAAGTTTATGGAAAGCAAAAAAAAAAAACACACACACACACATCGCTCTAATGAATAGAAAATTTGCATGCCCTTGCAGTCAAATGGTTTCCACATAATTATATGGTCATGAAGTTTTTTATCCTTTGTGTGCATAGTTAAGCATGTAGAATATACTGTTATGCTTAGAAAAATTTGTGTGTGTTTAACAATATCATTAAAACAATCCCTAAAAGATGGCAACATAAATTTATACCATTAAAATTCACAGTAATTCTTTAATTGAACCCATCATTAAAGCTTTTAGCAAAGTTTAAGCTAACTTTAAGTAAAACCATAATTAAAGCTTAAGATGGAATTTTAATGAATGCTTAAATTAGATCTATTACTAGATCTGGAGGCATCATCAAAGCTTTAATTTATATTACAAGCTTAATTTAAAACTAAAAAAAAAATCAGCATATTTTTTTTTATGTAATTGAAGGGAATTTATATATTCTCCAAAGAGTTCTTCT
This sequence comes from Drosophila demipolita, assembly GCA_035042405.1. NCBI lineage: Eukaryota > Metazoa > Arthropoda > Insecta > Diptera > Drosophilidae > Drosophila > Drosophila demipolita. Next base: position 1,232,944 of record JAWNLI010000054.1, on the reverse strand, counting down.
TGATATCTTTGTTATTTGAATAATAAATGAACAAATTGACCTTTGAGAATACCCTTCATTAAAGTCTAGCTGAGATTTGAATTCATAGGGATTAACATAAATAAATATATAAATACATGAATGAAAAAAGGGCAACGAATATAGAAAAATTCAATTTGCACACTTTATGTAAATAGATATAATCATATTTGTGCAAGCATGTCTGAACAGAGTGCGCTCGACTAAAAGTTGAACGACTTTGAAGATGACCTCTTTATTTTTAAGCATGAATATGAAACACTTACGAGAAATTTTTAAGAAATATGTAAATTTGACTCTTCTGTTCTAAGATTCTGTGCTGCTCTTAGACGTGCACTTCAAATAATATTGTTAGTTTTTAGTGCATTGTTTTATGCATCTTATTTAAAGTGTCTTGATTTTATGATACCCTCTCTAACAGCATATAACGAAGAGTTTATCCTAATAAAAATGCGAGCAGCTATATATGTATTATGCAGATATATTTTTACATATATATAAATATATATATATAGAGAGAGATATATCTAGCATACTTTTGAGGGCTTATGCAAACGACCTTCGCCCTCTATTTGCATCCTTCCCTTTTTGAGTTTGCTGCTTTTGCTGTTGCTTTATTCAAGCTGCATAATTGACACAAGAGCAAAGGGAAAAAAGCCAAAAGCAAAAGCTAAAAGCTAAAGGAAAAAAATGTTCGTTGACAACAAAACGTTTGACGTTTCGAAACTTTTGTTTTATGTGTATTCCTTGTCGTTTGACGCTCCTCTCCGGAGTCCTCCCCTTTGCATATCACTGCTGCTACTGCTAAACAGAGGCGACTGTTTCGTGTCTGGCTTTATGCTTCAGCGGACACTAAGGCAGCCGCACATCCTGTGTGTGTGCGTGTGTTTGTGTGTGTGTGTCCCAAACTACATAAGAAAGGCGCGTCCTTCACAAAACTATGCTAACATGTGCTTCCCAGCTGCATACAGGCGAATTTATCTCGTTGCATTTTGAAAAGAGTACAAAGAAACTAAATAAAATAAAAAATAAAATAAAAATATATATAAAGCAGGTTTGGAATGCTTTGGCTGCAACTGATCGACTAGGAGATATCCTCAAGTATTTTCGTTAATAATTAATTGTTTACAGTTAAAATTCATAAAAAAATATGTCTGGATAAATTATACATTAATTGGAAGTATATATTTTTACAAGTGAAAATCTTTACCTCATTTCCATCGAAAAACGATTTTTTTCGATAATCGCGAAACGAATAAATATATTTTTATTATGAGACAAACTTTATGTGCATGTAATATAGACAAAAAATATAAAACAAAAATATATTAAACGAATAATATTTAACTCAGATTTGCTTTTTCATAAAGATTAAATCTATTCGAATTTCGATGTTGATTAAGAGCAGTTTATTTGTTCCGAGTTTCCGTCTATTGAATTTTACTTATCTCTACACAATATCTTTATACACCTTTTATATTTATGCATATTATATATGTACATATATATACATATATATATATATATATATGTATTTTTTTTTTAAATCTAACCAACTTGCTTGTTAAATAAGTTTCACACATGACAAAACTGTGAAGCATCGCTTTAAAGCATTTACAACACTTGAGCGCATTTCGAGGACAATTAACTACACTTCTATGCATGTTTGAGTACAATTTACTCAATTTTAAATATGTTTATATATATATATATATATATATATAGTGTTAATCGCAGCTAATTCTTGTCCAATTTGGCTGGTTTCATTTTTGCATTTTGGGTACCTTAACCTGCAACGTTATTCACATAGAGCATTTTTGTTGTTGTCGTTGTCGGAGTTCAAGTGCCAGGCATCTTTTCAAACTATCCACAAGTTTGCAGAAGTGCACCCCCCATGCCCCCCCCCCCCCTCTTCGCTTCATTATGGTTGCGTTGCACAACTTTGTTGAAAAGTTCAAAGTGGCAAACAAACGATGCGAACTGCATTTGCAATGCGGCAATATTCTTCTTTTCTTATTTTTCTTCGTTTTTTTTTTTTTGCTGCAGAATATGATAATCTGCACGAACTGAGCAAAGATTTGCAAATTTAGAACTGTCTTTAAACCGGTGCAAAAGAACGTTAAGGAAAATATAAAATATTTAATCAGCATAAGCGATAACTCTGAAATATTGTTTTAGGGTAATTTAAGATAAAAAATTCGTTAAAGGCTAAAACTTAAATCCAACTGACAGAAATTTGGTAAATTCATAGTAAATATTGTGTTTTAAAATGTAAATGCGTCTGTTTGCTTTTCAATTATTTGCCAGTGCTTTTCTTTACCAGGATGGTATGCAAACAATATGTGGGAAAACTGTCGAAATAGATCACAACACATGCAACATTAATGCCAAGTGACACACGAGGCGTATGCGGCACATACGAAATGTGTACACACATTGCTCATACGCCGTGTTTGACAACGAAAATTTCTCTTTAGCCTTGTCTGACGTTGAAATTGAATGACATTGTTTTTAAGCAGCAGCGCATACAACTCAAACGTAAATCATGTGATTGTTGTTGTTATTGTTGTTGCAGTTGTTGTTGTTGTTGTTGTTCGCATAGGTAAACACATAAAACTCGCAGTTGTCAGCCGTCTCTCTCTCTCTCTCTGTCCACCTATCCCAAACCAACATGGATTATATATTGAGCTACACATTTGATATATGAAACAGTTTCTGTTGTTTTTACCCCCACTTGACAGTTGCATGCGCTGCAATGCTCAATGACAAACGAACCATAAAAAAAAGTTAAAGGATAAAAAAAAATGTAAAAAAAATGGTAGTTCCATGTTTGTTTAAAGTCAGTAAAAAATTTTCTTAATGGCTTAGAAAATGCAGATTCTTCTGAAGTCGGTAAATATTATATTAAATTGATCCGAGTATGCTAATATTTATTCCAAATTTGTAGACTCTGAGATAGGATCAAGAATATATATCTTTTTTCCATTTGCTTCACAAGTTAATTTTCAAAACTCATGAATTGGTATTTTGAAAATCATGTCCTATTAATTGTACACTTTAAAGTTTCTTTTTGCAGTCGAGAATATTTTTTGTTTAAATTTTCTGAAAAACACAAAAGACACAAACTGTGCATTGACTAAAGAAATTATATACTTGGCTAATTAGTTGCTAAATCTTATGTTATTTAGTGCTCCAATCAAGCAAAGCGCTTTTCCAAAATTTACTTGTTAAATGGCTTTTTTTCGCAGTGTATGCGAGCATGTTTGACGTTGTGTTAGAACGTGTTAGTCAGCAAATCTCTCATGGAGCTTCCCGTATGTCAGCCATTTTCTTTCTCTCCTATTTGTTGTGCCTTTTTTTTTGTTTTTGTCGGGTGCAAGTTGCTGGATGTGGGTCAACTATCGACTGGCGATTGCTGGGCACCTCTTGCAAACTGTCAGCGGCTCAAGCCATCAAAAGAAAGCAAAAATAAAAAAATAAAAACTGAGTGTAACGAGTGAAAAAATAATGTTTTTGAAACAGAGTCAGAATGGACACTGCTCAGTGTTCGTTGTTTGGTTTTATTCCTTTCTCATTTTTTTTTTTGTGTTCTTTCCATTCTTGGGAAAACCTCTCGAGTGCTGCAAAATTTGATTTGAATTGCCATATGATGTTGAAAGTGCAATAGCACACAAAAATCATGTGGCAGGCGGATTAAAAAGAAATGTGCATAGAATAGTAAATGTGGGCTTAAATAATGTAGTTGATTACGTGTCTAACAGGCTCTTAATAGAAATAAACTTGCTTGAAGCTGATGAAAAGATTGTTGATTGTTTTTATTTTCTTGGCTTACTTTTTGTGTTTATACTTTAGTTGGTGCTTTGTGGTTTGTGTAATTGTGGGCAGTATTTACATACCGCTTGGGAAAAAACTTGCTCAGCTTAGCATAAAGAATTCGTTCTATGTTTTACGAAAAATGTGATTTTTCTAATTTTTTTTAATCTATTTTACTGAAGTTTTTAATTTTATTATTTTTAAATTTATTTTCTTTATATTTATTTTCTTTATATTTATTTATATTTATTTATATTTATTTATTTTATTTTATATTTCGGTTAAGTTTTACTCTATTTAAACAAAAAAATAATTAAATGCATAAATAAATTATAAAGATAATTAACACTAATAAATTTTTATGTCTCTTAGCTAATTTTTCTTAATTTTTTAATAAGGTTTGAAAGCATTCAAAATTTAAATTTTTTAATAGATGAAATTTGTCATTAATTTATCAAATTAAATAAATGAATCAATTTGTTAAAGTCAAAGCAAATAATCGAATTTCTCAAAATATTTTTATGATTTGCTGCAAGCAAACATGTTGAATACAAAAGTAAATATGCAAATTTTGTAAATACAACATTAAACTCATTATTGTATTATATTTAATGGGTAATTTATACAATAGGGGCATTATCGCATTTGTGGCACAGACAATGAGGCCTCATTAGATGCATCAACAGCTATTTGCGAAAATGGCGTAAATGGTAATTTAGTATCACAGGCCAGAATCAAAACTGTTGACAATAATGAAGCTGCTGAACATTTTGTGGCTCTGTTTATTGTCTCTGCCAACAATGTTAGCCATGTTCATGTTTGTCATTCTTGTTGTTATTGTTATTGTTGCCTTTGTGTTGCATTTCTGGCCATTAGCAATAGTTGCACAATGTGTTTTGCATGTGTGTGTGTGTGTGTGTGTCATTTCTGTGCAATTTCAGTTGTTGTGGTTTTCTCGGATTCACATTGTGCATCCTACACATTTCTGGTTTATTTGCTGGAAAACAGTCGGTTGGTCGCCCGTGTCGGATTTTGGTTTTGCATCAAATGAAATGCTTTGAACAACGTATTTGCCACATTTTGCAAAAATGGATTCTCTTTCGTAAATGGCAACCACATTTTTAGCAATGTTTGTGGTTAGTTCTATTATGGGTTTTTTGACTGTCAAAGTTCATGTTTCTCGAAGAGCAGCTGTCATAGGCCAGAAGTCTTAACAAACAGTAACAAAACTTTTTATTCTATATATTTATATATATATAATCGATATTTATGCAACTATTGTTTGCAGCATGGCCCTAATTTTGTGACCTTTAACGTTTGCAATTGTCCATAGCCTCAAGTTGATTATATTTATGCGTCTTGTCTACTTTAAAATGCACGCTTGCAAATCAATTGCAATTTTCCAATTGCAATTGCAATTTAGAAAATTGGTTTTGGGTTGCGCGTTGGGCGTTGGGGCATACCCCTATTGAAAATGTGGAAGTGGAGTGCGCATCCCCGTTGAAAATGTGCATTAGGTGTGATAGCCAGAAGGGACTCATCATTTTCATTCTCGCAACGAACGATTTACATTACATAAAATTAGTTTTGGCCTCAACTCTGCTGCAATAAGAAAATACTCGAAATACAACAAATGCCTGGAGTAGAAAGGGTTACTGCGCAGTTGTTGCATGTTGCACGTTTCTCTTGCTGTTGCACAAGGCTGCCATTTGATAAATGTCCACTATGGCTTCAACTCGATTCCCTGGGGCATGATAAATTACTTGAATATTCGTTCGCAAAGCAAGTTGCACATACCAAATAGCACATCATTCATGCACCAAGTGGTTGTTGCAGGCAACTGGAAATGAAGAGCGGCCATTGGCAACTACTTGTTATGCATCACTCTCTATCCCAAAACTCATGAACTACAAAACATGATTGGCCATTTTTGGGAATTCATCTCCATTTTCTAGCCTATAATCAGAATGTTTGTCAATTTTGTAGTCAAGAAATGGAAAATTCTGTAGAGCTATTTGGAAGATACAACTGCATTTCGTAGTCAAAAAGTCATTTTTTAACTTTCTCTAAAATAATGTTTTCAACTCAGCTTTCCCAATTTTTTTTTTTTTTTTTTTTTAATATATTAATTAAATTTTGTTTTCTATTTTTTAATTTTTAGTTTTAATCAGTTAAATGCTGATGGTTTGAATTTTGGTTTTATCGAAAATTAGGAAATGTCCAGATTGATTTCCAGGTTAAGATTCGTGTTTTTATTGAGTTAACGTTTCCGGTTTCTGTTTGATTAACAATCATTAAATAGCGAAAGTTAAATTTTAGTTCAGTTTCGAATTGGGAAATTTTATTACTCGTAAATATTGTGGTTTTCTCAAATCCTTAAATAAAAGCCCACATTTAATTAACATTCGTTCGTAATTCGTTCTTAAAAACTTATTTATATAATCCGATAAGCGCTGCTAATCGTCTAATCTTTGCCAACGAATCTTAAGAGTTAATTACCGCTGTTTCTCAGGCAGCTTTAGCCAGTCTAAGACCAAATGTGTTACACGTTGCCTCACTGAATTTTCCAGTTAAATAGAACCAGTAAATGGAACTCAAGCCAAATCACACACGCAAACAAAATGGATATCCTTCGGGAAATAGTAAGAAACTCATTTATATTAACACCCAAAAAGGCTGTTTTACTTTCGACAACTGATGTTTTTTCTCCAAGCCCCTCCCCGCTTGGCATAAACACACTGTACAAATACAAATTAAAATCGCAAAACTTTTTCCTTTTGTTTTTTTTTTCTGCTTTTTTTTGCTTGCCTTCTTTCTGACTTTATTTTGCCTTTTGTTGTGAACTTTGCTTGTTTGACCAATGGCTTACTTTTATTTTCATCTTTGCATACTCTATTTTGTGTTAGCTCAAATTATTAATATATTGGATTGAATTGGATTTCAGAAGCTATAATTTATTGTATTAGTAAGTTAAAGCCATATTATTAATACTTATATTTTTTTTTTTTAAATTTGAAATAATTTGGAACGTACGAAAACCAAAATAAGATTCGATTTGACAGCTCGATAAGCAATATTACATTAATTATTTCCTTAAGTTTGTTTTTCAAATTTGTTCCATTAATTGTGTTTCATATTAATCGAGATTTCTTGGAAGTTATAGAAGCATTTAAATTAACATTGTATACATTTCAATACTTTTTATATATAAAGATTAATATATTTTAACATTTTCAAGGGTATTAATTCATTCAGCATATCCAAAATAATATTTCTGTTTTATTTTTCTTAACTTTTTTCATTATGTTTTCCGACATTTTTGTTTTTTTTTTTTGCTGCCTGCGCAGTTTTGCCATGGGAGGTCGCCTTTTTAATCTGCGCTTAGAAGTATGCAGCGATTTTTTTCCTGTTCTTGTGTTGGTAACAGCAGGCAAAATGCTGTAAGATAAATTCTTGGCCTTCTTCCCGCCGCTGACTTGAAACTAGTTCGCATTTATCTCCTGGCATGTGTTTGGCTTGGCTGCTGCTCGAGTTTCAACTGTTTCACAGATGCTGCACAAACATATTTTTGGGCCAACAAGTCTCCAACGGAGCACAGACTGACTATATCGAGTTTGAAATATATATGTCCAGCTTAACTCGCAAACATTAATTGTCTGGGTGACAGCATATCGCATAGCTCGTAGCTCTTTTGTGGCACTCTTGGCCCAGACCAAGACAACATACGTCTAGGAGCCAACATCTTCGAGCCGAGGAGCAATAAAAATGATTTAATTTTACGCACCACTGCGAAATTATTCGAAAATTATTGCCCTCCTGAGAAAAAGATATATAAAACGAGGCGCAGTTTTTTTTATACACACACAAACATACAGACAAACTGCGCAGGATGTGTTGTGTAAAATAGCAATAGACGAACAAATTTAACTATGAAATACTCTGTAAAATGTGTGTAAGCAGGTGTATTTGAGCATAATATAAATTAATATATATATTCTTTAGATTTGCAAGCATATTCTGTGGTCTGTTACAATTAAAAACAGTATATAAAATATGGCTAAAATATCATCTAATTTTCATATGAACATTGTTTTCCATTTTATTTTACTTTTTTAAGAAGTTTAACGTTAATTCTTCTTAGTGGTTTTCTTTATCATAATAAGGATACAACTATTTTTTATACCTTTTAGTCGTGTATAACCACTCTATGCTCTTTTAGTACAGAGTATTTATACACAGAAATTGCGCAATATTAAAAATATTGTCGCAGACTTTGCAATTTATTGACGCCTTTGCGCATTTCCAAAAAAAATATATTGTGAATAATTTTTTAGCAGTTGCGAAAATAATTGGCGTGTTCTGATTACCAGAACACAATCTATTTGAGTACGCCATCATTTCTTGAATTCAATTTAAGTTTTATACAACTTCTGGTAAAGATATATTTATTTAAACCAGCAACTGTTTGGTGGCTGTCGGTTTCTGCTTTATTTCATTGCCCGTTGCATTTCGTGAATGCTAACCAGTTTCAAAGTTTTTACGTTTTGCGACTGGCTGCCAGAATAAGCCGCTTAGAGCGACGTTGATGGATACGAGCAAATGGCTGGTGATAATGTCTCCGTGGAAAAATACAAGCCAAGAGAAACAGTTAACTTGATTGAGCTGTTTGCACAAAAACAGACGAGACTCAGAAGAGTTGTTAAAGTCGCTTTGAAGCAGATGTCGCAAAGCAAAGGAACATTTAGCAAAGGAATTGACAATCCTTTAAATACCCAATTAAAAAAATTTACCAACGAAATGAGAATAATTTAATTACCAGCTCTTCAGTACACAATTCGAGAGATTAATCTCATTTTATTTATAGACAAATTTCAAATGTAATTTCGAGCTAGAATTGCGTTTGCAACTTTAAATGGAGATTTATTTGAAGTCAAATCATAGTTAGGATGTGTCGCAGTCTTATCGAAGTTAAGAGAAGGTATATAACTAAAAGCACTGTCTGTGTGATATAAATTTAACATGAATTTCAAATCAAAATCAAGTTAACAAGTGATAATTTTTAAAAATCTGTCAATTTTTAACAAAAAATATGTCAAAGTTTAAAGTTATGGCAGAATCAAGTTTTTAATTTTAAATTTAGAACTAAAGTAAAGTCAAATTATTTTTAAAAAGTTTTGGTTTTTTGATAAAGTTCTGAACATGTAAAGTTTTGACACCTCCCCACAGCGCTTTTTGAGAGTATAGTTTTAACATTGAAATATAGAAGCCAATTTAGTTAGTTTCTGAAAATTAGTAATGAGTTTGTTAAATTTGAAAAGGTTCTGTTGCGAGTATCATTTTTACTTTGGGTTAGATTTTAATTTGGATTGGAATTCACATTTGCCAGCGCAATAAAAAACACGTTGGACAAAATTCTTGCTCGATGAAAAAGCTTTGTTAAAATGCAAGAAATTTTTGGGGTCGCATGAGAGAGAAATGAGTAAAAGCAATGAATGAAGCAAAATCAAATAGAATGTTCGCAGTGACTCTTTGGTTTCGAATGTGAATGCAGTTGTTCATGATTTACAGTTATTGTTCATAAGTAATGCGTTCCACTTAAGGTCGACAATCGTTATTGATTGGCCAATGCAAATCATGCATGCGCAAGCTAATTTACACACATGCACACACACACAGATGCATATACACAAATGTAAATTCCTTGAATTTATGCATTGTACTAAGCGGAACTGTACTCAGTGTAGAAGCCCCCCGTTAAATGTTATTAATAACATTGCCCATACCCCCTCCACCCTCAAATCTTTCTGTTTCCCATAAATCGATCGATTTTATTCAGTTCCATTTGTCAGCGTCTGCTTCCCTCTACCCCCTGCTTCCGTTCGATCCGCTTAGGACTTGCGTTGGCGCTTAACCCATATAAGAGAATTTGTAGTACAGTGCGCCCCCCCTTCGCAGTGTACACTGTCCTATTTTTTTTTTGTTCTTTACTATTAAAGCCACCCTCTGTTTGCATTGTGTTTTTTTGTTGTCTTGTCTTTTTATGTTTGACATTGCTTTCCTTTTCTTCGCTTTTGGCTTCCTGTGCACCGTTATGACAATAATTTCGCATTTGTGTTTTACTCGCTGCGTGCTGCGTTTCGCTTACTGTTTTTTGTTCCGTTTTCCTTTTTTTTTTTTTGGTTTTATTTTCTTCTTGATTTCGTTCTTTTGTCTCCTTGTCAAGTGCCGTTTGCTCGACAGCGGTACAAATATTTTTTTACTGTCATGTCGCAAATATTGTGGCCCATATAACATCAAAAAGCATGAAATGGAGTGGGAGGGTTGTCCCGTCTTGATTAATAGGCTAATAAATTGTGAGTTCATTTGGGCAATTTAAAACGGGGGAGGTTGGAAATTAAACGGATGGGTTTCGTAATTGAGGTAAACGCTGCTGACAGCCAGATAGTATCAAGTAAACCCCAATCTAAAGTCAAGGTTATCTTGCCAAATTCCTTCAGGTTTTGAAATATTGTGCTTAGCTTTAAAACTGCTGCTTTTGACAATTTAATTAAGTGCAGCATATTTTTTGGAGTATTGCTTGAATTATTTTGGCGTTGTCTTAAAGTATGCAATTAAATTGGATTGTGGAGTATGGCTGGGAATAAAAAAAAATGAGCATAATTTGAAAGGTAGGAAAGTTTATTGATTATGAGCGATTTGCGTTATACTATCCGTCCGCGCGTCTGTCTATGATCGGATTTTTCGAAACTCTTCTTAATATATTTATATATATATAATCGCATATGCTCGCTTTTGTTTTTAAATTAAGCAGCTACAAATCGATAACTTCTATAAAAGCAAATCGATAAAACCATTTATCTGTCCTCATTTTAGATCTAGAGACACCAAACTTAGTTTTATTGCTCGTGATGTCCTTCAGAGATCGATAATATTTTGGAACTAGAATTATCAAAATTTGTAGATAAACTAAAAATTCCATATTTTTAAAAGTAGAATCTAGTGGTTTAAAATTATTTTGACTGAATAATTTTCACTGGTCTTACAAAGTAATTTAAAGAATATAATTTTTATTTATTTTAATAATTTTGTAATCAAGCCATGCAATTAAAAAACCTATTAATTGCCAAACAGCTGCTTAAAAATGCACAGATTATTCAGTAATTTATGTCAGCCTTGCACAGTTGCCCTGTGGGTTTTATATATATATATATGGATGTTTATATTTAACTCGTTCTGCCTAGCACTGTGTAAAATAATGAGAAATATCCTTCATTATGGCAATGCTCCCGCGGCTCTTATCGATGACATTTTATTAACCTCGAGCAGGAAGCCCCTGCTGCGTGTCATGTTGCAATAATTATGGGGCACATATGCTTGCCATCTGACTTGTAAGCGAAATGAGCAATTTGAGATCCACCTCCTGTGGCTCCTTACCACAAGCCCCCACTTAGCCCCGCCATGCCACGCCTCGTGCAGCATGATAACAATCACTTGGAGCTGAATTGGAATGTGAATCCTGTGTGTGAAGAGCTGAGTTTCGCTGTAAAACTTTTTCACGTTTTCTATGGCAGGCGAAAAAGTTCAAGGACATTTGCATTGGCCTGCCACCAAGTTGCGGTCGGGAAGGGGGGTTTTTGGGGAAAGTTGCTTGTTTAAGTTGTCTGTGCGCTCAATATTGCATTTTCGATTAAGGCAGCTATGTAAACTGGATTTGGGTGTGTACATTTAATATTGTGGCTTGTATTCACTCGATGGAGATGTGTGGCCAAAACTTTTCTTGTCGGCCCAAAAGCGATAAGGCCAGCTAAGTTTCGCTGTTGCGTGGTAAAACTGTACTGTTTGTGATTTCAATTTGTTAAGTTTGCGTTTATAAAAGAAAAACCAAGAAAAGCCAAATGAAGAAGAAGGTTGAAAAGTATATAAAAATTTAAGTTAGAACTGTAAACGGTTTTTACTTTACAATTTTATTATATTTCTTTATTTGGGAATTTAAGTATTAATAATAATTTAAAGTAATAATTACTTGACTCCGCAAAATAAAAGAGAAATTGAAATTTATGATAACTAAACTTGGTTGAGTACCAAATTTACTTTAGTAAACATTAAATTAAAACAAGATAAAATATGTACAAAAACATTTTTAAACAGAAGTAAAAAAATAAAAAAAATTAGTTATGTTTGAATTTGGCTTGAAACTTTATATGAATAAATTATATAAAATAACAGTTGAATTTGAGCAATTTATATATTTTGATTGCGAGTAAAACTTTTGCATAGAACTAACAATTATCTTAACCACAAACTAGATAAATCTTCAATTATAGTTAGCACACACAAACACGGCTACTAATTACGCAACTCTGCTCTAATTGCAATAAAATAATTATATGCTAGCATAAATATAGTAGGTAATATCTGGATATCAGTCGAGTCACGTCGAATTTCAGAAGAAACAATGCGACGAAGTTGGAATAACTCGCCCCCTTTTTAATTATATTAAACTGCAATTAGCTCAACGTTTTAGCTTGTTGTTAAACAACCCCACAGAAAACGTGGATTGATAAAACAAAAGAATGATTAACTAATTAGATACCCAGTAATATAAAAAAGGCATCTCAGAAGAGTAAGAAATAATAATAATATTATTAATATAATATACAAAATAAACAAATATAAATTCAATAAAATGATGGCTAAATATCCCCTTAGATAAAACTCATTTAAAGGGTATGCAAATGATGTGATATTTCCTTCCACTGCATTGTCTGATGATGACATCAGAGCCACCCTTATCTACCAATTCTGTACACAACCCTCTGCCCCGCTGCCCATTGTCCGCGCTTTTAGTTACCCTGCTTTAAAGTGCGTTGAACTGGTGCCAAGTGAAAACGCCCCAATGAACTACATTCCAGGGTGGCGCCTGCCAAAAAAAAAAAATATTAAAAAAAAATAACAAATTCTCAGCACGTGCGGAGAAGTTGGGAGCGGAATGAGTACATCAGACCAGTTGGCGTCAGGGCGAAAAATAACTACGCACTTTTGTTTCAAGAGTGGGTTGCAGCGGGCGAGGTGGGAGTGAGTTGGGGGTGAGTTGGTTTCTGGGCTTATGTCTTAGGTCAGGCGACAGCTGCCGCAATCTGTTGAGTCATTTTTCCAGATTTTTATACAGAAGAATGCATTTGACTAAATTTTAGGTGCAAATTGTAAAAATATTGAGTTGATTTATATTTAATTTAAATATTAGCATAAATTAATATTAATATTAATATATATTAATAGATTAAAAAAGTGTAATAAATATTTAAATTGAAGTTTGTTTTGTGTGCAATAAAATCAAAATTTATTTGATAATCATTTTAAATATTTAATTTATTTAATAACAATTAAAAATCAGCTTTAAATAAAGTAATGTTTATCTTTATTCAAATATGCTTATTATATATGATGACAAATTTATTTCTTTAAGTTACATAACTTTTACTATGTATTACATAAATATATATATATATATATATATTTTTTTTTTTAAACTGAATTTTGGGCATTTAAATTATAGAAAACAATTTTTGAATTCAATATAAATAAAAGTGTAAGAAATTAGAATTATTAGCAATGTCTGATCTATTTTATATATTTATTTTTGATCAGCTTTAGGAGTTGCATTTATATAACCATCCAAGTCTATCCGCCTTTATGTTCGTCTAACTGTTTCTTAGGAATTGTTTAAAAAATTTGATTTTGAATTTGCTGTAGATATATTCACATATCGGCGAGAACATAGTATTTAGTTCGTGTAGGAACAATTAGTTGGTCTTATATATATATATATATATATAGGTAGATTTATATATATATATATATATAGTAAGACATGTTTAATCTTCGGTGATTCTTTGCAATTTCTTTTGGTTAAAACCACAACAATTTCGATTATTTATTTATTTATTTTTCGCTTGCTGTCTTTGCAGGATTCGGGTGCGTCGCGCATATCGCGCTTGGATGGCATCTCACGGATACCAGCGCCTGGCAGTTTCGGTTGGGGCGGCAACTCCGCCAACTCCACCTCCCACATACGCCCGCCGTTGGCAACAAAGAGCAGCACACAAATCTTTCGCAAGCCCGCATTGCCCAGCAACAGCAACAATAACAAATCATCGCGTCCAATCAGCTCCTATCATGCAACGGCGGCGCCACTGCACGACATGGAGTCCAGCATCAAGAAGAGCGCCTCCGGCGAACCGCTGAATAATGCTGGGGGGCCTGTGGTGAAGGCAAAGTGGACAACCAGCGTGTTCAAAAAGTATTTTGGTCCGAGCAAGTTGACTGCTCCATCAGCAGCAGCAGCAGCGGTTGGAGCAACTGTTTCCAAGTTGATGACCAGTTCGCTGCCACAAACGCCGCTGCCAGCGCCCAAACAGTTGACAAGCAGCACTCCCATGTCGCTGATGCGCTCCGAGACCTTTGTTTGCGACGCGGAGAAGCAACACAAGCAGGAGCAACAGCAGGAGCTGGAGGCGGAGGAGGAGCAACGTGGGCAACTGGAGCATACGCGTCTCTCCTGCATTGGCCCTAGACGCACCATGGATATGGATGCAACCGGCGTTGGCTTAAATCTCACGCGTCCTATTCTTGACTCACCGGACAACAAGCAACAGCAGCAGGAGCAACATCCGATAAGTCCTCAAGGGTTATCGGCGGATGTCACGCAAATCGTGACCGATGTCAGCGGCATTCGGAAGGAACGCACTCATCTTGTCATCGCTGCCAGCTGCTGCAGCAAGTCAACGCAGCAGCAGCCAATGGATGCCACCCAAATCTTGAGTGAAACTCGAGCGGATCGCACTCGACCCATTATTGCCTCGCCCAGCGCTGAGCGCCAGGCGGAGCCCAAGGATGCCACTTATATCTCAGCAAATGAGCAAACCAACGCCAATTTGGATGAGACCCTAACGCCGGACATCAATAAACCGATGAGTCTGCAGCAGACACTGGATCTGACCAAGAGCATGGATCAGTTGCCGCTGCTGGAGCACATGTCGATGCCATCCGGCCTGGAATTGCCACCCGAATCCGAGGAATTGAATGTGACACTAACGGCGCTGGCGCCAGACAAGAGTCACATGAAGCTGCCGCTGAACTCCACACTAAATACGGAAAGATTGCTGGATTTGAGTGGCATCCAGTCGCCGGCACAGCATATACAATTGTTGAATCTGACGCGAGAGTTGCTGGAACAGTCGCCACAACAACCGCAACAACAGCAACAACAGCGATTGTCTGGCACGAGAAGATCGATGGCTGCCCAACATTCGCTGTTGCATTTCACGCCACAGTCGGCAACGACAACGCCGCATGGAGCACGTGGTTACCACCAGCAGACGCCGGCGCAAGTGCATCTGCTCTCACCGCTGCTCAAGTCAGCGCGCAGTGATCTCGTCCTGCCCACCAGGACACCGGATGGCGACACACAGCTCGTCTTGGAAGCCTCACTTCGGCGGCAGCAACAGCAACGCTATAGTTTTGGCCTGGATTTGCCAGATAGTTCGTTGGATTTGTCCATTGAGCTGGTGAACAGTTCGCGTTCGGGTTCGCAGCAACAATTGTTGCAGTTGCAACAGCAACAGTTGCTGAAGAAGCAGCACAGCTTCGATTTGGATGAGAGTCTGGGCATTTTGACGCCCGATCAAATGAAGGAGTTCCTCGACTCGTCCTCACAGCAGCAGCCCAATTCTAATCCCATGCTCAGTCATCAGCTGGAGCTGATTGCTGCTGCCCAGCAGCAGCATGTGCAGCAACAACAACAACAGCAGCAGCAGCAACAACAACACTTGCAGCTGCAACAACAGCACTTGCAGCTGCAGCAACAGCTGCGTCTCGAGCAGACCCCATCGCCGGAGGAGCTGCCTCTGGATCCCATTGAGCCGCAGTTATTGATTGATTTGGCGGCGCCAGCAGTTGTTGCTGCTGCAGCTGCTGCGGTTGCTCCCATTGCAGCAAGCGCAAGTGCAGCAGGCGCCGTCAATCCCCAAACGAATCCCAAGCTGAGCAACAGTTTCATTACCAGCGTGACCAGTGTGACTAGCCTGGACACTGGCTACCAAGGCGATGGCGAAATGTCGCGTCCCGCCTCACGTGGTGCCGCCTGCGATCATTCGCCCAGCAATGGACCACATTTGGGTCGGGTCAGTCGGCAGCCAAGTTTCCCACCACTGCCAGCGGCCGCAGCAGCAGGAGCAGCTCCTATGCGTCGTCAAGATCCTATGACCGATTCCGATTTCTTTACTGAATCCGATGCGGATGATGTGTTGCAGCGTGGCGATCGACGTGCCCAGGTCATTGATGGCCACCTGTACGGGCCGACAATGCAGCCGAGTGCATCGGTGCCGCAGCTGGAGGATTCGTGCATGGAGTCCTCGGGCATATTCACCGATGTCGAGAATCGCTGTGACGAAGAGTTGCGTCTGCCCGAACTCGAACTGGATGCGGAAATGGAGGGGGAAATCGAAATGGAAATGGAAATGGATTTGTCTCCCGACGATTCCACACAAACGATGCGCAAGCATCAAGGTCAAGCTCAAAGAGAGCAACAGCACTCTCAGTCTCATTCGCAGTCTCTCTCGCTCTCACATTCGCAGCAGCAGCAGCGACCGCTCTCTTCATCGTCAGCAGCAACGACTCTCTCGAATCGAACTTCGTATTGCAGCGTCGACGGCGGCAGCGCGAAAAGCTTTTGCGACGAAGCTTTTAACGAAACGACGCCGACGAGCAGCGGCTGTTCCCAGCAGCAACAGCAGCGATCGTCAACGCTTTCAGTGACTGCATTAGTACAGCGTGCAACGTCGCCGCGTCCACACGTATCCGTATCGTTAACATCGCTTGCTACCGGCACCGTTGAGAATCAACAAACGCTTTCGTCAAACTCCTCGACAACGTCCACATCGATATCGTTGCCCAAAACAAACAGTGTTAAACAAAGCGCATCAAACAAAACGAAACAAAAAGCGTCGCCAATCGCTCGCAAAGCGCATACACCCAATAAATGGGATGCCGTTATGCATAAAATCGCTAGCAATAAATCAACAATCAAAACAAATTACAATGATGTGAAATCTAAAGTGTCCACAACGCGCACCATGGCAGCAGGATCGGCTATAACTCCGCCGTCACCAACCAGCAGCGCCGGTAGTTCACGCATTAGTCCCACTGTGCGGCGTTCGCCGGCTGCTGCTGCTGCTGCTACTACAGCCAATGTTGTAAAACGCAATATCAGCAGCAGCGCGAGGCTGACGTCAACGCGGCAGCCACAGGATAAAGGCTCTGTTGGCGTCAGCGTCTTTGCGCGTCTCACCAAGTCACCAACTTCGCCAACTGCAACCACAGCAACAGCCGCTGCAAAAGCAGCAGCGAAACGTTTGCAGCCAGTGTTGATCAAACGGTAAGTGAAACAGTTAATTATTTTTTTTATTGTGTAAGTGGGGAAATTCTCTCTCCCCTGGGATATTCTCATTACACCGGTGCCCGAGCATCTTTTTTTGAGTACAAATTGCGTCGTTTTTCTATAAGAATCTTATCTGCTTCTTATCAATTGTTGCGTCCACTGATTGGTTTCTTGTGTTCCACATTCCTCATTTATAAGGCTATCGATATTAACTGTTAATGGCCATCGTTTACCCGCCGATAAAGTCTATGTACATATATATATATATATATATAAATATATTTGTTTTAGCATAGCTGCGACTAGATTGTTCATAAAAATAATTGAATTCAGGGTCAGTTACGAGTGTAAATTAAAGTTACAAAGTGGAACCATTAGCTAAAGGCTGTAAACCTGAAAGATTATTTGAATTGCTTTTAATTTAATTATTATGCGCTTTTGGCTTGGAATTCTTCAATACTTATTGATAAGCATTTGAATGGAGAGGAAGAATGATTAATAAATATCTAATTATGGAAAAAATATCTCAAATGAAGCAACGCTTTTAAATCGTTTTAAATTCCCCTAATAATAATTAGACATTAATTATTATCTTTTCGATATATTTCTACTCCATGAAAACAGTTGCAAATAATAAGCCAGCATCCTGCTTTGTTGTACCTTAGTTAAATAGTTAAAGGCTCTCCTGATAATTTATTTACCCAGTTAGTTTCTGTTGTCATGCAATTTGTTGTGCGATGTGTGTGCAACTTTCATGCAAACAACGGAATGTCAAACATCAACAAATTAGTAGTCACAGTAGACACAGACAGCGCCTGACAAATAGACTTCAATATGAGGAAGCGAAACAACAAGTCCAACCCATAACTCATCACACCTCACCGCCCCGCTTTGGTCACTCTGCACACACACACACACGCACAGCCTAGTTTAAGCATAAGTTGTGTGGCCCCAAAAGTCAAATTCAACTATTTACGAGAGAAGCGCGCAGAGCAGAGCAGAGCCAAGCCAAGTGAAGCAAAAAGCGATGTCAACTTTTAGTACAATTTATTGGACCCGTGTCGTGTGTATTAAACATCATTTGTCTGTGCTCGTGCCCCTTTCTGCCTTGACCTCCCTCTACTCCGCCTGGCGCCTAGCACTTAAGCATAAATTAGCCTGGGTTTTGGGGGGGTGCTGATGGGGTTTTTGGGGGAATGGAGAGTGATTATTTTGCGTATGTGTTCGTTGTGCTTAATTTCACAGCAATTTTGACTTCGTTTTAGTCCCACAAACAGTTGTTTTGTCATGTGAAGCGAATTTTATCCGTTCCGGCTGAAAGGGGGAGTATTTGTGCATTATACTAATTAATACAAAAAACGACAACAAATTAAGGGAAGTAACAATAAGAGAGAAAGAGGAGATATATGTATATATATGTATATATAAATAGAGATAGAGACAGAGACATATATAGAGATGATAATAGAGATAAAGATAGAGATAAATATAGAGATAAATATAGAGATAAAGATATAGATAAAAATAGATGTAGGAGTATAAATAAAGTGTTGAATTCAAATCGCAAAAAATACTTCCACTGAACTTTGACTTTATTGTGGTTTTTTGTTTTGTTTTTAACTGTGCCAAAAAAACAGTTAAAAAAAGCAGACCAAAAGCTCAGTTAATTTAATTGTGCAGAGACCTTAGCTTACTTTTTTTTTGTAAACATTTTATTATTATTGTAAGTTTGGCATTAAATGTATTTTTACTACAGAATTGCAACATCAAAAATAGTTGAAAACAAATATTGTAAATACAATAACAGATGGATTCAATGAACAACCGCACAAACAACAACTATAACAACAACAACAAAAACAACAACCGCAAATTAGCAGCAAAATCTTTGACGTGCTTCAACCATATCTCTTGCCAGCAACCTCTTCCTCCCCCCTCTAGCTGCCTCTCTTTCTGCCTCATTGTTTGATTTGTCTGTCTCTGAACGATAACGAGTTATGCACTTTTTATTTATTTGTATCTACTTTTCGAGCACGCCATCAAAATTCATTAGATAAAATCATTTTTATTTATTTATTTTCTTAACTCATTTAATGAGTTGCATTTAAGTTTAGTGTGTTGTTAACACGTTGGTTAATAGCAAAACTTGTCTGAATAGTGTTAATAGTATACCGAATATATATACAAATCGATTTGGAATACAAATTTCAGTTTTTTGGTTATCTGTAAAAAATTTCATAAAGATTGAATAAAAAAACAAAAGAAAATTTATAATAGGATTTACCAATTATATTATTATTTTAGTTTTTATATTGATATATATTTTGTACATTTTTTTTCAATACATTAACTAATTTAACTAGATAAATACTAAAGATATATAAAATCGTCGATCTCTTTTTGTTTGCCAATAATAGATATTTAATAGATATATTAAAAACATATTTAATAGATAAATTAAGTAGAGAATAGCATAAAAACAAAAATTCAATAAATCTGTTTTGCCATTTAACTAATTTGCCATGACTAAGAAGTTTGACAAGAGCGCTCTTTGATGATGATTAACACAAATGCAAAAAAAATTATCTAAATTATCTAACTTTAATGATTTGTAATCCATCAATATCATTTTGAGCAGCGCATCCAACTTGACATGCAATAATTCAATGCTAAATATTGATTTTTTTTCTTTTTTCTGTTTTGCTCAGCAATTGAAAAACCACAAGAAAAACAACACAACAAACACGAAAACAAAGCAGCCGCCAAATTACAAAAACAGTTACGAAAATTACACACACACGCGTGTGGGTGTGTGACTGTGTGTAGCTTGTCTTATTTAGCGAGAAGATTTCTCAAACGAGGCAAAATAAAAAAAGCAAATTTAACTACTGTAAATTTTGAATGGGTTGGGTGTGAATATATATGTATGTATGACTTGAAGTGTGCTGTGCTATTTGTTTTTTTTTTATTTTGCCTTTGCCTTTTTTGGAGTGTGTGAAAAACGCCCAAGCTCTGTCTCTGTATCTCTTTCTATGCCTCTGTTTATATATGTATCTGTAGCTGTATCTGTATATGTATTTGTGTTTTTTGTGTATTTGCGGATTTGCGTCAAGCCAAGCAAAAGTTTCAGTCTTATTTATATATTTTTTGCGCACTTATGCGAAACATGTTGAAGATATTATCGGCTGAAATGAAGCCCTCAAATTTGTTATTACCATTTGATTTATTCGCTTGGAATTTCACATATCACTGAATATTCAAATATTTATTATTTGAATTCTTATGCGGCTTTGCTCCACATGTGGAGGATTCCATGAGCAGTTACGATCTTTTGAGATCATTTGCAAATATATATATACATTGTGTAGTACAAGTATTAGTTATGCTAATCGCATGTTTTTGACAACATGACAACACAACAAAACTGATGACACACATTTTGTGTATTTCACATTTTATTTACGACTCAACAGCAAAGTGAAACGTTAACCTTCAACTTGGATGAGATAACCTAAGCCACAAAAATGCTACACTAAAGTGCATGTTACATTTCGACTGCAATTTGATAAGTAGACTGGAATGACTTGAAAGCAATTTTATACTTTTATTGTAATCATAAAAACTGTATTTTTAGGCATGCATCACAGTATTCGTTAAGCAAATGCAACAATCGATCTTTGTACAAATTTGAGTGTGTTCGAATTTTGTTGTGCAGTTTGTTTGAAGCACAAATCTTTGAGTCCATAATGTATATATAAATATTATTATAAGTATCATTAGTCGAGCCGATATAGCATTATTTTAATCGGAAAAAACCATGAATTAACATTTTGCTTGTTTAAAATCGTCGCTTTTTTCCCTTTGCATACAAAATTATTTTTTTCTCGCCATCTCAAATCGAACATCTTTCAATAAGTTGACCTTCAACTTTATTTCATACACAATAAAGTTTTCATCTCGAAATATTTTAGCATATCATAAATACAAATTAAAATATTTTTTTCCCATTTAATTTGCCTAAAAGTTATCTAGTTTTTCACATGAGTGCGTCTCTCCAACTGTCAACTCAGCATTGTCAAACAGATTTTTAATCAATTTATGAGCTGCTCAACATATTTTCCAATTTCAGTGCTTTGAGCACATAAAGCCACAACAAATGCCATTAGAGACTGTCCTAAGACCAAAGAGCTTAACTCAAATTGTTTGAAAATGGAGGAAGCAAGGCATAAAATGTTGACAACCAAAGACCAAAGTAAAAAGCAAACATAAACTGGCCAAAAACTAAACAACGAAAACTAATTGCTTGTTTTTGGGGCTGGTTGGGGAGACGACAACGTGTTGGTTTCCAGATAAAAACCGAGACAGCAAACCAAAACCAAATATTGTTGGGCATGAAAAATAGCCATAAATTTGAACAAGGTCAATTTGGGAAATAGAATAGATTAGAATAGAGCAGAGAGCGACGATTAAGCAACACAAAGAATCACAACTGAGAAACTATAAATAAATATTACAAATATTGGTTTTACGTTGAAATTGTAATTATCGCCAGCAGAATATTCTATTGTGAAAATTCAAAGCTGACTTGTAAGTTGAGCATTAATTGTTGGGTTCACAATTAGCAAACAGCTCAGATCCAATGCAGCAAAATTTATGCTTTGTAAGCGGATTCATTAACACGTCTCTGTGAGAATTTCATAAATATTTTTTTTTGTTTTATTTATTTTTTGTTGTTTTGTTTATTTTTTTTTCTTTCCTACTAAGTACTGTAAACAAGCCGTTTATGCGATTGTCTTTTATATATAAAGATAAAAGAGATTGTAACTATTAAAATGGGTAAATTTACAGTTGCAGATAGTTAAAAGTTTTTTTTTAGTGAGAAATGAATATATACCTCAATTAAAAGTTAAACTAACTTTGCTGAAGAATCTTCTTGTCTATCAACAAAATTCACATAATTAAAATATTATCAAAAAATAAGATTATTTTAATCTAATCTAAACTATGCTGATTTACGTCACTTTTTAAGTGGAGTATTCAAAATGCTTGAAAAGATTCTCATAATTAGAATTGCATCAAAACAATATAAAAAAAATAAGGAGAAACTAAAATGAGAAAGCAAATAAACTATGAGAAAGAAGAAACTTTATTAAAATCATTTGGTACACGGCAATTAATAAAAATAAAAAAACTGATAGCATTAAAATATTGAATGAAACGTTTATCAGCTGTTTGCTCTGCCCTATAATTATAAACTATTAAGTAATTCTAATGTTATTTATAAGCAATAATATAAACAATAAATACCCCAATCAGCCAAAAGAATAAAAACATTAATATTTGCCCCAAGACTTGTTTCCTTTAGATCTACCCAATCAGAGTTATTAAATAATTATTAACTGCCTGTATCTTTATGTGTATCTTTATGATGTTTTCATGACTTTGACCTCAGTTCGTTGTTGTCTATTTAATGCTAATGAACATGAGACATCAACTAATAACATTGATGGGTTGATCAAGAGTAAAAGTTATAAGTCATTATAACACTATATTCACTTGGTAAAAAGTTATAGCTGACAAATCGCATTGAACGTTAATTAACTTATCATCATGTGACAACACGCCACAGCTTGCCACAGATATGTGTGTGTGTCTCTGAAAGCTGTAAATCAATTGTGAAGCGCAGACCCAGAGTAATGGGACCTCCGACTTGAAGTCATGGTGGTAAATACTCGTCCCACTGTTTTGACAAGTGTCACGAGAGCTGTCAACATACGTTTCGCACTCAGCACTCATCGCTCCACACTCAGCACATGAAATACATGCAAACCATTTTTTACCACGACACAAAAAACAAAAACAAAAACAAAAAAGCAACGAAAAAATGAAGAGTTTCAACTATGGTTAACGAAAAGATGCTCTTTGAAAAGAATACGAAAATTTACAGTTGTTAAAAAAATAGAGATAGATAAAGTCAGTTGATAAGATTTAAAAATCCACAAACTATTAAATAAAAAATTTATAGAATAAAGCTAAGTTAGGTTAGATGATATATAAAATAGAATTCAATAATAAAGTTTAAAATAAAATATAATAAATTGGTTTAGGGTCACACATTTTTATGATTAGATAAGTTCTGAAAAAGATAGATCGAACTGGTTTGCATAGGCAAGTTTTTGATCAAATGGTACAGAAAAAATTGAGATAGGTTAGGATAGAATGGAAAAAGAATCGAATTGGTTTGCAAAGTACATTTTAAAAAATGTTAATTTAGGACTAAATATAATAGGGATAGTAAAAAAAAAATGTAAGTCAAATACAAAAAATAGTTGTCTATAAATTTTAATACGAATCTTAGATAAAAGAAATATTTAATTCAGTTCTTGTTGTTTTCTCACATTCCAATTGCAAATTCTTTCAAGTCTATCTAATCGGTAGTCCTAAAAAATAATAACAAACTTAATTTAGCTTATCAGACTTGCTGGTTATTTATTTGCAATTTGTTGATATGAAATTGTGATTATTTTTTGATTAATGTCTGCTTATTTAGCAAAAAATGCGCTAAAAAATTTTAAAATATAAGTATTACTTAATAATATGAACATTAATATGTGTTAAAGCTGTAAAAAAGCGTAAAATAATTTGCTTAATTTTAGATAAAGTCGGCTCTCTTTGAAATGTATAATTGTTTTTTTTTTTCGTTATGTCAAAAATAATATTACTTTAAAGTATTTCTTTTTTTATGAATGTTGTGTCTTGCTTACCACGCCTGAGCTGGGTGTAATTTTAATGCACCTGAAATCTTTAACGCCCACAAAAAAATGCATGCGTCGCTGTAGTAATTAAAAATTCAACCAGTTTTTTTTTTTAATTTGCCATAAAATTTTTGCTGCTTTTTACCTGTTGTTTTAAACACAAAATTAAATTGATATTAAACTTTTTTTTTCTGCCTGCCACCACCCAGCTGGGCAAATGCGTGAAAAATTTAAAAACCGTAACAAGCCAGACGCACAATTTGTGTGTTTTTTTGTTGTCTTATTTTTTTTTTTATTTATTTATAATATTGCAGTCGAACGATTTTTTACTCCCGCCTTGCCACTAATCCAGCAAAGAAGGCGTTTTTAATAGCTTTGAACTGAACTGAACAAAAAAAGGTACAAAAAATAGCTACAAATGGCAAACGTGTTTATTTTTTTTAACCAAAATGTTAAAATTGTAGCTACTAATTTTATCCAAGCCGCCCATTTTTTTCCGCTGTTCCCAACCCCCCATGTCAGCACTTTGAATTTGTTATTTAGGTTTTTTACGCTTTCGTTTTTTGCACCTTTTGTTTACGTTTTATTATAAACAATTATGTGCACAACAACATTTTGCGTTAAGCGAAAATTATAAATTTTGGTTAATCGTTTGGTTTTAAAATGTTTATAAATATTAAATTGGCTTCCAGCAGCTGGCGAATATTTCATATTAACCAAAATTTATGGACTGAATACGGAATACATTTTGGCGAATCAACTCTTTAATTTAGATATTTGTTCATGGCCAGAAAAAGTTCATCAATATCTTAATCCAAGTGGAGCGAATTTGAAGTGCAACAATAATAAAATTGATGAATCGATTTTGAAATTTTGTTTTTCTGTTTCTTTGATGATTTTCAATTGAACACTTTGATTGCTTCGCTTTCAGCGGAAGTTTTTTTAGACAAAAAAAAAATCAGAAAAAAACAAAATTACATACACCAAGTAAAAACGGAAATGCTCACAAAAATAGCATTTAAATAGAGCATGAATTGATTTTTCAGAAACTTGTTGAAAGAATACTTAAAAATAATATACAAAAAAAGAAAACAATAGTAAAAAAATATATTTGTGTAGCAAAATTACGTAATTAGGCGTTGATAGAAACACTGAATTTTCACTTAATTTGAATAAAACATGCAGAGCAAAATATTCAAAAGTCGCTAATTGTGAATATATTCATAAAATTATGAATATGCAAATGGAATATTTAGCTATTTATAAGTGGAGCGAATTGAATAAATTTCAAGAAAAAACTTAAGTTGAGATATGAATACTTTGCATAAAAAATAGAATGTTAAACGGAAAACAGAAGCCCAACTTTATCGAATGAATGTCAGAACCGGCAGCAGAACCCAAATTTAAATTTTGTTAAAAACTATTTAATGGAATTAATCATATAACTTCTTATTGCAACATAATCGAACCTAATTTTAGATACCAATCAAAAACCAATTCATAACATTTACTAAAATTTGAACACTTGACTGAAACTGATTTTATTTTACTAAGTATTTAAGTAAAATATTCTCATCAACTGAAAACTATGTTTATTCCGCAAAAGTTACTTAAGTGCATATTTACAGGGTATCTGCAAGTCGCATGCATTTCTTTGCGCAGCAAATAATGCAAAAGTTAAACGATGATTGTTGACAATTGAAAGTGTCGAAAAAAGTTTACTTCTTATACGAGAAAACTGAAACTTTTGGCCAGTTATTCCCATGGCTTAAGTTAACACAACCGCACCGCCCCTCCCTTACCGTTTAACCCCTTCACAACCCAATGGATAAAATGCAATTTGAAGCTCTATTTGCGCTGGTAATTTGTAAGTGAAAAATCAACAAAAGAGTTTAACGAAAACTTGTTGTGCGGGTAACAAACCGAATTTCAGTTGATTCAAGCTTACACAAAATGCAAATTTATACTTGTTATATGTGCATATATATTTATATATATATATATATATATATATATATGTATATTCTTCAGATTATGTATGTTGTTGTGGCTGACCCTGAACTTGTGGTCGCCTTCCCAGTTAAGCCCCCAAAATTGAGTGTCGATTCTCGAAGTCGTTTTTTGTTTTTTCATTTTTTATTGACTATCGTGTGAATATTTATACGCTAATCAATGAGTGCTTCTTTATTTATGGGCCTCGTTTTTTCGGCTCAATAAAAATAAATTCACATAGTAATTTTTACTCGTATTTTGTTTGCTTTATTTTAAGGGCAGCTGCGTGTCTAAATTTATAAGTCACAATTTAAGTCGAGTCGAAAACACAGTTAATGGCTCAAAGCACGTGGCTAATAACGGCAATTATTGTACGACAAAATGCCTGCAAAGCCATAACGTAATATTTATATTATATGCTTTGCAGCTCCAATATAAAGATTAGAAAAAAATATTGATTAATGGAAAGGAGAAGTGTAAAATTATTTATAAAAATATATTTTATAATTTTGTATTGATTTTTTTTTTTGCTTTACCAACAATAACACTAAATTCAATTAAAATTTATTGGTAAAAATTAAAGCGAACTAAAAATATAGTTTCCAATAAATTTCCAATCAATATTTTGCTTAGTTTCCTATTTTCTGCACAAATAAATAGCTTAAAATTTGTAATTTTCGACCAATATAAACTTGTCTCCATTAATCTTGGGCAATTCTGTGTTGTATTGCATAACTAATTGAATTTTAATCTGTAAAATATGTCGTAGCAAACCTTTCAGCCAAACCGATTGTGATAAATGACTTATTGGCTGAATATGAATTTTTTGACCTGAAAATGGCAAAAAAAAAGAAATAAAAAACAAACCAGAAAAAACTATCTATAAAATATGGTTTAGGCTTGACGCATTCTACTGAAAAGCCATAAATCTCAAATTTCACATTTGCATTTAGAGCCGTAACGAGTTTCATTGAAAAATGCAATTTATTTTTAGGACTTGACATTCATTTGTCTGGTTTTGTAAGCTTTACATTTACACTTTTATAAATGCGTTTTTGAGGTTTTCGATAACGTTATTAATTGTTCTGCTGGTTTGTGAGTAACTTTTTGCTGCGAAAATAACAATTTAAATTGGGCATGACAACAATTTCCATCCGCCCAAATTAAGTTAAGTCAATGCTCATTTAATTTATTATTTGAAAAAATCTAATTATGGCGTTCATATAAGCATTGCAGTGCAGGCAAAAAATACAGACAAAAAAACAACTCTTTTTATAATTCAGGGCTTTAACAATGATCTCAGTTTGAATTGACTCTGCTTTGTTCTGCTCTGCTAATTTAAAGTAAACTAAAACACATATTTTTAGTACTTATAGCAAAAATATTTTTGTTGATTGCAATAATACTATTTGTAATAATTTTATTAAAAATTTTAATTGAAAAGATTTTTAATTATGGATTATGTTTCTTTCCAATATGATAACTTTCTCAGAGTAGTCGCATTTTTCAAAACAATTATTTATTATTATTTTTCCCCCAATTTATTTCTCCAAGATATATAAATTTTCTTAACTTGCTGGCTTTTGCGAAAATAATTACATTTTTGTTAAAAATTTCGATATATTCCCAACTCGTATTTTGTCATTATTCTTTAAAGTTCAACGATAATCAACAGGAACTGTCAAATGCAATTCCTGTTGCAATTTGCCATTTTGGGTTTTTTGCTTTTGTTCATTAGCAATTCATAAAACCGCAAAACACAAAAAGTGTGTTTGGCTTGAAAAATTAAATCCTGTTTGCTACCTTCAATTTCCGTGTAGCCTTGCATTTGGCCATAATCTTATGCATTCAGTTAAAAAAAGAGAAGTTCTTAGACGCATTTGCATTTTAAATTTATACAATTTACTATTTTTCTTATTGGCCACAGTAATTACGAGTGTGCAGGGCAATAGCACAATTTGAAATTATAATCAAGTTAGTTTCCAGCCGCAAACTTTAGCCCAACTTATCGTAGTGGCCAAATGCAAAAACTGTTTATTAGCCTTGGCTAAAATGTTGTTGGCTGCCAGTTGGGCGCTTTCAAAAAGCTTGTTGCCCAAGTTTTGACGCGAAAATATTATTTTTGGCAATAAATTTCACTTCTATTTTGACAGCGGAAAGATGTGCTTCTGGCTTATAGGCTTAAAAAGTTGGAAAACCAACTTTTCTGGCTCATTTCTAAATAATATTATTTTGCTGCAAAAGTAATTATAAACTTTTCAAATGAGGCACAAAATTTGCACTTAATTAGCGGTAAATTAGAACTAAAAATAATTAAAATAAGTATAAGTTTTAAGGTGGTCAAATTAAACACTGATTTTTGACTTTTCTTAATTAAATTTTTATGTAAAAGATTAGCTTTTAATAAATGCAAATATATATTTTGTATCTAAAATTTATCAAAATAAAAGCAGAAAAGTTTTCTAGTAGATTTCTATTTGAAACTTATTGTAGTTACAATTTAGTCTATTTTTGTGCCTCATTGAATAATTCCTAAATTCTTCCACATTTGCTCTGTGATGGAAAGCAAGTTCAACGTTTGCCACTCTGCCACACATTAATATGTAATTAGCACCAGCTGACCCAAAATTTTATGTTAACCTTCAATTTGGTTTATTTCTTTTTCGTTTTTTTTTTTGTTGTTTTTGTGATGTTATGTTTTTGGGGGGGGGCTTAAGATGAGATTAAAGTATTCATTACTTATGAGCATGTAAAGAAGTCCCACGGGTCCAATGCAATTTGATGGTATTTTAAGTGCCGCAACAAAAAAAAAGAAGAACAGCGGGAAAACAGCTGAAAAAGCTGCTGGTGAAATGTGGGCATTATTTGAGTGTCAGCTCATAAACATTATCAACTAATACTACATATAGATGTATATATATATATAAATTTATATATATACACAACTGAGCAGAAAAAAAAGCCACGCGTCGACATTTGCACCGCAGAAGTAAAAAAAGCCGAAGGGAAAAGTCAACACATGCCAGCAATTTATGTGTGTGTGAAAACAAATTGCCCAACATTGGAAAAATTATTGCATCTATATGCAAAGTGCTAACCAGAATGGGGGTGGACGGAGGGGCAGATAAAATTCAGAGATGGATTTGTGGATGCACAACTGAGCTGAGCTGAGCAGAGCAAGATCTGTGTGTGTGTGTGTGCAACCTGATGACAAATCATGAATTTGTCACAGACACACCTGAGTAGTTGAGCAGTTGAGTGCTTGCTTAGTTGAATGGAGGGGGGAGAGGAAGGGAGTATGATGATCACTCGCATGCCACATGCGTCACGTGTGCGGCATTTACGCAATCAATGCACACAACTTTTGCCTCTTTGCCGCTGCTGCCCCTATTTGCTGCTGCTTACCACTCAGCTGCTGCCCCTGACAGTGCAGCTTCTTTTTTCTGCTGCTGCTGGTTTGCCATGTTTATTGTTTATACCCTGTAATTAGATCTGGGGTAAGCTGTATTGATTGATAGATATGTAACACTAAAGTTGGTACATTTAAAGTTTAGGTGACATCATTATTTAATAAATATATATTAATTAGTTAACCTTTGATTTACTTATTATATTTTATTTATTAACTACTTGTTAATTTGAAAAAACACCCTCTTTCTTTTAAATTTACAGCAACAAAAAGAATTTTTGCCAACTCCAGGGTAACTGGTAGTCATGCATGTTTTCTTAAATTAAGTTCAAAGCTAATTTAACTTAAATATTTTTGGTTTACACTTTTACAAAAATAATTAAATACTAGCAACTAAAAGCATTTGTATTAAGTAGAGGGTATGTCATAGTCGAATCCATGACACGCTATTTTGTTCTATCGGTTTTGTGCTTAGGCACCTACACACACACTTACACACACACACATACACATGCACACTCGCACACGTACAAACAGATAGTTTATATCTCGCAAGCGTTTTTGCACGTTCCGCAATCGTATCTTGCATTGGGTGTGGCACATATTGTGTGGCACCAAAGAGTGTCAACAGTATCTGCCCTCCCTCCCCCGCCCGACTCCTGTGCTTGTCAGTTGCACAGCTAGATATATATTAGTTGATATATATCAGGGGACTCTGTCGCAAGCCGATTTCGACTTTTCGAATTTCTGTCGTTTGCCCCTTTTTTTTCTCTCTGGTTTTTGTTGCTGTCTCAAATATGTTTTACAAGTGAGTGAAATTTGTGTTTTTTTTTTTTTTGTTTCTTCAGCTTCTGTTTGTCGTTCTTGATACTTTTTTTTTTGGTTGATATTTGATTGATATTGGTGGCTCTTTATAAATTGGATATTAACTAATGAGCTTAAGTGATTTTACCGTGCCACATTTTGTGTGCGCCTTTTATTTGTTTTCCATTGTGAAAGCGCCAGTTGAAAGCAAATACTTATTATCCAACTGGGGATTATGTTGTGAATTGATGTGTGAGGTGTACGTGTGTGTGTGGGACGATGTGTGAGGTGTGCGTGTGTCGACGATGTGTGTGTTCGTTCTGTAGAAATTGAAATTAAAGAAGCTACTTTCTGCTGCTGTCTTCTGGGAACTTTTCTTTTTATATCGTTTTTTTGTTTGTTGTGAAAGTCGTTCATAAATAAGAAAATGTTTTAAATTTTATTTGTGTTTATATTGCCTTTAATATTTGCTAATAATTTGATACATGTTCAACAGATTTCAACAAAATATTTAAATAGGTCTATTAAAATTATACTTAAATCCTTAAAAATGTGTTGAGCTTTTTGAAATGTAAGTTTAGGCAGAGAAAAGTATTTTCCTATAAATATATATTTTCTTGATCAGAGCGCTAAAGGCTTGGGTTCTTAGTCAAGTTCTGTCGATTAGGAAATTTGTACTAGTTTTAATTTATAAATAATACATTTTATTTTTAATTATCTGCTCATAATTTCTGCACATTAAATCCAGCAAAAAATTGTTAAGTTGAACGCATTTCTTTTAAAGATACTTTAAAAATTATTCCTTGATATTTTATAAATGTTTTTAAAATGTTAAGAATGCTTTTTATTATGCTTTAAAATGTTAATTAACTTAAGATAAACAATTTGAAGAGTCTATAAAAATAAGTGAAAGGCATTATTATTATTATTATGTAATATATTATGATAATATTTATCTAATGCTTTACTCAGCATGTCTATCAACCATTTTATGTGTTTGGTCTCTCTCCTGCAACAACTCAAATGCACCTGCCTCAATGCACACACGCCCAACCCCCGCCCCGCTCCGCACACTTGGTGCGCCCACGCAGCTGCTGCTCCATATAGAAACAATATTATCTCTGGCTGACATTATTAGACATAATAACGCACACACAACCTGCCGCGAGAGAGACAGAGTTTGCCAGCCATATGCAACATATGCAGCATGCAGCAAATACAACAATAATAAATAAATCCACACATGAATCACGTGGCGTATTTATAAAACACGACAAAAAATCAGCGCGGGACATAATCTGAATCTGAATCCGAATACAAATACAAATACAAATACAAATGTAAATCCAAATCTGCCATCAACTCGGACAAACTCTATTTTTGCAGCTCGCACGGGATTCGAACCCGCTGCCGAACCCGGACCCGGTAGCCGGTAGCCGTTAGGGCGACCACTTCACCGATGAAGCATCCAACGGGCGAAATTAGTTCAAATGCTATATTTAAAACTAGGACTGCCGGCAAAATGTTGCATTGTCGCACGCGTCTCCCTTCCAACCACTTCCTCATTTGCCACTTGCCACAACGTTTTCCAAACGATGCGCAACGCGTTGGAAAACACTTGTTTTCGGTTTTTTGGCTTTTCCGACTGCAAATTGCAGTTGTTGTTGTTGCTGTTGTTGGCTCTGCATAATGAATATGTGAATAAATATATGTATATATATATGTGCATATGTGTGTGTGTGAATAGTTGTTTGTATGTGTGTACAACACTGACCAGGTAACCGACACAAGGTGGGCATTTTTTGAAAATTTACAGACCGCATAATGAGCTATTTAAACAGCCTTATAAATACCCTGTAAAAACAGTGATGTGTTTGTTTAAAACATTTTATAAGCAGAATAAGCTAAAAATTAAACTTAAATTAAAATTTCGTTTTCAACCTTTTAGCTACAAAATTTTTTAGAAATATTTTTTTATATTTAACTTAAAACCAATTTATTTTAATTAAAAAAACTTTGAAACTATTTTCCTTACAGCTTTAAATATTCCCAAACTATTTTAAACGCTTTTTACAGCTTTATTTTATAGAAATAATTTTAATATATTTATAAATCACATATCAAAATAATTGCTTTCATTTCAATACTATTTAAATGTATTTCCCTTAAATTTTTAAATAGTTGTAAAACTATTTTATACGCTTCTTGCAGCTTAAAGTGTTTAAGTAATTAAAAGAAAATACTTGCATCAAAGTTTCTAAAACATAATTTTGACCTTAAAGTAAACAAAATTTCAATTTGGATTTCTCTTTCTTTCTCACTCTGCATTTTAAAAGCTTTTTCAATCATTTAGTTGGGATTAATGTATTTTATATTTAAAAATCTCTCAATCAACTTTACAGAGCATAACCATGTCGTATACGCGGGGCATGCCACACAATAATTGTTTGTAGTGCGCCAACTTGCAGTATTCGTCTTCTTCCAATAGTTGCTGAAATGTTTACGCTTAGTTTAGTTCATTTTACATGGTTAAAAAACATCAACGGGCACTCAACCAAAACCTTAACCAAAAACCTCAACCAAAACCGATGCCAGTTGCTAAGGCCTAGAATCAATTAAGTATTGTTGTTGTTGCTGCTGTTGTTGTTGTTGTTGTTACTTCTCTGTCTGTTGCTGTTGTTGTATTTTTGTGCTAAATCCTCTTGAAAACTTTGCTTACTTTGTGGCTTTATGATTTTCCTTTACAATTTTTTTTTTGTGGCTTGGCAAATATTTTTACGTACGTCTTTCAATTAATACGAATAATGGACACTTTTTGCACCATAAAAAAAAAGTTCCGCTCTCAAGTTCCAGCTGACTGCGCTAATGTTGAAAACAGACTCTTTTTTTTGAGTTAAAATACCCTGTGAATATGAAAAGTGTGTAGAGCGGGTATAAAAAGCTTGGAGTTGCTATGAGTTGCTGATGGAATTGGCAGATTTTCTTCAAATGGCTTGTTGACTTATTAAAAATGATCAATTTATCAATTTATTTAAATATCATCGTATTTGGGTTCCATTTTCAATAAAGGTTATAAATTGTTTTAAATTTTTTACGGCATAAGTAATGGTTCTTAAATGTTAAATGTTTATTTTTGACACTCTGCTTCCATGTGCAGATTTAATGCCAGCTCAGAATTATATCTAATAAAAAAAAAACAGCTTAAAATAAAAAATTTTTATGTTTTTAATTCTGTCGCAAATATGTCCCTTTGGGAAATTGCCTTTACTTTATCTCTTATGTAAGCAAAAAATGTCTACATTAATCAACTCATATTTTAAAGGGTATCTCGCTTCTCTCAATAGACTCAAAGTTGTTTATCTTTTTTCCAGCAGCTAAAATTCAGGGCGTATTTTATGTTTGCGCACAACCAACAAAATACACAAATATGTAAACATATATATATGTGTGTGTATTGGTGTGTGAATATTCGACTGGAAAAACAAAGAAACATTAAATCGAATAGCAGAAAAAGCCATATTTTGGTCAAAAGACGCCGTCGTCGTCGTCCAAATGGTAGAACCAATAATAATCATAATTTTTGTTTCTTGAGTGGCTATTTATAAAACAATTCTTGGTTGACCGCATTTGAATAGAAATGTCCATGTGTTGTTGTAGTTGTTGTTGTTGTTATTGTTGTATTTGTGGCATAAACTATAAGAATTGGGGGCTGCCTGCGCTACTCTTTGGCCATGTTGGAGCTGATGCCTGAAAGTGATGATGTAATTAAACACAGATTGTGTTATTTACACAAGCCAAAGGAAGTGGCAATCATAAAATCGATTCCATATTTGTTTCAAGTGTTTGTTGTGAATGTTTTGCAGCTTGTGTCATATTTTTGGAGAAAATATTTCCAAAATGTTAAGATGTATCCCGACGCCTTGAATTTATTTAGAAAGTGGTAAAAGTTGTACAAAAATATGTTACTCGCAGATGAAAGCAAATCCGATTTCATTAAGTATTTATAGTCTGATTAGGATTAAAAGTCAAGTTTGAGCTATGTCTATAAAAATAGCAATGACTATATAAATTACGTTTACGCAAATCAAGTTTACTTAATTTCCCCTCTAACTCAAAATTGTAGTTTGAAAAGAGGTTTTCAACATTTAGTTGCACAGTTAACAATTGTATTTGCACAAATTGTTAACAGTCGAAGCAACGCTCTAATTGATCTACATTTGAATAACAACTGTACTAATTGAAACAGTTGAACAAATGCATCTATTACCAAATACAAATTTAAGTAAGTTTTTAAGCGTTTCATCATCTAAGCCAAGACTTTTCTTAAAAGCTGAACAAATAGTCTTCTTTTCTAGCATTGCTTCCAAGTTGATTTCCATTGATCCATATACGTTAAGCGTAGCTTATAATTAGAGCAGTGCTGTTAATGAAAGATAAATACGGCTTCCCCCAGTCTGAGCCACATACACATAAATATACAGCCAGACAAGTCGAAGCTACTGTTGTCAACAGCAAAAAAAATTACCATTTCTTATCGCTCTGCTCTGCCTCAGCTCTGCCTCAACTCTGCCTCAGCTCTGCTCTGCTATTTCAATTTACACATTTTGCTAACAGGAGATAGAAAACTCAAAGTCGGCGTTTTCTGAAGTTTATTTTCTGTTTTATTTTCTATATTTTGTTGTAGTTTTTTTGTTGTATTTGTCGGCACTGTTGACTGCACAAGTCGCGACTCATTAAGAAACAAACGAAACAACAACTAAAACAACAGCAGTAAGCGTGCTTTAGACGATTAAGCTCGACTATGATATACCCTACACCCAGTTGTTAAATATATTCTAGTTTGACAAATTTCCATTTTTAAAGCTTTGCACCCAAATTAGAGCTTTCTAATAGCAATCACAGGCACTGAAGAGTAAAACAAAAACAAAGGGATGCAGCGCATATTTATAATTATAAGCCCGAACTTATCCCTAATTGGCTGGTTCAAAACACTTGCATATACATACATACATACATACACATATACATACATGCATGCAGATATACATATTTATAATTATAAGCCCGAACTTATCCCTAATTGGCTGGTTCAAAACACTTGCATATACATACATACATACATACACATATACATACATGCATGCAGATATACTTACAGGCATACATACATACATATTTATAATTATAAGCCCGAACTTATCCCTAATTGGCTGGATAGAAACACTTGCATATACATACATACCTACAGACATACATACACACCTACACGCAATCTTACACAACGGTGTTCTGCAGAATACACACAAAAACAAATTGACGCTTTCGTTTATTATCATATTGTCTCTTTCTCACACATGCGCTTGCATATTTATGCATACAGAAATGCTTGCGGCCGCTGGCAGAAATGAGATTAATATGAAAATATATATTTGACAATAAGTTGTGTGTTTCTTTATTTATTGCATTCGGATATCGATAATCTATGAACGCAGTCAGTTATCGATAAAATAAAGCAGACCTGATTATAATATATAATTACATACATACTTTTTCCTGTAACATATATTTACCATTATACCCTTTCCACCCATTTTGAATGAACCAAAACTCAGCAAAGAAACATTTTGCGACGGTTTTCTAACCTCAATAATGATAGCTGTGTTCCAGCGATGCCGTCGGCATCCCATTACATATTATATATACGTATATATATATATTTATATATATATGTACGTATGTGTATCTGTATATATATTGGCATGTATCATTTATAAGGCACAGCAGCCATATATGACTTAATGTGCTGTGGAAAATGTGTGGCAAAGCGAGCCGCAGCAGGTTGCACATTTGCCATCTATGATGAACGAGGAGACCACATTGCACTTCATGCAACATGCAACAATAACCGGTAGCAGGGGAGTCGACGTTGTTATCGGAATTGCCGTTATTATTGTTGTTGTTGTTGTTCAAATTATACTCTTACTGAGCGTGGCCTTAATGCACTTTTTTATGCACGTTTGAGTTTTTATAATTTAACAGTAATTTTATGTTTACTTGTTAGTAGAAATAATAAAAAAAAATAATCTTAAAACAAGGAATAAAATTAGTATTACTACTTTGTAAAAGAAAAATATTTTTATTATATTTTTTATTTAAATTTTGTTATTTAACTAAAAGAAGAAAATTTCATAATTATGTTTTTAGTCACAAAATGCCTTAAGTTTTGTGGTCTTGCAAAATGAATTAGTTAATTAAGGAAAAAATAATATGGATATATGAATAATATTATATTGACTTATTTTTCTTAAACTTAGAGCATTTGTTATTCGTTGAGAGTTTTTTGCGTTGCCTTGGTTCCGTTTGCCATTTATTAATGTAATCCATTAAGTGCTTTGGACTCAAACTCTGTCAATGCTCCATTAAAAACTCAACTGACTCTATCCGCCTGCCCCTCCCTCTTTCTCTACCCCTCCCTTTCTCTCTTTATAAGTTGTTCAATTGTTTAAGACTCATTCGCATTAGTCTTGAATGATTTCTTACTCGCAAGCACAATAATTTAATGTGAATTAGACTGTTGCAAAGCCGCAGAGAAGCCCAAGAAACTGAAGAATTCTTCAGTTTTTTAGTTCCTCATTTTTATTCGAGTATTTCTCACTTATGCAGTTATTAAATTTTCTTGAGTTTCTATGCATAAAGAATAAAGTAATTTCTGCATTTTTGCAGATTTGATTGCTTTCTTTAGATTAATTTAATTATGTTTGCTGCAGTAAAAGAAACATCTAAAAGAATTTTCCTTTCATGTTGCCAGACTAATTAAGTTGCATAAATTAGCCAAATAAACCAAAAAAAAAGGTCACCCAGTTCTGCGATAAACAAAAGAATTGATTAATGGGAATTTTCACGAGCAGCAGTACAAAAAAACACACATACACACGCACACACACATACACAATTACATATATATATGGTAAAAGAACTCGTTGGCATAATGAACTCTCATTGTGGCGATCCATGTTGAAAAGGAAGTGAACAATTTAATTATTCCATTATTCCGGGCCTCCGACGAGGTTAGCAGATCAGAGCAGCCCGAGCAGAGCAGAGCAGAGCCGAGTCATGGGAGCAATCCAATGATTAAAGCAAGCAAAGTGAAAGTACGCAATTTGTGGCCACAAAATTGTGATTAAAATCAAAATCCACACAAATTGTAAAAATCCATCAAATGCAAAATGCAAACTTCAAAAGCCACTTGAAAATCAACTGCAATCAATTTGCCAAAAGCCACAAAAAAAAAAACATTAAGAATTAAGTATTGACGGATATTTCTATGTTAATTGGAGTTTCCGCTTAAATGTAGCAATATTTTTATATGCAATTTTTGTAAGTGTATTCTTAATTTAGAAGTGCTTTCGAGCTTATCTTCTTATGCAATTTATATATTATTTTTCTCTATTTTTATTATTTTTGTTCTCTTATAATTTTAATACTTTATTTAAATTTGTTTTGTTTTTAGATTTAGATTATATTTATTGATAAGTGCCAATAATTTTAAAACATTATTTTATGTAGAAAATCTTATATAAAAATAGTCGTGTTTTTTTAGTTGTATTTTTAGAAATTCAACTTAAAAGATTAACTAAAAGATAAATGTCAGATTAAACTGCCGCCCTTTTGGTTTACAGGGTATTAACAATTGCTATTTTCACTTCAATTAATTGTCCAGTTGCCCATTGCCCCTTTCATGTTTGCTTAATCCCAACCAGTCAGGGAGAGCGAGAGAGAAAGAGTGGGTGCTCTCTCTCTCTCTCTCTCTATTCGCGTCCCCCATAAAGTTGGTGTTGTTGTTGCAACAGTTGCAACTGCAATTAAATTTAATGGAAGCTCATTAAGAGTATGAATTGTGATTTTGGAGTAGGGTCAGCGGGTTTGGTGGAGCAGAGATTGAGGGGGAGGTTGTTTAGTAAATTGCATAGAATTGCATAATGCGCAGCTCCCTTTTGGCTTGGCTGCTTGTCGTCTCTGGAAAAATTATTGAGGAAGCTGTTGGTTGGTTGGTTGGTAACTTGCAACGTTTTGCGGAAGTCGCTCAGTTGTCAACAATTTGAATTTACGACAAAAGGACGCCCCAAGTGGCACATAAAACCCCCTTTTTTTTTTTGCTACAACACAAAAAAGAAAAATAGTGTAAAAAAAAAGTCAGGGAAATTTTTTTCTTTGCTCTTTTTTTTTGGCCTTGCAACAATGCACGACAGCAATTAAAATGCAGCCTGTGGCATCAATAAAAACCGGAACAATTGTCAGGTTGTAAAAAAACGTTTACAGGCTCTGAGCCAGACAATTGCAGCAAAAGCTTCTTCATATTGCTGCCTTGTGGCATTGTCAAAAACTGAATACCCATTGAATGGAAATTATGATATTTAATTTTTTAAAATTCCACAGCAAATATGGATTAAAGATTTTTGTATGAAAGCATTGCTAAAAGGATACTTGCAATTTGTATAAAATATTTTTGCATTTTTTAACAAAAGCATAAAATTGAGAGAGCTTTTGTTCTGAGATCGCTTTTCTTGTAAAACATTGCAATTATAATTGCTTTTGAAAATAATAAAAAAAATGAGATTTATCTTAGGCAAGCCGTAGATTAAATACCCTGACGGAATTTAATATTTTAAATAACTGCCGAACAATTGTTCTTATCAGCTATATATATATATATATATCATATATGATATTGCAGTTGAATTTTTATGATTCTCTGTTCAAATATGAGAAACATAAAAAAGACCCAAATTGAGTTTATTTTTGATTGGTTTAGATTTAATTTATTTCTTTAATTCAAGAATCGTTTCTTTTTTTGTATTATAAAAGTTTTTTTTTGCTCTTGTATTTTAAATAATTATTTAAACTTGTCTGGTTTACTTCAAAAATCGTTTCTTTGTTTTTATTTTCACAACTTTTTTTCTCTTATAATTTAAATTATTATTTAAAGTTGTCTCTCCACAAACTCCACAATAAATTTGAATTGCTCTGTTAATATATTTTGATATTTCAATAATTTTGTTAGAAAAACATTTTGATTCTCTTCAAGGATTCTTTTTTTTTTTTTGTATTTATCTGTTTTAAATTTACTTTATTTTTGAAGTTCAAGTTAACTTTATTAAACTTTATCTAACTTTTCTAATTGAATTGAATTTTACTGTTTTCAAGTGGCTCTTGAGACGAAGCTGGAATTATGATAATTAAATTTGAGAGAAACACCAGAAAAGTTATCATTAATTTTAGAAGTAAAATCAAATGAAAAGACTAACGAATTTTAATTGATAGATAGAATAAGTTTAGTAAAAATAAAAATTCAGGCAATTTCTGGCAATATTTCTGGGCGTTTTAGGCACTTGTTACGAATTTATGTAATTTTTAAGAGCTGCACATTTCCTGCATGCAGTTTTGTAATTTTTCGAGAAGAAATATTTTGCGACACTCAATTTACATTTGCAGTTTCAACGTTATTTTTTGTGGCTTTTCTGTGCTGCTGGCTTTGAAAGGCAGTTCAGCCACGCCCCCTTCCACAACAGAGAAAATTGGTGGCAAGTGGCAAGTTCATAAAAAAAAAACAGGTAACAAGTGCTGTTGATTTAAGCTAAAATTGCAAATGTGCAATAATGAAAAATGAGGTGGAAAAGGGAATAGAAATTGATGGAATGGAATGAAATGTGTGCAAAAGAGGCAGAAAGATGAGGGAAGCAGACAGAAAGAGAGAGAGAGAGAGAGAGAGAGAGTGGATAGTGCAGGTGAAGAGGGGAAAGAAAAGTGGACGTCAAATGAATTGAAGCATAAACATTGTGCGGAAATTAAGCCAAAGAACCGAAACACATTCAAAAGCAGAAAGGTTAAAATAGCGGGGGGGGGGGGGCAGGGGAGAAATTCACAGTTATAAACAAATTGCACTTTAAAATAGCTCGCAAGTTTATGGTCTGCCTGTCTGTCCGTCTGCCTGTCTGTCTGTCTGTCTGTCTGTCTGTCTGTCTTTCTCTCTCTGTTTTTTTCCGTCTTCGCATTGCATTCGAGGCGTGCTGCTTATAAATATTTATTATATCATCAACGCAGCAAAGTTTGAGTGGGGGAGGGGGTTGTTGCTTAGGGGTAGGGGGTTGCAGCAGGCAACGTAATTAAAATGCATTATTAATGAAATGCAAATGTGAAGAAATTAATTAAATATGTAAAAGACAGCGACACAAACAACAAACAAAACATTTGCTTTCATAGTGCAACCAATTGACAGTTTTGTCAACCCTTTAAACCTATCCCCACACACCCCACCCCCCACCCTCCTTCAATTACCTCTCTCCTGCAAGCCACACACCCTTTGCACGTTGTGGCCAACACTTTTAAGGCTTGCTTCTATTTTATTCTAACGAGCCTTGAATTTTTAAATTTATTTTCTTGTAAATAAATTAAAAATTCATGAGTATTTTTTCAATTAAAGCTTTAATTTTTAGTTTATTAAATGTATTTTTACAGCTGGAATTTTTTTTTTAAATTTATAAAATTAAATATTTATAATATAAAAGCCAACTTTGTATTTAATTTTGAGTACTTCAAACAATGAAATAATTAAGATCATTTATAATTTTTGCAATTCTACTCATTTAATTCCGCTGTCTTAAAATTTTTACTTTTCATTAAATAAAAACAAATATTTTATAAACTTCAGATTCTTTTCATACCTTCCTCAACATTACAATAGAAATTTCTCTCATTTTTAACAAATAAACAAGCAATGAAACTTTTCAATTGTTTATTTGTCTCCATTTAAAAAATTAGTTGAATAGTTTGCATTCCATTATAAAATGGGTGCAGTCAACTTTTTCCTATTTTAAAAACAAAGAAAAGTATTTAGTTTTTATAACCGGATGATACAAAAAAAAATGCTGTTTTTATTTTTAATGACAAAATTTTCGCTAGTTTCTCATTCATCGGCTGGCAAGAAGAGAGGGTGTTGTGGTGTTGCCGTGGAAAAGGAGGAGCGTGGGAGGGGGCAGGCAAAGTTTCAACAATTCGTTGCAAGCAGCAGGTGCAGAGAGTTGCATTGACAAGTGCGTTATAATTGCATTTAATTAAGCGACGACAAGAAAATCGAATTAAAAGCGCATTTTTCACTTGTCGCAAAAGAAAACCAACAAAAGAAGAGACAAATAAAACAAGAAAATAAAAGTTGAGTGTGGCTTATGCGGCGCTAAAATACCCTTTAATATATTTATTGTAAGATATCTGTAAAATATTTATTTGAATTTAAATTTATTAAATATTTTTTCGAGTTAAATGTTTTATTTGTCATTTAAAGAAGAACATTTGAGTTTTTGTTTTTAATTAATTTGTAACTTTTTTAAATGTAATCAAGAAATTAGCTGACAGATTTTG
The DNA here is from genome assembly GCA_035042405.1 of Drosophila demipolita. Classification (NCBI taxonomy): domain Eukaryota; kingdom Metazoa; phylum Arthropoda; class Insecta; order Diptera; family Drosophilidae; genus Drosophila; species Drosophila demipolita. The sequence goes on along the minus strand of JAWNLI010000054.1, from coordinate 1,191,300 downwards.
TTATACAAACTTGGCTTAAACTGCAAAGCGTCGCACATTTATTACCAAACTAAGACACTTTCAGTTAGAGCATTAAAAGATGACAGAAATGTGGCTTACAAGAAAATGTCGTCTGGTTAACAATTGCAACACTTTGTTGCGCCGCCTTGGCATTTTTCACTTTGTTGCTGTTTGAACATAAATTACAGTTATTCCCCGTTTGTGCTGCTGTCAAACGGAAACGCAGTTGGCAATGCTAATTCCTTTTAGCCATTTGGCCTGCCCGTTTCCTGCTAAAAAAAAAAGAAAATCAGTAAAAAAAATTTCCTGCTCAACTTTGTTTTTTGTAGCCTTTCCTTTTCAGCATTTTGAATAAGTGCCACAAGAGGAAGTTGCATGTCCGAAAAAAATGCTGCACTAAAGGGAAATTTCAACACCTCAAAAAAAAAAACATATAAAAAACTATCAAAAAAATGGAATGCATAATTTTTGGGCAAATTGATTTCAATCACTTCTTGAATTTTTTCCATTTTCACCTGCCTCATTTATGATTTTTTTATTTTTATTGTGCAGCGTTGCGCTTAGCAATTTCACACAATGGGAAACCAAATTGAAAATGCAACGAAAAGTAAAGTCAAACAACAACTTTGCTTCAATAATTATTTCTGCCCAAAATATTTTCCTCATCAAATTTTCTCAACGGTTTTTGTGTAATTTGCACAACGCACAATTAATTTATTCTGTTTTAAAACGCTTCTCAAATTTATTTTCTCTTTTTATTTTACAGTGGTCGCTCGTACAGCAAGGACAGCCAGAAGAGTTCGCACAGTGACCTGAGCTCATTGTGCAACAGCAATGGCAATAGCAATGCCAGCGGCTCCCCAAAATTATTGGCCAAAACTCCACTGCGTAAGTACAAAAGATAAATAAATGTGTATTTATTAAATAATATAATAAATTGGGCATTTCTGATGAAAATTTAGTGATGCTGCCTAAAAGCATGCTACTCTTTTTAAGACCAAAAATAAGCACTGCTTGTACAACGCTGCTTGTTGGCAAGCAGTGCAAATGAACATATCTGGCTTTTATATCTTTTATATATACCAAATAGCAAACGCAACTGACCTAATATTACTTTTAAATGTAAGTCCTACTTTAACGTCTCTCAGAGTTGTTCCTTTAAGTAAATTGTGACTTTTTAATATAATTTTTAAGCTCAGTTCAATAATAAATTTTTGCCAACGATCAATGCTGCTTGAGCAAGCAGTGCGCTGCGAAACAAGCAGTTAAAAATGTTGCCGCAACATTTGACAATTTAAGAGCAAATGAAACTTGTTTTCAAAGACTTCGGCTTTAAGCCACGACTTGCGACCAAAAACGCGCATTGTTAATGGCCTAAACAGAACATAAACAGCATAAAGCAACGAACCGGCTTTTTTAGAGCGGCTGCTTTATACGGACAACTTAAGAGTTGTTGTGTGAGCAGCAGTCGCACTCATTGTTGTGTGTATTTGTATCTAGATACAAATGTATCTGCAGCGTTGATAAAAACGACACAACACAAAATTCCATTTACACAAGTCTTCAGTCTCTTCAGTCTGCGGCGAGTTTTCAATGTTGTCGCGCCGTCTGCGCTCGCATTTTTCTACTCGTGGCGCGATCTGCTAAACCAAAAAAAAAAAATGTGCGACACACACGTGCCCAAAATAATTTGATAAACAATTACAAAAATTCAAGTGTGAAAAAATACATAAAAAAATAAGCAAAAATCGTACGTATTTTTGATTTGATTAAAAGTGAATATCAAGTGAAAACCCAGTGAATTCGATTGCTGTTCTGACCTTTTTTTTGCTCAACCCCATTCAGAATTTGTACTGCAAATTGCAGCCCCTATTTAATTAGAGCCAAACTTCTCTCTTGTTTCACAATAAACAGGTTTTTTTTTCTAGTAAAGAATGCCGGTTTTTTAAAATGTATTCAGCAAATGTGAAATAAATGACACACTCGAAAGACCAAGGCAAAAATAAAATATAGCAAGTGAACCTTAACTTTTCAGTTAACATAAAATGTTTTTTATTGACAACTTTTACGTCATCTTGGTTTTTTTTTGTTGTAATTTTTTTATAAGCAGTGGGGTTTTAAAAAACAATAAAAAAGAGTTTTAAATAATTTATTTTATAGGATGTGCAATATTAAATTAAAAGTTTAAAAATTTGTATATTAATTATATATTAAATAATTCTTTATTATTTTTATGCATATTAAATATATATTTAATATTTATTTATTATTTTTATGCATATTAAATATATATTAAATAATTCTTTATTATTTTTATGCATATTAAATATATATTAAATAATTCTTTATTATTTTTATGCATATTAAATATATATTAAATAATTCTTTATTCTATTTTTATGCACATTATAAAATTTTAAAAATGAATTTTTGCTTTCATTTATTAAAAACTTTTTTAATAAACTTCTCTCATGGAGCATTCTAGAATGTGACTAGTTCTAGCAGCTATTAAAGCTACACTTTAATCCGTTTGTAGGGCATCTGCTAGTCGTCTATTTAAAGCCAACTCCATTCTTGGTTATTAGCATTTGATGTGCTTTTTAGCCTTCCCCAAGGCAGGCGAGTTGTGCATTCATTGAATAACCAAATAGTAAATTGGCAAAAATCGCATTAGTTTTGGGCGCTCGATCAAACAAGCGATCAATCAATCAATCATTACGTCAGTCAGTCAGTCAGTCAGTTCGTCACTCACTGTTGCCTGTTCTTGTTAACGTCTCTTGGGCCCCAACCATAAATTGTGCTGCTAATCATTTTGTTACCGTTTTTTTTTTCTCTCTTTTTTTGTTGTTTTTTTTTTTGCTCCTCGTCGTTTTTTGTTCTCACGAAAGCCGCAAAAATTTGTTGCCACAGCTCGACTTGGGTTCCTATCTCCCCCTTTCTCTCTCTCGCTCTCTCTCTCTCTCTCATTCTCTCTCTCTGTCTCTTTTGTAAGCGCCGTTAGCCATTGTCTGCAGTCAGTCAGCAGCGGGGCAAGTTCATTTACCTAGAATAAAAACGTGCCTCATTCTATAAACTTTGAGATTAAATTCATTAAATGGGCGAAACTTTAAGTAGGAAATTCTCTTCTTTTTTCTCATAATGATCTTAAGTTCTAAACATAAAATAGAGAGCAGATAACCCCCAAAAGCTAAGATTATTTTTATTGTTCCACTTAAGAAAATATTTCCAAACTTAGTCATAATAATTTAAATAATTTCCATATTTAATTCGAAAACAACAGACGAGAAAGAATAAAAAGAAAAGAAAGTTCTCATTATTCCCATTAGCATTTTAGCTGGATAGAGCTAAGCATTTCTTTATATCAATATATATAAAATTCTTTATTTAAAGCTCAGCTTTTTTTTGAGCTAATTTCGTTGTCCAAAATTATTATTATTTTAATGTCAAGGTGATATTAACTCTCTCAACCGGTTCTAAATATTATCAGCTCTTTAAATAGTTTATATAAATTTGGTAATAAAAATTGTTGGAAAAGAAAATTGTACAACTTCTAATATGGCTTTAAAATTGGCTTTGGTAGAAGCTCAATAATTGCCCAAAATTATTGTATTATATATAAACCATAACAAAAGAAAAAGGGGGCCGTAAAATGTGAAAGTCTTTCTTCAAATTATGATTAATGATGATTGATAGCAAAAATAGAAAAACAATAAAAATTAGCTACATCATGTTGAATTTAATATTGATCTTGAGTGGATTTTCATTGTTGTTATTTATTTAATGTAAACCAAAATAAATCGACACAAAAAATACAAAAAGTGAAAAAAAATTGTGTTAAATTTAAAAATAAATATTTATAAGATTTTGTGGGTATTTAAATGCAACATTTTTTGTACTAATTGAAGGAAACACAGAAAAAACACAATTAGAGCAAAAAATTGATTGATATTTAGCATTTATTCTTATTATTTCTTAATTTATAAGTTAGCAAATGTTTCCGCTGAGGAAGTTGAAAAGTTGATTTAAATTACATAGTTATTTATTTTATTATTATTTATTTTAGAGTAGCTGAGAGCTGATGTAAAATTTATGCTTTTGCCGCTGCTGTTGCTGCTCTGCTTGCTTAGAGAAGTGCAAGTGCGACACCTGTTTCCGGCATTCTTGAGTTTCTCAACTGCTTCGATTACAAGTGCCTGCAGCATCCAGTTCTCGCTCCCTCTCTCTCTCCGCTTTACTGCTGCTGCTCTAAAGTAAACTGCATTTGTGTATGTGTGTTCGTGTTTTACATGATGACGGCTATTATTTTCATTATGCAGTCGAGAGTTGTCTGCGCTGCGGCTTCTTTTTTTTTTTTGTGTGTGATTCTTTTTTTTTTGCTCTTTCTTAATTTTCACTTGACGTGCTGCTGGCATGCTTTGTGCTATGTGCTTTGTGCTTTTTACATTATTATTATCATATTTGCATTTTTACGCGCGCACTCTCTCTCGCTCTCTCTCTTTCTGTCTGTGTCTCTTTTGGTTTTGAATTTATAATTTACAATCGCTAGCTCAACACAAGCGTAACAAACAGTTGCCTAACTCTTCTGCTCACTCCGCTCTCCAAAAAACACATCTCTCTCACTCTCTGTCTGTCTGTGCTGAGCTCAGCTCAGCTGTCAGGCAGCAGGCGCTTTGTTTGTGTGCATGTGTGTGTGTGAGTCTGCTTGTTTGTGTGTGCTTTCATTTGCCTCGCACTGCTTGGCATCCCTCTCACTCTCTTTGAAATGCATTTCATTCCACTAGTTATCCTACCACCCCCTTCCCCCCCTCCCAGCTATTCCGCTTGCTGGCGCTTTATAATTATGTGGGAAAAATGTTGCAAAAATGCTAGACACATATTATTTTCTTTCTTATACATTTATTTTTTCCTTTCAGCTTATTTTATGTTAGTTTATTATTTTTTGATATTTATGTATAATGTGGCTTAACTATGCGAGAAAGTGTTGTAGGCGTTGCTAATGCAAAAGCCATGCTCTGATGAAAATATTTTGCAAATAAAAAAGGCATAAATAGTTGTGTATTTCTTTTTTTTTTTGCAAAACTTTGTTCCACATGAAAATATAAGCGCATGCTTTCGATTCAGGTATGGCAGAAACTAGGTTTTTCATTTATTTAAACATTATTTCTTTATTTAATGTGTTTGCAATTTAACAAAAATTTACCAAAATTTTTAAATTAAAGGTCCACATTTGATTATAGAAATCATGTTATAAAATAATAAAATTATTGATATATAATAAAGTTGACTACAATTTATGCGTTCGCAACGAGTTTCAGCAAATTTTCCACATTGAATTTTCAAATCTATACAAAAACGTTTAAAAATTATGCAAGTTGGGCGCTGTAATTTGTGTAGGTCTTATTTCCTAACGGGCATGTGAAAATCACTTGTTTTTGATACCACAGCAAATTTAAAAAAATTAAATTATATATATAAAAAAAATGGACGCCCTTTTGCAATTGTAACTTCTCCTGAGGCAACAACGAGATCATTAAAAAAATAAAATCGCGCTATCAACTTTCACTTGCATATCGACAAAATGTATTTGTTGTAATTGAATTTGTTGTCTTTTGTGTAATTTTTTTTGGTTTTGCATAATGCGGCTGGGGTTTGCTTTCTTTCAGAAAAGAAAGACCAAAACTCGGGCACTTTTCATTTTGGCATAATGAAGCGCTTATAAGCCAAGCAAAAACAAAAAAAAAAAAAACAGGAAAAACAAAAACAGTAAACATATGCAGCTAAGAGCCAACTAACTGAAACACTTTTCCAAATCAGCTGGCGGACAGTTAACAACAACAAAAAGACAACAAACAACAAATTTTGCAGTGGTCACTGAACCAACAAGCAACTTTTGTTGTTGTTGTTGTTGTTGCTGATAATCTTGACAACGAATGCTTGTTAAAAATTGTTGTTGTTGTTGTTGTTGTCATATCGCATTTCAATTCTAGCGTGGCCAAAATATATACATATATATATATTGATATGTGTATCGGTTTAAATTGGCCATGTCAAATGCAATTTTATCTCTGTCTTTGACTGAAATCAAATGTGGAAAACGAGCCCATTAACAAATTAACAGCCAACAAAACTCGCCTTTTGATCTTTTTGGGACCAAATCGTAAAAACCAAATGGAGACACTAAAGTAAAATCACTTTGATATATTCAAGATTGCAAATGCATCAAATTTTATTGCAGTTGAAAAAAAAAACACATTTTGCCAGTTGTTTAAGTCTTTTGCCAGTTCTATATATATCATAACCATATCTAGTGGTATAATTATATGATCTATAATAATATTTAAATAAATGTAACATTCTTAACTAAATTCTACAGTTTATATTATTAAATACAATTTTATTGCAGCTTGTTTCAGTTGAGGAAATCACATTTTGCTTTAAAGTCTTTTGCTATTTTGATATACATAATTTTTCGAATTATATATTTATATGATCTATAATATTATAGTGTAACATTCCTAACTTAATTCTACAGATATTTTTTTTTTGCTTTTTTATTGTTATTATTATTTGCATATTATTCTTAACTGAGTATCAGCTTTTTATAGTTTATCTTTTAGACGCATTTGTCATTAGCTTTTTTTATTTATTTATTTTTTTATTTACTTCGTTTTTTATCTTATTGATTGATTGCTGTGGTTAAAGAGCCACCAGCAGCTGTGTGTGTGTGTGTTGAGTTGTGTGTGCTTGTTGTGTGTGTTGTGGACCCAAATGTGTTCTCCTCTGCGTGTTGTTGACTTGTTGAATGGCCATGCGATAAAGAAAAAGAAGAATTGAGATCCGTTGACTGTTCAGTTCTTTTTTTTTTGTACTCATGTTGCACGCTTGGGGCAGCTGTTGTTGCTGTTTCATCAATGTAAGTTTCTATTGACGAATGCACGACAAAAAAACGCATCGTGCCTAATTTGCATACCAAACTGGAGGCTTTCAAACTTCAGTGTGTATGTGTGTGTGTGTGTGTGTGTGTGTGTGTGTGTGTTTGTGTGTGTGTGACTCAAGTGGAGGTCTCTCTAATGTGATGCCTGCTCAAGTGCTTTCCACTCGGGTTAAGCCATCAAACTGCATTTGCTTTCAAGTGTGGCACACAATCTACACTTGAAAAAAAGTCTGCAGAGTTGAGTAAACAATTTTTTATAGAAATTCGTCTGGGATTGAAATTTGAAGATCATTTTAATATTATTTCAAAATGATACCTAAAAAAAAACTTTATTTAAGAATTTTTATAGTTATGCCTCGAATTTTTATTTAGAATTCTTTAGTTTTTGTACATAAATCTATTGTTATATTTAAAATCAGTGCAATCAGAATTCTATGCAGACTGCTTTGACTTTTTTTTCATTTCTCTGAGTGTACAATTTAGTGCAAAGGCTGCCTAATTCAATCAATTAATTGTGTCGTTAATCAAGCGCTGACAACTTTTACTCACTTCCCACTTCCTAAAAAAAACAAGAAAAAAAGAGAAAAAAATAACAATTGTCATTCATATTGTAATTTAATGACTGCCCCTGCCCCATGCCCCCAAATTTGTTGAGTTGGCCTGGCGACGCAAAGTGTCAAAGTTGCTTTTTGGAGGTCGCACGTGTGCCAACTGCTAACTGAAATTGTTAACCAAGTTAACCAAATAATGTTGTTGTAGCAGTTGTTGTTGTCGACACAACCGGAAGCAACTTGGCCAACAACAAAAATTACGACTTGTCGCCGTTCATTAGACCAGCCAAAGTACTCACTAAATACAGATTTACAAATGCCACAATTTTTTTTTAGAGAGAGTTAAAATCATTTCTTTTATTTGTAAACCTTGATTTTACCGTTTATCGTTAAACGAGAGTTGTTGGCGTTACCAAATAGAGGCGAGTCTTATGCAGCGTTGTAGTTTTCGAGAGAGTACTTCAAAAATACTCATCTCAATTATGCTTGAGTACCCCTAAGTAGTTTGCTATATATCAGAACTATAATCGAGGCAAACAAGCAGAAGAATTCTTAAAAATCGAGTTCTTGCTTCGAATATTTTCTTCTGTTGAAAGCTATTCAATAAAATTGATTTCAAGTTTCATTTAGATTAAATTTTGATGATTGTTTTGCCATTTTTAAAATGCATTTCGAAACACTTGCTTAAAAGTTCAGGATGAAAAAAGAGTCAAACGCAGTTTTTGTTTAAGCTTAATATTTTTATTTATGTTTTGAAAGGAATAATATAATATATATAAGAAATACAAAAAATTTATATTAATCGTATTTATTTTTCCTTTTGAATTGAAAAATATTTCAACACAAGTATTCAAAGCACAAAAAACATGTATTATTCGTCAATAAATAAGTATTAATTGTAGCTCTTAATTGTTGTTTAATTTAAAAAAAATATTCAAAACTAACTCAATTCACCCTCTTTTTTTTAAAAAATTTTTAGCTGACTCAACTTATCCTTCATATTTTTTTTTAATAAGTATTTTCAGCACACTCAAATCATCTATTTTTCAATAAATTATTCTTAGCTGATTCAACTTATCCTTTTTTTTTTAAAAAAAAAAGAGTATTCATAGCTGACTCAATTCATCATCAATTTTTTTTTATCAAAGACAACTTCTTAGAAGACTCTTCAACTCTTCTCTTCTCATTTGCAGTCGAGTCTTTTATTTACTTGGCTCATTTCAGCATTCACTTTTTGATTGCGATTTCAATTAGCAGATTCTGTCAATTAGCTTACTTAGCTCTCTCTTGGCCAAAGCAAAGCCACTTAGCTCTTGGCCAATATAAAAAAGGCAACAATTGGCTTTTAACATACCCCTTTTACATAAAATAACTAAAGAAAAAATTTATATATTTAACTATTTATTTATAACCAAGTCGGAATTTGATGAGCAGAATTTAAAATAAATTTCTAATTTTACCAGAAATTTTCTTTTATTTTATTTATTAAGGGAACACAATTTGCAAAGTTAAATCTCAGCTGGAAATGCAGATTATGTTCATATTTTATGGAGTCGTACATTTTTTTTTGTCTGCCAGTTTGAGCCAACTTTATTATACCCCTTTGCTAAGGCCAGTGCATGGCTCAAGGGCATTTAGAAGCCTCATTATGTCATCTTCTTTTATGTTCTCTTTGATCTCTAACCAGACATTTATGGTCAGCTTAGGTTGGGCTTTAACTGAGCTGCACGCATTTCAATCAGGGCAATCAAAGATACCCTGTAAAATGCAACAAATTAAAAATTTACAGCGAATAAATGTAGAAAATACAGAATATTAAAAAGAGAATTTTTCTGCTATTTCATTCATTTTTCGAATTGATTCAAATGTTATGATAACTAATTGGGGTGATTTTAGTAGGACTATCAAAGATACCCTGTAAAATGAAACTAGTTATTAAATTATCAAATTTAACATTTACAGCGAATAAATGTAGAAAATGCAGCAAATTAAAGCATATTTTTTCTATTTAATTCATTTTTCAATTTTATTCAAATTTCTTTAAAATTAATTGGAATGAAAATTCTTCTGTGATTTTAATCAAGGAGGCCATCAAAGATACCCTGTAAACTTACAAATTTAACATTTACAGCGAATAAATTCAGTAAATTAGCAAAACGAGCAGTTTTCTTTTATTTCATTCATGTTTAAAATTAAATCAAATTTGAATGCAACTTCTACTGTGATTTGGTTTTCTTCAATTGAATAAAATTGTTCATTGCACAAGGGAAAACATGTGGAAATGCTGTGAAAGCAGCGATATGGCAGCTGCCAACATGTTTCGATGAGACTGCTATAGTTCTACAAAAAAAATAAGAAGAGAAAATTAGTTCTAATTTAATTAAACATTTAGTTGGAATTACTTTTACCTGGCAATGGCTGCATTCCAAAGCATAGTGAAAATAATTGCGTATTGTTACTGCAAAATAACTATAAACAACTATTACAATTGTTAAAACGAAATAAAAAGTTGGCATATTTTGAAAAATATTCTGTTTTTTTAATTCTGGTATTCTGTATTTATTGAAACAGAGAAACTGATTTGTATCTTTAGGCAAAGCCAACTAAAACAAATATTTTAACTCTAGTTGCTTCATACAAATATATCGAAATTTCGATTAACCATTTTTATTACAATAAAAATAATAATAAAATATCATTTAAAAAAGCTCAAAGCATTTTCACAGCTAAAAATAGCCAAACATATTTTAAGAATGACTCGCCAAAAAAACTTACAGCTGACATTGACGGAGGTAAAGTTTTTAGCTGGTTTTTTTTTTCTTTTCTTAAATTCGGTTTGTGGATGATCGCTGATTAATTTAGAAAGTCATCTTGTTATTGTTATGGTTTTTGCTTTAGGCTCTTGCAACACGAAAACAACAGTATCAGAAATATGTCCACTAAATTTGAACAATTTCGTGGGGCTGATGCCACAAAAAATGAATTGGTAGAAAGTGAAAACACTTGAAAAACGCGGTGAGAATTTGAGAGTTGAGCTCGAAAATTTAATTAAGCTGAAGATTTTGAATGAAATTTTAATGCTGTCAAAATATGTTAGCAAAAAAAAAAAATGTTTAAATTATTTATTGATTAAAGAGTAATAAATAATTCAGTGTATTTAATAGCAAAAAAATTGCATATTCAGTTGCAATTCTCCGCCTCATTTCGCACAAAGTGAACAAATTAATTGGCCACTTGTTGCAGTTGGCCAAAAATGAGATTTGTGTCGCCAGCAGCCAGCAGACATTTAGTCAGCAAATTAGTTTGCATTGCATTAGCCAACTTGAAAACAGGCCAAATGTTGACTTACCACAAGCATCTAGCGTAAAATGCACTCATATCTGCATAACTGTATATATCTGTATATATATATATATTAATGTTTACATATCTATGCTAATATGCAAATGGGTATTTTTATAACAAATTGCCGCCACTTGCTCGAGTCGCCGCCGCCGCGACCGGGCCAAAAGTGTGCCAGTAGCCAAGAGGAGGAACCAGTAAAATGAAAAAAAAAAAACAAATCAAAATAAGCAAAAAACACGCACACAAAATGCGCCCCTTAAGCAAGATGACAACCAGCGATTTAAAAATAAAATTGCATTATGAATGCATTTTGCATTTGCATTTGCAGTTTGCCATTTACCCAACGTTAGACAAAATAAACAATGCAGAAAATGAGGTTGCCAGACTAGAAAAGTACCCTTTTTGGGCATTTAATTCACTTTTAAATGTACAGTTTATATTTAATTACACGTAAATAATTTAGAAATATTTTAATGTCTGTTAAGATGCAAGAGACTAAAATAGAGCTATTATTTCACTTATGAATTTACAGATATAAATATATATAGAAATATTATTTCGTATAATAAAGCAAATAACTTATTTTCGTATATAGGTATTTTTTTATTGTTATAACTTAACTTCGTAAATTTATCGATAATTTAATTACCGTTAGAAAATACCAAGCTTTTTTATCTTTGGTAAGTTGCAGGAAACTAAAACTCAAATTATCCATTATAAAATACGAAGCAATTTAATCTCTGTTAATTTGGAAAATACTTAAATGGAGCCTTTATTTATAAATAAATTTTTTTCCTTATAATTTTGCAGTTAATTAATAATTTTAAAGATCATTTAACTATCCAATAATAAATACGAAGCATTTTATTCTCAGATAGGTTTCAGCAGAATTAAATTAATGAAAAACTATAAAAACTTTTCACTTGTAACTTTACATATTAAAATTTATATGTACATTTTTTTTGGCAGACAACTTAATATTATACAGGCATTTTTTCAACTTAAAGTAATTTCTTTTCCAAAATACCGCCTAGTCGCTAATAACCTATGTATTGAATAAATGTTTACAGGGCATTAAAGACACACAAATCTATGTCAAACATCTAAATTTGACTTGGCCCTGCGCAGTTTTCGGCGAAATTCGCTGGAGCAAAATGGGGAACTACAAAAAAAAAAGATGTGAAGAATATTTCAATGACATCATTTGAGTTGAGGAGAACATTTGCAGGAATTTGAGTAATGCAAAGTAATAAAGTAAATAACGCTTAGTAATGTGCAAATACATTTTTAAATGTGTCTAGTTGGTAATTGGCTCATTTTAATGACTCGTTTTTCCAGGGTTCTTAAACTTCTCTGTCCCTTCGAAAAAAACCCTCCATTCGTTGTAATTATTGTTGGAGTGATGCACAATTTTTTATGTTTATGTGCGAGGCACATTAGTAAAGTAAATAATAAAAATAAAAAATGCTTTCGCATGGCAATTATTTTATTTCATTCAGTTGAACAGTTTGAGTTGGGTTCAGTGACTCCAATGAACTCCATTCGCTTTGTTGGCTTTTTATGGTAATAGTTGATGTCTATTTTGAAAAATCAGATTCGCTGTTTGAAGTTCGACTCGGTATTTAGTGCCATTATTAATTTGTTTCGGTTTCGCCTCAGACAACAATATCATTTTACGAGTCGAGTCGAGTAAGAGCCAAATCAATATGGCCAATTGCAAAGTTTCGCTACTAACATTAATGGCTATATTGAAGCAATCATAAAAAGGTTGAGTGGCTTTTATTGTTTTTTTATTTAAAGGCAAAACAAATACATTAAATTTTTGCAATTTTATTAATCAGCATTTTTTTTTTAGTAAATTTAAAATATGAAAATGAAAAATGAAAATGAAAATGAAAATAAAGATTGGAAATGTTTTTTTAGAGACAAAATAATACAGAAATTTAAGAAGAATTGAAAAGTATTTTTGGATTAAATATTATATAGATTATTAGTTGCAATTTAAGGCATAAACAGAAATAATATGTTTGGCATGATTATTGAAACTTTTAAATTAAAAGGATATAGAAATACGGTTAATTTTTTTGATTAAAATTGATTTACTTATTTTATTATTTACTATTTTTTTTATAATTATTTTAAGATTGTGCTCGAATTTTTTATTTTATTAAATATTTTTGCACTAGCAAATAATAAGCAAAGCTTTACGACAAAACCGATCCCAAACTATTAAGTGCCTTATCTCAATTTGAACAAGATTTATATATTTAAAAAAGAATTTATATTTTATTATGGAAGAAGATTGAAATGTATTTTTTCTTATGGTTTATTTATTTTAACTACTGATTAAATAATAACACTGACAAAGAAAATAAATTTCTAAGAAAAACTTTAGAAACATGTAATTTTTATTATAATTTTAATTTTAAGAAATTCTTGAAAACATTTTTACTAATTTACTTAGATCTTAGATATTATGCAAAGTAGTCAATTTTATGCTACGCAAAGTAGTAAAAATTATTGTTAAAAAAATGAACTTTAAACTCATTTTCGCAAATGCTATAAAATGAAAGTTTGATCTCAATTATTTTGTGCTTTATTATTTATAGACTCTTCATATTCACTTCTGCAACTGCAACTGTTTCTTGTTCTTGGTCTTGTTCTTCTTCTTCTTCTCGTTCTTCTTCTTCTTTTCATTCTAGTCAATTAATTCGGTTTGCCAACCTTTGTGTGCAAAATGGTGCTCAACGCGGCTTTTCCACTTTGGTTTTTCAGTCACCACAGTTGCTGCGTCCTGAATTATGCACATTTATGCTCACCTGAGTCCTGCTCCCCTCACTTCCATCCTGCCGCCCACAGCTGCGCCGCCCCCTCTGTCTGCTCATTTAATTGGTTTTGCATGCCTGTCTGCAGTTGCTGCTTTTTCTTCATCTGCTGCTGCTGCTGTTGCTCCTGGGGATTGGGTAAAAACTGCTGACATCCAACCAACCACCCAGCGAAGAGCATTTAATTAAAAGTCCAATTCAATTTTTGCATATTAAATTAAATGCGGCTGCCGTCGCCGCACTTGCCACAAACTCTGATCAGGCAGAAGCGAGGCGCTGATTAATGACAACAACTACAACAAAAACAACATCTATAACATCGGCAACATTGGCCACATCGGTTAGGAAATGCCCTTGAAATTGGCCTCACAACTTCCGCTGCTCGTTGTGGAAATATCAACTTCCGGCATTTGCAGCTTCTTGTTCGGATTCATGTGGCAAGCATGTGAATTATGCTCTCAACATTTCCATTTGACTAACGCCAAATTTAGTGCTCCCCTTCAGTTTCTCCCCCCTCCCTTCATTTTCTCCCCACCCCTGTCACATATCTTCACATAGCATTTGATTGAGTCTTCAGTCTTCGATTTGGGAATACCTTTTTCACATATTTTGTGGTTAATTATAGTTTTCTGGTTCGGCCAAGTGACATTTACAGGGCTGCCTTAACGTTGCGAGGGTTGCTCAATCATATTATTATTATGTGGCGCTGGTTTTTCAATTTGATTTTAATTATGTGTTTGAATACATCATAAAATTCGCATTTAGCGTTTCGCTGTTAAAATGCGCTTTAAATAAATATAAAAAAAAGTTGACAAGCATAACAAAAATAACAATAATTAAAATAATATTTGCTAAGCTAATAATTAAAATAAAAAAATAATAAGCACACTTAAATATTTATAGCAAAATTGTATTGGTATTTTTATATTTATATTTTTTTTATACATTTAACAATTTTTTTCTTAAATCAAAAAGAAACATTTATTTTAGTCAGCTTTTTTATTGAGATCTAGTTTTATTATTAATTATTAAATTAGTAATATAAAACTAGAATTAGTCAAACGAATATCAAAGATCAATGTATTATTTTACATTGATAGACTTTTTTTCTGGGAAACCTCTTCGTTTCACCCTCCCAGTTCCACTAAATGTCCACAGACTAAAAAAGAGAACACACACATTATAAATAGCAATGAGGTTGCGCTTCGCCTGCTGCTGCTGTTGCCACACGTTGCAGCCATGAATTTCCCAGTTTTATTGTTTTTTTTTTAATTCTTTACAGCGAATGGGAAATTATTAGTGGGTAATTTTGTGGCAGTTGTTGTTGCAGTTGTTGTGCTCCAAATGGTTGCGAGCAATTTGTCAACTCATTTTCATTTCACTTGTTTCGCTCGTTTTTGGTTTGAGCTCCTTTCCAAATTGGCTAATAAGTTATGATGACATTCAAGTGCTGTCAACGGCAGGCACAAATGCTGCACTGAGCTCCCAAGTGCCATATTCATTCACGCCAAGATTTATTCCGGCCTGTTGCAATAGTTTGTGATTTTTTTTCTCTTTGTTTTTTTTCTTAGTTTTTTTTGTTTTTTCGGGGCTGCACCTGCCACAATAACAACTGCTGCTGCTGCGAGCGAGTCTAGTCTACGAGTCGAAAATTGAGGTCGTCTCATCTGCGGCGGCAATTTATCAAGAGTAGAAACTCACACGACATTTGTCTTGCGAAATTCCTTACCCTTCTCCATCGCCTTTCCCCCCATTTTTTTAAGTGGGGAATTTGTTTTCTAGACTTATTCCAAAAATATATGTGTATATTATTATTTTTTTCACATGATTTCATACAACAGATATTGAGTTTCCTGTGGCACTTAAAAAATGCCATTAAATGCTTCATAAAAATATTGTAATTAACTGTTGAGCATAATTTAATTATATAGACTCATAAATACCCTGTGAAATTTATTTTAAATATAAATGAGAAATATATTAAAATTAATCTTAGCAAATCGATAATTTCTCTGTGAAGGCATTTATAAAATTGGTTCATTAAACCATTTATATATATAATTTATTTATATATATTATTTAAATACTTTTTATACAATCTCTGAGAACTTCAATATACCCTGCAGTTCCATTATTTGGCTTTCGTTTTACTGCTTGAGTGCGCTTTTGGCCATTAAATGAGGCGGCTAATTGAATCGGTTATTGAGCAATTAATAGTTTTAAAAGGGCAGTCGAATAAATTTTAAATTTGAATTGCAGTTAAAATAAAGTTGAAAACTACAAGCAATTTAAATGACAAATGCGAAAAGTTCAAATAAATCAAAAGTTGAATAAAATATAAAAAATGAAAACAACAATAAAAATGAATTCAATCAAGAGTTGTGAATGTGAGAAAGTGTGCGAGTGAGCAGGAGAATCTCTCGTGAAAGTGAAACTACAACAAATCAGAGCTATTAATATAAAATAAGTGATAAATCAGATACCCTGTAGCCTGCCACAAAATGGGTGCACACAGCTCGAAGGAGAAATTGTCGCGTTCGTATTCCGAGCGATATATTCACAGCCAAATGATCGAACGGGAAAGATTTGGCAGTTTTGGCAAGCGCAGCTCGAAGAGCGTGACAAAAGGTGAGTGCTACGCAACGCAAATTGAACTCAAGTCAAGTGATTTAAATCCCGCTTAAGATTTGTCAACTCACCACACACAAAGCAACACACAAACACACACACAAACACACAGTCACACGCACACCCCTTAATTACGAATTGTTAATTAAGCCAGCGATGATTGGCAATTTTTGCAGCGAAATTCACACGTTTTGCATTTGTAGCAAAATTGCTTAAATCATACTTTATTTATACAAATAATTCCTACAAAGTAACTTTTGATAATTACCAAAAAAAAAGATGTGAAATTTTTGACAAGCTGATGATTAATTTTTGACAAGCGGATTTTTTACTCAGTAGATGATTAACGGTTTACTGCCAATTTTACACTGATCGCATAATAAAATAAATAAAAATAATACTAAACACTTAATTACAGCATTTTTATAAAGCATTTAATGGCATTTTTTTATGTGCCCAAGAAAACTCAATATTTGTTACATAATCCTAAGACTGAAAAATGTGTTCAGTTTTAAGGCATTTTCAAATTTTAAAATATACAGTTTAAAACAGGTATAAATTCATGTTTTCTAACTTCTGTTGAAAAAATTAATTTTATTAATAACTCTTATATATTTTGTTATTTTTCTCTTACTAATGATATATTTCACAATTAGTTAAATGAATAAATTTTGTTACTTTTTTTGTTAAGTAGTTTCGAAAGGTTTACTTAATACTAGAAAACTAAGTAAAATAAATAAAACTCGATAAAAGTTTGAAAAATTGAATTTTTTCCTTTTTTACCTAATATAAATTTTGGTTTAAATAAACTCATTTGCCTCCTGTGGCTCAGGCTGAGCTCCATTTCCGCTTAATATCTGGTTTTATAAAGCCCTCGCTGTGGTCAACTAGCAAAGAAAAATAGATGAAAAAGTAATATAATTCCCATTCTCTGTGTAACTGTAACTGTAATAATATTTAGCATTCAACTTTGTCGTCATGACAAAAAAAATAAGTATTTTTTTCTCTGATTTGTTTTTTGCAACATTTTTTTTTTGATAAGCTACAATGGGATTATGTGACTTATATAGTTGTTGATGAGGGGGTGGAGGGGGTTGTGGCAGGGGTGAGTGTAAAAGTGTGCAGACATTTCGCACGCAGATAAAACCAGCAACTCACACACACACTGCAACAGCCACGTGCAACTTTACATTGTGGTTGCCACTTGGTCCGAGTCGAGAGTCCAGTGCAATTAGCCGTCAGCTAAAAATAAAATTTATTAGATTTTTCATGCAGCTGGGCGAAGTTTGTTTTTATCGTTTTTTGCTCTTGTTGCACTCATTGTTGCATCTGCTATATGCAGACAACGCTGCAACAGCACGTTGCTGCCACAGCAAATTATATTTATGCAACAGCAAATAACAAGTGCGAGAAAAACTAAAAACAAAACACATTCTACACCAGCAGTTGTTCTGCCCAAGTTAAAATCCAATTTAAATGACATATTTTATTTATTTCATGAAATATATATTTTGCAATCAAAGAGAGTATTCCAATTGGCATCGACTTATGCTTGAGCTTTGGCATCGGGTATTAAAATGCTATTAGAAGCAGTTGTTCAATTTATAACATCGATTAAAGTACAGGTTTTTAGCTATAACGATAAATTTCCCTTTTAAAGACACATTTTTTATGACTGTCGCAGGAACTGAGACAACAAAAAAAATATGGCAGGAAAAAGCATTATTTTATTTATAGGTGTATCGAATGTTCAGAATAAAAAAAGTGATTTCTTGTAAAAATATAGGCTATTATTATTGAACTTTGATTATAATAAGAGATGAACTCTTATAATATTTCGAACTTTTTATGCACTGAACCCATTAAAAAGAGGATAAATAGTATAATTATTTTGTGCAAATTTATGTAACAGGCAGAAGAAAGCATCTCCGACCCCATAAAGTATATATATTTTTGATCAGGTTCAAGAGCCAATTCGATAAGTCGTCTGTTTGCATGAACACGCTGATCTCAGAGACTATAAGAGCTGGAAACTAGAAATTTGGATTTCCTTATTTGATCGATAACTACCACCTTTGTTCGATTATCGATACGTTTCAATTTCCTAAAGCAATAAATTGCATTGTTTTAAATGCAGAATATAATCTACAATAAATGCAACTGTCTAAATTGTATTAAGATCAGATGAGAAACACCCAAGCTATGGCCGAAAATATATTCTCATATTGATCTCATTTCTACCAGCAGCCTTGGAATATTTTTTAGCAATTGCGTTCAGGCTATATCGACTACAGCTTTCTTACTTCTTTTAAAATGGATTTTCATTTGATTTATATAAGTTATAGTTTTTCGATTCGTATAATGATTATTTATATGCCATATATAGCTAAACAGAGTACACTTATTAAGTTTGATCAGAACAACTTTGCTAAGAGATGAGTTTAAATAAGGACAACTTCAACATTCTCACATATATATATATATATATATATATATATATACATATTTATGCTTCATGGGATCTCAAATATATGCTTCAAGGCAAAAGCATTTATTCAATTTAAAGTCACCAAAAAGGAAAAAATAACAAAATAAAAAATACTTTAAAGTAAATTCAAGCTGGGAACCACTTAAAAAGGGAGCTACTTTATGTATATATATATATCAACTGATATCTGCAGTTTACACAACTCGCCCCACGCCCCCACCCCTCATGTTATGTGTGGATATCTGAATAATGTGCTTGTGTAGTAATAAAGCGCCCCCTGGCGTTTGCTGCATGCACTCGCATAATATCAACTAATTTCAACCCCTTTCTTTATTTCCTTATTTTTCACACACAAATTTGTTGATGCTGGCAGAGGAGTTACTGCATAGAGGGGCGGGGGATGCAAAGGGGAGACTCAGTGTAAACAGAGAGGGGGAGAGGAGGGTTACTTCAATTATGTGTAAGTGCTTTGTTTTAATCGACAAACATTGGAATGCAAATAGAGAGCAGACTGAGAAAAAAAAATGAGAAACGGGAAACTAAACGTTTTAAACTGTAAAGCGGCATCTTTGTTTGAGTTATTAAATGGAAATGCGACTCAAAGCGAAACGCGACGTGTTTACGCATAAATTATGTATATATATATATATGTATATATATATATATGTAAATTTATATATATGTGTGTCTATATCGATTGTTTGCATACTTCACACTTAATAATCTTTTGTCTTCTTTTCTCTTTGCAGGAGCAGCCAAAAAACGAGATGTTCGCAATTTGAGCATATCGCCAACGGATCTGGGACCGCCGCCAAAGACCCAGCAGACCACAAAGGGGCAATCGACGCGCAACAAATCCACAACACCAACACCAATTGCAATACGTAAGTCTACCCAAAATAAATATTATATAAAAAAATAATGACAAGGAGGCTTAGATATGTCTTTAATCTCTCGAAGAAATCAACCTCTCTTATTTATGTCACTGCTTTTGCGATTCGTTTAGGGTTTCAGCAGGGAGTGTCTGTCTGATTATCGATAAACTTTCCTCTATTCTATATAGAAAAATGTGATACATGCAAAAACAAAATTAATTTGGGTTTGCCAATACTGATTTAAATCTGTCTTCACTATATTTGATAACTTTTTTTATACATACCAAAATTAAGTTGCTTATAATAATACCGATTTCTATATCTTTAATAATACAAAGGCAAGATAATAACAGGATTAAAAACCCACATTTATTGATATGGAAAGAATTAACGTCGACTTACAGAAATTTTCTTTAAACCTTTTTAATTTTGGTATTATTTAAACAAGTTGTAATATATAGTTTTTTTTTATATTATTAAAAGAAGTTGTAAGATGTAAATATATATATTTTTTTTTTTTATATTTATAAGTGCCTTAAACTTACAAATTGAAGACAGATTTGAAAACATTTCTAGTAAAAAAGTTGCTATTATTTTTAGCAACCTGAAAATGTAAGAATAAAAGATAAAGTTGTTTCTCCAAGAAATTAGCTCAGACTGAATATTTCCCAGCTTTTTAGATGATAAATAAATCTGACTCCAAAACAAATATTTCCAGAGAATAAAAAACAACTCGAGCAACTTTCAGTTCAAATTTAAAGAGTAGTTTTGATTTTAGCCATATCATTCGCTCAAATGTTGATGCTGCGAATCAACAGTGATTATAATTCATGAGTTCATCTTGTGTGACATAATAATACTCCCATATTTGAATACTTCAGCGGCTTTTGCAATCGGGATAAATTTAGAGTTGACTGCCTCAAAAAGTGTCATCAAAATTCGCTTTAAATTTTGAAACAAAAACAAAACGCATCAACAGCTGCCATTGACAAGTTCGCAGTCATCTTTGATGGGGGTCTACACAGATATATATATATATATATGTACAGATATATATGTATCTTTAACGTTGCCTGCCAAATGTATCTTTATATCTTTTGCACTCCTTCAGCTGCACTGAGTCACTTTGTGTATGTTGTGTGTTTTGCTCTCTTGGCCAGTGAGTCAGCTTGTTGGCCAATTCAGTTTTCGCACAAGCCACACAGATTTCAGTTATCAGTTTACAGATTTCGGCTCTCAATGGTAATGGTTCGGGGTCAATTCGCAGTTGCTAGCCCAGTTTGTGCCCCATTAGACACGCCCCATTTTGCTGCGGGTGCACCCAAAAAACCAAATTGCTTAGTTTCTGCAAATCATTTTGACCCCAAAAAAAAAGAGAGACACACAAAAAGACCATCATCACTCAACGGAGCTGAAATGATTGCGCAATTTAACTAACAGAAGAGGAAGAAGAAGCAGAAGGATATTGTTTTTCTAAGTGTATTTTGCTTGACTCGATTAAGATTGATGTGACGCAGATTGATTAAGTTCACCTTTTTTGGGCTTTATTATGCACCTTTTTTTGCTGGCACTTTCTTAAATCGAAGTATTCGGTTTCTGGGATTTATTGAAATTTAATTATTTGTTTTTCTTTTTAACTTAAGCTATTAATTTATATTTATTACTTCAATTATTTTTTGGTTTTCTTTTAAATCGATATATTTTTCCATATATAACTAAATTAAAATCCATTTACATACTTCTTTCACACGTCTATCTATATCTATATATACAGAGATATATTCTTCTTCTTTCCTCTTGCTTAACATATTTTTTTACCATTTCCATTCACTTAGCAATCTGGCATTGCATAATACATAATTACCACATTGCTTGTCTGTCGGCTGTTTTTTTTTATGTACATTTTTTCTGGAATTTTTGAGTGCTTTCATTTATTTATCAGCTGATGGGAACTGATTTCATTTACACAGACAGAAGATAATCCAGTTGCCACTTATTTTGGGCGCCACTTTCCAGTTTCAACACGAAAAATGTCTTTTGGGTGTTTTGTGTGGATCGCGGCACAAGCATCGGTGGTTCAGTGGTAGAATGCTCGCCTGCCACGCGGGCGGCCCGGGTTCGATTCCCGGCCGATGCAAATTCTTTTTTTTTTCTATTTTTTCTTTTTAATTTCCTTAATTCGTCGTCTTTTGTGTGAGTTGTGCATAAATTACTTTAAATGGTCGAATTTGCATATTGCTCGGCGAGTCTAAATTGCACAAAAATTGTCGCATTAAGTGCTCTTAGCTCCGCAGCCCCCCCGCCACTCACTCTGCTGTTATTGTTCCCCTTTGCATTTGTTTTGGACATTCTATTTTATTGTCCGCAAGCCGCAAGAGCAACAACAACAACAACAACTCAACCACAAGCAAAGACATCAGACTTAATTTAATTTACTCGCTTTATCGCGCATGATTTTCCAGTTATTTGCACATGAATACCCAAAAAGAAGAAGAAAAATAAAAAGAAAATTAAAACCTTTGTTGCACACGTGTTTTGCATATATGCAACAAACAGAATTCACAAGCCGGCAAGTTTGTTGTGGCAGGCCTATTGTTTAACTTGGACATCACGCAATGGCCTCCTTTTAACTATTTCTTGTCAGCCATTTGCAGCATTCGCAAGTTTTAAGATTTATATCTTAACTTTAAATAAGTGAGTAAAATTAATATATGAAAAAAAGTAATTTTGCATCGGCCGGGAATCGAACCCGGGCCGCCCGCGTGGCAGGCGAGCATTCTACCACTGAACCACCGATGCTTTTATAATATATGCGTCAAAATATACCGTTATTAAGTTAACCCACGTCAGATTTGGGCTTAGTCTCTTGAGCTAAATAGTTATGACAAAATTCTATAGTTTTAAGTAGGTTTATTGATCTGTCCACTTCCAATTCTACTAAGAATTGAAAAAAGTATTTCTTTGACAGCTCAAAGACTACATTTCTCAGAAGATGTGAATTTTTTTTTTTTTAATAATTATGGGTTATTTTGAGACTATAATTATATTCCTACTAGAAAACTAACACTTTTTTGACTCTTTTATAAGTTGGCTAGATCAAAAAGTTATTTTGCATCGGCCGGGAATCGAACCCGGGCCGCCCGCGTGGCAGGCGAGCATTCTACCACTGAACCACCGATGCTTTGGTGTGGGAAGCGTCAAAATTTTGTATGATAAACTTATTGGCTTATCAATTTAAATACCCGTTTTAGTAAGCTTTAAACTTAGCTACATTTAATTATTCACTTTCTTCGCATTCTTCTCCTAAAGATACTTTCATTAATATTCTTCGCTGCTCTGAGAGAGACTCTAGAGACAGTTAAAGCCGCTAATTTTTGTATGAAAATTACCTTATACTATATATACTATATACTAATTCGATAACTTGGCGATATCTTAAATCGATAAAAATCATTTGCTGATTGTTAAAGTTCACAATAAATTTACTGTTTGCTTAAGAATATTTACCAATAATTGGTTTACATTTTAAAAAGTATATTTTTCTCTTAGCATAGCTGTCCCAATTTTATTGATCTGCTCAAATCACTAATATAAAATACCTGCAAATTAAATCTTTCTTAAAAAAGTAGTTTCGGCATTTAAAATCACAACTCACACAAAAGACAACTAAATTAAGAAAACTAAAAAAAAAAAGGATTTTGCATCGGCCGGGAATCGAACCCGGGCCGCCCGCGTGGCAGGCGAGCATTCTACCACTGAACCACCGATGCTTGCTTGTGAAGATGCGCCCAAAAACTGTACATCAATGCAATTCCAGCTTCCCCTCGTTGTCTTCTCTGCACACTCTTCGTCTCTTTTCTCTTTGTCTTTGTGATCATGTTGAGCCAATCGGCGGAATTTTGCACACTATTTTTCTGCTTCTTTTTGCTGTTGTCTTTTGGCAGCATTTTAAGGCGCCGTCTTTAAAATCGCTTGTGGCAAATTCTCGCAATTAAACTGCTTTGTATTCCAGTCGGTGGACACACGTAATAATAATATTAATAAAACAAATGCGCGTAGGTTAAAACGTGCCTCTGAATTAGCCCACGTTTTGCATTTTGCTCTTTGCTGTTGACGGATGATGAAAGGCGGCTTATGTTGTTAACACTTTTGCAGTTGCAGTTGCAGTTGAGATCACAGCTCTGTGTAAATCCGGTTATAATTGAGCATTAGCTAATTGCTTATCAGTTCTGAGTGGAGAGAACTGATTGCAACAAGGATGCACGCTTGCTGTCTCACTCTGTCTCCCTCTCTCTCTTTCTCTCTTTTCCACTTTGCCTTAACTGGTTGTTAGCCTTGGCAGCTGCCTTTTTAAGCGCCGACATTGGCCGCAACAACTTCTCCCTGTTTATGTTGTTTTTTATCTTTTGTGTTTTTCTTTTTCTTTTGTTTATTTCTGTTTTTGGCGTTTTGCTATTGTTGTTTTTGTTGTTGCACATTTGCGGCCTAGACTTGTACTAGCCATTTATGGCTTCTGGCTTGTGCTCTCCACCTCCCCACCTCTTCCTGCCTCTTCTCTATCTCTGCACCTCTCTTCTTCTAGCTACTTGCGGTTAGCATTGAACAACAACAGCAACAAATAAAAAAAAAGCGCGACAACTTTTTTTTTTGTCGTGCACTCGCAAATTAACTAAAACAATACGAAAACGGAAAAACGAAAAAGAAAACAAATCAAAGAGATAATCGCAGCAGAGGCGAGTAAGGTCAGCCGTAGCAGCTACGCTCTCATCCCCACTCCTCTGTCTCTCTCTCCTCTCGTACATATCACAATAAATTATGCTAATTATTTGCTGGAGCAAAGAGAGCAGTAGCTCTCTTAAATTCACTGGCGATCAGCTGCTTAAGCATCACATATGTTGCTGCAACATGTGCACTGCTTGCAAGCATGTGTGTGGTATAATTGTAATTTTAGCAGTCTTAAGCTGGCTCTTATTACTGAGTTTTCTCTTAAACACAACATTGCATGTTTAACTACGCTTAGCAACACATGACACTGCTTGCTTATTTGCTCGTTGACTCCACTCTCTTAAGCTTAAATTGAATGCAGACAACACAAGTCAGGTAGCACTGCTTGCGCATACTTCGTTACAAGTGTTTATTGCTGCTTGTCAACATGCTGCAGCTACAACAAATGGATCACTGCTTGCAACTGGCATGCAATGCTTCCCCTTCTCCATTCCCCTCACCTTTAAAGCGGGAATCAGGTGTTTATTTCTTTATTTATTTGTATTTTTTATGTGTTCTGAAAAGTGGAGGAAACTGGTTTATTTTAAATTTCGTGCTCTGTTTTATTCTTTGCTGCGCTCCCTGCCATTGCTTTGATAGGCAGGCAACAAAAAAGCAAAAGAAAAATGGGACATTTTTTTATTGTGTTGTTTTTTTTAGTTTAGCTCATGTCAATTTTTTTTTGTTAAAAATGTGATCAAATTCAGAGTAGGCATTGCAGCAAATGTAATTTATTTCAATTATACAATTTTATTTACTGTAAAATTTTTGATTTGTTTTATTGTGTGTTAATAAAATGAATTTTGGTAAAGATTTTTTTGAAAATATCGCTAAATGTTACAAATGCCAATCGCAGGCCAACAGCAACAATACAAATCGTGAGTGATCTGAAAATATATTTCTAGTTTTAAATTTGGTTAGTTTTGTTTTGCAGCTGTTTATGTGGCCAATATTTGTGGCTGCCTCAAAATATGCTACGATTTGTGAGTGGGAATGTGAATGGGATGAGATATTTATTTTGATATGGATGGGTTGAGAATTTGTAAATTAACAATTTCTATTATTTTTATAAAGTATTAAGTTCTTCTTATAAAAGTACTTGAAAAAAAATGTGGTAAAATGAATTTGAAGATTGGTTTTAGTAAAAGAAATATGGAATATAGAAAATCAGAATGATTGAAACCATTCAAAAATTTTACTAAATTTAATACTTCTATTTAAAATGGAATAATAATATTTAATGTTTATTCAGTAAGTTAATTTTAACTGATTCTGCAGACAATTTTCAATTCAAAATTTTAGCTGCAAAACTTGCTAATCCGATTCCATTTTAAACACTCCAATTAAATTGTATTACTCATAACCAAAAAAAAAACTTAATTCCTCTAATTCTCAATTATCTTTTTTCTCATTTTGCAGAGAAACGCTCAGCAATAAATGGTTCTGCGAGCAAAGGATCTGTGCCAGCAAAGGCAACAACTCCGCAAAAAGCAGCTAAAGCTAATGCAACACTTGCAACAATTGCAACAGCAACAACAATTATAAATAACAAAAATAGCACAAAATCTTTGTCGGCTGACATTTCAAAAGGTAAGTTTTATATTTAATGTAAACTAAGAAATTCGATTTGGGTTTGAATTGTGTTTCAATTGTTTTCCAATTCGATTTTGAGACGATTTTGTGAAAGCATCGCAAATGGCTAAAAAAAAGAGCCAAAAACCCAAAAGACCAAAACCAATTTGATTTTTGGTTTGACAACTGATTTGAACGCTTTTTGCTGACCGACAGAAACATTTGCCACAGTTGTGTAAACAGCTAATCAACTTTTGGCTCAAACACGCACACACACACATATACACACACACATATATACACAGAAACACACTCTCAAATTAAGCTCCTGGGTCTATTTTTGTGTCTTTTGCCCGTTTTTTGTTGAGTCTTTAAGTCAAGCAACTTTTCTAATTAATGCTAATGCGTTCAATTAGCCTTTGGGGCACATGCAACAGCTTAGCTTACCTACTTGCCATCACCTTTGTTGCGTGTGGCATAAATATTACTTGCCCCAGCACAATTTATATGTATTTTAAGGCTTTTTTATAGCCGCCATTTATAGGTGTATAAAAAAGTATTCAATTAGCAGCAAAAATCATTTCTGACATATTTAAGTATATATATTCCCGATAAGCATTAGCCATCGAGTGTATATAGACATGTTCAGCTGAATGTCTGTTAGATTTGGAATAATTTTTAAAGTCTCTTAGAGTTTTAAATGGAACTAGTTTATTTTACTTATCTGTTTTGATTTTTGATAACAAAACCAACCAATTTTTTATATTATTATAATTATTATATTATTATTATAAATTGGGGTACCTGTGTTGAGTGCCTCTATCTTTATTTATATATCTTTCAGACATATATATTTTATATATATAATTTTTCATGTTATAAAAATGTCCTTTAAGAAAAATTAAAGGTTTAATTCGCTTTAATTCATATTTGTTAATTAAACATTTTTGCTTTTAATATATATATCAGCTATGTTGGGCTCAGGACATTTTGAAGTTCCGCTCTCTCGACTATTATTTTCTTGCTTGCTATGTTGAACTTGTTCAGCGACAGCTGTTTTTTTCACTAAACTAATTTTTAATGGTAAAAGTGGAAGCAGAAAATTGTGTGATTTAATTAAGTTGTTGTGTGGCTATATGTTTATTATTTTATAATTTTGTTGAGTCAAAATTAAATTTAAATACATTTTTACTTTTTAACTTAATTTTAGATGCATTTCAGCTCTTTTATGAGTTTATTTTCATGGAACTAAAGTTCTAAAAATCTACACTGCTCAAAACTTAGTTTCATATAAATAAAATTTTCCTTTAATAAAGCTAAAATTTAACATATATTTTCCATATGCTCTGCAAAAGCCAAGAATTAATCTGAACCCAAAGAATTTATTATTTATATTTTTTTTGTGTGTTCGGAATTATTTTTAACTTATCTAATTAAAGTCTTTTGTTAATTTCAAGTGTTTCCAGCTGAGTCTTTGCATATTAAGCTTTTTAGTTAACTTTTTTAATTAACTTTTTTTTAAATAGTAACATTT
This sequence comes from Drosophila demipolita, assembly GCA_035042405.1. Classification (NCBI taxonomy): domain Eukaryota; kingdom Metazoa; phylum Arthropoda; class Insecta; order Diptera; family Drosophilidae; genus Drosophila; species Drosophila demipolita. The sequence goes on along the minus strand of JAWNLI010000054.1, from coordinate 1,163,784 downwards.
ATTTTTAGTGAAAAAAACTACATTAAAATATTAAACACTCTTTAAAAGTGCTAACAAATTCATCGATTTTCATTCAGAGTTATCCCAATTGAAAATTAGTTATTAATTAAAAATGTAATTAAAAGCATATTTTAAGCAACTATTATAGTTCTGCCTACTGCAATTAATATATTTCTTAGTTTCAGTTACTTTTCGCGTATCTTAAGTAAAAGCAATTTAAAACTTTTATCACTTTTCGCATTACTCATAAATCTCATCAATTTTGTATTCCACAAAATGCCGCTGGCTACTCGTGTTCTACATAATGTCCCAAAGCACAGCGGCACACTTGCCCCAACCTTCCGCACAACGCATTCCCACCCCATCCCACACGAAAGTCACCAAGTTGTTTATGTGCCACAAAGTGGCATGTTGCCATTTCGTCGCGCTCGACTCTTTGATGTTCAGCGAGTTGTGTGCGCTTTTCATATGTACTACAAGTATATATAACTGTTTCTCTGGGGGAGGAGAGTGCCAGCACTCTCTCCCCCGCCCCCCTCTGTGTCCATTTCGGCCTGGCTAGTTGTGCTTGTGCCTTGTTTTGGCTTATTGAAGTTAAATTGTTTGCATAATGTTTTTAGCCTTGACTTTAGCGGGCGCACAAACCACATGAGTTATGCGCTGCTTAGCGAGTGCAGCAACCCAAGCACAGCAATTAGCCAAAGAGCAATTTCAACCTAAATGGAAACAGTTTAAGCACTGATATCTTGGCTAATTGTTATGGATAAACTAAGTTGCAAAATATATAAATCAAAAAAGTTGTAAACAACAACAATAATTTTTTAACGAGCAGTTGGATTTTCTGATAAATAATTAATCCAGTGCCTGATGAATGCTTCAAATAAAATGTAAATAGGCGACAAATAAATAAATATATATTTATTTGAATTTATTTTATATAAAGTTTCAACTTTAAACTAACTTATAAAATAAAATTCTGATTAATAATTTTTCCATTGCCTGATCCAAATTATAAAAAGGGCAAAATAATACTTAAATAACATAATTTTTTTGTAGTACAAATTTAATTAATTTATACATAATTAAAATAATTTTTTATAAAGTTTCAACTTTAAGCAAAATTTTGTAAATAAAAAAAATATATATATATTTTCTTGTTCCACTAGTTAAGTTTACTTTAATTTATAGTAATCCTCTCCAACTCAATTAACTTTCTGCCGTTGACTAGCACTATAAGTAAACTGCTTGCACTGCTTGTTGGGCAAACTGTAATTTATTGCTTGACACACTAAAAGCGACATGCGTTCAATTAAATTGTCACTTTATTTGATAGTGTTATTAATAAAATAAAAAAGTGAAGCACAAATCTTGAGCACGCCAACTGTTTTTGCTTGGTTACCCATTTAACTTTATCACATTTTCACTTACACACACGCAACACACACACAACACACACTCAGAGAAGTTCATTGATTTCGTTGTGGCTCTTTTCATGTTTTATGGTCATTTTTCACGCTTTCATTCGATTAATTGATGAATGCGGTGTCAAAACATTTGTCGCTCCCCCATTCAAGCTTGGCTCAGCCCCTCCACTTCCCTTCCCTTCTTCAGCATTTGCAAATGATGGCAAAAAAAAAAAAATGTTAATGACCGACAAATAGTAGAAGAAAACCTGTAAAAGCAACACGCACCATTTTCATTATTTTCTTGTCTTTATTAACTTTTACTTTTTACATTTTGCTCGTCATGCGTAACAATAACAAATAAATAAACCACCCACACAACAAATATCGTATAATCGCCAATCGTTAATCGTCATCGGAAACTATTGTTTTCATGACTGAAAGAAATTGGCGAAATTTTTAAATTTGTTCAATTAATTTTCCTTATGGTAATTGTTATTGAAAGCTACTCGATTATTATAATTACTATTGTTATTTTTTTTTAAATTTAATTTAACGGTTCTTTCTTGATTTTCACTTCTGCTCATAATTATAATTTCTTATTTTTTTTTACTCTTATTTCCTGCTAACTTAAACATTTTTTTGCAATTTATTATTCTAATAAATAAATATTATTCTAATAAATAAAACATTTTCCCTTTTTAATCGTGCCTCAAAAAGTGTGTCACACAAAAAGAATAAAAAGTTACAAGTGTAAAAATCAATTAAACAGTTTACAAATAATTTATTAATAATCAAAACTGCTTAAAATATTGGTAAATTCAGCAGTTGAGTTATGTTTTTTTTTATCTGTGCCACTTAAGAAAACTAAGAAATCAGCAAATTGTTGCTCAAGCTTAATTGGCATGACAAAAAAAAATAAGAAAACAAACATTTTTTTTTTCTGATTTGCAGACAAATAAAAACTTAACGCAAAAGCCAAAAACAAACCCAAAAACCGATTGCATAAATTGCTTAGCCAACTAAAGCGAGTCGTGTGGAGAAGTGAAGGCCAGGGGAGGTGAGGTGGGGGGTTGATTTGTGTAATTGAATTTTTGAATATTTTATGGGAGCAGCGTGAGAACTGCTTTATATATGACTTAAAAGCACACAAAAAAAAGCTAGGTGGGAAAATTGCCAAGTCAACTTTTAAGGCACGCAACAACCGAAAAAGATAAAAAAAAAATAAAAATAGAGTTGAATCAGCAGGGGGAATAAAATTAAGCAATATTGGACACTTTCAAAACAGATTTCAACTATTGTCAAATCTTACATAAAAAAGGGCACATTTCCTGTGTAATACTTTCAATCTGCAAACGCAATCACAAGTGAATATACATATATATATATTTGTAGATATATATAGATATATATAAATTATATCCGGCACGCTATTCGTGTCTATGCTGATTGTGGCTTACACAGGGATGGGATGGGCATTATGAGTTTATAATTACGTTTGAAGTTGCTTTTTTTGCGAGAAATGTTTTGGTGGTTTATTAGCCGAAACTACTCTTAAAGATTTTGGTTAAAAGTATGCAATGCACATAGGAAAGCTTTCTCGATCCCATCAAAAATATATATATATATATATATATATATTATTGAGCAGCAAAAATCGGTGATTTGGGTTATAGAGTTAAAGGCTTTAAATTAATAAAAATATAGAGCAGTTGAACTTTACTTTGTCTTATCGATAACTTTCTGTCAAATAAATAAACGACAGAGAACATGAATTTTATTTTCTCTTATCGATAACTTTCTGTTTTTCGTTTATCGATAGCAATAAAATGCTAATTCTTTATGATATTGATCAGGTCTACACATTTCAAAATGAGCGTTTGAAGAAAACAAAAAAAAATTTCTTAAAGTGTAATATTGAGTATAATATATATCATACTATTTAGTATATTATATAGATATATAGTATAATTTCAAGTATTATATATAGTATAATTTATAGTATACCAATCAAATATAATATACCAATTATATATAATATGTCAACTACGCAAAATATCTCAGACATAAAATACTTGTTAAATAAAAACTTGGTTTCAGAAAAATCTACTTTTTTGTTCGAAATTTATTCATAGACTTTTAAATGTGGCTCATTTTAACTTACTTCTTAAATCACTTCGATTATTTTTTATTAAAAGTGCCTTCACATTTCATGCTTGTAATTATTAACAATAAATAATAAATAATTCATCTATTTCGTCTCTTCAAATTCCACACTTAAATGAATATTTTTGACTTGACTTTATTAGAGCAACTCAGCCTCGTTTTTCTGGGGTTTCTTTCATAATTTGCTTATTACTTTCTTGTGGTACTTTTGCAATCGTATTTTAATCAATTTCGAATCACATTGTTAATGAATAGTTTTTATTATTGGCAACATCAGACATTGGTAATAATGTTTTCTATACCATAAAATAAAGCAGTACAAATTGGGGTTAATTATTTTTTTAAGCCGGGAATTACACAGACAAAAATCCCTTCTATTTGTTTGCAGAGTAATTCGAGTAATTTCAGCAAAAGTGTTTTATGTTTTTTGGTTTTCTTCTTTGCTCTTGTAATTAAACGAGTCTCTTAACTTGGCTTAAAAGTGGGGCATGGCTTTAAATGAGCAGCTCAGTTCTAATTTTTGAATCTGTTTGTTTCTTTTTGTGTGCTGCTTGTCAGTCAATGGCTTGGCCAGGCCCAAACAACAACAGCTGACTACTTGGCTATCTGCCTTCCCTTCCGCATTCACCCCTCCACCTCAGCCTTCCCCTCCCCCTCCCGCTTGCTGTTGTTGGCCAAGTGTGACGCGAAAGTCACGGCGACGACTTTGCCAAATGACAATGTCTACAATTACAGCCAACCTTTTTCTCTCTCTCTCTCTCTCTCTTTTGCCATATAAGCCACAAGCGCAAAACCAGCGAAAGGGGGAAATGGCCAAAGTACTTCGACTTACCTGTTGTTGTTAAGTGAAAAGCATAATTACAAATATATCTATGCGCATACCTACTAAATCTCTGCTTTTGATTAACTATTTGCCATTAAATTCGAATTCTTCTTCCTCAAACCCCAATTAAATTTGAATGAAAATTGTTTTTTTTTTTTGTAGCTCGCCAAAATTTGTCATTTTTTTTTAATTTTTTAGTGATTGATGGTTATTAAAAGTTGATCTTAGATTAAAAGTGTTTTTTCGTTTATGTATTTTGTTGATAGTTTGTTTATAAAATGCTTCTTCTGATAAGGATTATTTATTTATTATTTAATTCAATTTGGATTAAAAAGTGTGCAGCTTTTTTTTAAAGTGTTTTTGTAAATTAAATTTTAAGGTTAGACTCAAAATTTGAATTTACAAATTAAAAGCTATAAAATGAAATGCGAATAATTCAATTACAAATATAAAGTAAAAGAAAATATTAAATTAAAATTAAGCACATATTTTACAATTAGAAAAGTGGGTTGTCTGTGCTGATAATCTTAAAATTAAAGACTAACTTAAAACATATGTTTTATGATCACATCAGACAAAGTGTTCAAGTGGAAAATTGGAGACTAGAAATGCGACAAATATCTATAACTGTAAATCGATAACTTCATGTATATCCCATATAGTTAAATCTAGAGTCATTAAAGTTGGAGGGTAGACAGCTAATCAATTAAATTTAAAGTTCGTCATAACTATTTTTATATATATACCTCAGTTTTGGAGGTAGACGCAGCGTAGTTGGGGTACATATTATCTTTTGACCGTTACCAAAATTATTTAAACGAATAATCAATCATATTCGCCAGTTATCAGCTATCAGCTGGTAAGCGAATATTATCAGAATATTTCTCACTCGATTACGTCCAACTGCAAAAATTGAATTTGTCTTTAAGTAATAATCAACGTATTTTGAAAACTATGAAACTTAGCTGCAATTAAAATTAAGTCGTTTAACCGATTAACGATAAACCGCCCTGAGGCAAATTTGTAAGCTCCCTTTTCGCTTTTCAATTAGATGATCTATTTAAATGAACAATTTGTATGAATAATTATTTCAGCTTACTCAAGTCGAGCTTTCAATTCCCGAGTCAAAGTCACATTTCTTGGCATTTGGTTAGATAACATTTGCCAGTTGCGCTTTGTCTGTTTGTTTCCTCTTTTAATAATCTATTTCTTTAGTTTTATTTTCATTTATATTTTTTATGTGTAATTACAATTGGGTTTATATTCCCCACCTATTTTTCCTCATAGCGGCACTTACAATTTTTATATATTTGCTTTTGCTTTATTTGCTATTATTTTTGTTTTTGTTTTTGTTGTTGTTGTTTTTTTTTTGCATTTCTCTTTACATAAGCTTTGAAGCTGTACATTTTGTTGTTGTTATGCTTTGAGCGCCGTTATTTCGACTTTTGGCGCTGCCATCGCCTGTGGCTTGAAGTTAGTCGCGCGTCGCGCTTTCAAACAAACAGACGTTTTCTGCGCCGAACCTTAGCTTATTGTATTGCATTGCGTGTGTGTGTGTGTAAGTGTGCGAAAAGAGGAAGAGTGAGAGAAAAGGAAAACGAACAAGACTGTTGCGTCGCGCTGCTGTGTATAACACTTTTGCGTGAACTACGGTTTGACAAGCATTTGATTTTAGCTATTGCGTCTGCGCTTGCGCCTCTCTTTCGCTCGCTCGCTCTCTCTGCCTCTTTGTTCTCTCTCTCTCGCTGAGTGTGTGGAAAATGGGCTTGAATGAGTTTGTGTCGCTTTTTTATGGCTCCGCACAGAATTTGAATGCGAGCAGCAGCCGCAAATCGACATCGACGTCGACGTCGACGTATTCATTGCCAACGGCCGCGGACGTCCACGAATTGCGACAAATGTTGAAAAATCACAAAAATGCCCAGGCTAAGAAATACAGTTACAAGGACTATCCCAACGATATGAAATATGGCAAGAATCTAAATGCTGCCGTCGCACAGCATTCAATCTATGCCACAACGCAGCCGGTCAAACAGTTGCTCCATCAACACAACAACAACAACAACAATAATAATGCTGGACAAGCTGGCAAATTGCCGCCTGCCACAAGGATACCAACAAAATTGACAGTTGCTGCTGCCACAACTGCTGCTGCTGCACGAGGTGGCAGCAATAGCCACGATATGGATGTGCAACGCGGCAAACACAAATCTGCCACATCCGCCAGCTCCTTTCTGTGGAACTCTTTTCGATTGCCACGCAGGCAGAAGTCAACACCAGCAACAACTGCTGCAACATCTGCAACATCAACATCAAAAACAGTTAAAAAGCTTCTCGGTGTCGGTGAGTGAAAAGAAAACCAACGAAAAACAGTTATTTCGCATTTTGAGAAAAATCAATGCGAACAGCAAACAAAAGTCAAAGGAATAAGAATGAAAGAAAACGAGATATCCTAGAAAATGTTGTTGAAAATTGTGCGAGTTGCTTATTTTGCAATGTGTAAATAAGAATATATGAATGATTGTAGCAGAGATACCCTAGAAAATGTGGTAAAAATTGTGCAATTTTTTTTTGGGTATATTAGAATATTGGTTGTGAGAATTCTTTGTTAATTTTCAATGAAAATATAGATCTTTTTCAAGGAATAAGAGAGAATAAGAGAAAAAATTTTTAAGAAAGAGAATGACAGTTGGGAGAATTGTTTGTTTTTTTTTTAACAAGGATGGAACTCGAAAAATTATAAGTGATACCCAAGAAAAAAATTGTATGACATAGTGATAAAATTGTGATAGTTATTTCTTCAATTATTACTTAGGTTAATGAAGATAATAAATATATGACCTGCATTCAAGATACCTCGTCTAAATGTTCTACACAATTTAAAAATTTAAGGTTTTCTCTACTGAGTTTTATTTGGTAACAAATGCCAATCTCGAGTCAAACTTAATTAGGACTCGAAAGACACCAAGAGAATAAACTTTAGAACAAAAAAAGTATTACAAACACTTTTTACTCTAATTGATTCTAAAATCGATGTTTGCAGAGAATGATATGGCTAAAAAGAAGAAGAAAACTTTTTAAGCTAATCTGAGTTGATATAGCTCTATATAATAATATATTCCTTAGAGTATGTTGCAAAAAAACAAATTGAATAAGAAACTAAAGAATATAATTTACTTGAAAAAAGCATAGACACCTGGAAAACATGCCAAATTTTTAAACTTTATTTTTTTCCCATGATCGTAGTCTTCATTTTATATATAAAACAAAACATAGCTTAAAAGAAGAAGCAAACTTTTTAAGCTTAAACAACTTGGCCAAGTCGAATCTGCGCTTTAGTTTCGCGGTTGTCTCACTTTGCCCTTTATTTTTTTTGTAGATTTGCACAAGATGATTTAACATTTTGTTAGAGTTAGCATAACAATAATCTGCATACAATTGTGAAATGGCCAACAAGCGGTTATCTTTGTGGCTTCATCTGGAATTCAGCCATTTGACCCATTTTGGCTTGAAAAACCTGATACACTCTAAATAAAAGCAAGCAGAACAATGGCAATTGTGAGTTATGGCCAGCGGCTATTTCGGCTAACAAGCCAACATTTTACAAGCCAAGATCATCAACATGAAGTAACCCAATAAACACAAAAAACATTAACAATAACAACAACAACAACAGCTGCTGCTTCTTGACTAACGGCACAACTTAGCTGAAAATTCTAACTGCTTAGTGGTTATCTAATAGCTAAGATATTAAATTTAATGTTTTTTTTTGTTTATTATTTTTTATATAGTTTAACATGTATGTTACATGTTCTTTTAAATTATCACAATTTCCTGTTGTTCTCTTCAAACGAGCCGCCAAATTTGTCGCCTAACTTGATCAAAAAAAAAAAATCGACACCTGTTTCGTTGGTGCAATTATAGCACCTACCCCCTTCCCTCATTTAAAACGCTACCTCTTAGTTTTTCCCCTCGTAATTCTCTTCTCTTCATTTTGTTGTATATTTTCGCCTTTTTGGCGCGTTTCAAATCCGATTTTGTTCGCCTTTATTTTTTTCTGCTTTTCTTTTTTCCTTTTTCGCTTCTTTTTTTTATCATAGACTAGACAACAACAAAGAAATATCTAATTCTATATAATTATATTTATGAATGTTTGTTTAATTTTGACAAGTCATTTGGGTGGATTTTTTTTCTGCCGACCGCCACAAATCGCATAAAATTCACAAACAAAAAACTTTAACTGATTATTTTTTGTAAAAGTTTTCGGTTAGTTTGGCTTGGAAATGTTGATGTTTGATAAAAGCGATGATTAATTTATGGCATATTAGTTGTGATGGTTAGTTTGGGAAACTTTTCTGAGATAGACAGAGAGAATAACATTGCATTTATATAATAATATTATTCTACGAATAATAATATAGAATTAAAAATAAATTGTTTGTGCTTTGTTCGTTACACTATACTATAATAATATAATATAATATAATATAAATATAATTTATTTTTAGAGTTTTTCAGTAGATCCTCTATAATATATGATATAAAATTAAATATAATTTTCTATGAAGCTCATCGCTAGATTTCTGTTATTAATTCTTTATATATTTGTTATTTTTTTTTTGTGTTTTCTTCGAACAGACATCCTTTATTATAAGAATTTTTTTTGTGCATATGTTTGTGGGTTTGTCTGCGCATGTAGGCGCAACAAGAAAATAAAAACAAACTAGAAAAAACAGATAGCTTTTACCCCACCCACAACAACAGCTTCGTTGTTGTCGACTACTTTCCGGCGCCATCAAAAGGACCGTTATTGATTTTTGCGCTATAATAAGAAAGAGCATCTCTCAATGGAATAGCACAAGGTAGAAGAAGCAGTAGAAGAGGAGCAGAGTGAAAGGAATACAAACAAGTGCGAGAGAGTACATTTGACGCATAAGTTCATAATTTCCTTTCTTCTTCCTCTACCTCTGGTTCTCCCCTCTAACATTGCCTGTGATGAGTCATCATCAGTTACTCAAAGCACAGACTACCCCAACTGTAGTTACAATAATAATAACAAAGTAAGTGAATAGTAGAAAGAGGAAGCAGAAGTAGCAGAACATGAACGACACATTCTCTCTGTCTCACACTTTCTCTCTCGCTTGCGCACGTCTGCGTATGTCAGCATAAAAAATTGCATAATGTGCTTTTGCATGTGTTGTTGTTTGCCTGTGTTTGTTTTTTGACACACTGACACTTATTGCTCACTGAGCACAGTTGACAGCTGAGCAGGAGAGCGTGAGAGCGAGCGTGCTGTCAAAAGAACATGCGCAGGAATTCAGTCGCTCTCGAACTGTTTGGCTTGCATCACACTGCTTGTTTACAGCGCTCCTCAAACTGTGAAGCAAGAATTTTAGTGAGGTAATTTTTTACTAGGGTATTTTCGTAGTCTTGCCGTAATTTTAATGGCATGCCGATGCTGCCACAAAGTGATCTGAAGTGTGTTTTGCTTTTAAAATTCCCCGAAAATCTCTTTAAGACCACAAATCGATTAATTAATAAAATCATTAAAAAATACATAATTAAATCGGTGCGCTGCGTTAATTAGCGGTACTCGCTGCGAATTAACAAACTGTGACCGCATCATGCTGTGGCGCCTCCAGCCTGATTGTCTGACTCTGCCGGCCAGCCGCCAATCTGCCAGTCTGCCACTAATGGAGTCAAGTGCAGGCCTCGTAACGGCCAACGGCTACAGCTAATGGCCAAAACACCAGCAGCCAACACCAGCAGCCAACAGCAGGCAGGCAACATGTCCAAATTGTTGCTGGCCTGGCCCCCATCGGCTATAGTTTGTGCAGCAAAGCGCAACAATTTGTTGCACTCAGCTGCAGTAGTTAAAACTTGAACAAATCGTAAGTGATTTGATTAATTTTGAAATACCCTGTTGAAAAACTAACTAAGTTAATAAAATAAAAATGTTTTCCAATTGGAAAAATGTTTTTAATTTTAATTTTTAAATGCTCCAATTTACGAAAACGAAAAGGGAGCAAACCTTAAATTAAAATTAAATTGAATACATTTTTCCAGCCGAATAAAATTTTGTTCGTATTTTAATTTGTGTTGAAAATTTATTTATAGTAAAGGTTAAAATCTTTGACCAAGAATATATTTTCTTTGATCTATTATTTTGAAACACATTTTGAATTTAACAATTTTGATCTTTATTTAAGTGCTTAAGTCGTAGTTCAGGGCATCCCTTTTAAGTAATCTGCTTAATGGTTACAGGGTATAACAATTCAATTGATTGATAACCGCCTTACAGACTCGAGTAGCTCTTTTTTTTATTTTTGGCCGACAGCCAATGGCCAAAGTGCCGGCTGCCAGTTGCCAATTGTTGGTTGCTGCCTGTTGGTTGTTGCTTTTGGCCTGCATGCGGCGGCATACATTATTGTAAATATATATATTTATATATATATAAATATATAGTTATGCGTACATGGGGCGTATGCGCAATTTGCATGCTAAGGCGCTAGATAAGCAAATTGGTTTTAAATATTGATGGCACATTTTTCACCATGTTTGTTGTTGTTGTTGTTGATTGTTGGTTGTTTGTTGTGCTTGTGTGCCATTTGCATTGAACTTGTTTATTTATCGTTTTACATGCGGTTCTTTGGCCCAGACTGAATGCAAGTCATCGTCTCTTGGTCAGAGCCATAATTAAGGCCGTGTACCTAAAAGAAAACAGGGCGTCTAAATATTTATATATGTGTATATATATTTTAATCGATAATAAATAATAATAATAGCTAAAGTGGGACAAGTGTTGAAAAAAAATATGTGAGTACGTCATTTTTATATTATAGGGAAATTAAAGTCAAAGAAAATTGAGGTCTTTGAATATTACAGCATTTATTCTGATTTCTAAAGAAATGATTTTTTATATATATTTAATATTTTTGAAGCTTGTTTTGAAACCTTTCCGACAAAGCCTCATTAAAAATGCATAAACAATTTTTGACTGGGCTTCAAATTGCAACAACAAATTGCAATTGGTATTTAATGAGCTGGGTTTAATTTGCCTTATTTTTTAATAACTTTTTTAGTTGCTTACCGCATAAATTAGTTCATTTCCCGATTGTTAATTTATCGGTGGTTAATTTAACAATTTTTTTTTGCAACTTTACTGGATTTGTAGATTTATGGCAAATGTGGATTTGTGTGTGGTTTTTTTTTATTATGTACATTATAACCGTTACTTTGGTTTCGCTTCGCTGCTAACTTTGCTGCTGCTCTTTTTATGTGTTGTCTGTTTTTTAGGCTTTTTTTTATAGTTTCCCTTCTCTCATTTTACTTGCCAACTTTCTGCCATTGATTTACGCACAAACTCTTCGCAATGAGCCGCAATGGGCTTTGTTTAGTTTTTTGTTGTATTTTTATATGTTTTTTTTATCGTTGTCGCAATTAACACTTGTTGACAAGTTCAGTAGGCCAAGTCTCTATGTATGTGCTGCTGTTTTAGTTGCTTCAATACTGCGTGGCAGAGGCAATTTAAGCACAACACTTGATGCCGCCTACGCAGAAGAAAGCCCAAGGGGCCACAATTGGGGCCACACAGCTGTTTGGTGGGGGGGGCTGCTATGATTTGAGGCGATTAAATTTTGATTTATGTTGGTAGAATTAATTAGACGCCATTTGCCACTTGCCACTTGAGACTCGCCCCTATGCTTGATTTTGCCAACAATTTCCCCACGCGCTGCCCTATGCTATGCTATGCACATTGGTGCAAGGGTTGCCTAATTGTGAGACATTTTAAATGAATCAAATAAAAAAACAAAATTAAACATCAATTTAACGATTATAGCTCCATTTATGTTTTGTAGGATTTTACAATATATACTACATTTGTCTTTGCAAGTCACAATCGAATTTTAAATAAATATGTATAAAAAATAAATTTGCTAACAAAAAAAAAAAAAAAAAATTGAACATTTAGAACGAGATAAAATTGTTCATTAGAGTAGTTTTGACAAAAAAACTAAATATCAACATACAGTAAAGAAAAGTAATATCTGTTTAATCTTAATTTCAAAGTAAAATTTTCTATAAAAATGCATGTTAAAATCGACCATTTAATCATCATTTCTTAACTTAATTAGTTTCTCCTTCTTGTTTGTTATTTTTCAATTACTCTCTTTTCCCATTGCTCATATTTGCACGCATTGTAATTTATTTTCATTAGAAAGTCGAATTTAATTAAAGTTCAGCACGTATTGCACCACTGTACTTGCTTGGTGTCGGATGAAATTAAGTAAGATTGCGCACATTTTAACCACACCTCCGTCTCCAGCAGCGCCGCTGCTAAAGCTATTAACTGACCCATGGAACGACCCCGAACCAAAGACTGGACGAAGCGATCAACTGCAATTGTCGCATGCTTCACTCTCAGTCTCAGTTTCAGTTTCTGCTTATCCTCTCACTCTCTTCTCACAGCTATCGTCGAAGTGCACTCAAAGCTTGTCAACTGCAATTGCGCGCAGCTTTCTCTCTCTCTCTCTCTCCATCTGTCTCCCTTTCACTGCAAGCTCTTTACCGCTGACGTCAGGCTGTCTCGTGTCTTGTTGTCGCTCTCGGACACTAATTAGGTGCATAGTTTGTGTTGTGAATGCACAGCACGAAAGCCGCACGGCGACAACAACGACGACGACAACGTCGCATAAATTAACGAACATGAAAACTCAACGATCGCGCATATTCACCACATTTACGCACTGTGTTGAGTTGAGTGTCGCAATTAGCGAACGGCAACTGACCAAGCGAAATGTCCAATGCAAAGCTCGCGTCGCTTTATTTTCGTATTGAAATTCATTAACAGTTTATGTTTAGAACTTGGGCGTGCTGCTTGTTCACTTGTTGTTGTTATTATTTTTTGTTGTTTTTGGGATCAATGCGCGTTTTTGGCGCTCATTTGCGCTCAGTTGTCGTTTGCTTGTTGAGTGACCAGCAACAAAATGTCGTCGCGAGAAGTTCTGCAAATAAAATCGCTCAACTAATGTGCAAGTTTTAAAGGCAAAGCAAAGCTCAACAACAAGCAACGCTTGACAAGTTGTTAATCGTTATCGTTATCGATATGCTGTGAAAATGTGTGATAGTGCCAAGCCAACAAATTACGTTAACATTGATTATGAGGAAAATGTTGAGGACGAGGGCATTGGCGGTGAGTGCTCCACATTCTCGAAAATCTATATAAATCTAGCTAATATTCAAGGTGAATTTTTGACGGCGCAATTTTTTTTCGTTAATGCATCCGCCAGCATCGATCAACAAAATTATTGTGCAAAACAAACAGAAGGCGAGGCGGGCAAAGTCAGGCATTAAAAACAAATCCCCAAAGCAGAAAAAACATGCTACGAATATGATTATTTTGGGCTCTGACCTAGAGCTATATAGCCACACAATAAAAAAATGACAAAAAAAAGTATATTATTTATTCTGATTCTATGCACAAATGAATGTTTGTATTTATGCCTACTTTTTAACATTCATTTTGCATTAGCTGATTGTGTTTACCCCCCAAAAAGCAGAGGCGTCTTTTTGATTTTTCGAATAATGCTAAATAATTTAATAGATGTTTTCTTTTATAATCCACTATAATGAGTTAAGCCTGTTTGAAATGAGTTCACTTGTTTATTAGAAACTCTCGAAACATAGCCACAAAACCGCAAACAATAATTTTGTATATATTTTTGTAACGAGGAAAAGTAATGTAATATATATTTCCTGAATTTAAAAGTGTCTAAATATAAAATGACATTGCTTAAAAAAAAATTATATTTTTTCTGTAAATTGTAAAAAATAACTTAAAGGTCTTTCGAAATTATAGATATAATAATAATTTCAAAATTAAGAGTGTAGATTAATATACAAATTTTGTGTTTAATATTATTAAATTCTTTAAATTCTTAATTCGTTTTACTTTTTCACTTTTTCTTGCGATTTTACGTCATTCATTTGTATTTTATGCATTTGCTCTGTTTGTGGCCTGTCAACCGCAAAAAACACAATTAAAATAAATAATGTATTAATATATATGACATTATATGAATATGAATATGAATATATATGGCAGAATGTGAAGAAATTATGAACCATTGTCTTTCTGGTAATGTAAATAAAAATGTGCTCTTTTCATGATTAATTGGTAAATATCGTATTTTTGTTTGCATTTGTGTTTGTGTTGTTGTGTTTTTGTTTTTAATTTGCTGCCACTTATTGGCTTATTGTGCCAAATACAACGTAAATAAAAAAAAAGAAAAAAAAAGCAACGCGTTCCCAACTTATCTAAAAATAAGCATTAGAACTTGTGCCAAAAACCAAAGCAAAGATAATAAAAAAAACAATGCGTTAAATTTGTATTTCAGTTTTAGTTGAGGGCATGAGGAGGAGGAAAGTAAGGGGGGGTTCTGTGACCTTGAAGTGCGCCGCGTCCAGGCAATTTCGAAATGTAATGCGGCTAAAAATGCAATAAAAGAATGCTTTCCTCGCTGTTGTCAATAAGCAAATATCACTTATCACTCGACTGGGCATGTCGTGGACCCATTCGAGGGGTGAGGTTTCCCTCTGCTCAGCGTTTTGATTGGCATTCAACAGACATTCATTGTTTCATTCGTTTGTTCACTCAACTGACAACGGACAACGGACAACGTACAACTGACAACTGACAACTTCTTCCGCTTCTGTGGTCACTTTTATTGCTTCTCTTTCTTTTCCATTTCGTTTACCGTTTTTCCTACAATTTGTTTACCAATTGCAGAATTGTTTATAAAATTGCTGTGATTTCAATTTTTATTTAAAAAAAAAAACCAAAGTTTACAATTTTATTGTGCCAATTTTGATTTTTCCGTTAAAAGTTTTCTTTGTTTCCACATCTATTTTAGCTTTCTCTTCTTTGTAAACGTGTTTTTTGCATCATTTTTTGCCTTTGTAGTAAATAAGTTCTCGGAAATTTTAAAAGTTTTTCGATTGATATTGTAAGTTTTTATAATGCTGTAAACATATATGTACCTGTCTCTGTTTAGTATGGCACATCTGTTTTTTGTCTGAAACTTTATTAAAATTCTGAATCGAATTTAAATTTCAAATCAATCGAGTTGAGTTTTTATTTAACGTTTAATTGGGACAATGATTTTAGCTGATTTGTGTATAGAATTTTAGATATAAATTTTGTAATAGAATCTTTAAGACACACATAAAATTAATAAGCTATAAGCTAAAAAAAGATTTTCAAATAATTTTGTCTGCGTTAACTTTGCTAAAATTTTGCTGAAGCAAATTTGATATTTTGGTTTAGATAGTTTAGGTTAAATTAGGACTAGTTAAACGTAAAATGTCTTATTAAACCTTAAAGGAAAACCAGACTGTTTTTCAGCTACCAATACTATTGTTGAGTAATTTTAGTTTTTACCATAAGCTAAGGAAAATTTGCCCATAATTCTGTCTGCAATAACAAATTTGATATTTTTTCGAAAGGTTAGCTTTAATCAGGACAAATAAACGCAATATTAAAAAAAATTCTATTAAACCTTGAACTAAAACCAAAGTTTTTTTTCAGCTGCCACTTAAAACTAGCTAAAAATGATTTTCCAAATTTTGATATATTTTTTTCGAAAGGTTAGCTTAAATCAGAAGTAAGACGTTCAAGTAAAAGCAGGATTTTTTCAGCAACCACCCAAAACTAGTGTTGAGTAATTTTGGTTTTCACCAATCACCAATTGATTGACATAAAGCTGACTGCTATGCAACAGCAACTCACATTTCTAAATGGAAAGCCCAATGAAAATTTCACATCGACTTTGCTAATGATAAAGCAGAAAATATCATAAATTAAGTATGATATCAAAAGGCTTATGATGTCAGCTAAAGTATATATATATATATTATTTTTTTTTGTGTGTGTGATTCATATAAGCATTTGCATTTGAAGTGTTGATTATATTATTCAAGATTTTGCACATTTTTCTTTGCAAGCAATTTGCATTAATTTCACTTGAGTTTTGTTTTTTTTTTTTTTTAGACGCTGCTAAATGCGATGTGATTAGTCAATTTAGGTGGCACTTTAGTTGTGCCCTTCTGCAGCTCATCATTTCCCCTCTCTTGCTCTATCTGCCTCCCTTTCAGTTGCTGGTAGCAAACACAAAATACTTTACAGTTAAATTGCAATTAAAACTGCAAATAAAACTGACCAACTTGACAGGGCAACAAACTAAATCCCCCTTAAAGGCCAACCGCCCCTCTTCACCCCCTTGAAATCTCTCCAACGTTTGAATTTTCAAGTGAGATTTATAAATTTTTTGTTTTTATTTTGTTTTTTGGTGAACGCAGCTAATTGAAATGCCAGTTTGCCATTTTGCCACTTTTCAAAATTTTGCAGTTTGGTTTGTGTTTTTTTTTGCGTCTGTTTTTAATTACGGGCATTTTTGCAATGGACTTGTTTTGTTTTTCGTTAACGTTTTTGTGAGTTGCCATGGGCAAAGACAGGTTGCATTTTCCAAATGTGGCAAAAACAACAAATGCGTGTGTGCATGTGTGTGTACATGTGTGTGTATGTGTGTGTGTGTGTGTGTGTGTGTGTGTGTCGAGTGTGTGAATACATCAAGTGAAGTTCATTTCGGTCACTCAAACGAATACAGAATCGCTGCGCCTGTCTTTGCCTCTGCCTCTGCCTAATGCCAAATAAGTTATTTTGGAATTTCAACTATTTTTCATGTGCCTTGTGAAGTGTGTGTTGAGTGTGTGTGTGTTGGTTGTGTGTGCGTGCTGGTCAATCACTGCTGGACAGCATTTAAGCAACGCGACCCACGGTGCCGCACAGTGTGACGCGACTTTGACAGCAGGCGTTATTTGAAACATGTTGATTTTTAACTGAAACCCAAAAACACGAGACGAAAACCCAAAAACCCTCATTATAAGTTTGGCTGACCAAACAAATGCAAACAAAAATTGAATGCATTTGTGAATGGGAAATAACATTGGAAAATTGAAATTGCAACTTTAGTTTGATATATTGTTTGGGAAGTGGGGAAATACGGGTAATCGGGAAGGTCTCTGTTTGACACAGCATTCAAGTGTTGAATTTAATTAAAAATATAGTCTTATATTTATATTAAACACTGCAAGTTTGGCGCTTAAAGTTAAAGTAGAAAGCAACATGTCTAAAAATATTTCCTTTATTTTATTTACTTACTTATTTTTAACTGGATAAAAACTTAAGTGAATTTTAGTAGTTTGTTGAGTTTATAACTAATTGAAGATTAGAAAGGAATTTGGAGATATTAAAAATAATAGGTATTCAATTATTAAAATAATTTGCAGATATTAAGTATTTAATTATTAATGCTCAATTTTGGAGATATTAAATATATAAAATATTCGATTATAGAAGCTGCATTTTGTCAGCTGTATCTGAAATTTGAATAGATCTGTCACAGTTCTTATAAAGAATTTATCTTAGCATTTTAATTTGACTAATATTAAAATACTAAATTTTATAAAAAATTAACTTAAGTATTTATCAGTTCTTTCATTAAAAATTCTCAATGAATTCTAGTAACTTTATGAGAAATGAAATATGAGCTGCTGCTGTACAAATATAAACCATTTTGGCATCATATATGATAAAATTGCTTCTGATTTAATGTTTAAATTTTATCAAACTTTATATATAAATAAATTTCATATTTACTTTTCCACTTTATCAATTTCTTTCTATATAAATGTAATCCATAAGCAGCCTTCATTGCACATTGTCCAACCTTTTTTTTTATATAAATATTATATTTATTATGATTCCACATTGTCAAATTATTTCTTTATATTTATAATCCATATTTATCCATTTTTCCATTTTCTATATAAATATAATCCATTTGTATCTATCAATTCACATTGTAACAATTCTTTCTTTATCCATATTCCATATTCCATTCCATATTTATCCTTTTTTCAACATTGACAATATCTTCTGCATTTCAAAACCCACTTTGACTAATTTCTCGTTCAACCAAAAATCGTGGGAAAATCCATTTGCACATTCCTTGTACACCACAGAAAAAAAAACGTTGTGAATGAAAATGGCCAGTGTTGCTGGGTTTTTCCTTTTGGCCAGTCGTAAAAGAGTCCAGAAACTATTGCCATATTCAGGCAAATAGCTCAATAGCTGCTGAGGTGGTCGGTTAGCTTGGCCATAAACGTCAATTCTCTCAGCAGGCCTTTGGCCGCCCATTGCGATCCTGTCAGCAACTTGTTGCAAGCAGCGCAGTCGCTGCGAGATGCGTGAGAACGCAAAATGCTGGCAAATTCTTGTTGCACGCACAAACTGAGGCTGTGGCAGAGTCGTCCAACTTTGATGGGTTGGCCTTCAACAATCGTCGTGTAACTAATGCTATTTAATTGCCTAATTGCCAATGCAGAATTTTCAAAATACCAAAAACGAGTCCGTCGTGTGCCGCAAACAATTCTCTCAGTTTGAGGCACGTGCAACATTGAAATTTGCGACGCGCGACTTTTGCAATTCTCATTGAGAGACTTTCACATCAGGTGTGCCAGCTCAAGTTGGCCTTCTAATTTGTATCTGCTTCTCTCAATTGCTAATTGCGCTCGAGTAAATTATTTGGAAAAACTGAAAATTTGTGAAATGAGGCAGATATTTTTTTAAATGTTACAAACTGTTGGAAAAAATTTTAAATAGCATTTTTAGCAATTCTTGTCTTTATTTTTAAAAGAATTTACTAAAATAAAATAAATAATATGCAATAAAAAGTAGTTTGTTTTATTTTGTTTTTAATGCAACAAATTTGTATATTTAAATTATATTTGTATTATTTAGCTAAACATAAACGGTTTGATTTATTGCAATATTTGTCTATTTTTTTATGAAATTGACAGAAATAAAATAACAAAAAAAAAAAATCAAATAAATTACAATAGATATTTATATATATAGATATTTATATATATAGATATTTATATTCTTATTGAGATTTGTTTTTTAATATATATAAACTAATTTAAAACTATCCTCATTTTTTTATGCATATTAAATTCAACCCACAACAAAATCTTCTCTAATATTACTTTTAACTCTGCAAAGTTTTTCTTGCATTTACAGGCAGTTATCAAATAAGTTTTTAAAGTGCGAACTTATCAAGTGTTTATCTTGTTTATTCAGTTGTCCGTTGACTCAAGTCGTTGTCCACTGCCAATTTTATTTAATTGGCCCACTGTCAGCGCCTCCATTGACTATCGATTTGAGTAATTGCTTTAATGCCACACGTCTATTTTTTTCCATGCCAGCTAATTTATGACCAGGTCTGCCAATCTGGCCATCTGGCAATGAACGCATTTTTGACTTGCTTTCGGCAGGTGGCAAAAACGAGTAAGTTGGCTAAGAAAATCAGAGCCAAAATGGACAAATTTGAATTCCTTTAAGTGAAATATAATGTTGTAAAAAAGGAGAAACTTTTTTTGTAAAGAGATAAAGTTCAGCAAAAAAATTAAATAAAACTTCATTACGAATTGTTATTTGGCATTGCGAATATTTTGATTGTGGTTATTAACATTTTTTTTCACTGCTAATCTGACAAATGAAAATCCATCCAAAACGCATTTTCATAAATCAGCTGAATAAAATTGTTGAGGAAACTGATTTACGAGTGTTATTATTACTTTACTGCATGAGGAAGATAAATAATCAAATAAAAAAATTGTGCAGCTAGTTGCAGTTATGACCGGTACAGGTTGTACTGGTTGGCGTTGACAATTTTGTATGGCACTTAGCCATAAATTGAATGCGGCAACATGGCCAAAAGCCATTGATTATGGCGCGTGTGCGGCTCGTAAGGAAATTGCGAATGAATTATGGGTGGGTATTTGATATGACAGATAGGTGGGGGAGCGTTTAAAGAGAAAGGCAGAGAGGGGGAGAGAGGGGGATAGTGTTATTTACCCCCTTGCAGACTGACAGCTTTTGTTGTCTCCCCATTTGAAACTTGTGTTGTTTTTTTTTTGAGTTATGAATGAGACTTTTGCTTGTTGCAACAGGCCTTTGAACTGCTGCTGCTGCGGCTGCTGTTGCTATTGTGGGCGTGGCAGGCAGCCACTTACAACCGTAATTGATGAAGACATAAATACACGCAATTTTTCTACTTTTCTACTTTTTGCTTTCCCTTTCCATTTGTTGTCTACTTTTTTATATAGTTAAATTTGATCTTCTGCCATTTCTTGTATTTTTTTTTTTTTTTCGTTTGCTGTTTTGTTACTCATCGCTGCAAATGAAGCTGAGCTCAGCTCAAATGCTGAACTGACTCATCTATGGAGGCATCATCAACAATTGTGCTTTGTGATGAGCAACAACTTTCACTCACAATTTGCTCATTTAATAGATATTTTTTATAATACACAAAACACCCCAATTACAATTTTAATTTAATTAAACTCTTCTCTTTTTTGATTTCATTACAGAATCGCTGCGTTCGGGCGTGGATCAAACGGAGCTGCAGGATTTGGGATTGGGTTTGATCCTGTCGCCGTCGCCACGTGACTCGAAGCGTGCCTCGCTCAGCAATAATGAGTTGCCCTGCATTTGTGGCGCCGATCACAACAGTTGCAACTGTGCCGCAGAGAAGGCGCCCAAGGTGCAGCGTTGTGGCAGCCACACGCCCGACCAGCAGCAGCAGCAGCCCCTCAATTCCATAGAGCCAAATTGTTGCCAGCAGCAGCAACAGGAGCCAAATCTTTCGCAACAGCTTAAGGGGCAAGCGAATTTACTCAATGCAACAAAAACCATTTCCAGTACAAATGAGGCAAGTAAAAAATTTGTATAACTGCAGCATAAAATTTAAATTCAAATTTTTTTTTTTTTATAGTTTTTATTACAAGTTTGAGAAATAATTTCTTGTTTCCTTATCAAAACTGCAAAACGAATTTTGCTGATTAATTCTGAATAATTATTCTACGATCAGAAATTGTAGATTGATGAGTAAATTTCTACTAAGTAGTTAAAATCTTATATTAAGCAAATTTAGATCAAACTAAGACGGAATATCAACTTATATTTGTGCAGATTATTTTCTATTCTGATGAAATGAGTAACTGCGAAACCAACTAATATATTCATATTCAAGAAAAAAGAACGAACAAGTTTTAGTTAAATATATTTAGCCATTTCATTATTAAATTATAACAAATCATGGCTCAAATGGATCGATAAGGGAATTTGTCTTTCTCCCATCTCTTTGCATAAATAGATCAAATAAATATTACAAATTTTTTAAGTTTTTTCATATACACATTACTCCAAAATTAAGTTTTTAAATTTCTTAAGTTATTTATTTATTTAATTAATTAATTAATTAATTTATGCTTAAAATCTCGGAACAGGACCAAAAAGGCACTCAGCCAGTGGCGGAGTTGGACATTGTTGCGCTCAATCCCGCCCTGAAGCGTTACATGGATAACGGTTATTTGAACTATGAACGCTTGGCCAAATGCCTGGAGGCAAATAGCCAAAGGCTGGAGGAGGGACAGCGCCAGACGACAGGACTTGCCATTGTGGTGCAGTTTATGGCCAAGCAGGTGAGCAGAGAGAGTGAGAGAGAGATGGAGAAAGAGAGAGAGAGATAGAGGGAGAGAGATGGAGAAAGAGAGAGAGAGAGAGAGTTAAGGATTTATTGAAACTGGCGCCAGGCACAACAAGAGTTTCACATTTTGCCAGAGTTTTCAGTCTGCCAAACATTTGTTAAAACTTTGTGCCAAGTTTTATGCGCTGCTGATTCCCTTTGTCTTTTAGCGGCCAGAAAGGTGCTCACCTGCCTCGAATAATGGCCTCAAAATCGGTGGCATGGCCAAAAGAGGTCGTCTGGCAAATTTTGCTTAATCTCCGCTTAAATTTGAGCTAATTTTGTTTAATTGTTGCAGTTGTGCCTTAATCCGTTTTGTGGCACTGCATCCGGATTCGCCAGTTGTTGAGTTGATCCATGGCCACTTTTTGTGTTCTGCACTAATTAAATTCCTGGCCATGTTTGCTCAGTCTCTTCTCAGTCTCTATTCATATTCAGATTTCCATCCCAAAAACCCTACTTTGACCCTTTGTTTTTATACTCATTTCTGTGAAAGGGTGTCTCAGTTCTACGCCTGCATTCAATTAATTTTCATCATTTTTGAATA
This sequence comes from Drosophila demipolita, assembly GCA_035042405.1. Lineage (NCBI taxonomy): Eukaryota > Metazoa > Arthropoda > Insecta > Diptera > Drosophilidae > Drosophila > Drosophila demipolita. Next base: position 1,141,194 of record JAWNLI010000054.1, on the reverse strand, counting down.
GTCGAGGGGATTTGCCTATGAATTATTTGTTTGTAGCCTTTTGGCCACACGTGTCAGTTTTCACAGTTTTTCTGTGCTCTATAAAAGACCAAAAGACCAAAAGGCGAGCAAATTTCAGTTTATAACTGCAAAATGTGTCCTTTGAGTCGCTCAGGTAAAGGCTTAAAGAGAAGCAAAAGTATTTTTGTACCTTATATTTGTTTGCCTGCAATGCGAAATCTTTCGTTACTTGCTTAATAAAAGAAGTACTTTTTTTATATGGATTTACAGAAAATAAAATTGAGGGTTTTTATAAAAGAAGTATACATTTTACATGTACTTTTTACGCACTATTTTAATTATAAATTAAATAATGTAAAGTGAACATTCCGTTCATATTTGATTTTTAATAATTTAAAAATCACATTTTGCTGAATTCTGTAATTTTTAATCTCGCTTGGAAAATATTTATAGATAATTTCAATATATTTCTAATATACAATTTTACATTTAAAATGAAGTGAAAGAAGCACATAAAAAAGGTGTACTTTTTTCCATAAAAAGTATAAATTTATTTTCTGTAAATCTATACAAAATATAATATAATAATATAAATAAATATAATATTTTTTCATTAGTCAAATTTGTAGTTTCCACTTAAGGCAATACTTTAATAGTCAATACTGAAAATTTGGTTAGCCCCTCACTTGGCCTACCTGTTAACGCTTTCGATTGCATTTTGGCAGGTCTGTTTTCGGTTTCGCTATTAAATAGCAATAACAAGATCATAAAAATACGCGGCATGAGCATTATTTTGAGATTTGCATATTTTTGGGTTCGCCGACTCCTTTCAAATCGATTTATGATGTTGTTTGTCTGCTGACTTCTCAACCGCAAATATTTATCTATATTTAATATTTGCAACAGGTAGCAAATCAGCAAAAATAGCAAATTTCAGTTGATGAGCAGAAAATAAGTTTCCACTTGTTAAAGTGCTATTTTGAGCAAAATTGCGTAAATCCTTCAGCAAGGATATGACAAAAATAATGTGTTTTACATCTGCTTGCAGCTTTAAGCAAGTCAGGAAAATAGTATTGGGAATAACTAAACACTGAATACTTTTTGTTGGGAATTCTCAGTTTTATTCTTTCATTTCAAATTTCATCTGAAATAATATAGAAAAATATCACAGATTAAAAGCTTTACTTAGTTCGTACAGAAAAATAGCAAAAATCATTGACCTAATTCTCAAATATTTTAAATCAGAAAAAACGTAAAAAAAAAATTTAAAAGGAAATATATTTATTGTTTTTTTTTAAAATTAATTTTATATATATATATCTTTATGGGAAAAATTCCTTACCAGTTAAAGTATAGTTTAGATATCAACAAATAAATAATAGCTGCTCTTATTTAGACTTTTATACAAAATTTTGTTATTCTTAAAAATTGTGTTGTTTTTTAAGTTTCACTTTTTACACCAAAAAACTGCATTATTCATAAACCGCTGAAAATCTTGACAACTTATGGCGAACAAAACAAAAAATCCGCTTTGCACTTTGTTTGACTGTCTCCTTTGGGTTATTTCCATTGATTACACAACATTTGAATGTGTGTTGCCACAAAGTTGGGCTAACTGGTTGCATGCGGTTGTTGCATGCAATTTTTCAATGGAATTTCTCAATTTCTGTCAATTTAAGAAGTTTTGGTTGTTTCCCATGTTAAGCCTCAACGGCTGCTCTGCTGTTGCAACATAAATATTTATTTAAAAACGATAATCCAGTGCGATTTCGCAATACGGTGTGAAAACCAGGAAAATACACACACACACGGCACACTCAGCAACACACACACTCAGTCATAGACAGTCACACTCCAGCAAGGACACTTAAGGACCATATAATTTGTTTATTATAGCCAAGTGAAATGTGAAGGTCGCCAAAACTGACAATTTGTCAATGTCACAGCTGAATGTGGATGATACTCTAGATTCTTCTATATAGACTGTTGTCTCTTGAAAGGATTAAATTGTAGTCGTCCTGCAAGGAGACTTACTCAGGTAGACTTTTGAGAAAGTCATGAAGGAAGTCGCCAGACACGTAACGATTTTCACAATTATTATTAAGTTGACAGACGACAGACAGAATATAGACTCGACCAGAGAGGAGAGGGGCGTGTATATAGAAATCAGATGTCGGCCAGTCTAATTTGGTGGATTAACTTTGTCCTCGACTTGAATCGATTATTAAATGAGTGCATTTTAAGCAAACTGCTGAGGGAAAGACAGAAACTTCAGATGAACGAGACGAGACAAGAAACTAGACTGTGATTTATATATTCAGCTAATAAACTGAGGAACTTAGAAAATTAGCTATGCATAATTAATGACAATTTTCTAAATTTCTGTCTGAAATGCATAATTTCCGAATTTACTCAGCAGTTATTAGACTGATTGCAATGTTGTCAAACTTCTTACGACACTCAAATATATTTTTTGTTTATTTTTTTTTTATTATAAAGCAAAATTCGAATTTCTCTCAGGTTTTTTGTGATCCAAGAAATTCTTCTTTATGTCATTTTGCTTATTTTGTTTTTCTTATTATTTCTATTCATTTTATTATTATTATTATTATTTGTTTTGTATTATTCCTATTTGTCTTACAATTATTGTAGAGATTGTTGTTGTTTTTAATTATATATTAAAATCAGTATTTAAAACAGAACCCATTTATTAACTCGGTTAATACAAAGTTTAAATTCGGCTTCACTCAGTAAAAAAAAAAACACGCATGTGCAGCAATTGAGCCTTAACTAATCAAAGACACTTCAAAATTCAAATACTCAACTTAAGGCCTATTAAATTTGAGTCAAACGTGACAATTGAATTTTCAACTAGAGCTGATCAAATTTGGCTGTCATTTAGGATCCCATTTCCAGTGGTTGTTCAAGAAGAGGCGCCTCAGCATTCGCCACGAGTACACCCAAAATGTATCACTTGCACTGGCCACTTCTAGGGAGTTGAGCAAATTGCAGTCTATTCAGACACCCAACGAGGGACGCCCCAAAAAAAAAAAGGGTAAAGGTTAAAACCAGAAAATATGCGTAAAACTCTGTGACTAATTCAGAGTTTTATCCGAAACCACATGAGTCGAATAGAAATGAGACATTTGCCATAGAGGCGTTCACCCAGCAGCCAAAAACGCCTCTCGGTGCACCAAAGGCAACACCCATTTTATTAGCATATTTTTTTCTGCTTTTTTTCTACTACTACTCTTAGTAGAGGACAAGGTAGTTGAGAGAAAATCCCTTTGCTTAAATCCCCTGTAAATATTTTCTCTCTCTTCATTCTGACCTGCTTTGTGCTTTTTTTTTTTGCTTCTCCGCCTACCTGTTGCCTATAAAAGCAGTTGCTGAGTTTCGTGTCTCATCAGTTTACTGCAAGTATTTGTATCGTGTTCAACACGTGCGCTCTGACCAAAAATATTGAAAATGTTTGACAATTTTGTGTTCACCAACGAAATATTGTCCGCCGAAACGATGGACTTTGATTTGATCAACTGGTCACTGTGCAGCTCAGCCACAAATCTTAATAATCATAATAATCACATGGATAATTTTTCAACTGACACTCACTGGGAACAGCAACAGGTAACAGATGATCTACATTTAACTGTAGTTGTGCATTTTAAAAAATAAGGAAATTAGGGAATTATTTTTGCTCTGTGAATTAAAGGGGAATTTAAGAAAAAAAAAGTTATAAAATTATTTGCTGACAAATGTTCCGTTTGTACTTTTGCAAATCTGACCAAAAATCATAATTAATTAATAATTAATTTTAGAGCAGTAATATTTCTGCACTTAAATGATGCAGGTTAGCACTTTCTTCAATTTAGTTTTAGGAAATTATCCAATTTAAACTCTAAAATACATTATTATATTGTGTTTAAAAGAAGAAAAGTATTTTTTCCCACTACCTTTTCGATTCGTTCTTCTCCTGGCCATAAATGAAATTTTCCTCAGTTTTATGAACGCTGAAAATTTCCCATCGTAAAACCATTCGCAGGAACACTTAACCAAAGTGCTTTTCCAAAAACCGACAGCCAACACTTGAAAAATAAATAGCACATAATAATAATAAAAATGGAAACAGGTAGCGAAATCCTTGAGACGAATAGCCCTAAATGAGATGTGTATTTATTGTATTTATTTGGATTTTGCTTGCAGATGGACATGTTGAGCTGTGAGGAGGGCAAGGCGAAGGGTAAGCTGGAGGAGACAATTGCGCTGCTGCAGCAGACGCAACACAGCTGCGAGGAGTTGCAACAGCAGCTCCACAACAAAGATATGGAGTGGACGCAGCGCCAGCAGGAACGGGAGCATCAACAGCGCCACGAATTGCAGCAAGGTAAGAAACGAAATTAAAATGAATTTTTCTTTTACTAACTGATTTTTTTTGTAACTTGCAGCACAAGACAAAGTGCAGGAAATGCAAATGATGGCTACGGAACGTTTCCGTGACTTCGATGCCCAACTGCTGGCCAAGGATGAGGAGAAGAAACAGGCGCTGCAATCGTATCACCAGGAAGTTGCCCACCAGCTGCGCCACAAACAGGATCAGCTGAGCGTTGCCGAGCAGCAAATGGCGCAGTTGCAGTCCCGTCTGCAGGAGCAGGAGTTGCAGCATCAGCAGCTGCACGAGAAGCTTACACTCACAGATAAGATGCATGCCACACGCCTCGAGGCGGCCACAAAGCGCGACGATGAGCAGCAGGAGCGCATCAAAACGCTGACCAAGGAGCTGCAATCGCTGCGCGCCAGCAATGAGCAAAATGAACGAGATCTGCGCGATCGTCTGGCGCTGTCCCAGGACGAGATTAGCGTGCTGCGCACCTCCTCGCAGCGACGCAGTGCAAATGGCAACAGTTGCAACAGCAGCCCTAGCCAGACAGCAATAAAAACAACAGCAGCAGGAGCAGCAGCAGCAGCAGCAGCAGTTGCAGCAGACACCAATGCGGAAATGTGTCGCCTCACCAGCGAGGCAGACAGTCTGCGCTGCGTGCTCGAACTGAAGCAGGCCGAGATCTCCACGCTGAGCAAACAGAATGCGGAGCTGCAGCGGGAGAACGATGAGCAGCGTGGCTTGAGCAGTCGCGTCACTCTGCTGGAGGCACAGAACGAGATGCTGCGCACCGAACTGGAGACCAAAACGGAGAAGGAGAAGTAAGTCTTTGATATATAAATATATATCCAATTCCGAATCCCAACTAAATCTTTGTTTTCTTTTTCCCCCTGTGCAGAGATCTGCAGCGACAAATGGATGACATTCAGAAGGCGTTCAATCACGAGAACATCAAACGCAAGCGACTCACCTGCGACAAGGAGGAGCTGCAGTATCATCTCAAGCAGCGCTCCGAGCAGCTGCAACTGGTGACGGCACAGCTGCAGGATCTGTCCCAGAATCACTCGTACAGTCGCAGCAATTCGAGTATGTTGAACAGCACATCGCCGCCAACGTCGCCCGTTATTAAAGGCGTCATCGAACGCAATGATTCCGTTAGCTGGGTGCTCGAAATGGACGATGAGACACCCCAAGTGGCCGCCTCCAAGCTGGTGCGGCGAGCCGGTTCGCTGCGCAGCAACAGCGAACGCAGCCCCACCCAACGCCGCCAGCTGCAGTTGCTCTCGCTGAGCGCCAATGCGGCGAGCAGTGGCAGTGGCACCGCCAACAGCAGCAGCAATGGACATGGACCCAATCCGCTGTCGCAGAGCATGTCCGCAACGGCGCTGATGCGCAGCAACAGCAGCAGCTGCAACACACACCAGCAGGAGCAGGAATCGCTGCGACCTTTGTGCCGAGCACGCTCGCAATCCGTGTGCAACAAGGAGATCGCTCAGCCGTCGAAGCAGCGTCAGAGCACCGATCTCGGCCTGCCCGATTGGCATGTGGCCGAGCTGACCGCCAGTTCGCCACAGCATGCGCCGCGTGCCACATCGTCGGGTGCAGCTGTGGAACTGCGTCCGCGCAGCTCAACGATGAAACTAATCTCGTGCGTGGATGCGTATCCGAAGGCGCCGAAGAAGTTCCAGGAGATTCAAGAGTCCGCTGGCGAGGCAATGGTATCCGGCGCCAACTCTGAGGATGAGAGCTGCTCGGCCTCGTCTGAGGATATGCGCAGCTCATCCGCATCGAGCACAGCTTCAGCTGCTGGCTGCACCCTGTCCAAGCGACAGAAGCAACCGTCGAGGATGTCCATTGAGGAGGCGTTGCTGCTGGAGCAGGTCAACGGTGGCAGCATGAATGGCACCCCAATGGAGGTTAGCTGGTCGGAGGATGCGGCCGATGCGGATGTGGCATGACAGCCGCCAATCCAGGACGAGGATGTGGGCTACGAGGAGCGAGCTGTTATCGAGCAGATAGCCGAGGCAGCCGAAGAGGCTTACGAAATGCAGCTGGATGCCCAGCAGGAGGAGCTAATTGTGGGAGACGAAGAAGAAGAAGAGGAGGAGATTGATGAGCATGAAATCGATGTTGATTACCAGGACGAGGAGGAGGACGAGGACGATGATGATGATGATGATGACGATGATGATGATGACAGCTTTTAAAGCAGTCGCCAATCGGCGCATCGATTTGTTGAACAATTCAATGGGCAAACAAGAGAAACAAAGAGAAAAGAAACTACAACTAAAACTTGAAGCAAAGCTTGGCAAAAGTCAAGAGAAGATTTGGAAAAATCACAAATCTTGCAAGATTCTTCAGCAGAGAGTCTCGTGTAAATAATTTCATTTTAAAGCTAAAGCAAAAGCAAAAAGATGGGCTACAATTTAAAAGGCTATGATTAATAGAAGAGAAAGTTAGAGGGAATAAAAGAAACACACACAAACACACATAGACCCACAACACACACTCACACACACTCACACACACTCACACACACACAACACATTTACAGCAAGCGGATCCGTCACAGTCTTAAGAGAAATATAAATTAAAATTAAATTAATTAAAAGCTACAAAAAAGAAAGCAAAAATGTTGTACGAGGCACATTTTAAGATAGACATCCGTAAAAATCAAAAAAACGAAAAAAAAACCCACTTAAAAATATTGCAAAACAAAAAGTATTCAATAGTAAAAAAAACATAGTTGAGCAAAAACACTCTCTTCAAACTAGAAAAATGCAAAAATGTTTCAAAGCAAAAAAAATACGATACCGAGTAGATTAACGGTTCTAAAAATAATAATAATAATTAAATAATAATAATAATATATATAATATTGTATTGAATGGTTAGGCATTTAGCTCAAGCGCAGTATGCATGCATAATTATATTAAATTTGCATTCAATTTATAAACTACACAATATAAATTTATATATATATATATAAGCACACATCTATCTATATATATATATATATGTATATGTGCTAACCGCATCTCGAGATATCGTATATGAAATATTGTTATGCAATTCCCAGAAAACTCCCTTAGAACCAACTACAAGTCTAGCCCCAAAAATTTCCCCTTAAGCTCAAACGGAAAAGCTAAGCAAAAATACAAAAACAAAAACAAAAAAAAAATCACTTGATGTCCTTAATTCAAACAAACAAACGAAAAACAAAAAATCAAAAACAAATATAACCTTAATGCCCACAAAATGAAATAAAAAAAAAATTGTCAAATTTTTAGGAGTTCCCTCAGAATTGTTGGGAGCTTCGAATTTAAGCTTTAATTATTTTGTGCGTTTGTTTTTTGTGCAGATATTTTGAGCATTATTTATTATCTAGTTTTTAGCGACAGATTAAAAGGAAATTATCTATGTTAATTGATCTAATTTATAATTCTTCTAATATATGTACAATCTAAATTAGTTTTTAGCACTTAGCATTTAGTTAATTGTACCATTTTTTAATTTGTTATCATTGATTATGCCCCATATCTGTATCTCTATCTGTATCTGTATCTTTATCTGTATCCATAACTGTATCTAAATCTTGCAAGTCGTATTTTGTGTAAGCTAAACAAAATACGCAAAAGTTTATAACACGCAGCATTGTCATTAATTTTTAAGTTCTATCAGATACTATAAATATGTTATTTTTTATGTATGAGAGCCCAGCCAGCCGAAGCAGCAACAACAACAACAACAACAACAGCAACAAAAACCGCTACTGTTCAGAAATTGTCTCTATAACTATAAGAAAAACATCAAAGAAGGAATGAAAGAAAGCAAAGCAAAACTGATGGAAATAATACAACAACAAAAAAAAAAAACAAAACAAAAAACATAAAATATTTTTTGCTAAATAATTTCAAAACCTAAAATAAAATAGTAATTGTTTCAAAAACGAATTAAAATAATTGTTTTTAATTACAAATTTAAAGCATATTTTACGATAATAATTTTTTTTACAAAATTAGTCATGTCTAAGCAAGATCCTTTTTAAAGGACGTTAGCATTGCCAGGACCAACTCTACCAATTTGCCATAATACCAATTCAAACCTCTAACAATTTTACAACAAATACTTACATAAATTTTCTTTGGTTTAGTTACAATATTTTTGGCTATATTTTGGATTAATTTTACATATCTACAACAGATCTAAAGGACAACACGAAAACAGGACAACAGGAAACGTAATAGTTAAACTGGAATAGCTGACTTGTTCTTCTGCGTGTGGAAACTGTCCTCGAACTTCTTGAGTAGCTTGAATTTCTGTATCTTGCCGGAGGTGGTCTTGGGGAATGCATCGATGGACACCACATAGCGCGGCACCTTAAAGTGGGCAAGTTTGCCCTTGGCGAAGGCACGCAGCGATTCCTTTGTGAAGGACTCGGGATCGACACCGTTGTGGAGGCGCACAAAGGCGCACAGCTCTTCGCCCAGACGCTCGTCGGGCACGCCAATGACCTGAAATGAAATGAATCATAATGAGCAGCTGTTTAGGGATTTGGATAAGGATTAGGGCGGGAGTAACCTACTTGCGTCTCAACCACCTGAGGATGCGTGTTGATAAAGTCTTCGACCTCTTTGGGGAATATATTCTCGCCGCCCCTTATGATCATCTCCTTGAAGCGACCCACGATGCGAGCATAGCCATCCGCTTCCATAACGAACTGATCTCCTGTGCGCATCCAGTTGTCGGCACTGATAACCTCTTTGGTCTTCTCCACGTCGCCGTGATACCCCAACATGGTCGTATAGCCCCGTACACAGAGCTCACCCGGCTGTCCCAAAGGCACCACGAAACCATTTTCATCAATGATCTTCGCCTCGATGTGATCGGTCAGATGACCCACTGAGTGGAGCACCCGATCCTCGTCTTCGCCAGGCAACGATTGGAAGATGCAAGCCGTTGACTCGGTCAGTCCATAGACGCTGTGCATCGCCTCAACGCCGAGGACTTGCTTAATGTCCTGGATGAGCTGTGGGGAGACTGGGGCCCCACCCGTAACAGCCTTCTTGATCTTGCCCAACGGCAACTGCTCCTTGCGCTGGGCAGCAACCAAATCCACATACATTGTGGGTGTGCCATGGATCACAGTGCATTTCTCATCGACGATCGCCCGCAGAGAGTCCTTCGGACTGAACCCAGGTGCTGGCAGCACCAGTGTTGCTCCCTTAGCCATGGCTGCCATGATGGTAATGCCAACGCCAAAGGCATGAAACAACGGCACCTGGACACAAATCCGCTCACCATTCAGTTCATTTCTATTGCCCACATGGATGCCATTGTTGACGAAATTGTGATGGGAGAGCACCGCTGCCTTGGGATTGCCCGTTGTGCCCGACGTAAACTGCACATTGCACGGACTCTCCGGTAGGATTTCGCGCTGCAATTTGGTGATCTCCGCCTGCTCGCTGGCACTGCTCAAGTCGAGCAGCTCGTCAAAGCGCAAGGCACCCTTCAGACTCTGTTTGCTATCGATGATGACGGCACGCAGATGCGGCAACTTATCGCTCCGGATTTTGCCCGCCTCTGAGTCGGCCAGTTCGGGGCAAATGCCACGCAGAATCTCATAGTAGTTTTGCGTTTTGAAGGTCTCCGTTGCAAGGATCGCTTTGATGTCCACCTTCTTCAGGCAGTACTCCATTTCGGGTCCCTGGAACGCGGGATTGATACCGACAGATTTGAGGCCAGCTCGTGCGGCGCCCATCATGCTCAGATACCATTGCACGTAGTTGGGCGCCCAAATGCCGACGGCATCGCCCCTTTGCAATCCCAGTTTGAGCAAACCGGCTGCCACGCGATCCACCTCTGCCAGCAGGCTGCGGAACGTGTATCGTTTCGCCTCGTGGCACGAAACTAACGCCTCAGTGCTGCCAAACTGAGAGACAGCCAATTCCAGCTGCTGTCCCACATTCCGGTAAACCAACGGCTCCTTCCCAATGTGATGCAAATAACTCTGACCAGCGGCGGTTATTGCTGTTGATTGGCTGCAAGATTGAGAAATTAATGTGAAATTTAGGTTTCAATGTTAAAAAACACAAATTTTAGATTTAAGAAAATATAAACACTGCTCTTAAAGAACTATATTTGCAAAGATCTCAACTGTGCAACTGCCACAATTTATTTATTTTTAACAAAAACAACTGCGAAAAATCAGCTTGGTCTGCGCATGAGTGGTTCGTGTCTCGGCTGTTTTGGTTGCATAACTTCGCTAAGGTAAAATGCTTTATAAGTTTATAGCATGTTCCGTTTTTATAGCGCTCTGCTTGGCTTCACTGCTCTTGTTGATTTCTTCTGGTTTTTAGATGTTTTTTTGTTTTTCTTTTGTTTACCGTTTTTATTGCTGAGTGTTTTTGTTTATGTTTGATACTTGCTTATCGCTAGAGTGCATATTTATAAAAACAAGTATATTTGTTATATAATAAATTATTTGTGCTTATCATCAGCTAAAATAGTTTACGTGCAACAGGTGTTTAAAAATAAATAATGCGAATCTCATTTGAATTTTGATTGAAATCAGTGCAATTCTTTGAACTCTTGCATTGGTACAACTAGTTACTGTGCTGATATTTTAACCTGGACTTTCGGTTGGTGGACCTACTGAGAACTTACCAGCGCCACGCCTTTTGGCCAAAACTCTGCCTGAGTAAATGCTTGGTAACGATTTGCAGCTTCGTGTTTAACATATTTTACTTATTAAAGTGTATTCTTATCGAAATACAGAAATGATGTATGTTCACTTTTCATTACTTATCTAGTTTACTATTTTTAATATTCCCAGCGCTTTTGGTTTGAACAAAATTCAACCACGAACGATTCAGAAGAACACAACCAGTCTATGCAGCAGACAAATACATACTGGAAGCAGCCCACACATCACTAATCGCACGTTCATCGAACACAAGTGAAAGCATGACAGAAAAAAAGAGCGAGAGAGAGAGAAATGCTAGGTAAACAAATACCAGTAGAGATAAGATGAAAAGCAAGTCATCCAGTCTTAACACCCTATACAAATTGGGATAGCCAAAGGCATAGGCCTGCATAGGTAAGTTATGAAAATATTCCAGCTTAGCTAAAATACAATCAAAATTTATTTATTTTAACAATGCTTGTATTTTTGTGGTGCGTTATTGGAGTAACCCATGCATGATTACGATGTACAGGGTATTTACCAGTTCTCATTGATGTGAGTACATTTGTTGTTTCTTTCGTATTTGATTTAGATCTTTACTTTTTCATTCGCTTTTTGTTTTGTGTATTATCAACGTTTCTGTTTTGTTTTTAACATTCTGCAGATGCCACGAGTCGCTGTTGTTGTTTGATTTGCCTTTCGTATTCGACCGGCATTTGCACTCATTTGTTTTGTGATCGTTGTTTACCGTTCATTCTGTTTTCTTTCATAGCTTCGAGAGACTTTCAATTGGAAGTGAGCGATGAAAGCTTTTATTGTATATTACTGTTAAACAAACATAGTAAATATTTACACACACACACGAAGCTTAAATAAATTTGCAGCAGGCCGGTGATAATAAAAGTTTTTATTGCGAATTAACCGCAAACATATTTTGCGATTCTTTTTGTCTGCTCGTTCTCTGCCAGTATTGTTATTTACTTTTCAGAAAATTTGCGCAGTCTCCATAGCTGTTCGCTTTGTAGTTGCTATTCTTAAGTTCTGCAGACTATTTTGTGGCTTTTTCGGCTTAATCAATACCTAAAGAATCATTTTTTACAATATAAATTTTATTTATTAGAATAGAGGAGTAAGGAAACAATTGATTTGGTCTTCAATAGAAATAGGAATAGGGATGGAGGAAAAGGAAAACACTGGCAATCAGCTGTCTCTTTCTAGCTTATCCTTGTTTTTCGAGCTTCCCAAGAGTATTTCTTTGACATTGGGCATCAGATTAGTGACGGAGTGCGCTTTATCGAGCTGTGCCTCGTTCAGTTCGTAGAGGATGTGGGAGATATTCGCATTGCGTGGCTCCTGGGTGTGGACAAAGTCGCGATTCGTTGATTTGCCCTCCTCGTAGCAGAAGTCCTTCACCTCGGTGCATTTGCACTCCGGCGGCACCAGAGCCAACTCGTACATCAGGGTGGTGCAGAGCTCCCTGTTCCTCTCGTACTCCTTGAGCGGTATGCACTCATCCGGCTGACCGGGATGCATGTGCACCGAGCAGAAGGGCAATCCGATGACCTGAGCCGTGGAAAGACAATGTTTTCGCAGCACATTCATCATCGGCATGCAGTGGGTGATGGTGTCCGGTAGTGCTACATGGACATTGTACACATTTTCGTACGCCCACTGGGCGGCCAGACTGAAGGGTGCATTGCGTCCCTCGTTCAGTGGCTTCACGGAGTCAGTAATGCGCAGATAGGCAGGATGAATGCACTTGTGGCGACAATACGCACAGTCCAAATGCTCCCTGACCACAAACTGAACGTAATCGATACTCTGATCGGGCACCAGCTTAACAGAGAACTTGGCCACAATGTAACGGGGCTCGTGCAGATCTCGCATACTGGAATATTGACGATGCTCGACAGTGTGCACCGTCAAGCCGGGCATGCACCAGCGATGCTTGAGGAACAGCGCCTTGGACTCCTCATGCAGTAGCTCCTTGACATTGTACAATTCCTTGAACTCCATGATACCCACCTCGGCTTTGCTCAGAATGTTCCAATCGTTTTGGGTTATGGGCAACGCATGACGTTGCAGTTTCTTCGCCAGTTCTCCGTGCTTATCCGTCAGGGTGTTCATTAGAAAACACAGCTCCTCCATGGGCTGGCGTTCGCGTGGTGGACATTCGTCGGATTCGGTTTCTTTTTTGGATTGCTTTTTGTGTCGCACCTGCAGCTCAAAGTAGACGTATCCGCTGTGGCAGGTGGACAACATGGGTGTCTTTGGCGTTATCCATAGATTGGTGGAGCAAACCAATAGATCGACTGGCGCGAAGAACTTACGGCGTTCATCGATGAGTTCCCGGAGTGCCTGATTGTTCGCATTGCTGAAGGTATCGATGACAAATCTCAAATTCACTGGCAGATCGTTTGTCCCCTCCAGCCAGGACTCGGCTGCATGTAGCCAGCAATACACCGGACCCTTTGAGCTGGTCAAACCACGGCCGTAGAGCATGTCATCCTGATTGGTTAGCTTAAAGGGAAATTGTGTCCAATTGCTGTTCTCCGTATCCACGTTCTTCACGTCCACATGCCCGTAGACGAGCATCACATTCTTGGCGGGTGTGGAGAAGTAGCTGGCAAAGATCACGTAGTGCGTGTGCTGAGCACCCTTCGGCTTTACCTCGACCACCTCCACATCGAACTCCAGTTCGTGCAACCGCTGCGCCAAACGATTGATCAGCTGTCTCGTCTGCTTGTCAAACTCGGGGCAGTCTGGTATGCTCCTCAAAGACATCATTTCGTTCAGCTCAATCAAATGTTCTTCGCTCTTGCTTTTCAGTTTTCTATTCACAAATTCCAAATCTTCTACTTCCACACTTATCCTATCTGCGGGATCATAGTCCCTGATGCAGTAGTCACGTAAACAGTCACATCGATCCTGACTCGATCGGTCCAAGAATAAACCGCAACAGTTCCGTTCACCCCAGCAAATCATTTTCCCAAAGAAAAAACTTATATAAATTTTGAAAAGAACTTTTTATACTTTAGAATTTATACAAATGTAAACTGATAACTAACTCAAATGTTCGGATTTTATATATACTTATTAGTACAGATCCAAACAAACGGAAAAGGGAATAACAACCAAAAGTTTCAGTTGCCTAAATTCTATTGATGTTTCCTTATCTTCCTCCAGGCAAGTGGTATGCAAAGAAAGTGCTTGAAACGGCTACCGACCCGGCGCCTTTTGCTATTCTTTTCCGATACACTAGCTGTATTGTCCCTGAAATGGCTCAAGAATTTGTCACGCACAGATGTCGTCGGCTCAGTATTGAAGTAGCCACGCTCTTCATCCAGTTCCTCCATTTTTCCACGCCGACTACAATAGTTCGACAGTAAACGGCACTTGCACTTGCTGGGAATCTTGCTCAGCTCGTAGAAGAGATTGGCACAGACCTTGGCATGTTTCATGACGCACAGCTCCTCAACGTACTCGTTCTCCTGATGATGGCGATCCCGACGATGCCAATACGGCACCAATATGATGGGCTTATTTATCAGAGTCAACAGCACGCTCGCAATGGGCAGAGTAATGGGAATTGCTTCGGTGACAATCGGTGTCGCTTGAAAGACATCGGATACAGCATTTATGAGGGCCTTCGTCAGCCTGGAGTCGCCCGACCAGACACTGGGCTCGCAGCTGTTTTGCAGATGAACCGTCAGCTTGGTGCCCATATCCAGTTCGATGCTGCAGCGCTCCAAGTAGTCTTTGACATCGGATAGAACCTGCTTCACATCCTGATCGGGTACCAGCTTAATCGAGAACTTCCCCACCACACGCATGGGCAGCATCTGTCTACAGGCGGGATGACTGTCTGCTCCCTCAACGCCGTGCATGGTCAGCGTTGGCTTGCACCAGCGATTCTGCAGCATTTCCACCTTGTTCTCCTCGTTCCTCAGGCGTCGCACATAGAGCAGCTCCTTGTAGGCATAGGTCTGGAAGTCTGCCTTCTCGAGCAGCTTCCATTCGTGGGTTGCCAGTGCCTTCACGTGGAGCTCCACGTTTGGGATTAGAATGTCATGGTCGTCGTTCACGAGGCGGTTCATCAGATGGCACAGATCGATCATCGGCTCATAGACTAAGCCACCAGCGAGGCCACTCTCCAGGGTCTTATTGCCGCCACGGACCTCGATGCCAAAATGAGCCCAGCCAGAAAGACTGCAGGCGATGATGGGATTATTCTTGGTCAGCCACGAGTTTGCATCGAAGACCATCAGATCTACGTCAAGAAAAAAGTCACTTCTCTCCTTCACATAGTCCTGCAATCCGCTGCTGCCCACCTCATGCAACATATCGACGATGATCTTCACATTAATGGGCAGATCTCCGTGCACTTTCAGCCAACATTCGATAGCCTGCAGCCAACCGACTAGCATTCCCTTGCCGCTGGTCACACCCCTGCCATAGATGAGACCCTGCTCCAGATGCATGGTGAAGGGATCATGCAGCCAGCAGTCTGGCTGAGCTGGCACCACATCCAGATGCCCATAGATCAGCACCGTGTTCTTTGTGGGCGACGAGAAGTAGCGGGAGAAGAGCACCTTGCGATGCGGCTCCACAAAACAATTCCGAGCATCGTCGGGCACATAATGATCCATGGTTTGAAACTTTAAATTATCCAAGCGATCCGCTAGCCAATCGAGCGCCTTCATACTCTCCAACAGCATATCTGGCTCCACAGAGATCGACTTGAAGCCAACTAGCTCCTGCAGATCCTTGAGCAATCCCTCGACATTTTCATCGACGGCGTCCTGAACTTTATTCACATTGTCAAACAGACGTTCCGCCTCTTTGCGTATCCTCTCCGTTGGATGGCGAACTTCACATCGTGAGCAACTGCATCTCGCAGACGCCTCATAGTCAATGTCCTCGTCGAATAGCGAGGAGGAACGTATTGGAGGCGATCTCCTTCTCGGCGCTTTTTTCGGCGCTCTGCGTGCGTTTTCGGTGTGGGTAAAGCTCTCCACGCTAAATGTTGATTTCATTATGCTTGATTTTTTCACTTTTACAAATTTTGTTGACAAACACTTCAAATGCTAAAAACACAAAACTGAAGTACGTTTGAAAAATGAATTTGAGAAAACTTAAATCAACTTGGCAAATATTTGAAACAAACGTGTTTCTCTAAATAGGTAATTTTTAATATTGGATATCAATTTTCGCATTGCTTAATGGAGGTAAAGAAAACTTTCGGAAATCGGAATTAGATTATTCTAAAAAAAATTAAAATCCTTTTCCTATTCTAAAATAAGAGCCAACCCATATTCTACGATAAGTTTGACTTTTCCAATATAGGATCCTTTCCCACCTTATAGCTTAAGGACCCTTTCAGGACCCATCTCGAGACTGTGAAATTGAACGAAGGCTGAGAATCCTCTCTCGATTGCAAATTTGCGCGCCAAAAAACCACTGTTTGTAAGCAATCTTCCAAGTTAGTTTGGAATCAACAATTGTAAACAAACGCGTGCCCCTCAAATAGAGAGAGGTAGAGAGACAGAAAGAGAGAGAAAAGAGAAAGATGGATTGGTAACAGGAGTTTCGTCATGTTGCCAAGGTGCTCAACTTCTCGTTGGACTCGCAGTCAAAAGGTGAATGCCAAAAATGAATGCGACTTGCAAATCAGAAACTCGCAGAAGCTCGTCGCAAACGGTTCTTTGCCACTCTCTCTTAACTCGGCCAACAATAGCAGTCAAAATCCTGGCCCAAAAAAAACCAGCTGCAAGAAGTGGCGGCTCTAAAGTGAGACGCACACGCAATCCGAAAGCGAGCCATACAAAAAATAAAGAAAAACAGGCTAAAACATATAAAATTGTGTAGTAAAAGTGAAGAAAGCGAAAAACAAAAAAAAAAAACAAATTCAAGGAATAATAATAGCAAACGGATGTGTTTGTGTGGTTGTTGTTGTTGGTGTTGTTGTTGGTGTTATTGTTGGTGTTGTTGTTATACGAAAAGTGGGACCGACTGAAATCAAAAAGGCAACCAACAAACGTTTGTTGTTTCGCTGCGAGTGTGTTGCCAATGAAAATGCAAATTGTTGGTAACAAATATTGGTAAAATGCGGATGCCAACAAATTGTAGTGCAATGCGAATGCAAGCCAGAAACAATGCAGCCGCGAATCAATAAGACCCACAACATTTGCAGCTATTCAAATTTTAACAATAAATTAAAGTGCATTTTTTGTTTTGTTGTTAACCGTTGTATAATGGCCAAGTTGGCCAGTCGAGGCGGCCGGAACTAAGAGCGGCTCATTGTTGTTTGGCAGCCCAGCACATTTTGGCCGGAACATGTCGCAGGCGAGGGGCGGCCGCGGCGGTGGGCGTGGCGCTGGCGGTGCTGGTATTGGCCGCAAGACGCCGTCCTCATTGACAGGGCCGCCAGATGATTCGGCGACGACAAGTGAACGTGCAACGCCCGCGAGTAAAGCTGACTCGGATCCAAAGGATGACAGCTCCAGCAATGGCGACAAGAAGGATGCTGACGGATTCCCAGCACCCAAGCCACCAAGCGCAGGCGCCTCCATACGCGACACGGCCAACAAGGTGCTCGCCCTGGCCATGAAGAGCGAATGGACACCCATGGAGGCGGAACTGAAGAAACTGGAGAAGTATGTGGCCAATGTCGGCGAGGATGGAAATCATATACCGCTAGCCGGAGTTCACGATATGGTAAGCAGACAGCGAAAGAGTAAGAGAGGGGGGGGAGAAGGGGGGATGTATGTATTTACTAATACACTGAGAAAACAAAAAGAATTTTAATTCAAACACAACTAAGCAAAAGTAAACAAAAATTTGCTGCACATGCAAGAAGTGTCAATTTCCAGTCAGCATTAAAGTTACTTAATCTGAGCTTGAAATACTCATGACAAATAAATATTATTTTTGTTATCTAAAATTTCTAAGTTTGTTCTTTTTTTTGATTGGCTAATTTTATTATTTATGTATCTAATAGAAACTTTAAACAGTTAATAATGCTTTAAAAAAGGTTAAAAAAAATAGGAAATTCAAATTAAAGTTACAAATTAATTACAAGTTAAATAAAACTAAATGTCTGTTTTGATATCTATAATTTAACAATAATAATAAGAATATAATAATCGTTTATTTGGATATACCAATAGGTAACCAACTCAAGCAACATATAGAAAAAAAATACAAATTTAAGTTGTACCTGAATTTAAATATTTTTTCTCAAAGTGTGGAAACTAGTTATTTTTTTTTTAGAATTATGCTGATGAATAAAACAATGCGAATTTTATTGTCAAACTAAGAATACCATCAATAAACATCGACTTTTCTGTGTTTATAAAACTGAAAAGTTTTTAAAGAGAGAAATTAAAGCAAGTGCTCTGTTTGCTCAGTGTAATTGTGCTAAAGGCGAGTTCCGCCGACTTTGTAAAATCAATTTTGGAGCCCATCGAAAGCGGCGCAAAATGTAAGTCGACGTCGCCCTTATCAACGTCGACAATGGCGGCATTTTAGTTGTTGTTGTTATTTGGTTGTTTACCAGCCAAAATAACGACACTGTGTTATATGTTGGTGTGTGCGTGTATGTGTGTGTTTCTGTGTGTGAGTGTGTGTTATTTGATAGCGCGTCCCAAATGTTTGGCTGCCAAGGCAATGAATCGTCCTGCCACAAGTTGCGACAAGCGACAAGCGACTACCCCGAAAGGAATAAACTCATAAAGCATCGAAATTGAAGCGCTTCGATTTCAATTTACCATAAAAATATCAAACACAAAAGTCGTTGACATAAAATTAACGTTGCAAGAATCCCACAAAAAAAACCCACACCAAACCATCCACAAAAAAAAAAGGATAGAAAAAGCAGGGTAGAAATAAAAGTGGGTGGAACTGAAATACTCGATCGGAATGTAGACAAAACTAAAACTAAAGAACTTAAGAACTACTTGGGCAGAAGGATAGGGTTGCGCCTCATGCAAATTATTTAGCTGTGCGAAAGGCATCATTAACATAGAAACTCTCCTTTGAAAACAACAGTCAATGATACCCTGCAGCTAAAGTAGTAGAAAGGGGATGGCATATACTACTCCCTTGGCTTGTTAAGGGGTAAAAAGTTCTTAAAAAAATACTGAAAACTACGCTTTGTTTCTACAGCTGATAATACTATTTTTCAAAAAATTTCCATTTCGAAAAAAAATTACACAATCAATATTTAAATATAGGGTATAATAAAACCAAACCACATATATTCAAATCATTTCCAATGACATTCCAATTTAGCTTTCTTTGCGACTATTTTGGTGAATTTATTTGACTGCCAGACAAGGCGTGCAAATGCTTATAGTTTTGGACTTGATTTAGTTTTAATTATGAAAATTACACAAAAAAACCAAAAAAAAAAATACAATGAGATGAAAATGTAGGCTTATCAAAATGGGAAGTAGAGAAACAAGCCCAAAATAAACAATTTACTATCTACAATCAAGTAAAATAATAATGATGATGGCGAGCAGAAACAGCAAAAACGCATATTTATATATATATTTTCATAGTGCATTGGGAAAATACGAGTTGTTCATTTATCGAATGAGTCACATTGAAATGTTGGGAAAACCGAAGTTGCCAAATTCATGTCTTAAATAACAATATTGCTTTCCAAAGGGAACTGTTGTAACTGATGACAAAGATTGCCTAAAGATAATGCTAAATTTATTTTATTTCTTAATTCAAGCCAGTTATGAAATGGTTTAAGGAACTTTTTAATTTGTGGAAAATTAGTTAATTGGTATTGCAGTATTTTCAAGAATCGTAATTAATCCAAATGCATTTAATACTTCATTCTACTTTCCCACAACGCATCCCAATTCGAAGTAAATTTTATTTATTTATTTAATTGAATTATTATGCATTTTAAAATAAATAACTGAGGGTTATCCACTGTGGTTTCAGTCGTGAAGAGGAATAAGGAAACTTTAAATTTTTTGAAAATGTCTTGTAGTATTTCCGTAATAAATTCGTATGCATTTTATATTTCATTCTACTTTCGCACAACAAACTCATTCAAATTCAATTTCAGCGTGCAACAAATTATTTATTATGCATTCTAAAATAAATAGCTAATAATTATTTATTCGAAGTCATTTTCAGCATGCACCAAATTATTTATTATGCATTCTAAAATAACTAAAACTAACTGATGATTATCCACTGTGGTTTCAGAACACCGGCATGACACCGCTGATGTATGCAACAAAGGACAATCGGACGGCGATAATGGATCGCATGATTGAACTGGGTGCCGATGTCGGAGCACGGAATAATGTGAGTATCAAGTGTTTGAGTTGGTAACATCGAAACATCTTAAATTACCCAGCTAAGAGTACAAATTAGGAAAACCAGCTGAGCTGAGAAAGTCGGCAAAACAAGCTTGCCGGAAGTGTGTCAAATCGATAAAAACCGCATAATTAAATCTCAGGCGGGGACGTCATTGCACGAGGGGATTGCGGGCAGCGGGGAATTGGGAGAGTAGGTTATGCGGTCCACGCATATGCCGCACACACGCATTTCCATTGGGAAAGCCAGTAGCCGGCAGGACTCTCCCGCTCTCAGCTCTCCGGCTTTCAACTCCCGGACTCAACTCTCGGACTTTCAACTGCCACTTAACGGCCGCTGTGGGTCAACTGAACAAAGCTTGGCCAACCGTTTTGGGCCAGGTTCTTACAATTGTTACGATTTCAGGCGACACGCAAAGCCGCACAGGAATTTCGCCCCCTGATATCAAATTCTTAGATTTCTGCTTCTGTACGCTGCTTGCTGCATACTCTTGGGGAGCCACAAATATATTCAAATTGTTGGAAAATTGCAAAGCTATTTATGGAAAACAATTTTAGAGGCATTGAAGAAGTAGCAGTTTGATATCTGTATATGATAATGTGGGCTATGTGAAGGAATGCTTTTTTTGGAATGTAGGCTGGATGGAAACCGAAAAGAAAAACTATTTAACAAATATTTTAATAATCCTTTATTTACAGTTTATCTGAGAGTTGAATCTAAATTAGATCTAAAGTGAGAAATCAAGTCTATAATAATCCTCAAAAGGGGCTTCATCATTTCGTAATCACAAAAACCCATTCGGACACTAATATGAAGTGAGCAATTTGAGTCTGGCAGTTGAGGTCTACTCTCAATTGGCAATTGGGCATTTGGCATTATGTTTGCATGCCACAATTACTTACCACACACACACACATTGGGCCACATTTCATTTGCGGCTAACGCGCACATGTTCGCAGCTCTTGAGGCCATACAAATCCTTGACCCAATTATAAATAATAGTTGCCAAACCAAAAATAAGCAAAGTCAGCGAATTAAATTACCAAAACAAACATAGAAATTTTGTGTGCGTTTTTTGTGTTTTTCTTCTTCTTTTTTTTGCCCATTGCAGACTCACATAAAAAACCACATTAAAGAAAATTTCCCAGCTTGTTATTTTTTCTTTGAAATGTTAAAGGTTAATTTGATGCTTTGATTAAAATAGAATTGAATATTTATAATGCATTTTAAATAGCTTTTCTTTTGAATTTATAATTTGTGCATACTTGTTATTCGTCACAAGTCATATTTATTATTTCTTGACTAATTTATAAGATTTATTTTCGAGATAAAAAAAATGAATTCTTTAAGTTTGAAATTATATTTTTTCTGCTTCAAACTTTTTGCTTGCCAAAGTACATTGAATAAGTTTATTTAAAAATTTTCTTTCAGATTTTTGTTTGCCCAAATAAAATTGACTCAATTTAAAATAGAAAACAAAGGCATCAAAATAATCTCGCATTACGCGTAATTTGGGAACTTTGGGAAGGTGTGATTGTAATATACATTAACCAGATGTTATCTTTAACTACCCAATGTGAATATATCATTACTAGGCAAATGTTAAGTAGTTGTAACACTTACATTTTTTTTTTACTTTTATTTTATTTAAGATGCGTCATGTTTTATGCGAAATGACTTGATGAGTTCACAAAAGTTGACAGTAAGTCAGGACTGAAATAAACTGAATATAATTACTTTCAGTGTAGTACTTGCAATTAGAGTTGTATTTTAGCTTAATAATTAAAAAACGTGGCGGAAACTAAAATATCACGTGTGATAAATTGTGTTTTGCATTATAGCATTTTGTGGCGGTTATCTGAATGAAATGGGAGAGATCTCTAAATAATACACATTTGGCACGGCATTTGCATTCGCAAATGAAATAATGTAATGAGTACGAGTAATTAACATTTTAAGGCTATCAAGTTGGGGAGTGGGGCAGTGTGGGGGGGGGTGGTGTTAGAGGTGTAATGCCACATGTCATTGAAGTTGCTGCCAAGCTGAGGCCACAAAGAGGTGTTCCCAACTTCATTTGTTGCAACCAATTAATCAAGCAGCTGACTTTTAAATACGCCCAATGGCTATTTACACCTCGGTCTTCCTTTCCTTCTTTTTTTTCTCTTTTTATTAGCTGACCTTTTTTTTTGAACTTTTTTTGGTGGGGTGTTAAGACAAATGGCCAAGAGCAATGGCAAAAAGCCGTCCGGCATGGCGTCATTAATGTATGCAATTTTAATTAAGGCAGACTTTTGGGCCGCGCCGGTATTTAGCATTTGGTATTTGAGCTACATGTGCGCAATGACAGCGTGCAATTTTTACATTAAGCCATTAACATGGCCCAGACTCAATTTGTCAACTGGCTGTGCGTGAGAACACGCACAATGTGCGAAATTCTCTGTGTGTGTGTGTGTGGCACTTAAATTAAGTATAAATTTAATTAAATTAATATAATGGAAATGTGCTTAAAAATGGGAGTGTTTATTTTTCGACATCATTTTGCTGACATCAGACAACAAAATATAATAAACAAAAGTAGATTTTATAATTTCGTTTTTTATAAGTTTTTGGTTTATTTCTCTTTTTTTTTTGCGAGGGTGTGTGAAATGACTTCATCTTGAATTGTAACTTACTTTGTTGCGTTCTCTCTCTCCCTTACCCTCTTACTCTCCCTCTCTCTCTCTGTTTTTCTTTTACTGAGGCTTACACACAACAAACAAGCGAAAACTGGGTCGTCTTACAAGCAACACAAGCCCTTCTCTCCACCCCCTCCCTCAAGCATTGGCCCAAAGCAAGCACAAAAATGTGCTGGAAAATTTGCGCTTCCGTTTTTTGTTGTGTTTCCGGTTTTTGCTTTCGTTCCGCCACAGCAGAAACAACAAATACACAACAAACACACAACACACTTATTTGGAGCTAAAACTATGCAAAACAGGCGCGTGAAATATTATCTGTCTGCCGTTCAAGTTTCACGTGTCAGAGCGTATACTTTTGCAGGCCACTGTAGTTGCCAGTTGCCAGTTGCCAGTGCCTACAAGCATTACCCAAACAGAGCAGACCGCAATGCCGGTCTGAAACTGGGCAATACTCCTGCTCCGCATGTCTTTCAGCGGGACATGTGTCAAAGACTTCAACTTGAAGTTTTTCGTTTTTATTTGCCGCCCTGCGCCCTATGCAAATTAGCTACAGTTGCAGCCAGAAATAGTCACCACTAAAAACCAAAAAATAAAAACAGATAAACTACCAAAACCTTGACATGAGTTACGTGTGCTCTGCTTAATGGAAAAAAAGATTTAGATAAGACCCATTAGCTGGTGATATGTTAGCTACAAAGAAATAATTCTAATTGTATGTTGCAGTTTAAAATATAAAAAAATAAATAATTAATAAAAATAGTTTTAGCTTATTAATATAAAAATAGTTTTTTAGATTTTCTTCATATTAATAAAATTATTTAAACACAAATACAAATCCAAAAATTATAAAGAATTTTACAAGTTGCTGTTAAGTTAGCAAAAATGTATAATTATGAACAACTCTGAAACAAACATAGAAATTAAGTGTTTGCTTTATAATTATTGATAATTAAATATCACAAATATTTTCTACTCTAACATCAATTTTACAATATTTTCTATTTTATCATCAGTTTTTAAATATGTTTTACTTTGTCATCATTTGGCCAAAATGCCAAAAAAAATTCGTTTCAATCTGACATTTAAAGTTGTGTAATTTTTCAACAGCAAAGCTAAGCTTTAACTAGCAAATATAATCGTTGGCTTAAATAAACTCAACATATATATGTAAATATAGCTTGGTCCATGACAGGGGCTTATCGCCCTACATAGGTACTTAGAAGAAAGCACCTATAAAAAACCCCGACTCACTTCCGTTTCGAGGGCGAAGAAAAGAATAAGTAAAGGCAAAGTCGACGGGTCAAGTTATAAATTAAGTAAATCTGACGTTGGCCAATGGGGCGTATGTGTAACATATTGCGCGTTATGGCTTATTATGTAAGAGAACGATAAATGGACGTGCTTCGATTGCGCCCAACATGGGGCACATGTGACTCACTGGCAGCTTGTCGCCAAATTCACAAATTCACACAATTTGGGTTGCGTCTTTAAGAAAGAACACGTTGCAGGGTCATGCGGCATGCTTGATGCAAGTGTTGCATGTGTGGCTAAGGAAGCAAACGGCCATTAAGAAATGGTCAATAGTGAAAGTTCACATGCAAAGATTGTGGCAACAACAACAACCAAAACAATAAAGGGAAAGTAAGTGAAATGAAGAAAAAGGTAATCAGGCGCACCTTTTTTGGCCATGCAAAGTGCCAAAAGTGCTGCGGAGGGGAATGCTTACGTATTAGAGGGGTTTGAAGAGGCAAGAAAAATTGACTTAAAATTGACTTTGACCCAGCAGAAGACCTGCTGACCTGTGCTAGTTTTAACAGTGATAAATGATTTTTTCCAATTGATTTAAAGTCTCGCCCACTCATGAATGCTCTCTCTCTCTTTCTAATACTAATAACCATTCTCTTTCTCTTTCTCATTCTACCTTTCACTTTGTGTTGCAGGATAATTACAATGTGCTGCATATTGCGGCAATGTATTCGCGTGAGGATGTCGTCAAATTGTTGCTAACAAAACGTGGCGTTGATACCTTCTCCACCGGCGGAGTGAGTATATCCAAAAGCTATAAATATATACAAATATATATGAATATGTCTACTTCAATTTTATTTTATATTTATTTTTTATTAAGATGCACCTTTTTTTTAAACTTTTTTAAGTAACTAGCTATACTTATTTATATATCTAACTGTATATATATTTAATATCTTTATCTTTAAGAATAAGTATACCCAAAAGCTTTAAATAACTGTACAAATACGTATAAATATATCTGCTTAAATTTTACTTTAGATTTATTTTTTATGAAGGTGCACCTATTTTTTTAAGACTATTTTAGGTATACTTATGTATATATCTAGTAATTTATATATGTAATATATTTATCTATATGAGTGAGTATATCCAAAAGCTATAGCTAACTGAACAAATATATATGCATATATATAGTTCAAAATTACTTTATTTTTTTTTTGATAAAGATGCATCTATTTTTTAAACTTTATTTCTATTATATGTAATATCGTTATCTAAATCTATGAGAACATAATAGCTCTTAACTTATACCGATGCTGATATGTATACATATATATTTATATTTTGATACATTATATATTCTGCACTAAAATAAATCCACAACACTTTAGATATTTTTGTTTGTTTATATGCTGCACATTAATAATATTTGTCTACATATTTTTGAACCATCGTTTTTGGTGTTTAATTTCTTACGCTTAAGTCAATAATATTCCATTTAATTTAACATATATATATATCTTACATTAATATAACAAATACATATATTAATATATATATATATATATATCTTAATATTCAACAAATCAGTTAACTTTAATTACTTTAGTCATTTAAGTTCCTTTCCTTTCTTATCGAATCAATGCAAAATAAGTTTTAATTGAGCCGCCTTATTTCGAAAAACTTTTCAAGTAATTTAAAAAGAAATGCATATTTTGTTTGTGATTCTCATCGTGATTACTTCAGCTAGTTTACATATTTTAGTTAGTTAGTTGTGACTCTCATCACGATTACATCAGCTAGTTTACATATTTCAGTTAGTTAGTGATGAATCGACTTTGGTGCACTTTAAAGTCCATTCGAGGCATATTTGAGTGCAAAGGTCAGCGCGAAAGAAGTTTGTGCCGCATTTTGCATGTGACTTTGGCATGTTAGGGGCTAAGGTGCCAATTAGTGGCGACAAGGTTAAGAATCCGGCTAATGACGAGCCATACAGGCACCCTAATTTAAAGACCAGTCAGCCAGCCAAGTGGGACGCTTCTAAGGTAAACAAAAGTGCAAATACCAAGCAACTTTTGATTTCTACACCAAGTTGAGCCGCAGATTTGAGGGTGTATATAGGTAATATAGTCGAAAAATGTGTGTGTGTTTGAGAAATTATAGGTCAGCAATATATATTTTCAAATGAAATTTTAAGCTGGAAATAATTTATTAATGTAGGCAGAACTTAAATATTCAAACAGAGCAGTCGAAATTTTATAAGATTATTTCTCTAATTTTACACACGATTAAAAGTATTTTCTAGTCTGAAATTTGGAATATATAAAATGTTGCCAAATAAATAAATTTTATTAATATTAAATATATATAAATAAATTTATAAATTATTTGAATGTATAATAGAAAACTGGAAGTTTCATTTGCGTTAACAGGAAATAAACTGAGTCGAGCATGATATTTTTTCTACGACATTTTCATTTAGTTTTCATGCCGCAATGAGTGAAATGCGAGGGCGTGGCAAGTGCCTCAAAGCCGAAATTACTGATGTTAATCAAAGTGAAGAATGAGTAAAAGAGAGAGAGAGTGAGTGAGAGGGAATGATAGTTATAAAGTCGCAAACCCACACATGCAAAGCAGATGTTAACTTTTGTTTTGGCAACAGCCAAGTTTGAAGTGGTTGCCTCTTGTGTGCGTGGCAAACACCAACACCAAAAAAAAAAAAAACCCACACCCGCATCCCTCCCTCCCGCGGCAGGCAGGTGGAGCTGTCAGTGTCAGCAGAGCAAAAGAGAGAGCAGGAAGTTTATATACAGTTAGCTGTCAATCTGGGATATGAAAAAAAAAACGAAATGAAATCCAGCTAAAGTGACACGAAATGTGCTTATAAGCCCAAAAGCTAAGCGCTTTTTCATTCAGTTGCAATTGTGATTTTGAAGTGAATATAGTTTTTTTTTTTTTTTTCTGGTATACCTCAATTTGTGGCACAGCATAAAATAGGCACATAAAAAAAGAGGCATTAAAAGTGCGTGTCAATGTGTGCAATTTATTATCTAATGTTTATTATGCTCGTTACTAATAATATTTATATATAATTTATATTTTATTAAACTCTCTTTTTGCAGTCACGTTCCCAAACCGCAGTGCATTTGGTGTCCAGTCGCCAAACGGGCACTGCGACAAATATTCTGAGAGCTTTGCTCGCTGCTGCTGGCAAGGATATACGCGTCAAAGCAGACGGCGTAAGTGTGTGTGTGTGTGTGCGAGTGTGTGTGTGTGTGTGGAAGAGCCACAAGTGTTGTGTAAATGGCCAAATTATGAGTGACTTTCAGTGTGTAGACATCAGGAGTGAAGCACTCCAGACCAGAACAGAGCAGACCAGGCTGTGTGTGGTGCCAGGCAGTGCCAACGTAAACAAAAGTTTCATAAAAAAACAACAACAACAACAACAACAGCAGCAACATAAAGCCAAACAAATTGTGAAAAATCAATATGCATAAAAAAATAAATAAATAAAAAGAAAAGAAAAGAAAAGCAACAAAATGCATTCCAAAATCAAAGAAAACTTGTGAATTTTTCGTTCTCATCTGATTAACTTGCAACTGAAGAACTTGGAAAAAAAGAAGAAACTAGCTGAAATGCGGAACTTATTTGTCGCATTGAAATTCAGATTCACATTCACATTCACATTCACATTGCATTTGTGTGCAAATTCACAACAATATTTGCTCAACGCACGCGACGCCAAAGAATGAATAAATTTCAAATACTCCTCAATTCGGCGGAGTCGGTTGATATTCGTCTAGACAAAAGACTCTTTCGGCAACTTGATTTAAATCAATTAGAGCTTAGAAAGGAGAACCGCACTACCAATTCCCCCCCCCCCCACCCCTTTTAATGGCACTGTCAGCCAAAATTAGCTGGATAAAGTATTTAGGTATCTGCAATGCCCATTTCCTATTTCCCATTTCCTTTGGTTTCCCCATTGGCCATTACTCGTTTTCGTTTTCGATTTCGATTCGAGCCTTGACAAATAGTTGAATAGCTTTTCAGCCTAGGCACGCACATTATACATATATATATATATACTGAACACTCTGCCAAAAGGGCGCTCAACTCGTTGCCAACAACAAACACATAATACGAGACTTTTGGTGTGGGGGGGGGGGTTGGGGTCAGGCTGCCACAAAAGAATGAAAAAAAAGGGGGTCACAAGTTGCTCTACAACTTGATTTACTTGCCAGCTGATAGACTCTGGCGTTGCAGAAGACTAGCAAAGGGTGCATGGGGGGAGGGGGTGGTGCGGGTGCGGGTGCGGGTGCCCCTTTCATGCGCCTTTGCCAGTTGAAAGTTCGCGCGAAAAGTAGCGAACTTGGCTAAAAATAGGCAAAAACATGCAGCCGTTAACACTTGAGGCATGAATTGGCTAATTGGTTATATTTATGTGTGTGTATGAGTGTGTGTGTGAGTGTTTATCTACTGCTGCTAATGAGCATGTTGCCAACTAAAAACTATTCTCCTCTCTTTTCCTCTTTAGCGTGGCAAAATCCCATTGCTGCTGGCTGTGGAGTCGGGCAATCAGTCCATGTGCAGGGAACTCTTGGCTGCACAAACGGCGGACCAACTAAAGGTAATTATTCTAAAAAAATATGGTTAAAAAAAAAATAACACTAGATAAATGCAAAGCACATAAGAATTGCATTTTCTACGGTAAGAAATACATTCAGAGAGACAATAGTCAATTTTTTATGATTTAATAAGATTTTAAAAACTAAGAATCATTTCGACTACTATGAAAACTAAGCAGATAATTTTTATAATATTTGTAAGAGTTTATGAATTTAAAAATTTAGATAAAGTTGCAGAAAAACCTCTGAAAACTAATTTAGTTTATTAATTTAAATATATAGAGAAAATTTCAGAAAAACCTCTGAAAACAAATTTAGTTTATTAATTTAAATATATAGAGAAAATTTCAGAAAAACCTCTGAAAACCAATTTGGTTTCTAAATTTAAATAATTAGCTAATGTTTCACAAAAACCACTGCAAAAACTTTTAGTTCCAACAAAACCACAACTCAGCTTAGATTTAGGGCTACTTTCGCACTACATCAAATTGAGATCTGAGCTGACAATCAAATTTTTGAACAAGCCTAAATCTAATCAAAATTTTAACTGAAAATGCCACAAATCATAAATGCAAATTAAATCTTGAACTGGTCGCGGCTTGAAACTGCCTTGAAATGTCCAATAAATAAATCACAAAAATGCAAATGCCTTAAAGATATGGCAACGCTACGCACAAGTGCAAAGGGGCAAAAAGGTGGCAAGAGTTGTGTAGCAAGTGCAACAGTGCAAGAATGCAAAAGTGCAAAAGTGCAACAATGCAACAATGCAACGCGACATTGGCGCATAAAAGTTGTTTCAGTGTTGTTTTCAATTTGCGCAACGTGTTTGAGTTGAGAGCGGTGCGTGTTGTGGAAATTAACCAGTAAAAGGGGTTAAAGTTAACGGTAAAGTTAAAATTAAAGTTAAAGTTCGAGTTAGTTGACTTTGGGTCGAAACAGCTAGCTGCTTGCTTGGCACGCAATCAGCCGGCTCAGCACGAAGTGGGTCAAAAGCGGCGTTGCGAAAACGCAGTTAGCCTTGTTGTGGACAAGCCAAAAAAAACATTTGCATATACGAAAATAGACCAAATTCGATATCCCTGCTTTAAAGGCAACGACGGCCAATGGAGACACGGCCTTGCATTTGGCCGCCAGACGGCGGGACGTCGATATGGTACGCATCCTGGTCGACTATGGCACCAACGTGGACACCCAGAATGGGGAGGGGCAGACGCCGTTGCACATTGCCGCCGCCGAAGGAGACGAAGCGCTACTCAAGTACTTTTACGGAGTGCGAGCATCTGCCTCCATAGCAGATAATCAGGGTGAGTCAGAAATATATCCAATCTCGCTTCACATCATCAATAATCCCTCTCCTTCTTCTTACTGCTCAGATCGCACTCCGATGCATTTGGCTGCTGAGAATGGACACGCACATGTCATCGAGATACTGGCGGACAAGTTCAAGGCGAGCATCTTCGAGCGCACCAAGGATGGCAGCACTCTGATGCACATTGCATCCCTGAATGGCCATGCTGAGTGCGCCACGATGCTCTTCAAGAAGGGCGTCTACCTTCACATGCCCAACAAGGATGGTGCACGCAGCCTGCACACTGCTGCCGCCTACGGTCACACTGGCATCATCAACACCCTCCTGCAGAAGGGCGAGAAAGTCGATGTTACCACCAATGTGAGTTGGCAACTGTTGCTGCTGAAACCCAAACTTCCCCAATTTATAAATGACCAGCAAGTGTTTCTCTTTACGATTTTTTGATTCTTTACTTATCTAAGAATCTTATTTCTGAGATTGTTGTTTTCTTCCATCTAGGTTTTTTTTAGTTACCTCGATTTTGTGAATATTTTTTGTGCTATTTTTTTTTCTTTTAGGTTTTTTTCGTTACTTTGATTTTGCGTTTTTTAACCTATCCAAAAACATTATTTGTGAGATTGTTGCGAACTTTTACCTGTCCAAGAACTTTATTTGTGAGTTGTCTTTTTTCTTTTTGTAATCTAGCTTATTTTACCTTTTACCTAATTTGCGAAAATGGGATCTGAGATTGTTTCATTTTCAACCAATGATTTTTGGTTACTTTTTCTACTCTTTACTAATCCACATTTCAAGATTTGTTTTAATTCAATTGAGGTTATTTTGTTACTTCTCAAAATTTCCATGTTTCTTTTATTTTTTATTCAATTTAATTATTTACTTTACTTTTTCAAACTTTTTTTTTTATTTACTTCCATGAATTTCCTCTTTTTCTTTATTTTTAATTTTTTTTAATCTTTGCACTATTTTTGTCTCCTATTTTCCCCCATTCCCATTTTTACCTCAATTTCTATAATAAATTATATTTTCTCTACTTATTACAAAGCATTTGATTAATCTTTATTAGTTTCCTATAATTACTTAATTATCAGTTCCACCTGCTCAATTCTTTCTAGTACTTTTCCAGTCCTAATCTTACTTCTTCAGAATATATAATACTATATCTTTTAACTATATTTCTTTAACCTTTTTCTCTTCTATCTATACTCAACTCTTTGCTATTTCATAAATCCTTTTTGGCTTTGAAAACCTTTTTATGGTAATAATATTTCCAATCTTATTCCCGTGACCAGGACAACTATACGGCACTCCACATAGCTGTGGAGTCCGCTAAGCCGGCCGTTGTGGAAACGCTGCTCGGCTTTGGAGCCGATGTTCATGTACGAGGTGGCAAGTTGCGGGAGACGCCACTGCATATTGCGGCACGCGTCAAAGACGGCGATCGCTGTGCCCTAATGCTGTTGAAGTCCGGAGCGAGTCCGAATCTAACAACGGATGATTGCCTGACGCCGGTCCATGTGGCTGCACGGCACGGGAATCTGGCGACAATGATGCAACTCCTGGAGGATGGAGGTGATCCGCTCTACAAGTCAAATGTGAGTAGTCAGAATCTGTGTAGGAATTTCTTATCCCATTAACTTTGCTCCTTCGCTTTGCAGACTGGTGAAACACCCTTGCATATGGCGTGTCGATCTTGTCATCCGGAGATTGTGCGTCATCTGATTGAGACTGTGAAGGAGAAGCACGGACCGGATAAGGCCACAACATACATAAATTCAGTGAACGATGATGGCGCAACGGCGCTGCATTTTACTTGCCAAATTACTAAGGAGGAGGTGAAAATACCCGAATCCGATAAGCAAATCGTGCGCATGCTGCTCGAGAATGGGGCAGATGTGACGCTGCAGACGAAGAATGTGCTGGAGACGGCGTTCCATTATTGTGCCGTCGCCGGCAACAACGATGTGCTAATGGAGATGATCTCGCACATGAATCCGACGGACATCCAGAAGGCGATGAATCGCCAGTCGTCGATCGGATGGACACCGCTGCTGATTGCCTGCAATCGGGGGCACATGGAGCTGGTCAACAACCTTTTAGCGAATCATGCCAGGGTCGATGTCTTCGATACGGAGGGAAGATCCGCCCTGCATCTGGCCGCGGAACGGGGCTATCTGCACGTGTGCGATGCCCTGCTCACGAACAAGGCCTTCATCAATTCCAAGTCACGAGTGGGACGCACTGCACTGCACTTGGCCGCAATGAATGGGTTTACGCATCTGGTGAAGTTCCTCATCAAGGATCACAATGCCGTCATTGATATCCTCACGCTGCGCAAACAGACGCCTCTGCATCTGGGAGCGGCCAGTGGGCAAATGGAGGTGTGCCAACTGCTGTTGGAGCTGGGCGCCAATATTGATGCGACAGATGATCTGGGCCAGAAGCCCATCCATGTCGCTGCCCAGAATAACTACTCGGAAGTGGCCAAATTGTTCCTCCAACAGCATCCGTCGCTGGTGAATGCGACGAGCAAGGATGGAAACACTTGCGCCCACATTGCGGCCATGCAGGGCTCCGTCAAGGTCATCGAGGAGCTCATGAAGTTCGATCGATCCGGCGTGATATCAGCTAGAAATAAGTTGACCGATGCCACGCCCCTACAGCTAGCTGCCGAGGGCGGGCATGCGGATGTGGTCAAGGCACTGGTCCGTGCCGGTGCCTCCTGCACCGAGGAGAACAAGGCGGGCTTCACAGCCGTCCATCTGGCTGCCCAGAACGGGCATGGTCAGGTCTTGGATGTGCTCAAGAGCACAAACTCCTTAAGGATTAATAGCAAAAAGCTGGGACTGACACCGCTTCATGTGGCCGCCTACTACGGCCAGGCGGATACGGTGCGAGAGCTGCTGACCAGTGTGCCGGCAACCGTCAAGTCGGAAACGCCAACGGGTCAGAGTCTATTCGGAGAGCTGGGCACCGAGTCGGGCATGACGCCACTGCATCTCGCCTCCTTCTCGGGCAATGAGAATGTGGTGCGACTGCTCCTCAACTCGGCGGGTGTGCAAGTCGATGCAGCTACCGTGGAGAACGTAAGCAATAAATGAATCTATAAGAAAAACATACTCCAAAGGGAGAAATATGCTTTTTTCCCAAGTAATTTGAAGTGATTTATCCATTGGAAATACGATTTCCCCTTGAAATTTATGTCAAATACCTAAAGCAATTAAATTGATTTAAATTTAAATTTAAATTGATTTACATCCGAATTTATCCGATTTCCGATCATTTCGGTGATTCTGCACTGGCCACTCCCAAAATTTTGGCACCTATTTTGCTCAGGTTTCTTTTCCAAATTTCGTTAATTTTTTCGGTTAAAAATGTATATATAAAAGGTTGTTTTTTCTCTATCACTGTTTCCCTCTGAATTATCCTTGTCAGTTCCCTGACTGAATAACTAATCCCATTTGCATTTATAGGGTTACAATCCGCTCCATTTGGCTTGCTTCGGTGGACACATGTCAGTGGTTGGCTTGCTCCTGAGTCGGTCAGCGGAGCTCCTACAATCCACGGATAGGAATGGTCGGACTGGTTTGCATATAGCTGCCATGCATGGCCATTTCCAGATGGTGGAGATCCTGTTGGGCCAGGGAGCTGAGATAAATGCAACCGATCGCAACGGTTGGACGCCACTGCATTGTGCTGCCAAAGCCGGTCACTTGGATGTGGTCAAGCTGCTGTGCGAGGCGGGTGCCTCGCCCAAATCCGAGACGAACTATGGCTGTGCGGCCATCTGGTTTGCCGCCTCCGAGAGTCACAACGAGGTGCTGCGCTATCTGATGAACAAGGAGCACGACACCTACGGCCTGATGGAGGACAAACGCTTCGTCTACAATCTGATGGTTGTCTCCAAGAATAACAACAATAAGCCAATCCAGGAGTTTGTACTCGTCTCCCCCGCACCGGTGGATACAGCAGCCAAATTATCCAATATTTACATAACACTCTCCACCAAGGTGCGTGAAAAATTCCCTAATCTTTTGTGGGTTAGCTTCTACTCACTCTCCTTTTCCATATCGCTTTGCAGGAGAAGGAGCGCGCTAAGGATTTGGTTGCCGCTGGCAAGCAGTGTGAGGCGATGGCCACAGAGCTGTTGGCACTGGCAGCTGGCTCCGATTCGGCGGGGAAGATTCTCCAGGCGACGGATAAGCGAAACGTGGAGTTTCTCGACGTGCTGATTGAGAACGAGCAGAAGGAAGTCATTGCCCATACGGTGGTCCAGCGATATTTGCAAGTGTGTTAGAGCGAAAGAGGCACAGATTAGAAGATTAGTTTAATCCATTATGCTCCTCATTTAGGAACTCTGGCACGGCTCATTGACGTGGGCGTCGTGGAAGATCATGTTGCTGCTGGTGGCGTTTATCGTTTGCCCGCCTGTGTGGATTGGTTTCACATTTCCGATGGGGCACAAGTTCAACAAGGTGCCGATCATCAAGTTTATGTCCTACCTCACCTCGCACATATACCTCATGACCCATCTGAGCATTGTGGGCATTACGCCCATCTATCCGGTGCTGCGTCTGAGTCTGGTCCCCTACTGGTACGAAATAGGTCTGCTCATTTGGTTGAGCGGCCTACTTTTGTTCGAGTTGACGAATCCCTCGGACAAATCGGGATTGGGATCGATCAAGGTGCTCGTCCTGCTGCTGGGAATGGCTGGCGTCGGCGTTCATGTGGTCGCCTTCCTCTTCGTCTCCAAGGAGTACTGGCCCACACTGGTATATTGCCGCAATCAGTGCTTCGCCTTGGCCTTCCTTCTCGCCTGTGTACAAATATTGGACTTTTTATCGTTCCATCATTTGTTCGGGCCCTGGGCCATTATCATTGGTGATCTGTTAAAGGATCTGGCACGCTTTCTCGCCGTTCTCGCCATCTTTGTGTTTGGCTTTTCCATGCACATTGTGGCACTAAATCAATCATTTGCCAATTTTACGCCCGAGGATCTGAGGAGTTTCGAGAAGAAGAATCGAAATCGGGGCTACTTCAGTGACGGTAAGTCCAAACGTTTGCTTTTTGCTTAACTCCTCTAATTATGTTAAAAAAAAGAACCAACAATTTGTTTTCTTATTTTTCCGTTCTTTTTTATTTATACTTTTTATTTTAGTGTCTTTTTGGAATGTTTTCGCAACATCCTTTTGATTTTCTATTATTCGATTATTAAAGTTCAATGTGTCTTGATAAGTATCTGTATCTGCCTTTGAATGATAAACTGTGTGCTCAATGTTCACCTCTATATGAAATACAACTACAACCACAAAATACAACAACAATTTGCATGCTGTACAACCAAAAAAAAAAAAGCAAAAAACAAAAACAAAAAAAAAACAACCTCTTTGATGTCGTCATGTGTTTTGCAATATATAAAAAAAAATCCCCAGCCTATATTCCACCAGACCCATACTAATTACGCTCTTTCCCCTCTATATATATATATACCGTTACCCCCAGATGATATGCCCACCCCAAGACCTCCGCCCGTGGAGAGTTATGTCGATAGTCGCTTCAGCGAATTCCGACGCAAGCATAAAGATGATCGTAAGTTCCGTTAAACTGCTTCGTTTTTTGGGTTTTCCCGCTCTGCTCTCTCTTTCTATATATATATATTTATATATACTAAATATGCTCGTTCATAACTTATCTGCAGGTCGGGCGTCCCAGCCTTATTATATATATATATGTTTTTTGGGCCCCGGCCGACGTTCCTCTTGCCTTCAATGTTGTGTGTACAAGTTTTAATTGTCATTACTTATTTTCCAGTTCTAATGGAAAAAGCAACTGCAACAAATCCCACACATAAATGTATATCAATCTATATATATATATTCGTATTACTATCTAATGTTAGCCTTGTTCTTGTTCTTTAAGTTCCTTTCGTTCGTTCCTTCGTTTCGAGGCATGTTTTATTGGTCATCGTCAGCGGATTCCGTTCCACTTACTATATATACATATATATACTTTGTGCATTCTCGATGTTGTGGATCAATCAATGTTTATAGGTATCATCTGTTACATTATTATAATTATTATTCTTATAATTCTCTATATAAATATAATTATTTTCTTTATTGTAAATAATTTGTTGCTTTATTTCTCATTTATTTCAAAGAGCATGCATTTATTTATGTAAGGTTTGGGCTTGATTAATATAAAGCAGATAAAAGAAATATAGAAATATAAAGTTATATATATATAGTCAGCAAACATTCGGTTAGTATAAAGCAGTATTTTAGAAAATAAATAAAATATTTCTCAGAAATAGAAATCGAAAGTTTTACCCCAAAATTAATTTCTCCGTTGTTGTAATTTTTATTTTTAATATAAAGTTGACAAATTTCACAAAAGACTGTTTAAATTTAAAATTTTTCTTAAATTTAAATAATATTCATTAGAAAAATAAATTAAAGATAAATGTTGTTAATAATATAAATATCAATATCTTGTAAATAATTGTCTTTAAATATTGAATTAATTTTGTTTAGGTGTAATGTGTTAATAATAAGTGTCGTCGAATTTTTTGTGTTTTGCATATATTTTTTAAATTTCTGATTTCTTATATTTTTCAATTTGAAAGTATTTTCTCTGCTATATGATTTTCATAATTTATTTTAACGCATTTCACACATTTGCGCAAAGTGTACAAAATAAATAAGATTTAAATAAATAATTCAATATTGCATGTTGATGTTTTGCAAAGTCGCCCAGCCAACTAAAATCACTAAATATTTATAAATATCAAAAAATATAGAAAATTCATATATATAAAATATATTTCCTGGGCTTGAAGCTTCCGCTGCTGCTTGCCAACCACATTAAACTTAAATTCAATCAAAAAAATATTAGAAAAATTCTGCACAAAACGGCGAAACGAATCATATGAAGAAAAACTCACAAAAGAACGAAATATCGATAATTATCGAAGCTCGTATGTGTGTTGGCCGATAACAAAAAAAAAATATCTAAAAAATCTATTGAGAAATTGAATGCCTGATGTGTTGATGTTATTGCTGCTTTCTAGCCACAAAATATTCGTATGAATTTTTATTGCACACACGCCTGTGCCAAAACAATATCAATCCAAAAATCCAACAATTTAACAATATCAGCAAAATATCAAAAGCAATCTTCACCAAATTTCTGCCTCACTGTTAGCCCTGTTGCTGTTGCTGTTGTTTGTCTATTGTGTATTGTGATTTTGTGAAAAAAGGAAATGAAAATGAGATATGGAAAATTCTTTGGACGTGTTGTTAGGACCCATGACACCATTTCTGGCTTTCGAGCGTCTCTTCTTCGCCGTTTTCGGACAAACGACCACCGTGGACATCAATCCCATGCGACATCTGCGTCCCGAGTGGACCGAGGTCCTGTTCAAATTTGTCTTTGGCATCTATTTGTTAGTGTCTGTGGTTGTACTCATTAACCTACTAATTGCCATGATGTCGGATACTTATCAGCGCATACAGGTTTGTATTGACAAATGTCCACTAATCGCAACACACTCTCTCTCTCTCTCTCTCCCGCTCTCTCTCTCCCTCTCTATTTATCTAATTTACAACTTACAACTATTTTATTATCTAAATATCACATATATATATATATTCTATATATTTAATTTTTGTTTATTTGGTGACGCTTTGATAACAACCCCGTTGAAATTTGAAACGCAATTGGCGCGCACATTGCTGTTTGGGGGTTGCTCGATTGGGCCAAATCAAATTGTTTGGCGATTTGGCTGATGGGCAAAACCCACCAATGTCACAACGAAATCTCACAAATGGGCGTCCGTTATCTTTTTATTTTTAAAAACGTTATTTTTGACGCCGTGCTGTGTCCGTCAATTGTAATTACGATGCGGTGGGGGGGGTTGAAATGAAATGGTATTCGGTATTTTCTGTGTGTATCTCTCTATGTGTGTGTGTTAAATATGGAATCGGAATTTGGATTTGGTGACATCGGAAACCGGAAACGACACGATACGATACGACACGAAAAAAAACATATATATATATATATATGTATGTATATATATAAATACGGACACGACACAGTGCGCATGCATCCGATTAACTCTTTTGAGTTACTGTTCTTCGCCGTGTTTGGCCAGACGACGACGGAGCAAACGCAAGTTGATAAAATCAAAAATTTAGCCACGCCCACTCAACCGTATTGGGTTGAGTATCTATTCAAAATTGTCTTTGGCATATACATGTTGGTATCGGTGGTTGTACTCATTAACCTGCTGATTGCTATGATGTCAGACACCTATCAAAGAATTCAGGTAGTATTTTTGCTAATGGCGCTTATAAATATAAATACCCATTTTTCTTTTTTATTCTCAAATACTATTTATGCTCTTACAACAATATATATATATAAATATCCATAAAACTATAATTATCATATCATATTTATTATAATAACTAAGCTACGTATTCAATTATATATTTGATTAATCTTCAAGTCTATTTCAGCAAACGAGAAGTGTAACCAGTTTAGCTGATATGAGATAAAATATGTGAAAAGTATTTTAAAAATTAGTCAGGTCTTTTCTAGTTTAGGATTGATGTTCAAGTGCAGCGAGAAGCAAAGCGATAAGCGATATTTCGTGCAAAAATAAAAAAAAATAAGTTGCTTATAAGGAAAAAGCTAAATAATCAGTTAAAACTAAATTTGAGAAAGAGGCCAACATAGTGATAAGCGTGAGAAAAAAGGAAAGCATAAAGAGGAGCAGACAGATGAGCATCTATATATATCTATATATCTATATCTATATCTATATATATATATCTATATATCTATATCTATCAAAAATATCCCAAAACTGTTATTATAGAGAGGTTCAGAACGTATCGTTGCTCGCCTTGTTTCTTGCGGCTACTTTGATGTCGGTTCTTAGAAAACACAAACAGACCAAATCCAAATTTAATTTGAATATGGAAGATGATAAAAAAAATTAAAATATTTGTAGCAAAGTGAATCATGGCTTATTCTGTAAATCCATCAACTGCCCAGACTTGCATCTTCCACGTTTTTTCAACTCAAAAATATTGGAGCTATCTGTGAGATACAATTACGAATAAAATATTGTATCTTACAGATAAATCACCGGCTTATAGATTAGATACTTGTAGTGTGTGTACCAAAAATAATCGAAATTTCATCTGTGTTTTATTAGCTTTAGATTGCTAGTAAAGTGCCTAGCGAAAGTAGCTTTTGTTAACAGTGTTGAGCAGCAAAACGCGCGTGGCCAGTGTTGGCTAACTGCATGCTTTACAACAACAAATATACCGCTGCATGTTTATGTGTGTATCTATCAATATATATATATATTTTTAAGTCTATTCTACGAAATATACCAATAAATGCGTCCGATTTTGTTGAACAATTTCTCGAACATCTTTGGGATAGTTCAGAACGAGAGAGCATATATTGAAAAAAAGTATCTACAAGATAGAAATTGTTAAGCAAAATTAACGTGTTCATTTGTGTATTTCTCTTATGGAAATATTCAGTTGCAGCGCTTAAGTTAAATATACGATTTAGAAGACAAATTTGTTAATTTGTGAAATGCTTGACAAAATCATTGAAACTCATTTGTGTAACGTGTGTTCTTGTTCTATTTTTTTATATATATATTTATGTACATGTACAACTCATCATCATCACTCACAATGCCAATAACAAATCGAATATACAAAAAAAAAACCTATGAAATACTAGGCGCAATCCGACATCGAATGGAAATTTGGCTTATCCAAGCTTATACGCAATATGCATCGCACAACAACAGCGCCATCGCCGCTTAATTTAGTTACCACCTGGTTTATGTGGATCGTCGAGAAGGTCAAGGTAAAATCTTAAAAAAAAAAACAACAATAACAAATCTAAACTACAAATACGAAAAAAAAAAAAAAACAGCGATCAGAACCTGTGTCTTTAAACCTGATCAGAACTCGCGTAGTTGCTGACCTTTTCTGCCAACCATTTAAAGCAATTTGGCAACAACTGCAACGGGAAATGATTGTTGCCCAACTTTTATGATTTCGACAATTGTCTGTCGACAAATGTCTGCCCAACAAATGCTTTAAGTGTGTTGCCCGTTTGCACCCCAGTTATAAGGCACCAAATTTGTCTGTGCTTGTGATAAATATTTAAATTTTAAGCACAATTTCAGCACACATTTTACTATAATTTATTGGTTTGTTTTTTACTGCTTTTGATGTTTAATCAATGTGTTGGTGTGTTTCGTCTTCTGTCTTCTGTATATGTCCTGTTTTTGATTGTACCATGTGTCCTGTGTAACTCTAATGCCGCCTTGACTTCACTCACACACACGCAACAACCACAACAACCACAACAACAACAACAACAGGCACGCATGAAGAAAAAGAAGCGTCCAAGTCTGGTTCAGATGATGGGAATACGTCAGGCCAGTCCACGCACCAAAGCTGGCGCCAAATGGCTATCGAAGATCAAGAAAGGTGAGCAATGTATGTATCGCCTTCCCTAGTTCCAGAGAGTTCTTCCGATTCACCTCCCCCGAAACACCCACCCAAAAACTTGACATCGACGTTGGTACAAAGAGTTTTGCAGCAACAAGCGTTCGTCTCCCAACTTGTCATCTCTCTCTAGCTCTCTCGCTCTCTCGCTCTCTCGCTCTCTCTCTCTCTCTCTCTCTCTCTGTTATCTATGCAACAGTGACTCTCTTTTATTTACTCTATAAACTTACAGTTATCTTCTATCTACAATTGGCGCGCTCTAGCTCAAAATTACTTTCTCAACTTCCAACTCTATTTGCACTTTGCAGCAGCGCAGTTGGGGTAAATCTGCAACCGAATTATTTAATCCCAAATAACACAAATAATTTATAAGTCGTATTTTTAAATTTAAATGTTTCTTTAAAAAAATTTAAAGTTCATTTTAAATATTTTTAAAAGGTTATCTTATTGTTGAATAATTTATTATTTTTAATCAGTTTGAAACTATGAACATATCTCTTAAAAAATTTAAATAAAAATATTTATCAATTTCTATATATACAATTTTAAAGAATAACTTTAACACTCAAACAAATATTTAATTTAATTATGTAAAATATTTATTTTTGTTATTTGATTCGGTTGCAGAATTACCCCTGTCTTGTTGCAGCATAGTGTTGCCCCTTTCTTCCCGGATCAAAACATAACTAATTTAATTTTTATAAAACTCTCAGATTCGGTGGCCTTGTCTCAGGTGCATCTGTCGCCGCTGGGATCGCAGGCCAGTTTCTCGGCGGCCAATCAGAATCGCATCGAGAATGTGGCGGATTGGGAGGCGATTGCGAAGAAATACCGAGCGCTCGTTGGCGATGAGGAGGGTGGCTCTCTGAAGGAGTCGGATGCTGAGAGTGGCTCCCAGGAGGGTGGCAGCGGTGCGCCACAGCCACCGCAACAGGTGGGCAAAGGCAGGGTGCAGAGCAGGGCGGTCGCCAAAAAGTAGAAAAGTGTTTTTGTCTTTTACCAACTTATTTTAAACTAATTTTAACTTTAAGTTAAGATGGCTTTTTGCGCATTGGCTTTAACTAAATGAGTTTCGATTGCAGGTTTAAGCTTCAAAAGATCATCCCACTCTGCTCTACTACTAACTACTACTAAACTACTACTAAACTACTACTAAACTACTACTACTACTACTTTCTACTCTATCCAAAATCTTCTCTTCTTAACCTTCCTCAAAAAACCATCTAATTCTTCAACTCTCCCATCTCGACTGTCTTTTGCCTGTCCTTACTCTAAGTAACTCTAAATCTAAGCTGCACTCTTCAACAATAAAATAAATGAAACTCGAAATTAAGCTTCACTCAAAACTAAAATTAATTTAGCTAGAATATTGAAATTGTTTTGATAATTTATAAGCCTTATGATTTCGATATATATTTAAAAATTAAATTTAGTTGATGAACAAATAATGTTTTATATGTCATTCCAACCAACATAACAACAAAACAAAAACAAGTTTTCCATAATTTGAATTAAGTACGTTTTTTAAGATCTTTTCTCGGACTCATTTCAAAGATATCCAAATTTGCCTTAACTCTTTGACATGAACTCCTTGTAGCATTTTAATATTTCATATGTAAGCTAAGACTACAGGATGTCGATGAAGAAAATGAATACGATGATAAGCTTAGCATTATTTATATTTGTATTTGGTAGTTAGTAAGTTTTTAACTTTAGCTTCACCTAATTAAATTTATAACTTTAAGCTTTTCATATCTGTGGCGTATTTCTTTATCCGTGTACTAAATGTGAAATGTTTGCTATTTATTTTTGTAATTCTCAGTGTAATGTTTTGATGTGAAATTTACTAAAGAAACGCCTAAAATTTGTACTTATGTGTAAATAAATAGTCATATTTGAAAAAAATAACAACGAGCTTTCGCCAAATTGTTCAACTTGTATTCTTAACTAAATAAAATATTTTTTAAATAATTGGAAAAATTACTTAAAAAAATTGAAGAAATAAATTATTGAATATTTGTTCGATACCCAAATTGAAACAAGTTACCTTCAGTTTCTCGCAGTGTAGCCAGTCAATCTATGCATCTCTTTCACACAGTTCATAAGCTAAGCTAAACATAGATTTACGCTGCTCGCAGTTGGTTGTTGTCCGTGCTAAGCAAATTGCTGAACTTTAGTTGAAGTCACAGCCGCTTGGTGGCGCGGTGTATGGCGCCATCTATTAACACGTATAGAAAGCACGAACTTCCCTTTTACAAATCATATTTAATTTGTCTTTTTTATTAATGCTTAATACTTAAGTGATTTTTGTGAAATTACAGATAATTATTGAACTAATTCTTTTAAAGAAAATTTGTTATACATTTTATAGAATCTAAAACTGTTTTATACATTTCTTTTTCCAATAAATATAAAGTTTGACAATAAAAATTCATCTGAACAAAATTTACTCTAATTAAAATTTGGGTTTTCTTTTTAAGATTTTATCATTTATGAGTCGCAGAAGTGTTAAGTCAAGCAGAATGACGACAAGTGTATAACACTAATTATTTATTTAATTTTAGTAGGGGTATTATTTAAATTATATAGTATTATGGGACAAATCAAATGTTTGTAGCTGAAGCGATAAATATCAATGCAATGAATCTTAAAACTGCTGTCAAGCTGTTCATCACATTGTGCATTTTCTATTCAAATTATTAAAAATTGCTCGTAATCAACAACTAAGGCAATTATTTCAACACACACACACACACACGCACACACAGAGAGACAACACACACACAGGTGGGTCGAGTGCTTAAATTGACCAAGGTGTTGAACTGAGCGAGTGAATTTTAATTTGGCTTCAACAACACACCAACAAGTAAAAACAACAACAGCAACAATTGCAGTTGTCACATTTTGGTTTGCAAAGTGTTGAAAACTGTTCGCAAACTGGTTGCACATTTATTGTTGTTGTATTTTATTATAGATAATTGCATTTTTGCTGCTGCTGTCATTTGATGGCTGAATGTTGACATTGTTGTTGTTGCTGTTGCTGTTGCTGCTGTTGCTGTTGCAGCGTAGATATTTTGACTACGATAAGTGAAAACAAGTTGCAGCATTGTAAGAAAAAAAAGCAGTTTTTAGCCAAAGTTTATGGCTAACACGCCTGTCAAATTTGCTTACAATTAGGAAGTTCATAAATTTTCCTCAGCTTGATTTTAATGCATTTGATAGCGTGTGTGTGTGTGTGTGTGTGTGATTGGGTGTGTGTGGCCAAACCAAAGTGATTAATGCCACTTTCGAAAGCAGCTACTGAACGAACGCATATATATAAATATGTGTATATTTATAGAGTTGAGAGATTGCTGATCGCAGCTGCATATTAACTGCAAATAAATTCAAATTCAATGAAGGTGCAACACAGCAAAACACAAATGAAATGCTTTATCTCAGAGGCTGTATCCAAACTGATGTTGTCTATCATTCATCAAAAGCCAGGCCAACAAATAACAACCAACCAGCAGCAACAGCAACAGCAACAGCAGCAGCAGCAGCAGGAAGCAACACCAACAACAACAATAACAACCACTGCAACAACAACAATAAAAACAACAACAACAACATTAATTGCCTGAACAACATGTGTGTGCTGTTTGCACAGCAGGTGACATTTTCAGACCAGGAAAAGAAATCAAACTAAATGAAAAAAATTCAAATCACACAAATTAAATGAACACACTATGAAAAAATATTTAATTTTGGTTTTGAATGAAATGCCAATAAAATGGATACGAAATTAAATATAACATTTTTAATTCACTGCACTTTAAACAATAGTTTTTCTTAGAAATGTCACTAAAAGAGATATAAAATTAAATATATAATTTTTAATTA
This sequence comes from Drosophila demipolita, assembly GCA_035042405.1. NCBI lineage: Eukaryota > Metazoa > Arthropoda > Insecta > Diptera > Drosophilidae > Drosophila > Drosophila demipolita. The sequence goes on along the minus strand of JAWNLI010000054.1, from coordinate 1,096,497 downwards.
ACTTTATTTAATGTTTTTTCTTATAAGCCATATTTAATATTGGTTTATTTAACTTGTGTAGAAATACCTAGAGTATTTTTTACAGCTCTTCAATTAATTTCAAAGCCCCTTTTTTCCTACAATAGTCTCATTTCACTTAAAGGGGAACACCATAAAATATTTTGTACAGTGCACGCAACCAGATAAGAAACGCACAACGACAACGAAACAAGTTGTTGTTGTTAGTTGAGTTGATTTCATGTTGCTGTTGATGTTGTTTTTCCGTTTTGATATAATACAAAACACTTTTTCATATCGAAATTTGTGATATGTTTTGATTAATGGCAAGCGACACAAACACTTAATTTGACGCCAGGCGCCTTAAGGAAAAAGAGTAAGAAATATAAACAGCAGCAACAGCAACAGCAACAGCAACAACAACAAAGTAGACCCATACATATGATCTTCACAACGCCAACAGTTGCTGCTGGGAGAATCAACGGAAAATGCGAGATGGACAAAAAAACATCAACATAATCTCGAGCAAGATTAATTATTGCAATCACATCAACAGCAGTGCAAGAGCGAGAGAGAGAGAGAATGCGAGAGAGGAGTTACACAAAAAATGATCAATGATCATCTATTGATTTTTTTTTTGAGTGTATTTGCGTATGAGTGAGTCTCGCAATATTACCATACACTATAGTCACGGGCACTCTGGGGGATATGGAGTTACACATTTCATTGGCCAATCAAGATGCTAATGTGAAGAAGATTAATTTGTGCACAACTATCGAGACGAGAGTTTGCGACTTGCCCGAATCAGATTTTTAATCAGTTGCCTCATGTGAAGAGACAAATGTGAAGGCTTGTTTTTAATATATAGCCAGAGCAACCTGATGTCGTTGCCTCTTCGCCACATTTCATTAAATACGCATACGCTGTCATTTAGCATAGCTGCTGTGGCAGCAAAAAAACCAAAAAAAAAAGAAGTATTTCTCTAGTTGTTTTTTTTTTGCGGCTGTTGCACAGTGACACGCAGATTAATTGAAATTTTATGAGTAGCGCAGACGTAAACAATCAGCGGGACCACCTTTTGCCAGCCCCTAAGGTCATGCATAACAGCTTGTCTTCAGTCCTCACAGTCTTCACAGTCCTCACAGTCTTCGTAGTCTTCACAGTCTCCACAGTCTCTACACTCTTCACAGTTCCTTCGGCGTCTTCTACAGTCTCAACTGTAAGCTGTTGCAACAACTGTTGCTGTTGCTGTTGCTGCTGTGTGAGTATGAAAAATGGCCTAATAACTCGCACAGTGGACACTCATTTTGTGGTTTCGATTATGCAAATACTTTTCTACTATTATTTTAGTATTAATTTTTCTACAATGTTTGCTTCCCATCTGTTCATATGAATACGTCCAAACTTTTCAGTTCAAACCATATTCTCAGCTTTTTTTTTAAATAGAAATGTTTTACAGGCACAATTATTAATCTGAATATTCGCTATAATTTGTATCTAAATAGAACCAGAATCGTTTTGTCATAGATAAAAATATAAAATATGGCAACAACTGAAAAGTGAGGCAGGACAATCGGACTCGCCAGGTCTAAGCCAGTCTTTTAGGCTGTTATAATCAGAAACGGTATATGGACTTAATATGCAGAAGAAATAAATATTTAAAATACTCATTTGTCTCTTTATACTGTAGACACTGAAGACTAAAAAATCACCTAGCTAAACTGGGAACAATTAGAATGAACCCTAACAGCACATAATATGGGATTATGTTGCGTTTGTCACAAGAAAATACATTTTTTTTTATCAGCAGTATCTCAAATTCCAAATTCTCACATGAATTGAAGAATTTTTGTAGAGGAATTTGTGGAAAAATTAGGTTTGATGGAGGAGCTATTTGCTCAGAAGAAAGCGCAATATATTAACCTAGTCATGCAGCTATATGTTCAGATGAAGCAAGATATATAGTAAATTAATTATTAATTAGTAATAAAATATCAACTTTAATTAAATTTACTACTCAAAGATTAAATATTTCTCAAATTTACTATATTATTATTATATATATTATATATTATATATATATTATATATTATATATATATTATGCATTAACTTTAATTAATTATTAATTTGAAAATAGCTGAAAAAGTGTGCTGCATGATGCATGTTTGTCTATATATATCATAATTTGTAATTCTCAAATGGCCATATTTTGCTCATATTTAAGTGGTAATTACTATTCGGATTCCACAGTACCATGGAACTGATGACGCGCTCCACACGCTAATTGATAGACTGTGAAATGATTTAGGAATGGCAAGAAAGTGCTCGGACTCAACACGAGCAACTCCTGTGCTGTGGGCCACTTGGAGTCAGTCATCAAGAGACACGGACTCATCTCGCAGATGACTTCGAAACGATTCCAAGTCGTCGGCTTATCGTTTTGGTCGTCTTGGCGGAGGTAAAGCACATTTGGGTATTTGGCCGCTGGCCCTGGCAAAGGAAACCCGAATCTCAAAACCAAAACCGAAACCGAAACCGTCTAAGTGAAAAGTGTTAAAAAGTGCGACTCAGTTGGCTTGGCTCTGTGTGGCAACATTTTGTTGAAGGAAGACAAATGAGCGGCATCAGCAGTACGGCATTTTTGACATTTGCAAAATGAATTTGAAATGTCAGCCAAAAAAAATATAAATAAAATAAAATACAAAAATAAAACCGAAGCGAAGCGAATCCCAACTCTTGACGAAGGTTCCACTTGTTCACGGAGTGGAGTCGCCTCGGCATGGGTGGACTCCAAGCTGCAAGTGTGAAAGATCACAGACTTGGAATGGGGGCCTAACTAAATGCTATGGTTAGCCAGCGAATAAGTTGCGGGCCTTTAAATTAAAACTCAGGTGAAAGGTTATTAATTTGCCAAGTGAAACTGGGCCGTTGTTGTTGTTGCTGTTGTTGTTGCCTTTTGGCATGGCTCATTTGGCTTAATGCTGATGTGAGAAGAGGCCGAAACGGGCAACGAATTGAAATGATGACGAGTGAAATGACAATGACTTTGACAGATGGTGAAATGAATGCGGATGCACAGACCCAACACAGCAAAGACCCTCCAAACTCAGAGGTGTTTCAAAAAGGAGAAACTATAATATGGTAATTATATTAAAGTTAATTAATACTGGCAATTAGTTTAGTCCTCTTAAAAAGTAACATTTGGAAGGATCCAACTTCGACTACATAAGTTATATAAAATCATGATGACGATCAACAGCTCATTCGATCTAACAATTTAGCTCCACACGGTTCTCAGAGATTTATAAAATATAGATTTAAAGTTTTCAATATTTTCCAGTTAATTATATAAATATGTTTTATCAGTTTTGTGAATATTGACCAATTTTAATTTCTTATTTATGGTATTCCATTTTATATATAATTGGCATATTATTGATCAACTTTACAAAATTGGATAGATTTATTTTTTATATTTATATTATTTTTTTTTATAAATAATTTACTTGTTATTGATAAACTTTACAAGATCCGATAAGATAGACAAAAAAGCCCGAATTTTATATTTATATTATTATATTTTTTTTAATAAATAATTGACATGTTTTTGAATAACTTTAGAAGATCCGATAGAAAGATAACAATTTTCAGACTGTCAAAACTAATTTTCGCTAGCAGCAAATTTTAATTACTGTTTGATTTTTTAAAAATGGACGGTTCCTAAAAATCAACCGATGTTTTGGCTATTATTTTGATGAAAAATAAGTTTCATACATAATTACCCTCTCTTATTAATAAGTACTTGAAACTGTTGTTTAGTATTAACAAAAATATATAGAAACAAATATAGTCGATGGAGTCTAATCGGCAGTTGAAAATCGGCAAATTAGTTGAAACAATTGTTGGTTGGCCAATTGCGTTGTAACTTATGGCCAACATCAGTGTGGCACAATTAAAATCATTTAGAGGCCAATTAAATTTCGTTAGCAGCATTAAAAATGGCAATGGAATCCAGCACAAAAACACAAACTGATTGTCATGGGTCACATGAGAACAATTGCGAGCAGCTAGCAGAGATGAGGATGCGGAGGGGGATGGAGATGGGAGGAGCAGAGGCCTGGCAAATATGCGGCAAGCATTGTACAATGTTGGAAAGTGGACAATTAAAATCACGAAAATGCCTGTTGATGTTGCGTACTGGTAACAGTTTGTCCTGAAAGCAGTATTTCCCAGCCAGCCAACTCCCAACATTGTTTGCTGCATGTTGGCCAAAAGAGTGCGTGTGCGTGCTGTGCTGTGATTTGGCTTAAATTGTGCCGGGGTCAGGTCAGGATTGGGATTGGTACTGAGTGTGTGTGTGTGTGTGTGTGTGTGTGTTGTGGAGTGTGTCTCTGAGTGAATGTGGCAGCTGTGCTATGTTTTGTTGGCCATTAGAGAGAAGCTCGTCCCAAAGCATGGGAATTTCAATTAGACAAGTTACTCAAACAGCTACAAAGACAGAGAGAGAAAGGTACACAAAAAGACAGAGAGAGAGAGAGAGAGAGAGAGAGAGTGGGATAGATTTTTCCCATCACTTGACCAATTATTCGAGCAGAATTTGCACAGTTGTTGACTTCGTGTTCATCATGTGCGCTTTGGCTGTGGCCAAATAAAAATGCTTAAATTACACATTGACCCGCCTACGTGTTTAACTGGGCAGCAAACAGATTCCCAACTTCATAATGATGTTTTTAAGTTGGCAACATTCAATTTACTTCATGCCAAAAATATACAAAAAAATACAAAAAAATACAAAAAACGAGAAATAATAAAAATTTACAACTCTTCCGTTGCAACTTTCACAGCTTCTGCAGTAGACGACGGACTTTTGGCTAGCTGATTATTTTCTTTTGGCCAACCACAATTATTGGGTAGCTGCATTTTTTACGCCTCCAAATCGAATAATTCGTTTGCGAATTTTTGCGCATAAGCAGAAGAAAATGGTCACAGTTACTTTACCGTATTTTCCTCCGTGTGTCGTGCGTGCTGAATTTCCCTCGCTTACCGTTACCAACCTGGCAACGTTGGTCTGGCTTAGGCCAAACTCTGAACATGGCCACGGCTCGTTGGGCTACCAACTAAGCGCTAAGGCTAAGACTGCAACTGTAGCTAAAGCGTTTTGCCTGCAGGGCTCCAAAGGCTGCCCCATGCCACAAGCTGGGGTTCAACTACTTTAGAGTCACCCCTCGGACGCAACTTGAACTCATCGCGGTTAGCTATGCAAATTTCACACTTCAAGTCAAGCAGCAACAAGGCAACTAAAAAGGTTAAGTTGTATAGCAAGTTGATCCCAATAAATCAAAAGCATTAAAAGCAAGTTATTTGATCGATTTTTCAGCTTAGCGAAGCATTTTCACTCTATTCTTGAAATTAGTTTATCTAAACTTGACTTTCTTTAATGAACACAAAAATGATAAGAAAATTTAGAAATTAAAATGTATGTGTTAATAATAAAATTTCATTTATTTAATTTCTGCAAATCTCAACATCTGATTGGTAATAAAACTGAAGGCATTCTTACTGTAGAATCAATTATTTTTTTTTAAGTCGTATTATTATTATATATATTTTTTTTGGTGTATTTAAATATGTTTTTAAAAATGCAGGCTATTTATGAACATTAAAAAATGTATATATTTTTAGTAGTCAATAAGTATTTTAATTAAATTAAATGATGAACTTAACACAATTTGTGTTTTTAAGATACTTATATTTACCACAACCCAACTAAATAAAAGCAAATTTTTCCATACCTAAAAATTATTCGGAATTATTTTGCAAGCTTGAAATTTGTGTGGGCTCAGTTTGTGGCATCTTTTGAGTTTTTCATTTAAAGTTTTGAGTTGGTAGAGTAAAGTATACCCTTTCTTACTGGGGCATTACAATTGCTAAACACTCAACGCCAACAGAGTCCTCCATTCTCCATTCTCCAGCCTCCATTCCCCCCTTCTTCGTCCTCTTCTCCCACATAGTCGGCGTTCATCGTTCATCGTTCTTTGGTCTGTCGTCTTTTCATTTTCTTTGATGTTGCAGCGCCGATCAAATCGATCAAATGTAATTTTCGCAGCACGAACGTGCGGCATTGCAGCAACTATAAAGGAGGCAAGGCGGAGAGCGCCAAGTGCTGTTTGTTAGTGTTGTTGCTGTTGTGGCAAAGTACATTTACACCAATTGCGTTGATCGATCTGGGTGTAAGTTATATGCCACGGCAGGAGCAGCAGCAGCAGCAGCAGCAGCAGCAGCAGCAGCGGCAGTGCCTTGGGACCGTGCCAAATTCTTAATAGTTGCTAGCTTACTATGAGATCAGAAGTGAAGAAGACCAACTCGCAACTTGCAACTCGCAACTTGCAACTCACAACTTGCAACTTGCAGCGAGTGTAAAAACAACAAAGCAGCCAAAACCACAGAGGGTCAGCTCAGATAAAAACGTTTTTGTGGTTTAGAGACTGTGTCTCTCCACCTCTCCATCTCTCTCTCTCTCTCTCTGTCTCACTCTTGCGCTCTATCTGTCTCGCTCTGTCTTTTTGTGTGTTGTTGGATCTCTGGCGGTTTCGCTATAATTAAGGACTTTGGAGTAATTTGTACACCTATTTAGGATCGCGTTGATTACAGGCCGGCGTTTTATTGCTTTTGACACCTAAAGGGTACCCAGTGCTCGGTGCCGCAGCCTGTTGCACGATGCTGCACCGAAAAGCTGCCCCAAACCGGCTACACTCCAAAACCCATTTGGAAGCTGTGCGAAAAAAGATCGACAGAGCGAGAGAGAGAATGAGAGTGAGGGAGTCAGTTAGTTAAAGTGAGAGCGAGATAGCAATTGAGCACTCGTGGCTCGATCTCAATCTGGCGATCTGGCGTTGAAGATTGCGACTTTTGCCACAGTTGAAGTGGATTTATTGGCTGACGTGAGTATTTAGTGTTGACGGCATAGAACAAAAGAATCTGAAGCCGCCGCCGCCGCCGCAGCAGCAGTCGTTGTTGTTGTTGTTGGTGTTCCTTGTTGCTGCCACAGCTTCTTGGCGGTCACCCACCGCACACCTGGCTTAGCCGCAAAAAAGGAGTTGGCCAAATCAAGCTGCCAGCTGCCTCAGCCTTAGCCTCAGCTCCAACTCGCATTAGCTTCATCTTCATCTTCATCTCCAGCTTCATCTACAGCTTCTTCTCCAGCTTTTGGCCCACACAAAGCCTGTTGGCTGCTCTGCTTATCAGCGGAGCGAAACTTGTTGGCCTCGTTGACCGCTGATCGACGGATTCCCGATTAGACCAGAGCTTCGTCGTGTGTTGCACAAGGCGCCAACTTGCAACAAGCAAACTGACAACATTTTATCCAAAGCAGAGGCAGAGTTGTTTGCGCAACTGAATCAGATCCACAAACATAATGAACACATAAAGTTTTTACAATAAGTTTAAATTGTTTGAGATGCATGAAAAGCATTTATAAAGTGTTTAATATAATTTTTGACTTTTGTAATAAATATCAGCAATTGTTTAAAGTGTAATTCGATTAGGAATATATATATGTTTTATTACCATTTAACATAATTTTTATATTTTTGTAATAAATTCCATATCAGTAATTGTTTAAAGTGTAATTTCAAAGTCAATTTAAATATTTGTAAACGATAAGGAATTGAAATGAATTATTACTATTTATTTGATCAACAGAAAAACTTGTATTATAAACCATTTTTAAATAAATTGCACAATTGAATAAAATATTTAAAAATAGAAAATGTTACTCGTAAATAATATTTTAGTTGTATACTTTTTTTGATAGCAAATGATTTAATAAATGCATAATTTATTTAAATTGGAATGTTTTAAAGTTAAGCATAAATTCCATATAATGTTAAAAAATATATATAAAAATTGTTTGTATTAATTTAGTTGTAAAATAAGCAACAACAGTTAAAAAAATAATTGTGCGTAAAAAGACAATTCACAAATAGTTAAAAATCGAATAAAACATAATTATTGAGTACATATGGAAAATGCCATCAACGTCGCGTAAAGAATAATCGATAAAAATGTCTGTCAGATTTCAATAACGCCCAGACAAATGAGAACAGCAACAACGAGCACAACTAGTGTCTAGACTCGATAATGTCATTAAGTTATATAATATATAATCACGAATAGGTTGTCAGCAGTTTGCCAAATTCGATCGGCAGCCGGCAACTTAATCGACAGCAATTAGTTGCTGTTGGCCAAATTCGAACGCAAATTGGCTGGCAAATTATTAGAAATATTATGGGCAGATATAAATTGAAATGTTTGCAGTTTCAGATGATTATCGCAACTACAAAAATATATATATAAAAATGTGTTTATATATATATAAACATATATCGAATGGAGGCTGAACAGCATTGAAAGCTTTTGTCATCGCACGTTTCCACGAATTTGAATACAGCAAGCCAAAACACACCCACACACAAATGCACACACAACTATAAAATACACTGCCACACAGATACAAAGGGGCACAAAGATTGCTGGCAACTCTGGCTGGCTTCCAGGGAAAAAAGTGCAGCTTCAGTTGGGGGCTTCGCAGCGGGCGGGCGTCGATTTTGACACTCGAACGGAGTCGCGAGTGGCCTTAAACAAATTGCGGATATGTCACATGATTTTATGGCTCTATATAAGCCATGGTTAAACAGCCAGCAACATCTGACTTTGGCTTAAGGGGGCAAATGGTAAATCATTTGTATTTTGTTGTCGCAACAGGATTCAGAATTCTGTTCACTTTGCAGTTCGTTTCGAGAGGCAGAGGCAACTGCAGCTGCACTTACTGCTGATTTCACACCTCAGGGAGTCCAAGCAGAGCATCCGAACTCTCCCCATACTCCTCCTCTCTCTCTCTCTCTCTATTCATAGCCACACTCCCATTGCTGTTGCAACATGACAGTCTTGCCGCATTAAGCATGACAGCTGCCGGCTTTATAGTTCAGCTCCTCCTCTGCTGAGGTGTGGTCTTCCATCTAACTGCTTAGCATTTAGTTAGCTGCTGTCGAGATTAACGAGTTTTTTTTAGCCAAATGCACAGTTCTCATGATTAATGAACATTCGCACAAACAAAACATTGTTTTAACTTATGTTTTGACTCTGAAAAAGAGCTTAACTTAATTATCACATTTAATCTGCACTCATTAGAAATAATAAAGAATTTTGCAAACTTATGGAAATATTTTTTTTTGGTACTATATAAAATAAATAAAGCAAATATGTTCATGGATAATAATGAATGTCTTCAATGTCTTCAAGAAGAATATTAAAAAAATAAAATAAAAATATTATACAGCATATTTTCAGATCCAAGTTTTATTCATCTCTACATAAATAGGCTAAAACCTTTTAAACCAAGAACTAAATTTTGAACGATCCTCGTTATGTAAGCTATATGCTATAGTAACCGATTCATGATAGGGCAGATTTTGCAAAAACTTTTCCAAAATCACGTATATATTAATCACATAATAATAATTACAGCTAAGTAAAAACCTTTTGATAATTATAGAAATATACTTAATACCCTCTTTAGGCTAACTTAATTATTTATAGATCAAACTAAAAATTTACCTATCTTTTTGTCCTCATACAAATATTTGCTTTACCAAGGCTCTAACCACATTTGTCAGCGCGTGCCAAAAGCAGTTGAGGCCATGTTTGCGAGTGACAACATTGTTAAGTGTGGCAACCCTGTCGGCAGCTACTACTGATGACTGCTTCTTGTCAATCCTGCAGCATATTTTGTGGTCTGCTCCTCCTTTGGTTGGTTGCCACAAATAACACGCAATTCTTTTAACTGGTTTGCTGAGAGGTTTGTGATTAATTTTTGAAGGCTCTTCTCTAAGATGGAAGTGTAACATTTACATTAAGTAAATCAAATATATATTTCAAAAGACTGTTAAATAATTCTGAAAGTTAAATTAATGAAAGAAGAACTCTTTCAGTTTTCTATAAAATTTCCAAAAGTCGATTTTAGTTCAAAGTTAAATTACAAAATATCTTTTGGCCAATTAAATATTCTTCTTGGTCTTTAGTAAACACTCTTCTGGCTTACCAAAAAAAATAACAGAATGTGTGAAACAGAGTTATCAAAATTATTGACCGCAAATCAACCGCCAACTGCAGTGCATAATTTAAATTTACCAATGAATGGTTTATGCAACATTTCAGAGATGAATCCCTCTTTTCTCTTTCTCTCTCTCTCTCTCACACACACAGACTATTTCCCTCTCTGTAGCATTTCAATCAAAAGACAATTTAGCTGGAGAAAAGCTAAAGAAACCTGTGTACACACACACACACACACAACACACACACATACACTCTGTGAAGTCGGCAATTTGGCAAAGGCAATCGCAGTAACAACTTCCTCATACTTTGAGGCGCACCACTCTCTACGCACCACTTCGCCATCACCCACCCGCCCCTTGCTCTCACCTTTTAGCCCTTTTTCATTCAGGGCCATACTCAGGGCCATCTTCACGTCGGCAACGGCATCCTTTGAGCCTTTTGCCAAATTACCGCGCATTTAATTTTAACTTTGATGTTGCATGCGGCATACACTTGCCTTCAACCTGTGTGTGCCTGTGTGTGTGTGTGTAAATGTGTTGTGCTTATACATACACACACACACACGTAAAGCAGAGCATGAAATGGCGATAACTGGACAACTGACAAACTGAGCAGCTAAAAAACTCTACGCAAAGCTGAGAAAACGATTTGCATGAAAATTTTAATAAAATTGCGCTGAATTACCTGCGATACAACTTGTGGAGAAGCAAGGGAAGGGAAGGGGACACTACTTAAATTTGGCATTAATTTGGTTTTAAAGTTGGTAATAATTTTAAAATAGTATATTTCCAATAACTAAAAATATTATTTATATTGTTATATGGATTTAGGAAATTCATAGAAAATAATAAAATACAGAATACAAAAAAAAAAAATAAATAAAATAAAGATTTTATAATATATATTTTAGAGCTTAATCAATTACTTCCAAGCTCTTCAAACATTCTCAAAGAGATCTCAAAAATTATTTACAACCGAAAATACAAGCATAATAATAAATTTGAGGTCTACTTATTTATTTCCAGTATCCAGAAATCTTAGAAAGATTTCATTCAATTTATATTATAGAAAATAATAATAAAAAATTTGAATTTGAAATATTATTTAGAATATCATTAAAGTTCTAATTCTAATTGATCGACTATTATAAGCACATACAAATTATAATTTATGAGCACCCACTGCAATAAAAATAATAATAAAAATATTTACAGATATTTTTTTTTTATGAAACAAATTGACCTAAAACGGACAAAACGCCTTCAAATCATTGTCATGGCCAATGTTGTGGAGCCAATGAGTAGAAGCATTTTTATAACAGTTAAGTGTGGAAAGAGAGCAGTGTGGGGGGAGGGTGTGGGAGGGGGGTGGGGGGGGGGGGGTTGTCTGAGTTTCGACCATTTCGGTTTGTAACAAAGTACAATTGTTTGGCTTTGGCGTGTGTGTAGGCACCGATAAATTTATGGGCATTTTGATTGGTGTTTGTGACGTACACAACAAAAAACAACAACAAACAACAACAACAACAAAACAAGAACAACAACAAACAACAACAAAAACAATCACAAAAAGACGCCAGCGGCTACAAAATTATGTTTTGCCGCTCGTCAATTTGGCTGTAAATTGTATGTGTGTGTGTGTGTGTTTTGTTGTTGGCAACAGCGTTGCCCCATTGTCGTTGTCGTTGGTTGTGGCACTCTGTGTTGCCGTTTGCCCGTTGACAACATGTTGTTGGCGCATTTCGTGGCAGCATTATGATAATTTTATGGCAAATCATTTTGTTTACAACACGTCCGCTCAGGTGGGCGCGTGTGGGAGGCAGTCATTTTGTTGTTGTTTTTTGTTTTGGGGCGTGCCCCACACAAAATGCTGTGAATGATTATCGATTTTACATGGCAAATTGCAGGCTTTACATCTGCTAATAGTGGGAACCTCTCTCTGACACAGCCACAAAATGCAAATAATCGCCCAAAAGGGCAACACAGCATTTTCAATCAAAAAATTAATCTCGAATTTAGTCGAAGCTGTGCTACATTTTATATTTTAAAATTCAATAAGTGAAAGGCGTTGGACAACACGAAATATATCAAAAATAACATTTGACAAAAATTCATATATTTTTTTTAGCATAACCCACGAATTTTTAAATAATATAATTAATAATTTCTTTAAGGAAAACAAAACTTACTTTTTAACTACTTCTCAATTTTTAGACAATAATACCAAAAATTCACATTTTTTTAATTAACAACCACAGAAATGATTCATAAATTATTTTCGTTTTTAATATATTTAATGATTGTTGATTTATGTTTTTAAAGAAACGATTAACACAAATTTTAATTTTAAGATTTGTATTAATAATAAAAGCAATTCACAAAAAGTGATGCTGTTGTTCTAAATTAAATTTAGCTACTAAAACATTTGCTAAAAGTTGTTCAATTGCCGTCGGTTGATGCCATAGAAGTACTAAACAAAAAACCACTCACAATAAGACGTCTAAAGAAATCCTCTTAAATGCCAAACCAAAACCGGCCCAAAGGAAACCAACCAAGTCAAGAGACAAAAAGTAGGCAGTGCCAAAAGAGATTCACTCAAAGTGTGCTCATAGTTGTTGGTCTGGTCTGGTCTGATCAGGTCTGGCCTCTGATGTGGTCTGGTTCAGGTCTGAACCCAAAAAGGGGCTTGGAGGTGTGCTGAGGTGGGCTGGTAACAGCGACTGGTCCAACACTTAAGATTTTGGAACGAGCGCTAAAGAGCTGCTGATGCGACGACCAAGTGAAGAGCCAACTGCAAACCAGTTTAAGTTAAACACCAAACGAGTTAACAACAACAACAACAACAACAGCAACAACAACGAGCCACATTTGGCGAGTTGAACGAATCAGTGCCAATGAGCAAGAGGCTGGCTTAAACTAAAGAGCTGAGCAGCTGCAAACGCCAAGAAACGCCCCCCTCTAAATAAAAGGGCTTATGTGAAAAAAATGGCTGCAAAGTGAAGAGTCTCTAACAAATTATTAAATATTTCCCAAAATTATTTAAGTCGAAAAGCGTAGATAAAAAAATCGCGTAAAATGATGTTTAAAATGAAATTTTACAAATGTATTTTATATAAAATAAAAAAAAAAGTAAAACGTAGATATATTTAAAAAAAACTAATTTTAAAACATTTCTAATAATATTAGAGTTGAAGACTGTGAATAAAAAATCGAGTAAAGTGCTGAGTTTTAACTTAAATGGAAAATATATAATTTATTTTAATAAAAAAACATAATACGAAACGAATTTAGATATATATAAAAAAACAAATTCTAAAATACTTTACATATTATTTGAGTTGCAGAGTGTGAATATAAAAAATCGATTGAATTGTGTGTTTTAACTTAATTATGAAAAATATAAAATAAAAGAAAATTCAAAACGAATTTAAATATATTAAAATAACAATTTTTATAATACTTGAGATATTATTTGTGTTGAAAAGTGTGTAAAGGAAAAATCGAGTAAAATGCTGTGTATTATTTTAAATATAAAAAATATATTTGATATAAAATAAAAAAATGCAAACGAATTTAAATTGTTTTTAAAATACATCATAAATAAATACACATATTTCTTTTTAGGCTGTGCATAATAATATTTAAATAATCTATTGAATATAAAATATTGCTAATCATCCTTAAGCGTTGTAGATAACAAAAAAACTGCATATCAATTTCCATGTGGCTGCCACTGAAGCTGAACGCTTTTCATGTTTTTGTGGGCATGCAATTAATTTTACTAAAATTACCACAGATACAAGAGAAGAAAAACATCAAATAGGATTAACACACCAGAAACACACACCACACACACACACACACACGAGGAAAACGAGCTGAAAAATTATGCGTGTGGTTTTTCACACTTTTTGGTTTGAATTTTCTTTTTTTTCCTTCACGCCTTTGCACTTGCGTTGTGGGCGTGTCCTGTGTGTGTGTCATTCTCCACAATTTTGTATGCTACTCCAGCGCCTGATCTGTTCAGATCTGAGGTGCAGTGAGGAAAATGGAAATTGAAAATTGAAAATTGGAAATGGAACTTTCTTTACCAATTTAGCACGCTTTATGCTCAATTTTTTTGTCTGCCGTCTTTCGTTGCACGCATCTCACAATTTAAAAAATGTAAACTGATGCCACATGTGTCTGTCTGCATCTCTGCAACTGCTAAATGTGTCTTCACATATGAGAAGATGTATCCGTATCTGTAGCTGTGGATTTATCTGTGTCCGTAACTGTAACTCAAGATTGATTTTTGCCCGCCTTTCAGTTTCGAAACGCTTTGTGAGGCATCTTTCTTCTTGGCTTTTGTGTGTGTGGCATGTGTGGCATGTTTGTCTGTTTTTGTTTTGGTGCATACACTAATCCCTTTAACAAATATGAAATTATTTGATGCTGTCATAAGTAGCTGGAGTAGTTGAACTGATTTCAATTTTTTCTCAATTTTCTATGCTTTATTAGAATTATAATTACAAATTTTCTGGAACTTAAGATAAAAAAATTTAATTTGGATTTTTTGGGAGACAGAAAGAGTGAGTGGGACAGAGAATGAGAGAGATGGAAATAATAATTATTATTTTTGAACTGAGATATTTAGTTAATATTATTCAATGTTTATATAAATTTGTGATTATTTTCAAATCAATTTTTGCTGCATTTTATTAAAAATAATTCCAAATTAATTAGAATGTCAGCTTAAAATTTTTAGGTCTTGCTAAGAATTTGTTGTTGTTTGTTTTTTTACTTATAATTTATACTTAAAACAGTCTTTTTAATATTTTTCTTTTTCAATTTCATCAAAGTCGGCTAAAAAATTATATTTAGTTTTTACTTGCAGACTCAATAATAATAAGTTGCCTTCAAACTGCTGGCATCTTATTGCCATTAAAGGCCAGTAAAGAAAGTTGCATGATTTACACACACACACACGCACACAGACACACACACAGACACACACACACACAACACACACTCACATCACACACTCATTTTGGGGCATATACGCAATTTGGCAGGAATATATGAAGATGCCACAATCTGCGGTCGCAGCTCAATCTGTGCAAAGTTCGAGTGGGGAAGCGATAGCGGTTTGGGGGTGAAGAGGTGGGAGGACTGGGGGCTAACGTGCCGCCAGCAATTTGCATACCAATTGCAGCTGCATACGTCAAAAAATGTGAAGTTTAATATAGAAAATGCTCAAACTGGAATCAGGATCAGAATGTGGAAGCCAACAACACAGCCAAACAGGCAAGCTGGCAAACAGGCAAACAGGCAAACTGGCTAAAAGGCCAACTGGCAAAAAGGCCAAACAAGGCAGGCAACAAACCAGGCAGCCATTGACTGACAAGGACAAGTCGTGTGCGACAGTTGACAGCTGCTGCCTGCTGCCTGCTGCCATCGTTTGATGGCCTCAGATTGTGTGCAGCGTGTGGTGGGGAGTTGGTGGGGCAGCGACAGACAGCGAATGCCACATGGGGTGCACCACATACAGTAGCCACATTGGGTGGCAGCCTGAGCAGTAACTGGACAAATGACAGTGAATGTTGCAGCTGCAATTGATGAATTTATGCGATGTGTCGTTGCAAACACACACACACACAAACACTCACACACACACACAAACGTTGAGAAATGCATTTTTCATAACGTAATTGAAATGACCGCAAACAAAGAGCAGCAAATAAAAGTGCAAAATGCGTTTAAATAAATATTCCCCATTTTCAATTAATATGCATTTACGTGTGTGTATATATTTATTCAGTTATGCCCTGCCCCTATTTGGGGCGTATCTCCAGTAGTAAGCTTGCAAGTGGGGGGAAGGGGCAGCAACAAACTGTCAGACATTTTTATCAGCAATTAATCGTGTTAATCAAATGCGTTGTCAGCATCATTTACGCACACCAAAGATTTACAAAAAATAAAAAAATTACAAAAAAAAAACAAAACAAAAGTTAAATAAAATAATACCATAAAAATGAGCTTACGAAATGCATTACAAGCGCAACACGACAACTTGTTACACACACTTCGAATACCCTGTAAAGTTATGGAAGAGTGTGAGGAGTCATAGGATTTCTGTATAACCAAAGTTGGAATATTTTGAAAGCTTCAAAAGTGCTGACATTATTTTAAAATGTTTAACTAGTCGAGTCGATATAGTCAAGCCTGTTTGTATCTCTGCATAAATAGATTGATTGATCAGGATCAGTTTACTATAAAGTGTCTAAAGATATAGCTTTAAAAATAATTATCATATTTATTGACCAGAAACTAAGCTTAGAATTTTATTTACATAAATATAAAAATAAAATAATTTTGTTTTTAAAAAGCAAAACTTGTTTTCGATTTATTAATCAGATAACTACAGGATATCTGCAAGTCTAACCTATTTTTTTGTCTAACACATCTACTTGACACAAGAGTGAAAAGCTCTTGTTTTTTTTTAGAGACTTTTACAAGGCCAATCAATCAATGACAAAGCCACAAAAAAAAAATGAAAATTCCAAGCCGAGGGCAATTTTCATTAGAAATGCATTGCATTTTCATAATACAAATTGTTGAAAATTAAGCGCACGAGTCAACAACAAGCTAACAGAGGGGTTAAGGGCAGAGGGGGAGCGGGTGGAGGTGATGTAGGGTCAGGCAGCAGCGTGACTATTTGGATATGGGTTTTTTACTCGGACGGGGGGCAACAATGCAACAATAGGTGTAAGTACTTCTTAAAAAGGTTTTTCATGCTCGTGCCACATGCTTAGAAAGTTGCATGTGGCAACTGCAGTCGCTGTTGTTGTTGGCGCTTATCTCGAGTGTGCATCTCAAGTTGTCATGTCAACGCTTCTGATTCTAGAAATTGTACGAGCCAAGGGAAAGGGGCACATTCCACACATGTCACTTGGCCGCAACAACAACAAATAAGCTGAAGCTGATGTTGTGTTCGAGCCAACTTGCCACAGATTGATGCCGCACAGTTGGAAACAGTTGGAAATTGAGGCTGCCTCTGTCTGTCTGTCTGTCTGTCTGTCTCTGGTTTGCTCACTGAGTGATTGTGCATTTGGGCTGCTCTCTTGTGGCAGAGCCGCATCAATGTCAGCATCAGTCGCCCAATATCATCAACAACGTCGCGTTCCGTCAGCTTGATTAATTTGTGGGGGTCTGCAACTACACGATCCGAAGGGAGGGTGAGGAGTTGCCAAGAATGGGGGCATATTGCCAACGGGGTTGCTTGTTTGTAACACACACACAAACACACACACACACACTCACACACTCATGACTGGAAGCCAGGTTTAGTTGGCCGTACATTTATTAAAAGCGGATTTAGTTAATGAGTTATTTTTTTGGTGGCACAGTTCGCGGTCTGCGGCCATCAATTATATATACAAAATACTCTCAGATACTTTATTAAGTTTATACACGGTGTGCGGGTCGCTCGACACGCAAGTCTCCGGCTCAAGGTTTCCACATTGTTAATATGCAATGATTAAAAGTGTCATTTGTTATTGTTTCACACACACACACAAAAATGCGACAGGCGGAGATGATACAAAAAACCCAAAAACTAAAAAAAAAAACACATTTATAATGCTCACTTATAAAACGAGTAGTCGATTGCAAATATGTGAATAACTTTAATAACGTATTGACAATTTTTTTTTATTTTTTATATAAGCCCTTTCTATAACCAAACAGAAAAATAAAATTTGTGGGACAAATATTTGACGAAAGTTTATTTTTATTTAGACATGCTTTCTATTCATATATAAATTATTAATGAAAAACCAAAAATGTATGTAAATTAAAAAAAGAACACAAATTTATAATTCGCACTTACAAAACGACTATTGGCAATTTATTTTTTATTTTTTATATAAATATAAACAAAAAAAAAGCTATTGACAATTTTTTTTATTTTTTATATAAATCTGAAGAAAAACAAACCTCCTATAAATAAACTGAAAAATTCAATTTGAGGGACAAATATTATTATTAATAAATAATATATTAAATGTATTCTTCTTATACATGCTTAGAATTAATATATAAATTATTAATTTACAAAATTTGTGTTAATTAATAAAAACAAATATTAAATATTAGTTTTACATTTCAAAAATTTCTATTTAATTTTCGAAAATAATCAAACATGGTTTTATTGCCTAAAAAAAATCATAAAAACAACATGCATAAAATTGAAAAAAATAATAATTTTTGTACTGAAAATTAAATAAAAATGTCAAAAATTTGTACAATCATAAAATGCTCTATAAGGAATCTCGTCTAAAAGGTTTGGTTTGCTTGTCTTCGACTAGATTCCAACAGCAATGAAAATGCTGAATAAAAAACAAATTTTTTTAACCACACAAAACACAATTCTGTGTAAATTTTATGTTTTTTGTTGTCGTTTCTGATTTTAAATAAATTAACGAAAAGTGACGCTGCGAAATTGCTGGCAATTTGTCGAAAGCGTGGAACAAAAACCTGGCAAATTTCATTTATTAAACGGAGACAACAAAAAACAACTGCCAAAATAATATTTAAAATTAATAGTATTGACACAGAGAGAGGCAGAAAGAGAGAGAGAGATAGAGATAGAGAGAGTTGAAGAGAGAGAGAGAGATAGAGAGAGAATTGAGGATGCTGCACCCACATGCCAGAATTTCACACCTGTTTGTTGTTCGTGTGGCAAATAATGTCAACATGTGGTCTCCACAGGATCCAGCTGTGCGCCGCTTGAGTCAGGATTGAGCCAAGAGAAAGGACTGTTTTTGTTTGGCTTCGGATGCTGCCACATCTTTAGACTCAATATTGAAATCGGTTTTGTGTCTGCCAACAAAACGACGCCGCTTTGTCTCCTCTTGTTTGCCACTGACAGCAAGCAATGCAAACAACAACAACAACACACACACACACACTCACACACACACAAGAACAACAACAAACAAAAAGTGGCAATTTTTATGCGAAGCAGATATGCATAAATATTGCTGGACCCATAAGCAAGTTGGGTTTATAGCATATCCCATTTGGCATATATCCTTTAAGGATATTTACTTATGGCTCTTGGCTTATTAATGACCTCGTCCTGTTGTTGTTGTTGTTGTTGTGGTTGTTGTTGCAGTTGTTGTTGCTGCCACATTGTCTGCTGAGACGCAGCATTCCCTTTAGGTCCTCAGCTCTTTACTTTTGTTATTTAGCGCTCTCCTGTTGTTTGCCAGCCAGCCCAAAACGTTTGTTCCTTGGCCGCTAAATTAGCAGAAATAACGGTAGTCTATGTTAGCTCTTAGGTCGTTCTACTAACGGTACTCAAATAGCTACTGTTCTGGTTGCTCCCACGCGCATTTTGGCTTTTAAGTTGGGAATTTTATTGTTTCCTGCGGTTCCTTTTGCCTCCAGTCGATTTTCTCAGAGAGAGAGAAAGGGAGAAAAAATGCTGTGCTGTGATTGCCTCGTGGGTCTCTGGGGTAATATCTTGTGAATGAAACTAGTGGGAAGTCTAAGAGCTGGTGGCAGGGCAGCGCTCAGGCTGACTCAGAGGACAGAGGAAATCGAAAAAATCAGAAAGCAATTCAGATTTAGATGTGGCTATGGAAATCACTTTATTTTTAAGTTATAGCACAATATTTTATCATCTAAATTTATCCACAGTTTATAATATAATCTATATATAAAATAAACTAATATTTCTAAATTGTAAATCACTAAATGGCAAACCTTCAGCAAAAACTCATTGATTGCATTTCACAATCTGTTTAGCGACGACTAAATTGTGTAAAATATTAAATATAAGAAATTAAATAAAGGTTAATATTTTTTAACCATACAAATAAATATTATATATCCCCAAGTCCAGTTCGCTGCAATTTATGTTGCATGTGAGTGAACTTTGTGTAGCCAAACAAAATGATTGCCCCTCGAAAATAATTGGTTGGCATAATTCACGTAATCTCCATAATAATGCAATAAGTGTTCATCAGCCGTGTGCGATCACCCTTTTCGAATGTGGCTGGAAAGGGGAGGGCGGGAGGGGCGTTGTCAGTCATAATACCTTCTTTATGGCAGACAATTTGAGCACAATTTGGCTACTTCTTTGTTGGCCCTTATCACGCTTATCACTCGCAATATATCAGCAAAGGTGAAGCCTCGTTCAGCTCGCCTCGCGTTCCTCGGTGTCAAATTCGGGTGTTGACCACATGAGCGCCGACATGGCAATCAACG
This sequence comes from Drosophila demipolita, assembly GCA_035042405.1. Taxonomy (NCBI): domain Eukaryota; kingdom Metazoa; phylum Arthropoda; class Insecta; order Diptera; family Drosophilidae; genus Drosophila; species Drosophila demipolita. The sequence continues at coordinate 1,076,129 of JAWNLI010000054.1, read as the reverse complement.
CCAAATTACTTCTTCTCTGCTCTTCGCTTCTCCTCTCCTCTCCACTCCTCTCATCTCTCCTCCTATCTTTTGGCCAAGATCCAAGACAAATGCCGAACCGACTCACTGTCAAAGTCCAAGTCAAAGTTGCCTGCTTCCTTCCGCAGCTGCTGCTGCTGCTGCTGCTGCAATTATTTCAGGTAGCTCTCTCGTGGTATGCGACCTATCTATGCCACACTGTAAGAAAAACTTACTTCAATTGCACAACTATATTGCATATCTAAGTTGAAAAAAACAGCCATCAATTAATCAGATATATTTCCAACAATCTAAAGAGATTAGAGCAAGAAAAATTCGAAGCAAATATTGGTTTCTAAAATAATGTGAACTTACAGAAAAACTAAGAAATATTTAATAAGAAATATTTAAAAAAAAAAAATAAATCAATATACCAAAAAAGCGAAAGTGACACACATATTTTATGTAATTTAATTTAAATTCCCAAAAAATAAATTAAAGCAAAATTTGGAAGACTCCAAAATTGTTTACAGTGTATGTATAATTTTGGGCTTGCCGGGCCTGGTAAACCCTTAGGGACTGTTGCTCTGGTGCGACGACACCTTGCGTAGATTACTACTGTAAATAATATTAAGCAAAGATTACGATCGCCAGTGGCTTGAAACCGTTCATTAAATGCAGTTCTTTTTTTTTTTTGATATATATATACATATATATTTTCAGGCAATATCTGATTTTGTGAGCCCAACGGAAAGTTGCGCATGCGCAGCGCTGGCGCCGCAGTTGACGTCGCTGCAAAGAGCCACGAAAAAAAAACCATTTTGTTTTTTAATAGCATTTGACGCGCAATTGACAATAAACTTACTTGCCCCCCCCCCCCCTTTCCAACACACTGCCTATCTTCCCTTGCCTTGCAACATTTATGCGGCACTTAAACCAACTAATTGCTTACAATTTCCCGCCACGTGAAAAACTTTTTTGTGTCATGTTTAATTATTTCCACATTTATGTAAATGGTTTTTAGTTTCTGTCGTTGCCCAGAGCCACCCCCCGATACCCCCCTCCGACACCTTGCGTACACCTGACCCAACTTCTGCGCGCAATTAGGCCCCAAAATTGTTGCGTGTGTTTAGGTGCGCGTGAAAAAAATCAACAAAAAAATAAGATACAAAATAGGGTAAAAAAAAATTAAACAAAATTTTATTTCCCAAAAACAAAAAAAAAAATTCGGTGGCAGCAAATTCGTAAATTATTCAACAAACTGTCACGCAATATTCATCAGCAGCAGCAGCAACCGAAAATCAGTGGGAAATCAAAGCCAAAAAAAAAAACGTTTATATTATGTATGATGGCCCACACATTCTGGGCCAATTGATTGGTAAAATACCACCCCAACCACCCGCGACCCCTTCATGATACCCACGCTTTTTGTATGGCGAGAGATAATTCCACACGCTCATGTCAAATGTTCAACAATTTTTGACAATTAGCGGCACTTTTCATGTGTTCACCAAGGGGAGGCGGTACTGCGGGTACTGGGGGATGGCGGTTTGGTTCGGGCGTGTTTTGGTCAGTGTCATATTGACAATTTAGGCGCAAATTTGTTTTAACATTCAGCGCGGCCATCGAGTTGCGCATTCAACGCAAAAGCCAATTTCGGCGTTTATTTTTTTGTTATTGAACACAAATTTCAGTAATTGTTTGAGCTGAAATTGGGCGTAATTTCGATTTCGATTGTTAACTTATCAAAATGAGCAGATTTGACATTCAAATGACATTTGACATTTTGGGTTGGGCGCTGTTTAGAAGTTAAACATAAAGCGTAATTCTAGCAAAATAATAGGAGAGAAAAGATTTATGTATGGAAAATGTATACAAAAATAAACATAAAAAAATCCAGTTTTTAGCTGGTAATTATATGAGAAATCTTATAAAAATATATTTATGATATTTAAAATTGTATTCAGTCAAATTTAACATATGTTTAAACCAATATGGATTTGACTTACCCATAAAGTTTGCAGAATGATTCTGAAAAATATAGAAAATTATTATTATTAGTACGCTGAGAAAAAACTTTGGGATAAATAATACATTTTAGAATAAATTTTTGAATTACAAGTTTAAAACGAATCAACCTAAATTAAGTTCTTGGTCTTCTTCTTGGGATAAATTTTAGAATATATATATTTAATTCGAGTATATAACGAACCAACTTAAATCAAGTTTGTTGTCCTCTTCTCATTTTTCAAATTATTTATTATTTTCATAAAATCACATTTCAATTAATGCTGTAGACATTAATAAGCAGTTAAAATCTATATTTAATAAGGATACTCAATTCTTGAAATAAAAATGCTTTAATCAAAATTTTCATTGATTCATATTTAGCACATATATTTGATAAAAAAAATCCATAAGTCAACTCTATCCAGATGAGTACGTTAAATTCAGATTATTATCTTGCCTAATGATCGGGACTCTAAAGTAAAAAGTTTACGCTTTGGTTTCGAATTACCTAAGAGCCAGCAATTAAAGGGAATACCATTACCATTAGCAGGCTGGCGCATATCTGGCGCACATCATCATAACAAATTCAGGTTCAAAGGGGCCAGCTCATGTCCGTCCCACTTAGCTATTTCACACCTTATTTATTGGCCAGGTCTTTGGGCTTTTGGGCCCGATTCGTATTCCTACCATTCTTAGCATTCGTGCGCTTTCGGCATTTGTGTCAAAAACGAAAAGAAACCAAAACATGCCTAAAACAGCAACAACAACAACAACAACAAAAAACAGCATTTGTGAGATGCGAGAATCGCGATAATTTCCAGTGGGCTGGCAACTCTGGCAATGGCACAGTGGAGCCTCAACTGGCAGAAACAGGCGGCAACCTGGCCGCGCTCGCAAGCGTTAATGTGAATTATTAATAAGACAAAAGGCAGCGGCAAAAGGCGGCTCACTTTGATGCCACACAAAAAAAAAAAAAAACCAAAAAAAAACCGATGCAACATCGAGGACTCCACTCTGAAGACTCCAGACCGCAGCATCCAACTCGGAAAGCAAAAGGCAATAGCTAATCAAGATGGCGCACAATTGTGGCCAAAAAGCAAACTAATCAGGCGGTGAGATTTAAAAATTAACGTAGCCCACAGCCAAATTGTCCGTCTGCCTTTTTTTTCGTTATTGGTATTGAGTACTGGGATATTTCGAGAGTATTGGATATTGAGTATTGAGTATTGTGGATTGTGGATTGTGCATTGAGTATTTGATGCTGGGGTTGCAGTGAAAGTGGGTTGATTTAGCCACATTGCCGATAAGCAACAGCAACACATTAAAAATGCATAAATCAATGCGATAAACATGATTTGCCGCATGTTTTATTGACTATTGTTGCAAGCAAAAATAACAACAACAACAGCAACAAACCAACAACAGCAGCTTCTTGCGGCTCTTTGTGGTTTGCTTTTGTTGGCCACAATGCGCCTTTCTTGACTTGGTTTATTAGCGGGCACGATTATTGGGCTCAAAGGCAACTAACGAGATTATTGCATGTATTAGTTTGGTTCTCTTTGTCCATTGAGATTCCGTTTATATTAATGTTAGTTTTGGCCAAACAAATTTGTGCAACACTTTATACAAATTGTAAAAGATGGATTTCAATCAGCTGCTTAACTTAAGCTGTAGTTAAATAAATAAATTTAAGAATTTATTTATATTAATTCTAATTAATCACATATATTTTTAAGATTTTATAAAATTTAAATATAGACTTGAAAATGTATAACGTTAAATAAATAAAGTAATTACGCTTAATACTAAAGTCTCAATTTTAAGTTAAATATTTGCATTTTCCATTAATAAACAAATTCTAATGTTTTTTTTTTAATGTATTTCATTTTATTTAAATTTAGTTTTAGAATTTAGATAGAACGATTTTTTTTTAAATTTTTTTTATATAACTTTGCTCATTTTAAATCAAAGTCAGAGGCATTATTTGAAAAAATTAAATATTCCCTATTATTAATGATGAGCAGAAAATAATGAACTTATTTTGCTTAAACAATTTTTATTGTCCGACACATTTTATTGATTATATATATATATTTTTAAGCAAACATCTGTTTTGTAGCAAAGTGAAATTTTTGTCATAATTTCCGCTGAATTTTTTTTTGGCATCTGCAGCGAATTTCTTTTAATTTTCTTGACTAGTCCACAGCCACTGGCCACGTCATGGAATTGCAAAGGCAAAGCCAAAGCCAAAGCCAAAATAATGGGAAAACTCAATAGAAAATAAAGCACTTGATACTCAAGTGTCTGTATGAAAAGCACTCGAAATCAATTTTTTTCCTCAAAAGCTGGCGCGCAAATAAATTGAAAACTCGTTAAAAATCCATAATGCTTCTTGCACCATGCGAGGCCACTCAGACTCAGACGCGTATGGGGGGTGGGCGGGCGGTGTCTAGGGGTCTAGGGGTGTAGGGGGTGCTGAGGTGAGGTCTGGTTCATATCACATCCGTACAGCATTTTTTTTCTTCCGGGCACTTTAGGCGCGTCTCGTCACAGGAGCAATGCTCGCCATAAATTGTGGCAAGTGGCGTTTTGGGCTTTAATTAATAATTTTATGGCATTTTAATGGCTCAAGACAGCGGCTAGTAATAATAATCAGCACAGAGTGGGGGGTAGTCTGGTGGGTTGGGTATAGTGAATAGTGAATACCACTACTTCAACAACCAATCCATTGATCTGTGCGGCAACGCAACGAGTTTTTGGCCATTGGCCATTCTCAACGCGTTTATCAGCGATAAATCTCTTTGTGTTTTTTCCGCGCGCCGGCGCAAGTGAATTGTATTGAATTGAATTAAATTTTAATTAATTTTATCTGCACTTTATACAAGCCCCAACAACCAACCCCCTCCACAGACTGCCCCACCCCCCGCTGCCACTCCTGCCCCAAGAAAACAACAACATTGCCTGCGCCGCATAAAATTGCTGCAGCCGTCGCTGGCGGTAATTGTGGAAAATTGAAAATTATACCTCCCTCTTGGCCCCGCTGCAACCACCCGCCAACATCCACTCGTTTTATTCGCTTTGGTTTTTGGCTTCTCTTTGATCTGTGATCTTTTCATGTGCGACGACCCCGCATTGGAATTTCTTTAAGCAAATCGACGCCATGTTTAAGCATTTTGCCAGTAAATTTCAAAAGAAATTGATAAAAATTGTTTTCGTTTTTGGTTCATTTTCAACACAGTATTTTTTTTTATTGCTATTTTCTTTTTCTTTTTGATTTTCAATGGCGAAAAACTTACGTCAACTTTTTACGACTTTCGATTTAACGACTTATCCCTCATGGCTTGGGGTTTTTCTGATTATTTTCTTTTTTTTATAGATATATAATTATTTATACATATATTTTGTATTCAATCAACTGGCGATATTTGTGAGTCAGTCAGAAATGCGTCAGTTGGTAGCACTTTGAGTACTTTGTGAATACTTTTGAGTACTTTCTACACTAAAAAATTTTAGATTGATGCGTAATACGAGGGGAATTACGATATGGGTTGGTAAAAGGAATCGTAGAGTATGTAATTATTTATTTTGAAAAAATATACATCAAGTGGCTAAAATACTTATTATATTTATCTGATATAAATTATGTATAATATACGACTTTAAAATTTGTATTAAACAGAATAGAGCATAAAAAAATGCAAAATGAGTGTGATAAATTAATGATATTAATTTAAAATTATATTAATGATTTTAGATATACATTTTAAGTGTGCCATTTAGGCTACTTCAAGGAAAAAATATAATTCATTTTTCCATAGAAGTTTTTCGAATTTTTTATATATTCGCAAATAATGAAAACTTCAACAATTAGCATAAATAATAAGCTTGGTTTAAGTCTCTTTTTTCAAATACTAATATATTATATAGCTCGAGCATCCCCATAGAAAAGAGTCTGTCACATTTTCAGAAGGTTTTGGTTATTTACATAGCTTCATAATTGCCGTTGCGCTACAAAAGGATTATCAATGTCAGTGGCCTCATTTGCATAGGTAAACAACAACAGGAGCAGGATCAGGATCGGGCAATGGGACTTGCAGCTAGGATTTGTGGTGTTGAATTATGGACAGGATATTTTGCGGTCGTCGCATGTGTCAAAAAGTAAACAACTCGCAAAACAATTTGCATAAGCAAATTAAACTGGCTTCAAATGTGAACAAACAATTTCCAAATGGGCATTAAATGGCATTAGGCAAAACTGTAGCATATTTACAGGAGAGGGGACAGGGGGCTGAAATGGCTGCAGAGTAAAACGTGCCACAGCCTGCAGAAAAGTGAATTGAATTCAGCGCAGTTTTTATGGCTGCCTTAGAAAGGCATTTATTGGGTTACCGCTTAATTACCAGAGAGGCAGAGGCAAAAGTAATCAAAGTGCTAGTCCTCAAAAGTGGAAAAGGACAACGTCAGGTTTGATTAACAAAAGGGGTTTTAGTCGCTGCCATTTCTGTGCCCCCACCTACAGGACACATCTCTTTGAATGCATTTTGGATGAGATTTGGTCGTAAATCTAAAAGGCAGCTTGCCACAGCAAATTAATAGGAAGAGGCTGAGTTGAATGGTTGGGCTGAGGGTGCGGCTGGAGTGGGAGAGATGATTCAGCACCGATTCATTGTGGTCATGTAGCATCTTAGTAGCCATATCCCTTAAATGATATATAAAAAAAATGGTAAGCGTATCGAGGTAGCGAAAAAAAAAACAGGGCTGATGTTGAGGGATCTAAGCGACTGGGAGTTGACCTGTAGATGAGCAAAATATAGAATTATGGTTTTGTGGATATACCAAATTACTTAAATGTTTATTAAATAATATTATTATTCGAGGTAGCTTATAAACGGTTTACTTGATGTATATTACTCAAATAAATAATTATTATTGAGCATTATATTTATGTGCCATAGGACATGCTGCATAAGTTCTGAAATCGATATTTATCGATAAATTGTCATCTGTGTGAAATTAAATAAAAGTAAAATTCGCAGCAAAGATATGGATTCAAATTTAATTCTGCTTTAATTTACACATTTACACTTAGCTGCACTGAGATGATATTGCTTATCAGGAATAGATATATAATTGAATATTTTATGAAATCGGATATACTCTCCCTGTGCCATTTATTTGCACTTGGTTAAGCACATGCTACCCTTTTCATACATTTCTAATGGCTGCAGGGTATTGAACAAATAAGAGAAGAAAGGCAAAAGACCAAACGATATGGCCATAAATGGATCAACTCGACCGCGTGCGCACCTGAGGCCAAGCAGGATAAACAGAATAGCAACAGAAGCAGCAGGAGGAGAAGTAGGAGGAGGAGCAGGAGCCATAGTCCACTTGGCAATAATAGCCAGGACGACGAGTTTTTATGGCCCAAACATGCGATGGCAATTCAAGTCAGTCCACCCCCACCCTCGGCACTCATCTATCGGTGGAAGGGATGCTGCAGGGTTCGAGGGTTTTTTTTTCGGTTTCAGCTGCAACAAATCAGTGCAAGGATTTTTTTACGATTAACTGCGTAATTGAGTCGTTTCGCAGCAGCAGCAGCAGCAGCAGAAGCGGCAAAAGAAGAAGACGCACAACACGAGGGCCGCAGCAAGAAATTTAATTAAACTGTAATAAAGCAAATCCAAGCAGTGTCCTGCCGACCTGCCAGCACCCCCCCTCTCCAAGCGCCCGACCCACGTAATGAGAACTAAATCAAGTTTAAGCCACTCCACAACTAACCACAGAGAGAAGAAGACAAAAAAGGAATAAAAATAAATGAAGAAGAACAACAAATTGACATGAAACCTGCCTTTGATGATGAAGTTGAGGGCGGGTCGGCAGCCAAGGTAAATAATGCAGTACACAGGCCACGCCCACACGCAACCGCGATATGGCAAATTGAGGCAGATTTATCATCGCAGCAGCAGCGACTACAGCAGCAGCAGAGGGCGCAGCAGCAGCAGCAGAGTGGGTGCCATAAAAAAAGTTGATGTCGGAGAGGAGCAAGGTGAACCACAGACAAAATTGCGGATAAGCGGGCCCAAGCCAAAGATGTGACGCAAAAGAATGCTAAACAGTTACTTTGCAGAGTTTGTACAACAACACCCCCCCTCACCGACAAGCCATGTTGAGTGGGTGGTTCGAGCCGCAAAATGGCTGCTAAACTGACAAGCGAACTTTATTTTATTATTTGTACTTTGTGTTTTTTTTTTGCTGTTGAGCAAAGTCTTCTCTTTGTTTTTGACAGGCGCAGCTTATGGCGCTTCAATGTGTTGTTCTCTTGTGCTTGGATGATGTGGCATGCTGCAGATGGCAGCAAGTTGCCAAAGAAAGGTCGCAGATGTTTTCTACTAAATTGCCCCCTCAACTAAAAGACTCTGTCGCGGTGCAATTTGCTGCGAGAACGAAAAAAAAAACACAAGAAAAAAAATGGCAAATGTGTTTATGCGCAAAGATGTAAAGCGAAAGGGAATAGAAAGAGACAGGGAAAATATAGTAAGAGAGAGTGGTCGAAAAAAGAAGAGAAATGTGGCGAGGGAGTATAACGGAATATTGCCAATTGATCAGAGCTGCGCTCAATGAGAACAAATCTGATTATTCAGTGTGAAACTCGTTTCTTCATTTACTCTTTGTGCACTATTCGTAATTCAGTTTTCTTTTTTAGTTATGCTTCGTAAATGTCTTTAAACTGCAAGCTGCAAGAACAATAATTATTGGTTAACTTCAATTGATACTTTTAAATAAATGGCTATTAATTTAGACTTTATTTATTTTTTCAACTTGTGCATAAATTAAAAATTTTAGCATATTAATACAAATCAAATGCCATAAGAAAAAAGCGAAAGGAATGAAGAATAGACAAGGACAACGAGAGAGACAGAGACAGAAGTGAATGAAAAAATAAGAGAAATATGGCGAGGGAGTAGTAGAGAATATGGCCAATTGATCAGATCTCAATGAGATTAATCTGATTATTGACTGTGAAATTAATTTCTTAAATTATATAATTATTATTAAATTTAATCTTTATGTACTGTTCGTAACTGATCGTTTTTAAACTGCAAGCTGCAACACTAATAATTATTGGTTAACTTCAATCGATACTCGTAAAAATTGCTATTAATTTAAATTTAATTTTAATTATCGTTTGCATTGGCAAGTCTCACATTTTAAAATTTGTGCTGTAAATTAAAAATTTTGGCAATTAACACACATCAAATGCCATAAGAAAAAAACAAATTATTTATAATCAAGATGCATTCGCTTTGCATCCTTTCACTTTTAATTGCACTTAAAATAATGAAATAATGAAAATACATCCGCCGAGGGCAAATCTATATTTTCCGCTTGACTTTGACTGCTCTGTTGCGTGGTGCAAATTATCCATGAATAAAAGTGAGTGCGAGTGTGAATGCGAATGCGAATGCGATTGTGAGTGCTGTGATGCATTCGTGTGAATGCAATTAACCCACTGCCAATGTGGCAAAAGTGCACTTTTCAGCACAGAAATGAATGCAGGCTAAAATAAAAACAGAGTGCAAACAGAGTAAAATTCCATAAAAATAGTGTGTGGATTGCCATTTGTGAAAAGCTCTTAATTATTAACAATTTTTTACCTGGGGGCCCCTCTGCGTGTACATAATTAGCTGCATTTTCCACTGAAAAGCTGCTGCAATTAAATGATGGAAACAAATATGTAGAAAAAGAAGGCAAAAAAAAAACACGCATCGCTCGCAAATGCGAAAAAACCGGCAAAAACTCAAAGTGTTTAGGAGAGTGTGCAAAGTGTTGCCAACTTAGCGTACAACATTTTGACACAGAAATCAACCGACCACAATACGACTGAGATGGAAGAAGAGATACAAGCAGGGATCTAAATTATAAACATATATATAGATATAGTCGTCATATAAAAAACAGCGTAAAAAGAACTAATGGAACACGCTTCAGCGGCTCCAGCTGCAACACCATATTATTATTATTATTATTATTTACTTTAGAGGACGTTGCGAATGTGCTGCAATTTGCAAATAGACGAATCTGGCAAAATAGTTAGTGTAGACAGTTGCCACATGCAATGTGTTGCAATTGTAATGCGAAATTAACACAAACGAGAGGATGCGACTGTGTTGCAGGAAATGAGATAAATATGCAACAGCTAAGTGTGCCACATATTCATTAGAATAGGTGTAGAAAATGCAGCTACTTGGAATAATAAGTGGAACAAATGGAAAAGAACAAAGCTCGACTAAAAAATACCCTCAAAAATACTAAATATGATTGTGATCAGCACAATATTAATGATTATTATTCATTTAGAGGTCATTTGAATGACAATCTATGAGCAAGTCACAAATGGAATACAAATCGATTAATAAAGATAAAGATAAAGGCTTAGACTTGGACAAACATAACCATTTGGATACTCTACAAAACGTATTAACGCTGATCACATTTACACCCACCCATATCAATGGACATGAGATAATAAATCCAAAGCCCACACCACACACACAATGCTGGTCCACAAACAGTAAGCCCATAACTAACACATTTTTCCACACACATAAATTATGGCAGCCGAAACGTTTAGTGCCACATATTAATTGGCCAACATTAATTTAACAACAAAAAAAAAATAAAAAAAAAAAACGGAAAGAATAAAAAATAAAAACAACACTCCAAAACTGAAGGCAAATTAATAATCGAAAATTGAGCTGAGACGAAGGTTAACCAAAATCCATGACACGAAGCTGTTGAATGCAAGCTTAGAATTTTATGGCTAGCAACATGACCATCACTTGTCTGCACCACCACCACCACCACCACGAATGGTATTGGCAGCACCACTGGCGCCGCAACATCACCTAAGGCGCACCACACACATTCCACTCGGAATGTGCAACATTTGCTGCGGTTTGCCATTTGCCGACTTCATTTACAACTTCATTTGGCGCCATAAACGGGCTGCAGCCGTGCCGCGACTCATTTCCTCTCACCTCCTGCCCACCTCTTGGGCCATGCTCCAGCTATAATTATGGCAAATTAAATGCAAAATGTGTTTAATCTCAAACGTTGCCTACCCCCAAGGCAACCCCTTCTCCTCATCCTCCCTTCACACGCTGGAGCTGCATTTTTTCTTACTGCTCTTTGATTGCGCTGTAAATTTGTTATATGTGCTTTTATATACCCTGCAAATAAACTGTTAGACAAATTGATTATATAATAAAGCAGCTATCTTTATAGTCATGTCTAATAATATCCATTTATAGTCAGAGCGAGTCCAATGCTTTCACGATAATTATAAATAATAAAGATTATGGGATCATAACAAATTACAGGCACAATAAATCTCAAAGCTTATTCAAAATTCAATTTCCTTGATTTTGTTGATTGTTGAGCATTGCAAACTATAGGTAGGAATAATTATTATTATAATAAAATAGTAGCGGGGATTTTAAAATTGTATTTTATCGACTTATTCAGTTGCGCATAAGCTATTCATGTGTTAGAAATCCCATATCAAAATTCCCCGCATAAACTCTGCTGCTTTGATCGTTTAAAATTAGCTAGCTTAAATAAATATCTTATATAGCAATTTTCTTATAGGGAATCAGCTCTTCAGTATGCCTGGTTAAAGTAGAGTAAAATCAGTTCGGCTGCTGAAATTGAGTTACTTGTGCCGGCGACGGATCGCTTCTCAGCTATAATTATAGCGGTTCAGCATGCTGATCAGTGTAATGTGCGATGCATAACTATAGGCAAAAGTCAACGCATAAATAAGTAGGCAGGGGGGCGGACAGAGCAACTGCCCAAAGAGATCACAAGAACTGCCTCACTTTCAAGAGCTACTCTTTTCATCATACTAGTTTGCAAAAGAGGCAAGCGGCATTTGGCATATTGAAAAGCAGGCTGGCCTCAAAAAAATAAAAACAAAAAAAGAGGAGGCAGCACCCGAGGCGATCGGCAGAGAGCTGTGACAGGACAATAAAAATGCCAGGTTAATTAAAGCAGATGCTGGATGGATGTGCAAAGGCAGCAGGGGAAGCAGGCGGTAAAGGTAGAGGTAGAAGTACAGAGTAGAGTAGAGAATGAAGGGCGACTGCAAGTCGCATATAATTTATGGGCAACTTTACAAATCAAGCGAGAACATAAACAGTTATTTTTTGGTAAATGAGAGCAAACACGGGGTGTCATATCGTAAGAAAGAGAAAGAAAGAGGGAGGGAGGGAGGTACAAGCTAGCACTACTCACTCATCTATCTACCTCTCTCTCTCTCTCTCGCTTTGACTCGCTGCAGGCCCCTTGCTGTGTGTGTTGGCATTTCTCGTGCGGTTGGGCAACAATTGGGCAAAACAATTGCATTTGTTTGCAGCTCGATTTTATTACATTTGCTCATTAGTGTAAATAGAAGGATCTCTTTGCTCTGTTCTCCGTTCAATTCACGTGAAACTTGTTTGCGGCTTTTGTGTATATTTTTGTATATTGACACAGCTTGCCAAATGTGTCGAACACTCTGCGTGTGCATGTGTGTGTGTGTTGGCCAAAGGTGTTAAACTGGCAAATAGTCACTCTATGCAATTGAAAAACAGTCTGCTGATTTTCGCTGAAAACCTGAAAATCATTTAGTCAGCCTCCTATATCTGACTGCCAGTCTGCTTGTCTGTCTGTCTGCTGCTGATGTTGGTCAAACAACAATGGAACGGTACTTGAGCAAACAAACTGCCCCCCGCCCCGCTTGAGGGTTTTTACTCATTTATCAAACAACCATGTGAAAAAGAGAACAATTGATGACTTTTTGGCACGATCTAGGATCGGATCGAGCTGAGCTGAAAAGCAGACGACACAGATATGACAATAAATCTGCGGCGAGTGGTTGCTTAATGATCAGGGCGTTTGGGAGGTAGAAGTGAGCCCAACTGGAATAAGGAGGAACTGTAACGGCATGATTCTTATGTGGCAGGGAGTTGCAAAAGGTAAGAGAATTGAACTGAAACAAGCCTAGGGGCAAAAAGGAGCTTAAAAAAAAGTAAATTATTGGAATTTTGAAACGAAGGCTAAGATTTTAAAAATACTCTTCACAAATTATATATTTGAGTATATAGAAGTTAAATTAGAGGACAACGCTAATAATGAAGTAGATAAAATGGCGGAGTATTAACATAAGTTTTGATAGAAAAATAAAATTGTTTTTAATTTAGCAGCAATAATATTATAGAGGATAATAATAAAATAAAAAATGAAAATAAGTTCAGATTCGACAAAAGTACGAAGCTAAAAAGTTGCTGTTGTAAATTCGTGATTTTTGTAAATAATTTCATTATTAATAAATGCAGTATTTTTCCTTAGATCAAACCCTGAACAAAATATTACTTTTTTGTAAAAATCGGTTCAGCTTGGAGAACTGTATTGCACTGAAAACTTGGACTAGCAATTAGTGTTAATGATTATGTACTTGCAGGCTGATTTAAATAGACATTAATCTGTAATATAAACTAAGTTCCTGAATTGTTAAACTAGGAAAACCTGTTGAAAAGATTAATGGAATATAATTTATAATAGGAAAAGATAAATAGCAATACTTCTCCTAACTAAAGCAGACTTCCTGCTTTTCAATAACTGAGAACACACGCAACTCAGACTCAAAACCCAATTTTAAACCTTAGACCCATATTAAACGGTAGCTGATACATGAGTGTGTGTGTGTGTGTGTGTGTATAATTGTGCATGTGTGTGGGCTGCACCTTTTGTATTAAGTAAATGAGAATCGCTTTGAATTCAGTTACACAACTTCTCCTCTTTCCTTTCAACTTATTTCACATTTGACCCCATCGCTCCGCTTGCCCCGCTGCTCTCCTCGATCTTTATCGCATTGTCCTGGCCTGTTATTTTTTTTTTTGGCGTTTGTTTTGACCGCTGCTGCTGCCAACAAATGAGGCTAATTTGTCATTCAAGGTGAATAAATATTCTTGCCAGTTGGCTCGCCTGGAGGCCGCCTTCCCTCTCTCCTCCCTCTCTTTCTCGCTCTCTCTCTCTCTTTGGAGTAGCATGAAATTTTCATTTGACAGGCATGGATATGCGTAGGCTTCTCGACATTGGATATTAATAAGCCAAGTTAGTAATTCTTGTTCTCCTCTTTTTCTGTTAATTTTTTTTTTTTTTTTTGGGCTGAACATCCTGCACTGCGGCTGTCAACTTACGCGGCGAGATGTCGGCTAACAGCAGGCAATAACAGCAATACCGTTCTTGGACAGTGATTAAGCGAAAATTAAATGTGAGGAATGCTTCACATACGCTTCACATATATACACATATATTTATATATACATATGTATGTTCGAGATCGGTCGCAAGATCGAGAGCTGCAGCCAATTGGCCAAGCGTGAAAAGTGGTAGAAGCAGCCGCGTTTTGAGCTGCAAATGTGAGTCAAACAACTGTTGTAAGACTCCTCAAGTTGAGGGTGTAATTAGGGGGAGATATGAAAAATATGCACTGTAATAATTTGTTGTTAAAATCCAAGAAACTTTCTATTTAAATAATAAAAATTTTGAATAAACAACAAGAATGTATCTCCTTAAAAATCTCTCACTTAAAAATGAAATTGAGAATTAAATTCAGTTCAGTAAAGATTTTATTATTTATTATTTAAAAATAATAATTTTACAATTTTTAATCCAAAATAGCAAAATAGCAGAATTTAATTGAATTTAATTGAATTCAATTAAAATTTATTAAATCTTGTAATTTTTAGCTGTGCAGCAACAATTTGCAGCCGCATCAAACAACTGTTGTTCCAAGGTGCATGAAAGGGGTGTGTGTGCAGGAGGGGGAGGTAAGGTCATATGCAAAAATAAAAAAGAGGCGAGACGTCAATCAACGCAGCATCAGCTTCCAGCTGCCAAGCGTTAACAAAAGGCAGCAGGAAAAAAAAATTAAAAGCCAAATATGAAATGATTAAAAAAGATTTAAATACTTGCCAGACAGACGGAGATATATATGGTCAGATGAATATATATATATATATGTAAATATGCATATATGTATGTGTGTAAATATTTGTAGTGTCAGCGTCGTCGTTCAGTCAACTCAAACTTGGAATTGTGGCTCATTAAGCAGCCATGACGAATGCAAATGAAACTGATATATGAGTATGCCAAGATTCAAAGCCCAGACTTCAGATCAGAACAGAAGAAGAACAAGCGTACCAGACACAGATAGAGATACAAATACATATACATATACATATACATATACAAATACAGATGCAGATAGAGATACAAATACAAATACAGATACAGATACAAATACAAATACAGATACAGATGCCATGTCGTGTGGCTTTATATGGCAGCTTGTTTGGTTTAACTGCTACTCAGCCAGAGAGACTGAGACTGACAGACAGACAGGCAGTCTGTCAGACAGACAGTCCGGTCAGCTCACTGGTTAATCATTTGGGTGGTCTGTTGCTGATTTTAAGGTGACTTGGCGTGAATTTGTTAACTTTTGCTGCGAGCTCTTCTGCAGCTTCTGATCGACACACACACACACACACTCCACACACAGCAAATGCAACAACAATAAACAACAACAAGAAGAGCAACAACAACAACAACAGCAGCAACCAATCAATTTGAGTGCCATAAATAAGCAGAAGCCAAATGCGATAGTTTTGCTTGTGACGTTTATGCGTGCGCAATTTCATGAATTCTCCTTGGCTTTTTATCAACTTGACAGTTGAGTAAAATAATTTTGATTAATATTCAACAAAGCAGACTTTAAAGTTTTGCCAACACTCATTTTTTTAACAATGCGAATATTAATTTTTTATACACGATTTTAAGCTAGTTTTGTGAACTTTTACAATTTTAAATATTATTCGCTGGCTCTAGTTTAACAGTTTTTTTTTTTATATATTCTATATATTTTTCAGGGCAGCAAAAACATAATCACTTTCTTTTTATTTAATTCTTTAAATTTAATTTTAAATATTTCTTGCAGTCTAAGTAATATTCACATTATTATATATAGTGCTAATTTAAGAAACTTCATTAAATAACTTTTTAATTTAATTTTAAATAATATTAATATATTTATTCAAATCTGCTTTGTAAAAAATTCAATTTTTTTAAATTTCAAGTATAAATATTTATTTAGATGGAATTAAATATTTTTATTTTCTAACACTAAAATCAAGAAAAAATAATATCAATAAATTTATTTAAATCTGCTTTCTAAAAAATTCTTTAAAATTCCAACTATAAATATTTATTCAAATGGAATTAACTATTTTTATTTTTTAACTTGTATATAAGGATAACTGTCCACTAATGTGGGTAAGCAGCCTCATAATGAACGATGATTCAACGGTGTGTGCCAAAATCTAATCAAATCAGGTAAATAAAGCAAATGCACACAGAAACAACAAAAAAAAAAAAAACAAAAGGAATAAAACTAATTTTGAAATGGATTTTGTACGCAGTTTTGAGCACAAATTGCCAGCCTTGAACTTTTTTTTGGACTAGAACTTCATACTTGGACTTGGACTTGGACTTCAGACTGGAATTGGACTTGCCCTTGCAAAGGGTATTCTAACTTTGTCATAAGGCAAAAAGGGATTCAACTGCCAGTTCATAAAATAAATATATTCATGGCTCGAAATATTCGTTTCTAGATGTATTTCTAGTTATATTATATAAAAATATATAGAGATATTAATGATCAAATTAAAATCAAAATGATAAAATGATTCTAATATTAACTGGAATATAAAAAACTTAAATTTTTAAAAATGTATCTTTTATATAAGTTCACAAATAAAAGTGCATCAAATCTTCGTTTGACTTCGTTGATTTTTTACACTTGTTTTTTTGCTACTGTTATTTCTTTTGCAAATTATGCGAAACCATTTCGAAGTTGAACGCATGACAGGATGTCCCAGAAATGAGCAACAGCAACAACAACAACAACATCAACAACAACAACAACAACAACAACAACAACAACAACAATGACTGCCTGCCAGCTACACAGCTATTTATCCATTATGACATTGGTCAGCACAAAACTTGCAAGTCATGGAAATGACCAGATCCTGCAAACCTGACGCTACCAACACACACCCCCTGCCCCCTCCCCCCTCCCGCACTAATAATAAAACAGGCAAAAGACATTTTGCCAGCATGAAAAACTAATAAAACAAAAGTTTCTTATTTTCTGTGCCTTTTTTTCGTCCATTCGTTTTTTGTGTTGCTTTTACCTTTTTATGTTAAATCACCGCAGTGAGGGGGAATGGAAAGGGGGGGGGGTGCGGAGGGTGGCAACCATAACACATGTGTCCCCATGTCAGGACCAATAAGCAGCCGCAGGACTGTTCGAAACTTGCGCAAAAAAGCAAGCAGAAGAAGCTGGAGGAGTGGAGAGAAGGGGAAGGGGAAGGGGAAGGGGCAACAATAAGCTGCCACTCGAATATAATTTGTTGTTTGTTGCTTGGGTTCGTGATTTGCTAAACTTATGAAATTACTTTACGTGTATCTCAGATTCACGTCCTGTGCAGGACCTCTTTTATTTATACCCTCAATCCAGGGGAAATCTGCGAAAGGGTATAATGAAGCTGCGCTTGGGTATGCAATGAGCTGAAGGAATCGTTCCTTAAATATATATATATATATATATATAGCCAGATCTGTCTGGTTGTCTGTTTGATCCAGCGTATCTCCAAAACTATATAGATACTATATAGTGACTATATATAAAATATTAACTCTCATGTACAATACGCATTTACAGCTTATTCGATTTTACAAACAACAACACATTCTGTTTATCGATAAAAATCGTTTAGGTTCTATTTGATGTTTGTTTGAGAATCTACGAAATCAAAGTAAAAATCTCTAACAGTTTTTACAGGGTATCTGCAAAGTCGTTGAGCCTCTCTGAAGACTCGTAACTGGTTATTTTTCTTGCTGTTTGCAGGACCTGCTGTTGTCCTGTGTTGCCTGGGCCATTTGGTCAATTCCTGCGGCTGTCATTGTGCTCTTCCGTCGCCTTATCTCTTCAAGATTTACATACAAACCATGTGCTTTGCAAAACTTTTACGCAACTTCATATGTTAGATGCTTAGATGTGGGCAGCATCCTTCACTGCTGCTACCATAAATACCAAATCACATTAAGTTGCGGTAAAACTCTTGGCCGCCATTGTTTTACATACAGCCATATCTATAGCCACAACCATTTCCATTTTCATTTCCATTTTTCCATATGACTTTCCCAGATAAGCATTGCCAAAAGTTTTCAGTTTACGACTGCCACGTTTCAAATCAGAAACGCAACAACAAAAAAACTTTCATTTTCTCTACGTATTGGTTTTTTTCATTATTAAAACAGTTTTTGATGCACTTTGCATTATTCTATACATCAAATCATACTTCGTGATTATGATTTTTAGTGACCTTCTCGGAATTTTAAATACGCCAAGTTTAGAAGCAGACAAGGAAATAAATATATATATTTAAATATATATGAAGTTTATTCAGAGAAATGTTCTATGGCCAATTTTTTTAGTTACCACTTTCTAATTTATTTAATATATATATTTATCTATAGTTTAAGCTTAGCAATCAATAATTCTCAAATTACTTCTATCTTTGATAAATATTTTCCTTAGTAATTTGATTTATTTATTGTTAATTTACCACATTCCTGTATTATTTATTATTTGTAAAATACTTGAATTATTAATAGAAAAATTAAATTATTTCATTAACTAAAGAAAATGTATATCAATTTAATTCGTCTTTTTGTAATTTCAAAATATTTCTGAGAAATATTTAATGGCCACTGTTTTATTGATAACTTTCAAATTTATAAAACATTTATTTGTATCTATAGTTTAAGCTAAGCAATCAATTGTTATTAATTAAAAAAATAAGATACTATTTTTTTCTATATTTTACAAATATTTGATTTAATTATTGTTTATTGACCTCTTCTTATAATTTAAATATGTTTTTTCTGCTATTTATTTATTATTTGTAATATGCTTAAATTATTTATCAAATATTACCATAAATAATATATTTTACTTACTATAAATAAATTATGAAATATATTTTTAATTCGTCGTTTTGTAATTTAAGAATTTGCAACTCAACTTAAAAACTTCAGTAATTCTCAAACAAAATACTCAACAATCGCAAAACAAATCAGGAATTTTTTTAGATCAAAATTTGTTTATTTTTTTTTTGTCATTTGGCAACACTGACACGCTTCTTTATGTTTCGCACACTGCCTGCAATTTACGAATTGACAATCTAATATTTCTTGGCAATTGACGCAATTGAAGAGAGAAGCCGGCAAAACAACTTGGCCAATGGGCCTTAATAAAAGTTCAACGAAGCGTTAAGAAAAAGCAGTTAGCAGTCAAATTGCCAATGGCAATGGACAGTGATTGAGAGAAGAGGAGGAACCAACAAAAAAAAGGATCAGGGATAAAGGACGAGACGAGAGTCGAGAGTCGAGAGCTGAACTCTTAATTTAAACAAATACCATTTTTGCCAGCGTGTAATATTGACTACAAAATGCATGTGCAAATGTTGCCACGGTTTGAAAGGATTCACCAAATAGGCAAGAGGGATAAGGTGCGGGGGAGAGGGGGGGAGGGCAAAAAACCAAAGCAATTTAAGCCAAAAAAGGGTGTCACATGTGCCAAATGACTTTTGCGTGTGGAAATGACAATGATTTCTGTGTGTGCCACAGAAAGACAATAACGAAATGCAAACAAAGCATATCTAAAGGGGTGGGGGTGGGTGTGTGTGTGTGTGTGTGTGTGTGTGGCAACGCAGGACATGTGGCAACTTCATCGAAGCCATGACATTTGCATTTGCCTGCCATATTTGCAAATGAAATTGTTCAACCCACAAAACCAAAAAACTTCAAATTAGTTTTGTCGAGCAAAGGAAAACCCCAGAAAGAAAAATGATTAAGCTGTAGGTGGGAATGCCCCTAATCCAAATGGCGCCACATCTGTACTTATGTGTGTCTCTCTCTCTTTCATAAAACTGTCTCGAAATGACTTTACAACTTAATGTGGCAGCCAACTGGGGAGATGTTGTTGCTGCCTCGATTGCTGTTGCACATCAATCACATTGCAACTGCCACAAAATATAAACACGTCAAACGAAAGCCGCAGAACGTGCAACATGCAATGGGGCACCTAATGCGAGGAGTTTGATGGGGAAGGGAATGGGGTGAGGGGGGGTATATACTCCTTCAGGGCCAGCAGACAGCTTGCGATATTAGTTTTGGCCACAAAGTGAAAAGTTTGGCGGCATTTGGCAGCTGTCTAAACGTCTCGCGCACTTTTCGCGACAGCTTCAAAGGTGACCAGACCAAGTTAATACGACCAGAAGCGTAAGCCATCAATTGGCCAAAATGGGAGTGGCAGCTGGCTATGACAAAATCTCCACAAATTTGATGGCTGCCAATGAAGTTGACTCAATTGACAACTGCGCTGGACTGAAGCGAATTAAAAGTTGGCGGAAAAAAGCATTAAATTTAAAAGTTAAGGCAGAATTAAGATTAAAACAAAAAAATATATAAACTGGTCAAAAACTGAACAATATAAACAATATATAAAGTGGGCATAAGAAAAAGACAGTCGTTTCCAAAGTAAGAAAATATTATAAATAATATCTTATGCAAAAAAACCAACCAAAAATTTATATATGTAGTAAATTAATATTTCGCGTAGATAAAATTAATATTATAAATAAAAAAGTAAGAAAAACATTATAAATAATAATAAAAAAAAACAAAAAAATGTATACAAATATATTAAATTAATATCTTAATTAGAAAAATATCAATATTATATATTTCACGTTACAATTAGGCAATAAAATGTGCTTGTACAAACAAATATTATAAATAAAAGCCTATACAAAAAACCAAAAAAATATATATAAAAATGTATTAAGTTAATATCTTGATTAGAGAGAATTAATACCATAAATAATAAAGTAAAAAAAAATATTCTAAAAAATATATATATATAAAAAAATGTATTAAATTAATATCTCGCTTAAGTAAAATTAACATTATAAATAATAAAGTAAGAAATGTATTATAAATAATAACAAAAAAGGCAAATAATATATACAAATATATTAAATTATAATCTTAATTAGAAAAAATCAATATAATTTTCTCGTTACAATTAGTCAATTAAAAAAGAAAACGAATATGAGAATCATAAAATAAGACATCTATCAGATCCTGTCATCCATCGAGTAGTAAATCTCTGAACTCTCAAATGAAATCAATATAAATTAATCAATCCATCGACTAATTTAAACACTTCTCAATTTTACTACTAATTTCAATCAACTTGTTATCCAAAAATCATCAGTCCTATTAAAAGTAAAATAAATCCTGCTCAATCTGAGTCTGAAATCATTTGCTGTCAGCACAAATGAAAAGCATCCATTGGATCAAGTTAACACAGAGACTGTTATTAGCTGGGCCAACAAAGCGGCAATTGACAAGGCTAACAAATGGAAGAAAAGTATCTGTCATATAATTATTATTGGATGCATGTTGAGTATAATTATGGGTATATATATATTTTTTTAATGGCAGTCTCATATCGCACATTTACACTCCCCCGTGTTGCATGACAACTGCAGCCATATAATTAAATCAAAAATAATGGTGAAACATAAATCAAAATTATCAAAATGCAAACACTTTGCGCTCTAATTATATACACTGCAAAAAAACAACAACAACAAACAAATACCTCAACAGCTAATACGACTGGCGACATTTTCATATCGGGGGCGTTTTTTGAATTTTTGAGTTGCCATTGCGAGTTGCACGTAATGCACTCTAAGGAAAACCTATATAATTACCAGCAAAAATAAAAATATAAACTTTCATCTATATATATATATATATATATATATAAATATATATATAATATATATATATATACTTTATATATATACTCCATAGTTTCGTAGAATATGAGCTATTGAAATGGCTCGCGTGAATTTGCCAAATTTTAGAGCTTAATTGTGTTGGCTTTTTTTTGTTGTTGTTGCCATTTTTTTCTGCTTTTGTTGACACGAACTTGGCTGCAACTAATTGTGGCTGCTATTACTGCAAAGTTGCACCTGCCCCGCTCACTGTGGGCGTGTTAACCGCCTACCAATTGAGCTATTTGACTGGCTGAACTCGCGTAGTTTTCCGCCTGCCAAATACTCATTAATTGTTTTTGAGCCTTTGAAGGTAAATTAAATAAATAGTAATTAATTAATTATTATAAAATATTCTTGATAAAACATGTAATTGATATGATATTATTGAATATATAAAAATTAATAACGGAAATATTTTCGGAGGTAGAAACAGAAAATTAAACCAAAATCAGCAGACTAAAATTAAGAACTAAAATGGAAGCCGAAATTTTAATTGGATTTGGGAAAATTTTTAATTTGATTTTCACAGCAGATTCAACTTTTCTTTCAGCTCCCCTCTCAGCTCAGCCTACTATTTTGCAGGGTATTCACAGTGTTTAGCAATCCCATTTTCTTGCCTGCTGAATTGTGAAGGTAATTGCATCTTTTGTCGCATGTGGCATGTGGCCAGCCCCCAAGTGCAGTTCGGTGGCAACACCCCGTCCAAGTAATTTGCCATTGACAGGTTTTTGGGCGATTGTTGCCCATCGTCATCCATTGCCATTGCCATTGGCATTGGTGATGGTGATGTCGATGTCGATGGCGTCCACACATCCACATCGACATCCACATCCACATTGACTTTCTCGTCCAGTTCAGTTGAAGCTCATAGCTGGCATTCTCGGCCGTATCCGGATCGCGTGCTGCATGTCAACGCGTGTGTTCCATGGCAAAAACTTCAGCCATGCAATTGTCGACATCCACAGCACAGCAGAGAGAGAGAGAGAGAGTGGCAGTGTGTGTGTGTGTGTGTGTGTGTGGCAAGTGCGGCAGCTAAAGATGGCGTTTCGTCAATTCAAGGAGCGTGCAGCGTGGCCATCAAATAGCTGCACCGCCTTTTGATTAATTGCAATGCATGATGGCAAATGCCTGACAATGATTGGTTCCTGGTAAACAAAGCAACCGACCGCACCCGATATGTGCCCACCCAGCAACATTAACTGCTGCCCATGTGCCCACCCAGCAACTCCAACTGGACCCAAGTTGCCCAGATCCAGCAACATTAACTGGATGCAAGATGCTCACCAATCAACTCCAACTGAATCGAATCGGCGAGGTTCGCCAAGCAAAATGTTTAAGCTTTTAAAAATTCCTTGTGCAGAAAACTGTTTAAAATATTTGATTTATTTTTTTTTTCTTTAATTTATTCATTGGAAAATTAAATAAAAAATTTATTAAAATTTTTGTTTTTTTTTATTGATTTTTTTTCTAGTTTTCCATCAGGAAAGTTTTATGTTTAATAGGTAAGCAATTTAAATAAATTTCCCTTTTTGGGACTTTCTTTGAGGTTATTTTAATTATAATTATAATTTTTTTAATTAAGTTATTTACTTCCTATAAAGTAGAAACGCAGAAACGATCCATCGAGTGTTGAAATTTTTTTTTGTATATACTATTTAACTTTTTTAGTATAAGTATTATTATGTTCTACATATATGATCAAAAAATCAAACGGATCAGACTACTATATAATATAGTTTCCATAGAAACGAACGATTGATTTTTGAAAATTGAAAATAATATTTAAATGACAAATTGAACTGCGATCTAAAAAGGCCTAACATTTTTGACGTATCTATCATTTCTTGTGGGATCTTTGGCTTTGGTTGATCTCTGATGTGATGATGATGATTCAGTAATATATAGATATATAGTAGATAAAGAGTGTCTTACACCACCCAACCCGAATTGAGAGCTCAATTCAAATATTGAAGAGTCAACTGAGTCAACGTCAACATGAATGCTGGGAAAGTGTTTTGTTAACAATAAAGTTGGTTGGCAGGAACAAAGGCAATGATTGGGGCAGGTTCCATTGAAGTGAGGCAACAACAGGTTGTTGTTGCAGTTGTTGCAGTTGGGAACTGCAATCAAATGGAATAAAAAAAAATATAAAAAAAACTCTTGTCATTGTCGCTGTCAAAACTGTGATCACACCTTTTGCCTTTAACTCGCATTGTGTTTTGTCTGAATGTGATTAATGCGATTTATATCAAAATCTTTGACAAAGGACAACAAGCTGACAATAAACCCCGCAAAACAATAGACAAACTGGCAGCACAGGTTCCACGCACACCTTCCCAGCAAAGGTGTGAAAGATCGGCCAGTGCAACATTCAATGTGCAACGTGCAACGTGCAACATGCCTGATGTTATCAGACTGCGAGAAAGGCTGCTGCGACGCTGATTTCACTGGCATCTTCTTCTGCTTCCCAGAAGTCAGCTTCAGATGCAGCCTGCATTTTTACACGCTAAAATATTGCATTAAATTGAAAAAAGCATCTTAGATTTAATATCTAACTGTTTTAAGCAGAGTGTAGTAGTCGAGGGAGCACTCGACTAGGAGATACCCTTCTAAATGCAAATTCTGCTTGCTGAGAATAGTTTTGATCAGTGAGAAAATAATTTGAAGTTGCCAAAATATGTGTTTTTTATTGCAGTATTTTGATATTATTATTTATTATTATTATTTACAGCTGAACAGTAATATTTAAAGATATTAATTATGCATAAATTTAAAGCTATTACAAACCGATTTATATCGATAATAAATAATCTTGAGCAGCATAGGTTATACGAGAATTTCCATTTAACATTTTAAGTCTCCTCAGACAGACATGCTTGAATAGATCAACTCAACTGTTGTTACTGAACAAGAATAAATATGTAAGAATATATATAATATTATTATTCATCTGCCTGAAACATGGTTTCACTTTTCCCATTTTAAGTGAAGCGAAAATCATGAATACAAAGCGAATCGAATGGATTTTTGAATATATCAACTAAGCTGTTGTGCCGGATCAAGAGTAAATATATAGTAATATATAATATCTAATTTCTTCTGTCCTAAACATACTTTTATCTTTCCCATTTTAAGTGAGGCAAAAATCATGAATAAAAAATTAATCGAATGGATTTTTGAGCTATTTAAAAGCGTTGCATAAACTCAATGAATTATATTAATAATAATAATACTAATAATTAAATTAATCTTTAGTGGGATTTATTGAGAGATTTGACACTCATAAAATGCATCCATAGGAAGCTGCATCTTTTTCTGGATTAGACGAAACATTCTGCTCAAAAAACATACACTGAATGAAGTCTAATATAATATTAGAAAATTATTATCTTATTATTTATTAATATTTTTATATTGATTTTATTATATTATTATATAAAGCTTATCGTAATATAGGATCTGCTTTCGGTAACCATTTGTTTCCTCAACAAAAAACTAGACACTTTGTTCTAAGACTCTTATCGGCATTTTGGATCTGGCCGTTTTTTCTTTATTTTTTTTTTAGCTTGTTTAGCTTGTTAATTGGCGGCAATTGCTGCTCATAAATTTGGAGAGCAAACGGTTTAGCGATTTGGATGGATGAGCCAGGGGCGAACCGGACAGGACCAGTTGGAAGCGGACAGGAAGTGTGCGGCATGCAACATGTTAATGTTAAATAACATAGCGGCAGCGACAAGCGTTGCTTGGCATTTGATGTGCCACATGTGGCAATTACCAAACAGCAGCAGCAGCAGCAGCAGCAGCACTATCATCAGCCAGGAAACTGTCAGCCTCAAGAGAGCGTTTCAAATGCGTTTCTCAGCATTTGCAACAGCAACTTCAACTGTTGCATCTGCATTTGCATCTGCATCTGCAACTGGCATCTCCATTTCTGTGGGTGCATCTCCCATCTCCCATCGCCGATCTGTGCCCATCTTTCTGGCTGTGCAACACCTGTGGGCGTGCATCATCAGCAATTTTAGCATATTATCAACGCATCTGTGAGCCGACAAAGTGTTTTCAACGCTTTCGGTAGTTCAGCTTGTGCTTTTTCATCTTTTGCTTCCTTTTCTCTTTTTTTCTTCTTGCTTCGCTTCTTTTTTTCTGCTCGCTGCTCTTTGCCTCTTTGCCTTGCGCTAGTTGCAGCCGAGCTGTGATAGGCGTTGCCCAGCTGGAAGCTGCCGCAAGATGGTGCTGCCCC
The DNA here is from genome assembly GCA_035042405.1 of Drosophila demipolita. Lineage (NCBI taxonomy): Eukaryota > Metazoa > Arthropoda > Insecta > Diptera > Drosophilidae > Drosophila > Drosophila demipolita. The sequence goes on along the minus strand of JAWNLI010000054.1, from coordinate 1,049,864 downwards.
ATCTGTGGCTAAAGTTCCTTGTGTACACTGAGCGAAATGCAAAGATTGGGAAATGCTAGAGTGATGCGGCATAAATATGTTATTTATTTCTATATTTTTAATTTGCCCCTTATTAAATTGAGCAAAACTTCTAGTCTCTAAAAACCATGATATTTGTATTTTACAATTTTTCCTATATTAACTAAGTCTTTTAGATAATTTATGCATCTATCTGAGCTGATCTATACTCCGTATATAATATATATACAAATTAAAATTGTAGTTTTTATATTTAAACATGTTCTTTCCCAATCCTCACAAGCCTAAAAAATAACTTCATTTCAGCAATTTTTACTATGTTATAAAACTCCTAAATTATAGAAGAAATTTTAATATTTTCCCTTCTTAAAAAATTTATAATCTTTTTGAGGGTATTTTAATTATAATTATAATTTTTTTGAATAAAGTTTTTAACTCATTAAATAGTTTACATTTGGTAAAAAAAATACTACACATCAAACAACTATATAATTTAGTTCCCATAATATAATTTATTATTATTTTTGTTAGGGTTGAAATAAAAAATAATTCATTGCTATATATATAAATATATATAATAATCAATACGTATATACGCATACACACATACACATTCACATGCATAGTTACTTCCCTATTCGTATTCGATTATGAAATTAAAGATTACAATTCTGAATCTAAACCTGAATCTAAAACCCGTTACAGGAATCAACATTATATTTCCGAATAGTTCCATAAAAACACCAACTGTTAAATAAACAAATGGGAACCAATATTTACCGGAAATATCATAGCGGCATATATATATTAGATACCGGAATCGGAACCGCAAACAGATTTGGTTTGGCCAATCGCATTTTCGAAATCCACTTTATTAATTATTTTTATTTCAATTATAAATTAACATATCACAGCTATATTTTTTTTTATTAATTTAAATAAAGTTGCTTCCACTCTCGAACTAAATTCTCTACACATTTTTTCTCTCAGTGTAACTGCGATTTCGCTTCGATTAATTTTCGCATTAAGCTTGGCCACAGCTCCGCCCCGCAGTTTTTGCTGATTTTTTTTTTTAGACTTTTTTTTTGATTTAGTTGTGGGCGCGGTAATGAAATCAAATTAGCCAAGTATGCAGAATGCAGAATGCATCATGAAGCATGCAGCATGCAGCATCAAGTATGCAGCATGCCACAAGTTGCAGTTGAAGCTAAGGTCTCGCTTCAGTTACCAGCTGGGGCAGCTGTTAATTGATTAAGGACGCTGCGCGCTGCTCTCAAGGATAATTGTCCACATGAAGGCAGGCAGCGGGCAATTTTGATAGCTGTACGCTGATAGTTGTGAGGCACTGTTTTGGCTTGAGGCGCGGGCGTTGTGGCACTGTCCTTGAGCGGCCAGCCAGACGTCCAACACCTGCAACAGATTTTCTCTTGGCTGTGACACGCGCGTGGCGAACTTCAAGGATGAACATAAAACTCAATTGTTGGCAATTAAGTAAAGTTTTTTTTTCTTCTGTTTTTTATACATTTGTTTTTGTTTTTGTGCAGACAAAAAAACAATTTGCTACGCAAGAATTTCGCTACAATTTTTTGCAGCAGATTTGTTGTGCAGCAATAAAATTGATATATCTACTGGAGTCCTGTAATATGGTTGCCATATGCGGCACACGGTGCACACGTATCCTTGCGGCTTAGTTGCCATTTTTTCTCTTGTTATTATTTTTTTTTTTTGTTGGTCTACCCTTTTTTCCACTGTTGTTTTGGTTGCGCTTTGCGCTTATTGGCCATTTAGCGCACGTAAGCCAAACAAAATAGTGAAATTTTCTTTTTTGGCTAAATAAAAACTAATGGCACAAAATAACAACAACAACAACAACAACAAAACGAAACTTGTGTTCCAATCTGCCGCATTCGACTTTTGTCATAATCCTGTCAAAGCGTAAACAACAACAAAAAAAAAACGAAAGTCAAATAATAGAAAAATGTTTCGACTTGCAAAAATCTGCTGGGGTTTATTTTATTTTTTTTTTTTTTGGGTTCAATTCGATTTGGGCTTTTCGATATCTATTGAATTGCGTGAGTGTCCAAAATAGTTGAATTGAAAGTAAAATGGATCTTTTGTGGGATGAGCAGAATTAGATGGATGTGTTTGAGGAGCATATTGTGGAGGAGAATGAGGAGTTCGAGAGGCAGCTTGTTGTTGCACGAATGTTGGCCATTCAACTGCAACAGATTGCGAGTGTAAGCAACAACATTTTGATTTAGCACAAAAACAAATCACTAAATTGAAGCTGCCATCAAATCGAAAATAGAATTTATACAATTTTTATTTTTTGTTTCACATTAGTTAAGTATTTATTTTTGTACATAAATAGCAGTAAGTTGCAGATTTATTGATTATTTATTAAGAGTATTGAGGAGGCTTAAGGAGAAAAAAATAAAAAAAAATAAAAAAAATGTGCAGAATTTTTTTTGCAGTATTTTCAGTCTAAGCCAAAATTGAGATGTGAGATAGAAATAATAATAATTATTATTTTGAGTAGAGCTACATTTTCACTAGTTTCTTTTTTTGTGTATCATTATTATTTTATATATTATTTTAGTAAATATAAAAAAGGGACTGCAATTTGAAGGATTCTGAAATATGCGCCTTGCCCAAAGCAGCTGTTAATTTTTGTAAAGGTTTTATAATTTAGTCATAAAATTTTTAATACATTTATTGACTATACAATGCATATATATATATATTCTTGATCAGCCTCACTAACCAATTCGATATAGCTTTGCTATGCTATATATATCAGTCTGTATTTTCTATGCGAAATAGTCACTCAGTAGTAAAAACTGTTTTAATATAACTTCGAATATAAATCGAATGTTTGCTGCAGCCGGTACAACTATCTATAGAAGCTGCCCGGATCAGATTACTATATAGTGTGACTGTCATACAAACCATAAGTTAATAAAGGATTTCTGCAGCTAACTAATAATTTATTATTTAATAAGTTATCTTAACCAAATTAATTAGTTATGCGTTTTATTATAATTTCAACAGCAATGCTAAAAATAATCAATATCAGATATTTTAACTAACCAAATCAAAAACAAATACAATTTTATTTATTCTATTTTCTAATCAGCAAAAAAGCTTTGTTGTGTTTCAAAATTAACCTAACAATTGTCCAAATAGACTAATTAAATTAAGAAAGAAAAGAAAAGCGAGAAAAACACAAAAACTAAACGCGCCCATTTGAATTTGATTAAATTAAATGGCTTTAGAAATAAGTTAAACACATCAATTGACAATTTTTCAAACAAACGCCTCGAAATGGGTGAGGAAAATAAAGCAAATAAACAAGGGTAGGGTATAAAAAAAATATATATATATAAAGAGACAGCGAAGAAGAAGAAATATGGTGGCCTATGCAAATGAGCTATCTCTCTCTCTCGCTCTATCTCAGTCTATCTCTTTCTGTCTCTATTCGCTTTGGTTGCGCTTGGTTTGGCAGGAAACAAATCATTGAAAAATTGTCACCGAGTTTGCGACTTGCGCTCAAAACAAACCAATGATGGGAATGGTTACTGTGCCTTGCCACTGGCAACACCCAGCCCTACCCTACACCCAGTCCTCTACGCCTACCGCTGCCCCTGCCCGCAGTCTGCCCATGTCCGTTGTTGCCATTAGACGCAACCACGAAACGCATGCAAATGAAACCGCAGCGCAAACGGAGGGGCGAGACGAGTAGGGCGCATCCTGTGTGTCGAGGCGCAGCTGACGAATTGTGAAAAAATAAAAAATACAAGTAAGAAATACAAAAAAAAAAAAAAAAGATGGCTGTGTGTCCTTTGGCTGACTGTGAGTCCTTTGCCGACTGCCAGCGCTATAATTTTCTGCTGCGTTCACACGCCATCGTCGCATTTTTTTCCTACTTTTTTTTCTTTTTGTTGTCTCGTCGAATTTCCATTTTGGTTGTTGTTGCTGCTTTTAAGTAAACATTTAAATTAAAAACATTTACAAGCATGCAGGGTGTGTGTGTGTGTGTTGTGTGTGTGTGCGCTGATATTCAATTATGATATTTTTCAATTGAAGGGCGCAGGACAGTTTTCAGATAAACGTTGCAAGCTCTGCATTGAGGTATTTTTTTTTATATATATATTTTGTATTTTCATTTCGTGTATGTAGGCCTCAAAAATATTGCAAGTAGCATGTACAAAAAGCAACTTCAAATAAGTTGAGTAAATTATGAAACGGTTTAAATATTGTTATAAAAAATAGATGTGTATAAATATTTTTTCATTTAATATTCAATAAAAATAACAAAATATTATAATATATTAGTTCAGCCTGCAATTGATTCAAAATGAAAATAAATTAAATAAATAAAATACCAAAATAAATTTGCAGAACAAAGTAGGTGCTAACAAGTTACTTTTATTATAAATTAAAAAATATATATAGATATTTATATATAAATTTATAAAATTCATTTGGCTTAAGCAATTTAAAATTTCGGTCTAGTTGAAATTTAGCACAAAATTTACATAATTTGTAAAAAGTAAACGCTCCTAAATAAAGTTCAATCAATTTTTTTATATTAAAAATTGTTGTCAAATTACAAAAAAAAAAAACGGAAAACATAAACATATTTTGAAACTAATAATTTTTCAATTTTATTTAAAATAAATTTTACATTATTCATCCATACAAGAGTAAAATAATTAAATAATAAAGCAAAATACACAAAATTTATTTACATTGCTGTAAATTCATTTTCCGTTTCCATTTTCCCAAATATTCCAATAAACAGCTCATTCATCCTTCTCCACTTTGCACTCAGCACACTAAACACACACACCACAAAATACACTCAACACGCAAAGCGCTCAACTCACTCAATGTGCGGAACGTGGTGAGTTTCGTGTTTAGCGCCGCAACGCAATGGGAATGAAACGCAAAAAGAAAATCACTCAAACCAGAGGCAAAGCAAAAAAAAAGAAGGTATTTGTAAATAGCCGACGAAATGTAGAAAACACACCCCCTCCCAATAAGCAGACAACAACAACAGCGGGCTAAGCAGACCAACTGTCAACAGCCCAAAAACAAAATGACGAATTTATGAACTTGTTTGCGCTCGCCAGAGTGAGACAACACGAGGCGCGCGCAGCGCACAGCCAGCCACACGGAAAGTGCTCAGCGCACAAGCAGGCCATCTCACTTGCACGCGCGCTTAACTCAGCTGACTGGTGTGTATGGGAATTTTTACGTTTGTCGTATTGGAAAATGAGCATGACTTATGTGTGCGGCGACGTCGACGTCGCTTTTGCTGTCGCTGTGTGCTGCTTGCTGCATTGGAATGCTCAGTAGCAGCAGCAGCATGCTAACTCGCTCGCACGCTCATTGCTCATCGCTGCGCCTGGCGTGTCTGTCTGTCTTTCTGTCTCTTGCGGTTAACCGCTTTACGTTGCGTGCATGGGAAGAGCTTACGTGAAAAAGTTTTTTGGCGCTTTTGCCCGAGCTGCGTAAAGCTGCTGCCCGCAGTGCTGTCAGGTATTTTGCGCTAGCCGCGCAGAGCCGGACAACAAACAGCAGCAACGACAACAACACCAACAACAGACAACAACAACAAAAAGTGCCTTAGCTTATACGTCAAGTTGTCGTAACGTAACGTGCCAGCATTTTTTCTTACGCGGTGTTGAAAACTTTGCGCCGTAAGAGATCGTCAGCTGTTTTTTTTTCTCTCATTGCTCTGGGCAGAGACGTTGGCAGAGGGGCGCCGTTACAGGGCTGCTAGGAAAGGTTAGAGCGGGGATACAGGTGGAAAGGGGAGGGTTCGCCGCTCGGCATTTTCTGGTTTTGCGAATGCGTTTCACATGGCAAAAGCGAATCGCAGTTGCCACAAATTCATTCATTGGTCAGCTGTGCGACTGTAAAGCGGTTTTCACGGCACAAAACACGGCTGACAAACAGCGTCGACAAAAAAAAAAAAACCCGCTAATACGAAAATCCCGCTGAAAACACGCTAAACCAAAAACCAAATACGAAAAAAAACGTGCTCAAAATCAACGCAATATTTTCAACAATTTCGAACAGTGACAAAATGTGCTAAAAAATAAGAAAAGAAATACCCAAAATAAAATTAATTTAATTTCAATAAAAGTTTATATTATAAAAAGAAAAATAGTAAAAAAAAATGCTGTTAAGCAATCAGCCGGCAAATGCACAGCCGCCGTCGCCGACAGCGCCACAAAGTTTCAAAGCCAAGTTGCAGCAACAAATTGCAACTGCAGCAGTAGCTGCCGCAGCAGCTGCCGCAACAACAATTGCCAATAACAACAACAATAACAACAACAACATCAACAACAATCATCTGCAACAGCAGCAGCAGCAACATCAGCTACATCAGCTACAACATCTAAATAATCATCATAATCATCATAATCATCATCAGCATAACATTTCCTTTGCCACGGATTTCTCAATTGCCGCAATAATGGCACGCGGCGGAAACGGGGCAAGTTTGAGTCGCGAGCCATCCGAAAGGAGTCTGAGTGAGTAGCAAATGTAATTGAGATCTATCTTCTACACTCTCCCAACACACACACAAACACACACACAACAAATACAAATACAAGAACACTCTGTAAATTATGTTTATTAAATGAACAAGATTTTCATTAGGCATAAAAATGTTGTTTGTAAAGAACTTTTGAATTAAATAGAATCGATAAAACGGAACTAACATAATCATTTTATATTATTAGCTGGCAGGCTTCAAATATATAATTTTTTTTAATTTAGTTATTATTATTTTAACAAATAGATAAATAAATTTTATGTTAGAGATCATTTTTATTAATTTTGTTGTAATAAATAGATAAATAAATTTTATGTTAGAGGAAAAAAGAAACAGAAAAGAAATTTAAATAAATAATAAAAAATTTATATTCAGTGCATTCAAATTATTATAAGTAGCTTACCTACAGCAATAATAAATAAATAAATTATATAAGATTATATTAAAGAATTCAACAGATAAAAGCTGAATGCCTTAAAGACTTTCTTCCATATAAAATCTATTTAAATTTCAGGGCAATTCCCTTATAAATGAAATTCCGTTGAAGTTTGCAATAAAATCTTTTCTATCTCGAATTTGCAGCTGGCAATATAAAAGATTGAAGAATAAATTACTTTTAAGACATCATATTCAATCCAATGACTATAGCTGCTGATTTGATACATTTTTATAGACAAGCCCATTTTTATTATTCTCTAACAATTTAATTCAGTTTCTTAAGTTTTGTATATTGTTCACGAAATGATTCCGTAGATTTCATGGCTGATAAAGAACTTTTTATTAGTTAGTTGATTTAATCAATTTTTAGCTGAATTTCTATGCCAAACGGGAAACTTAATTTTAACTCAATATTCAGCTTGAATGGAATTTGGCATGTGACAAATGCCGTTACTCATAATTTCTGTAAGAAAATGTTGTTAAAATTATAGATTCATCGAACACAAGAACTAAGCTATAAAACCCTTTTTTTCTATAGGCCTCAAAACGGCCAAATAAATATCAGAAATCTATGCAATAAAAGTATGCAAAAAATCATATTGATGGCTCTATTCAAAATCTTTATAGATAAATTCATATTTATATTGATGGTCTATTGATCTATTCAAAATCTTTGTGAATATTTTCATATATTTTATCAAAGAAAAATTACGCATAATCAATAAAATATATTATACAATTTAGCATTGCAGTTAAATAAATAAAATATATGCATTTATTTAAGATACTCCACAAAAAAATAAATAATAAAAACTGCTAGAAAAACTAAAAGCATCTAAAATAATGTAAAAAAAAACTCAACTAACAAATGAAAATGTTTTTCAAATTAAATTTATTATAATAATTATAATGCAATAAATCTTTGCCTTTTTTAGTAATAAATCGAATGCTTTTCTTGGGCTAATCTAATAATAAATGCATATAAATTATAGTTCGCTTAAAGTTATAATTTTATTTAGTAAGCTATTAAACAGCAAATGCCACTTGCCACAAAACCTTGCACAGCTACAGATTTTTTTTTTTGTGTTTTGCTCTTGCAACGCATTTAAATTGCATATTGATGACAATGCCACGTTGATGACTTGATAATTGTGGCAAATGCGCGGGCAATAAAATAATCAAAGCCAATTTGAACTGATTATGGGGATGACGGGGAGGTGTCGACCGTTATGGCAATCACACACACAGTCACACACACACACACACACACACCTATCAAGATATATATAAATCGATTTATATTTGCATGTATTTTTGTAAATGTGCAAAACTATTTAGATGCCATAATTGGCTGCTGTTTGCCGCTTTTGCATTTGCCAATTGCAATTCATTATTTGATAAAACAATGAACAACAACAACAACAACAGCAACAACAACTGCAACAACAACAGCAATTGCAATTGCAACTGCAACAACACACACAAATTAACATATGAAATTGCATTTGAGCGGAAAATTAATTGAATTTGGCATCGCATCATTGTTAAATGCATCCCATGTGCGTCATCGATGCCGCATGCAACATGTGGCTGCTGCCATTGATGTTGTTGCTCGAAAACAGTCACACACACATTTACACATACACATTTACACACACACATTTACACACACGCTGCTGTGTTGGCCACAAAAAAGTTTATTTGGGTTTTAATTATTTTCTTTTTTGCCAGTTGTTTTCTTAATTTTCTTGTTTTAGTTTAATTGTTATATTATTTTATATTTATTTTATTTCACTGCTAAGTGCATTAAAGTGCATGAGAGCTTTCAGTAGTTATAATTTTCTAGAAGTTGGTTTTTGTAATTAAATATGTAAATATCTTCGTATTTATGCTGAGTTTATTTCTATTTTGATGCGTGGAACTATTTCAAAAAGACCAGTCCGACTCTATAAAGTATATATATTCCTGATCACCATCGCAAGCCATGCCCTGTCTGTCTGAATTACTAAACATATTTACTATTAGTTTCACCAATTTTCGTTAATATTTCATTGAAATTCGACTACTATTTCATATAGTCTCAAACGGAACAATCTCATGCGAAGAATTTTATAGACAAAATCGTTCAAAAATGTCTGATCTGCAAGGATTTTAAGTTTTAAGTTTTATTATTATTAATTATTAAAAATCGATTGAATTGAAAAACTAGAACCCAAACTGAGACTTGTTCTTAATTTAATTACTTCATTTTGTAACTGTTTTTTTTTTACTTTCTACGCTTTATAATAATTGAATCTTATTTTGTGGCAATTATGTTAAAAATATATATTATAATTTTTTATCTACGATTTTTGCTTTAAGAGTAGCGGAAATCAGAAAATACGTTCAACATGGCTTTGAAAATAGCTGATCGATTTTAGCCGCTGGCTGTACAAGCTTTGAATTAAGCCAGAATTAAGTTGAATTGGCAACAAAGATGCTTGCCACAGACTCCTTGACTTGATAACTCTCTTTAAACGCAATTTCTCTTCCTCACTCTCTCTCTCTCTCTCTTTTTCTCTCTATCTCCCTCTCTCTCTCTCGGTGCCCCGCTGACTAGGTCCGTTGTCTGTGGAACGCTACTCGACGCAGGATGCGGACGATGATGTTGACGTTGATGTGGTTGACTGCAGCGACAGCGAAACGCCAACGGCAACAGCAGCAGCAGCGGCGGCAGCAGCAGCAGCAGCAGCTGCAGCACAGCAACAAGCGCGGCAAGCATTGCGTGTTGCACAGCAACAACAACAACTGCAACAGCAACAGCAACAACAACAACACAGACAGCAGCAGCAATCACATCAGCAACATGCAACGCCAAACAAGCAGCGACAACAACACAATCATCACAACAGCAACAGCAACAGCAACAACAACAACAACAGCAATCACCACAAATCGAGCAGTCAGCGAGCGAGTGGGCGTGGCACGAGTGCATCAGCTGCAACTGGCGCTGGCAGCACGCCCTCACCGCCGCCACCACCGCCCGCCGCACCGCCCCCACGTGTCGCAAACAGCCCCAGCGAAGACGAGCGCCTGTCTCCCGAGGAGCCCGCGCAGGTAAAAAAGCCAAGCAAAGTTAGCACCAAAACCAATTCGCAACGCATAAAAGCCAGTTAAACCTATGCGAGGGTTGCTCCATCAATTGTGTGTGTCTCGTAGTAAACAAATGCCACGAATTCGTTATTAAAAATATTCCTTTTTGGAACATTTTATTTCTGTCAATTCAATTCAATTTTTAAGTATCATCGCTTATCAATATAATTTTTAAAATTTAAACAAAAATTGATAAAATTCTGCAGTAAAAAAATATATTAAATTTATGCTGCGTAAATTCTTTTTTTAGAACTCATCTTTTATCAAAATCAATTTGAAAAACATCACACAAATTAAATCACTTAATTATTACTTATTTCAACTAAAATTTGCATTAGATTAAAGATGCATTTTATTGATTTTATATACATTTGAAATTTTCTTTTTGAAAAATTCTCATTTTAAATTGAATTTATCAGTAATCAAGGCAAACAACTGCTCATTTTACATAAAAAGATTCAATAATTGTGCGCAACCCTCGTATTTGTAACTAAGACTATCCACAACAAATATAAATTCCTCTCTTACACCCTCCCCCTTTTTCTCTCTCTCTCTCTCGTTATGCATTTTACAGCAGCCGACGCCCAAAATTCTTGGCACTTGCAACTGCGATGATCTTTCGCCGGTGCAATGCCATCTGGAGACCAAAGAGCTCTGGGATAAATTCCACGAGCTCGGCACCGAAATGATCATCACCAAAACGGGCAGGTGCGTAAAATCTGTGAAATATTAAACCTAATCTTAATTATCATATGTCAAATATGCATGGAAATCAGCTGAAAAATCTTGGGAAATATGTGAAGATTTGGAATTTATTTAATATTAATTTATAGGAAAATATCTTTGCTAAAGTTAGCTAATGTTATTAATAATATAATTATACATTTCTCATAGCCTCATAGTAAATATTTTTGTTCTTCACTTATTACTTGTGCCAACCCATTCGCAAACGTTCAACTGGCTGCTCAGTAAACAATTCAAAATTTAAATTTGCTTAAATAGCTAAACTCCCCGATTAACTTAATAATTTTAAGCTTTGAATTAGCAGCGTTGCCAGTAGCAAAAGAAAACAATTTAAAGCCATCAATCGCTCAATCACTCAATCAGTCAATCGTTCGCTAATCAGACACTCAAAAAGTGCCGTCGCCGAACTTGCAACTCAAACTTGCCGCTTCAACAATCAAATCAATAAACTTGAATACGCCTTTCACTCAGCGAAAGGGGGAGCGCACTCGAAAGGGAGGCGACTCCAAGTATTCACATCCATATTCACATTCATATTCACATTCATATTCACATTCACATTCGCATTTACATTCACGACACTCAATTTTGTATCTTTTTTTTTGGGGCGGGTAATTTTGAGTTAACTGCAAAATATCAGCAAGTTTTTGGTTAGTTTCTCATTACGAACGCCGCCTCCTCTTGCTTTCCCCCCAGCCGGCCCCTTACACGCCTCCTTTCCCCTACCGCCCATAGATTGATTGACAAGGCATCGAAATAATATGCCGTCGATTTTCGATTAGCAGTGGGCAGACCCCAGAAAAAAAAAATAAAAACAAAAAACAAAAACCGAAACCGAAACGAAGCCAAAAAGCAGAGGCAGCCAAACTGGCGTCTGTTTCATGTCAGCTGTTTTGCAGCTAAAACTTATAAATTTACACACACATACACCTATACACACACACACACACACAAAGTTGGAGAATGCTTAAACGACTTTTCATTCGCAACTCAACAAAGTCGACTTCAAAAAAAATGATTGCTTGACGATTTTCGTGCGAATGTTTTGTGTAAATGTGAAAAGTGCATGAATAACGCAAGCAGACAGACTGATCGACTAGAGCGTACCCTATATTTATTAATAATTAAATTATGTAACTCTTTAAATAATTTATATTGAATTGAAGTAAATGGGCTTTAGTAAAAATTATTATACACTATATTTCAACATATAAATTAATAATAATGATATTACTTTAGAATAAAGGCACAATTTAGTTACTCAGATAATGTATATAAAATGTGATATTATTAAAAATCTGTGTGTATTGCCTAAAATCCAAATCTGCATATTTCGATTACTTACCATTACTTACCAATAAAGTTATAAGACTTTTAAAAGAAACAGCACATTTTTTTGTTAGTTAAAGTTAATTTTTGCTACATCTTTTTCTCAGTAGAAAAACATTTTAATTTCTAATTTTATTATTTTTGAAATTTATTATTTTTGTTTATTTTATAGTCAAAAATGGCAAAATCTAATAAAAATATAAGTTTTCTTCGGTTGCTAATCACAAATGATTTTTTAGCTCGCGAATGAGTATACCCCATTTTGGCTTTACGATTTACAGGGCACAATACGAGTGAAACATGCATGAAACATAAATTTGACCAGAGTTGTTGTTTTTCTTATTGTTGTTTTATTCATTGTTGTTGCTGTTGTTGTTGCTGCTAACTCTTCGAGTTCTTATGTTGATGACATGCGAAATGCGCATTAGTCGTCGAGCTATGTATTTATGTATGTTTTTGTGTACATTTGTTGCTAATACTAGTTGCAAACTAAATTCTCTTTCTTCTGCCTACTTTTTTTTGTTGTTGTGTGCTTTCCTTTTTGCTTGGCAACTTTTGTTTGTTTGGTGTTTTTTGCTGTTAAACCCTTTCTGCTATTTTGTTTTTTTTTTGGTTAGTGTATCCACCTCTCCCCCCCCCCACACTTTGATCACCCGCTGTGCGCATTTGCGACACATTAACAAATTTACTCCTTTTGGCATTCGTCCTGACAGCGGCACAAAGTATAAATTGCATTGTAATAGCTGCCGATTGTCGCGCTAACAACACATTTGCATGTCCTTTGTTTTTAGTCGAAACTATTGTTTTTTTTTTTTTTTTTTTTGTTAGCTGAATGCGACTTCCCTGTAATTACAGCCGAAGGATATCGCTGATGTTTTATTTACATTTTGTGCGGGTTATTGCAATACCCCTTTGCCTGATATGGATCAATGTCAGCACATCGTTTGGGCTGCCAGCAGCTAAAGCAACAACAACAACAACAACAATAGCCATAAAAACTACAAGTTTCAGTTCCTTAAATATAGTGCAGACTATAGCCAATACAACTTCATTATGGCCAGTATATTGGCTATATTCAAAGACAGCTGCTTTTTATACTAACTTATAAATTTGAATTTAATTTAAAAAAAAATTATTGTAAGTTAATAATTAAAGGTGTATTATTCACACAATTTATACAATTTGATAAAATAATTTAGCCAATTTTTTTAAAGTTACCACACTCACGACAAATTGTGGCATGCGTGAAAAAAACGTGTTGCCAAAACATGCACATTTGCATGAGAAAAGCACATCAAAATGCCGGAAAAAAAGTGAAGCAAAACACGATCAAATCAAAATTAAAAAGAAGTCAGAAAATGATTTATGATTTATAATCAAAAACAAAAAAAAAAATAAAAGGTTTTTTCTTAAGGGAAAATATATATATTTTTACCTGTTGCAGTCATGTTGCGGTCATTGAGATAAAATGTCACGTGGTTTTGTGGATTTTGTCACGCTGTCAGCGGTTAGGGCTAACAAAACCAGCAGTTGTTTGCCAGTTGCCAAATGTGGTTGCAATGAGAAGACTGCAAAACGCACAGACGGCCTAATTGTTTTCAGCCAAGACGGCGGGTGGCAATCAAAAGAGTGAAAGAGCGGAGAAATCTAGGCGGGATGTCAAGCAAAATGTTTGTCAATATTTTAGCGACAACAAACTCTTCACGCATGTTAGGCAATTGTTGGCATTTGTGTTCCGCACAGTTTAGGCCAGAAACAGTAGTTTCTTACCCGGCCCAAAAGAGCGCGTAGCAATTGCAATTTTCATGCTCGGCACAAAACTGGACAAACAACACACACACACACACAACACACTCAAGAAAAGGGCAACTGCAACATGAAATTTATTAATTTCAACCAATTTTTGGTACAACTTCATTAATATTTCTTGGCAGCTGAACTATGAATGTGGAAAAACGTAGAACATTTATCATTTTGGGCAGAGGACGGGACAATGAAACAAGTTAATCCCCCAACTGAAACGTTGCAGGATCAGTGGCTATAAAAATGAGTCCACACTTTGCGTTGGCAGGCTGTTAAAATAGGCACTAAATGCACTGAGAGAATTTTAATAATCAAAAAAAAAGAACTGCGAAAACATATAATTTAATTTATTTAAGAAAGCGTATTTATGATTCAATATATAAATATTAAAAATTATATTAAAAAGACAGTTATAATAAAATGCAATAGACAAAAAAGATTAAAGGAAAATATGTTGAAAAATTTATTTTTATATTTAGTTTACAGTCCAACCAAACCCAGTATTAGTTGACAGTGTAAATTATAATTTATATATGCAATTAAGGCATATTTTAGATGATATTAAAGCTAATTAAATCTCCCTTCAAAAAAGTATTAACTTTTAGGTGTATTAATCTAAAAAAAACTGGAAAAAAGTACCCAATGTAGAAATTAATAAAAAAAATATATATATAAAAGTTTTCTTAAAAAATAAATAATTCAAAGAAATATTAAACCTATATTCTTGCCAAGCACTTTATAACAACTTTTTTGCGCAGTGTATGCAGCTACCAAGTTATGAATTAATTAATAAAAGAGAAAAAGAAAGAGAGCGAGAGATAGAGAGAGAAAGAGATACATAGATAAATGCGCTGCGCTTCATATAATTTTACAAGAAGCGATAAGAATCTGCCCAGTTTTAGCTTAGTTTAATTTTTTTAATGCGACGTCGAGCTGTGAACTGAAAACTTGGGGTTACATTTTGGGGTAACAAGAATTAGCATTTAGTTGCATTTATTAACTGCCACACAGCAAGCAGCAGTTGCTGGCGGCTTAATTTGCTGGAACTAAGGTGTTGATAATGAATTCAAATATGGCCCAAAGCGGAAGTTTTTGTGGCTTCCATATGAAGGCAGAGCTGACTAATTGGGCATGCCAAGAGAAAGAGAGGGGGAAAGAGAGAGAAAGAGGCAGAGAGAGAGCCCAAGTTGTTGGCCAAGCAAAGCTAATTGAAAGTCTGTAGCAACCCTCGCAAGCACAAATGGTGTGTAAACTTCATAATTGTAACCTTTGGCACCTAAAACAGCCCCATCCGTCTGAGAAAAATGAGTGAAAGCCATTTCCCTAATTTTCCCATAAACAAATACATAAAATCCACACTTAGACGCATAGCAAAATAGCAAAAAAAAAAAAATGAAAAAATAATAAAAAAAAAAATATAGGAAAAACAGAGGAAAACCAAATATAAATGTATGAAAATACAAAACTGTGTGTGTGTGCCACGCCCACTTCACGCAGTGTGTGTTGCGGGTGTGCGGGTGCGGGTGTGGGGGTGAGGCCAGAGTTTTCCTCAGGCAATTTTGCCGCTGAGTTGGCTCGTAAAAATGTATGTAAATGTTGGCAATATGATTTACGACATTTCCGCTCCGAGCAGCAGCAGCTAAAACAGTAAAACCTCGATCTGTGGGAAGGGAGGGCTAACTGTAACTGTAACTGAGTGTATGTATTGGTTAGTGAGTGGGCGTCGCTGTGGGCGTGGCACATGATATTTGTGTATTTTCACACATTTATGGACACATTAGCAAGCTATCAAAAAAGTGTTTTGCCAACTTTCTTTGCGGCTTGTTGAAGTTTTTTGACCATTTTCTGAGCATAGATTTTTGGTGAGCAGTGTTGCCAGTGTTGTTGGTCAGGCACGAGTGCCGATGGTAGCTGATGGCAGCTGTGCGATAAGTTGCACCGAATACAATGGTGCTAATTGCAAGCATGCAACTTACAACTTGTTACTTGCAACTTGCAACCGTCAACAGCAATGACAGTAAGTGCATTGAGCAAACAAATACAGACAGACATGTGCGTGCGTTGGCAACCCTGAACACATATATATATATAAAAATATGTTTGTTTATGGCGGCCAAGTGCAGCTGACACGCCCACTCTTCTGGGCGCAGCCAAATGAAACCGCTAAAAGCTAAAACTAGACAACACACGAATTACATGTCAAAGTAGTTACATAAATATACTAGTCGGTGTGTATGTGTGTGTGTGTGTGTGTGTGTTAGGGCGATTTATGGATGACAATAATTATTACCAATTACATTTGCCGTACTACATGATTTTTATGGCCACAGACAGCTGATGAACGCGGCAGCAATTGTGATTTATGGCATTATTTCAGTGCAGCAAAACTGGCCACGATTTCTTGGCAATTTCTTATCGAAAGCATATTATTATTGCAAATAAAAATAGTATGACTAGAAAAATCAATTGTTAATATTTCTTAAATAGAGCAGAAAATATATATAACTATAACTACAGCATAAATAATGGTATGCCATAATTATAACAAATAACTGAAATTACAATTTTCTAATGAAAGAACTTTTCCAATGATTTCATTTATTTAACAAAAATGTAAAAGGAAAAACCTTTTATATATTCTGCAAAAATGAATACTTGAAATAATGAGTGGATGGTATATTTATTATAAGTATATAAAATTACAATTTATAGATGAAGGCATCTCTTCAGATTTGAAGGCAAGCACTTTCTCAATAAATTTTAATTTTATAAATAAATAATGGCCGTAATTATAGGAAATAAATGAAATTATAATTCTGTGGATAAATGTAGTCTTTTAAGTAATTTAAAGTCAAATGAAAGAACTAGCATAAATGTATGGGGAAAATATATATATATATTTTTGATTAACTGCAAAAATGAGTACTTTAAATATGATTAATGAGTTTATGGCATTTTTATTATAAATATAAAAAAATTAAAACTTATAGAAGAAGGCAGCACTTAAGATTTGAAGGCTAAGGCAAAGCGCTTTCTCAATAAATTTTCTTTTTATATCATCACACAAATATTCAAAGAAAAGTAGTAATTTCCAAATGAAAAAATATAAGAACTTTAAATATGATCTGCTGTCTTTGATCTCTCAAATTTCATAGTATTTTAATATACAAAATTAAAGTTATTTATTGTATTTGCTTGACACAAACATAATTTGTCCAAACAGTTTACCACTTTTTGATTTTCGCTTGATGTAAAATGCAATATTTTTTTTTCGATGCAACTACCCCAATTATGCCACAAAAATTGACCACACAAATGATTAACAGCAAATGCTCTGCATTTTATTGTTAATTAGTAGATTATTATGATTAATGTAGCAACATTCATTTACAACTCAACCAAAGGCAGCAAGCACACACACACACACATACGCACACACACCCCATAAATATTTGTTTCATTTTCAGGTAGGCATAAATAAAAAGCAGACCAGAAGACAAATGACAAAAAAAAACTGGGCTGGGTTATTAGCGTCATTTACACTTGGAACTGGTGGCAACTCCGCGGAATTGAGTTGAGTTGCTGTTCCTGGTGGTTCTTCTTAGTAGTTGTGGACTGGGTTTCGTCGCGGAAATGTGTCAAAAACGTGCTAAAAGTCATAAAATTAAATATTCGTCTTATTTACATACAATCCTCGCCCAAAAAAAAAAAAAAACACAATGGCCGGCGATAAAAGCATATCGCATGAATTAGCTGTTTTTTTTTTTTATATTTTAGGGGTGTTATTTTTTTGTGCACTTTGAACAACAGTTTTGCTCTCGTTTTTTCTTTAACGTATTTATTATGTCTGGTCTACTTTTAGGCGCATGTTCCCCACGGTGCGTGTGAGTTTCTCGGGTCCGTTGCGGCAAATTCAGCCGCCGGATCGTTATGCCGTATTGGTGGACATTGTGCCGTTAGATTCGCGTCGCTATCGCTATGCATATCATCGCAGCTCGTGGCTGGTGGCCGGCAAAGCGGATCCACCGCCACCCGCACGCATTTACGCCCATCCCGACAGCCCCATCAGCCCGGAGGCGTTGCGCAAACAAGTCGTCTCCTTCGAGAAGGTGAAGCTGACAAACAATGAAATGGATAAGAGCGGACAGGTGAGTTTTCATCAGCTTTGCCAGGGTCAAAGGTCAACCACTCACAACAGGGCACAGTGAGAGACATCAGGCAGACGGCGACGGCTCAAATAAATCGATGGCAAATTAATCTATAAATTTTGGGGTTTTTTTGTAAAGCTGTAAAATTTTTAAGGAATAAAATTCCTACTCGAAAAATGTCTATTTATAGAAAGTAAAAAGTAAATTCTTTGATATATTTAAATAATCAGGCTCAATTTTATTCATATAAAATTAATTATTTTATATTTACATCAAGCTACAATTTTTTGAAAATAGATTCACTTTTGATAAAGTTCTGGCAGTGATTGGAAATTGAAAATGTCGAGTATTGGCCACACAGCCAGCATACAGTTGCCTGCAAAAGTATATGCCTACATTTCGTGAGCCGAGAAAATTCACGCGAGATTCGTAGTTATTATCAAGCACTGCCCTTAAACATCCTGGCCCAGAACTTTTATGAATAATTTAGACAAGACACAAAAAAACAGACATAAAAAACAGCAGTTGCCATTGTTGAGAGAGAGAGATAGAAAGAGAGAGAGAGATAGAGAGAGAAAGAAAATAAGCTGTCATACAGTCGGCATATGTAAATTCCAAAAAATGAATGAAAATTGTTGGCAATTTGGTGGCAAATGCAAAAGGCAAAACGCAATCTTCTTGCCCCTAATACATATAAATATATTACTATATGTGTGTGTGTGTTTGTGTGTGTGTTTGTGTATGTGTTTGTGTGTTGTACACTTTAACCCCATATAACATGGAAAGTGGCGACGCTCTGTTTACGAGGATGCCACAGTTTTTATCGCCGCCATAAAGGATGCTGTTGTGCGCTGCCGGAAAAGCGTCAAAACAAACGCCGACTACATTTTTATTGTTGTACATTTTTTAAAAGCAGCACACAAAAAACTGAGAAAGCAAAAAAAAAAAAAAAAATAAAAACTGACAAAATGTTTATTTGCCATTGTTTTTTTTTTTCGTATTTCAGGTCGTGCTGAATTCTATGCATCGCTATCAGCCAAGAATTCATCTGGTGCGTCTGAGCCATGGTCAGAGCATACCCGGCAATCCCAAGGAGCTGCAGGATATGGATCATAAAACGTTCGTTTTCCCGGAGACCATATTCACGGCCGTGACGGCCTATCAGAATCAATTGATTACAAAATTGAAAATCGATTCGAATCCGTTCGCAAAAGGATTTCGCGATTCGTCTCGTCTGACTGATTTTGATAGGTGAGTTTTTTATATATATATATATATATATATTTTTTATTATTTATACACAAGATGTTAACTTGAGTGGCCGTTACTAAACTCAAATAGTTTTGGTTGTGCCCCGAGTCCATTTTTTATGAGGCTTGTTTGCTGATTTATTACCTTATTTACGATGCTGGCAGCAAAAAACCTTACAGTAGTCACTGCTGATTAGCGAAAATGTGTGAAACTCTGCAGCGAAACGGTGGCAAAGTGCAGCAATTTCAATTTGTGGATGCTTTAAAGTGGAGCAGCAGGGATTTGCGGCAAGTGTTTGAAGATCTTGGTTGGTGCGTGATCTTCTTGCGAATAGCCACTGATCTAGTCATAAAAAGGATTAAGATCTGACTATTTATCTTGGGTTGGGGAATCATTTTCTGATGTGGCAGACACAATAAACTTGAAAAGTGTTTGGCAAACTTCAAAAGAAATTGCATTTTCTTTTTGATTAAATTTAGCCTGTCATAAGTAGTTCAAATTAAAAGCCTAGCAATAGTTGCATACAGATTTTTTATAATAATAGCAATATAAATTAAAAATCATTTAAATTTGTACAATTTATTTATAATAGAAATTAATAATTTGTTAGTTCTTTTACAATAAACTTAAAAAGTATTTGGCGGACTTTAAAAGAAATAACATTTTCTTTTTGTTTAAATTTAGCCTGTCATAAATAGTTCAAATTATGAGCATATCAATAATTGCTAACTGCTGTTTTTAATAAATGTAATATAAATTAAAATTCATTTAATTATGTGCGATTTATTTCTAATAGAAATTAATTGTAGAAATATAGTTCTTGCTTTTGCCAACTCAAAGTTTATTCTTCTCAATCTTATCAGCAATAAAAATATAAAAATAAAAATTATATAAATATTATTTATGCATTTACCAATATATATATATAACTGCATATATAAATATAATTAATTAAGTAATAATTAGTTATTTCTTAATACTGTCATATTTAAATACATGTTAAATAATTAATAACTTTGGCAATTTAATTAATTAATTGGCTTTTGCTTAACAATGGTCAAAGATCGAAAAGACAGTTACCAGCTAGTTGGCAACATGTTGCATGATGCCAGCGCACAGGTTGCACAGGATACCCCAAAACGGCGGTAGCAACTTTTCGTTGCTCTCTCTCACTCTCACTCTTGCCGCATTTACGGGCAAGGGGTGGGGGGGAGGGGAAACAAGAACTGCCCTTTTAACATTTTTTTGTTTTCGACAGCAACTTCAAAAAGTGTTGCAAGGCGGCCGGCTACGTGTACTATTAAGACAGCAAACGCAGGCAGCAGGCAGCAGCAACAGCAACATGGACAACAGCAACATGGCAACAGCAACAACAACAACAACAACAACATTCAATGTTTTTAGCCGGCTCGGCGGCGTCTTAAGTGGCGTAAATTACAGTTCGGCGCTTTTAACTTTGAAGCCGATTCGTACATGAAATGAAAACACGAAAATAATGAGTGAATGTTGTTGTTGTTGTTGTTGTTGTTGCTGTTGTTGTCTCACTATTGTTGTTGTTGTTGTTTCTGGAGTTGTTTAGTGTCGGCAATTGGCAGTTACTTTCAACGTAATTATGTTATTGCTCTTTGGCGCTGCCTCCGTGCGGCAATAGCAACAAGTTACACTCAAAGAAAATATATGTCCTGTTCTAAACTGTAGAACAATTTCGATTCCAGTTCTAATCGAGTTTTTCTGCACATTTTGAAACAACTAATTCATGATTAGAAAGCCAAACTTTGGCAATGGGCGAAAGAAGTTATTCAAACAATTTTAACAAACGCCTTAAAAAAGAGTAAATAAATTAAATTAATAATTAAATAAAAATAAAATAATAAATATTCAAACGACTTTACATTAATGAAGTAGAAGAAAAAATGACAAAATTATTGATACAAAGTAGAAATGAGCATTTCAAGGATTTTTTCTTGCCAGCAACAACTTTTTTTTCATAACATAATCAAATGCAATTCTTTAGAAATGATCTTTAAATACTTTAAAAAATCGTAGTTTTATTATTTTGAGTAGTAATATATTGCCAAAATAATATGAAATAGAAGGCAAATATTATCAAAATTAATTATACATAATTAAAATGATCATTTCAAGCAGAGAAGGCAGCAACAACTTT
This sequence comes from Drosophila demipolita, assembly GCA_035042405.1. NCBI lineage: Eukaryota > Metazoa > Arthropoda > Insecta > Diptera > Drosophilidae > Drosophila > Drosophila demipolita. Next base: position 1,028,263 of record JAWNLI010000054.1, on the reverse strand, counting down.
TCTTTAATCTTCATCTTAAATTCTTTAGAAATGGGAAATAAAATGCTCGAAAAAACTCATATTTGAAATCGTTTTTTGAGTAATTATATATTGCCTAGTTTAATACGACATTTTAAATATATATATATCAAATATAAATATGAACAATTTGACATAATAAATACTCAGTTATGGAAATATATATTTCCCATTTTGAATTCATTTTAAATTTTCACAATTTGACTTTCAGCAAAATTTTTAATTTAAAATAATTTTTGGGCAAGTTTTTCATGGCAACTCTTTGCTTTCGTTTTTTTTCTTGCCACAGAGATCCGATGGATTCGTTCTTCTTCGATCAGCACATGCGTGCGGCACCTTTGCGCTTCTTTCCGGATCCGCTGATGGGGCAACTGACGCCGCAGGAGGCGGACGCCGCCTCGTTGGCGCTGCTGGAGAAGGCGCGTCAGCATTTGCAGATGTTTGGCCGTTCGCCGTATACGGAAATGTTGCTGCCACACTTGTATCAGCGTGCCGCACCACCCGCGCCACCCTCAGCGCTGGGCGCCTTTCAGCTGGGCATGTGGCAGCAGCAGTGGCCACAGTTGACGGCTGGCTTCTTGGCCAGCGCCAATCAGCAGGCAGCCTTCGCAGCGGCAGCAGCAGCAGCTGCGGGCGCCAGTCGAACGCCGCCACCCACATCGATTGGAGCCGCAGTCACAGCACCGCCCGCACCTGCCACGCCCACATCGTCGTGCGGCTCAGCATCACCCGATTTGCGCATCAAAAGCCAACTGGGCCATTATCCGCAACGTTTCAGTCCCTACCAAGTGCCGCAGCATCCACAATCGTCGCCGGCAACATCCTCGCGAGCGGACAGTCCCTAAGAGTGCGGCTGCCCCCGATGCCACGCCCACGCCACATAAGGATGGGCGTGTTGAATGAGAAATAATTGTAAAACCTACTCGAAATGTATGTGCAATGATTGAAAATGTTTGTAAATAACACCCGACTCCCCCTGCTACCTTTGCGCCCCTCTCCCAACTACTACACTTGCCCCACATTACCCCTAAAGCTGTGTAGCTAAGCATGTTGCAGCAACATGTCGCAAAAACCACTCAAATTAGTAGTTTGCCTATGTGCAGCAACCAAAACGTGCTTAAAAATTTATTAACTTAAATTATAAAAACATTTTAAAATATTATTTGAAAACGTGTTTCTGTAATTTATAAAAATATATAAATGAAGTTAAAAACAAATATATAAAAACAAGATTTTAAGTATTATGTAGACACAATTTTATCTTAGTTGAAGAAATTTTGTAATTTGTGATTTTTTTTAATGTTTAACATTCCACTGCCAACGATTTAAACATTCACTGCACATAAAGCTTAATTTAAAATATAGATAAAAATTATCAACAAAAAAAATCAAAAAAGGCAAATAGAAAATTTCACATGTTTAACACAAAATATGGAAATGATCATGCATAAGAAAATCTATTCCGAATTCTATTAAATAAATATAAAAAAAAAATAATAAACCGATTAAATTTTATTACAATTTTATTTAATTAAAATTTAAAATATCATCGAAGAAGAATTTCAACTCTTTTTCTGCGAATATTATTCAATTGAGGATAGAAATGAATTATTTATATATGTTAATTAAATTCTTTAAATTCAAAAGCATTGCCAAAAATATCTACAAGAAATAAACACAAATTTAAAATGCTTTTTATATTTTTCGCTTCTATATTAAAAAGTCGATATAAATGTTTAAACACGTTTGGGCTGCTGCACATAAGCCTGATATATATATATATATATATATATATATAGAGTATATTTATTATATATAGTATATATATGTATATGTACTTAAAGTAGTTCTTAGCCCTAGCCGTGTAACAGTATTAGTTAATTTAATTAGGCTTAGTTTTAGTGCAAAACAAAACAAATTTCGCTCGTGTTTTTACTGTTTTTTTTATAAATATATTTAAATTAATTTACTTTATTTTTGTTGTCGAATTGTTCCTAACTGCAAATTAATGTAAAACTATTGTAAAAATTCCAATGCTAATGTAAACTGTTAGACACGCCCCTTACCTATACGCCTCCCACCCCCCTACTCCACAACATCAAACTGAAAATCAAAAAGCGAAAAACAAAAGAAACAAATTATTTAAATTATGTGCAAAAATAATAATAAACAATTTATAACACAAATGCAAAAACTGTTGTTCGTAAAAATAATTCGAGTTCATTATTTCTGGCTGAAACAATTAATAAATGATCGTGATGATGATGATGATGATGAAAATGCAGTTGCACGTGATGCGCAGTCGCGCGTGGCAGCGACGCATGCAGCAGCAGTGGCAGTGGCAGCGGCAGCGACGCCACTGCAGTTGCCACTGACATTAATGCGAAGCGAAATGAAATATAAGTTATAGAATTTTGTGCTCTTTATGAAAGTCTGATTAATTGCAGACAACTTCGAATTAAGTTTTTATTTTTTTTAGTATTTTCATACTCCACTTTTCAATATGTGTGTGTGTGTGTGTAGTTAAAGGGTTGCCATCGTAGCATGCAATCAACTGCAGATGCAGAAAGAGAGAGAGCAGTGGCAAGTAATTTTGATGTTTGCTGCTGTTGCAGTTGCAGTTGCAGTTGCACGCGACATGCGTCATCAATTTCTAATGATGTACGTCTTCAACATGGACATTTGTTATTAATTGTTAATTGCTGCCTCTGCTGTTACTGTGTGTGTGTGTGTGTGTGTGCGTTGTGTGGACATTTGTTATTAATATTGTTTAATGCACTTTTTAATTAGTTGCCACAGACACAATTGCAAGTGCCGCAACCAAAGAGAGTGTGCTCGTGTGGCAAAGAGATATTGCCTGGATAGATAATTTTTAGCCCTAAGCTGAAATTTTTTTATTCATATTAGAGCCTTATCAAATAAATAAATGACGGAAATGTTTGGTTTGGATTAAGTCAAATATTATTGTAAAGTCTACAAATCATTTTTTTAACTGGTAGGATTTTTATGGCTGGAACCTATTAAGTGTAAGTGTGAGAACGGCTTGGCTTGAATGCTGAAATTATACCTATAAAAATATAATTTTTAATCCAAATTACAAATAGAAATATAAATTACAAATATTGCTTCTGTAAAGAATATAACTAAATGATGTTATGTGCTAATGCAAGTAATTTATTAACAGGCTTTACTAGTGAGTTTGGCTATATTGACAAAATAGTTGAACAATTTTTTACAATAGCTCATCTTTTGGCAGATCTTTGGCGCTAAAATATTATTTGTATATTGCTAATTTTGTGAAGATAGTTTTAAAACTGAGCGAATAGTTGAGACAGATAGGCAGAAATTCAAACTTCTCCAGCAATGGTAATCAAAAGTAATTATATATTCTTTGATTGATTATTTTCTCCCTTCAATGAATACTATTTTTTCTACCCCCTAACAAGATATAAAAAAATATAAAAAACTGCTATTATTAAATGACTTGTACAACTACATGAAGCAATTGTTGTGGCTCTTGGAAACACTATTATTATATTCAGTTTGGTGAGTTCTTTAACACAACACTCCACAAAATGTTGGTATTTAAAAAGTGCTTTGTCTGATTGCATAATTAACGCCATGTAATTTTGTGGTTGTGAGTATTTCTTGTATTTGCGAATGTTCCAATTTGTTACAATTACACATTTGCTCGCCAGTTGTTTGCTAGCATATTTAAAACTCGTGCTGTCAATCATATGTAATTATAAGACACACACACACACGCACACTCGCACACACACACACACACGCACACTCAAGAGAAAAAGACACATGTGGCACATATTGCTCGGCATTTTAATAACTTAATTTTGAGGCCCATGGGCCAAAACGAAAAACAGAGGCGAGCCAAGTTTTGAGTTTGTCTTGGCCATTTGAGGGGTATTTAATATATATATATTTATATGTGGCTTATGTAAGAGGGCCTGCTTAGGTTTTAGGCTTGCCTGACCTAACCGTGCAACTAACCAATAATAATTATACACTCGAAACTTGTAATTATAAAATCATTTTTGACCAACAAGCCGCCACCAACAAAACAAACAAGCCACAAATAGCTTTCCAAATATCAGATTTTATTGGAAATTGTGAGAAAGTGTCATATTTCTATTAACTATTTATAGAGAAGTGTTCAAATTGGGCTCTTAACCTTTTTAATTATTGCTTGAAACCCATTTTTTAATTGCCAACAATTCTGATTGCTAAGTTGTCTAAGTTAATTGAGTAGTACAAAGTTGGTTATATTTTTTGTTAATAATTATATCATTAATGGAATCCAATTAAATTGGGACCAGGTAAAAAGGCGATTGGTAAGGAGAGTAAATAAAATAAAATTATTATATTTTATATACATGTATTGATTCTCAAAGATTTGAGGCATTTAAAAAAAATTTCTATATTTTTTGGAACTTTAACTTTACAAGATTGTTCAATGTTTCCAATGTAAATATTATATAAAAAAAATACAAACAATTTCTAAATTTGAGCAACTCGAACAAATCGTCAACTTTAAGCAGAAATAATTTAAGGCTCAGCATATTCAAACGGAGCACAATTTAAAAATTATTTAAAAAATATATTAAACATTTCTAAATTTCAGCAAGAGCTAAACTTGAACGAATCGCCAACTTTAAGCAGAAATAAATTAAGTTTCAACATATTTAAACATAGCACAATTTGAAAATTATTTAAAAAATATATTAAACATTTCTAAATTTCAGCAATAGCTAAACTTGAACAAATCACCAACTTTAAGCAGAAATAAATTAAGTTTCAACATATTCAAACGGAGCACAATTTGTAAATTATTGAAAAAATATATTAAACATTTCTAAATTTCAGCAATAGCTAAACTTGAAGAAATCACCAACTTTAAGCAGAAGTAAATTAAGTTTCAACATATTCAAACGGAGCACAATTTGGGCTACTTACAAAATCACAAAATCTGACAAATGCACGTAGTCCTCACACCCAGTTGTAATTGAGATAAGCGTAGATTACCTGCAATTTTCTCACTCAGTGCGACAAAGTCGTACACAAATTATCTCGCCACTAAAAATTTGCCTAATTTCCAACATAAATATGAGCAGGGAACACTTATCAAGGGCGACCGATCTATGGCTCTACCCTTAGAGCATATCTGCCCAAGCCGTCGGCAACCTTTTTGTATCTACTCTGCTGACTAATTTTTTGAGCCTTAAGCCTAAGCCTGGACACGGGGGCAGCAGCAGCAGCAGCAGCAGCACTAGTGGCAGCTACAAAAATTTGTAAAAATTAAAAAAAAACAGGACAAAACAAGACAAAACAAAACACCCTCAAAAGCAAACGAACATTTTGTATATAAAAACCTGGCCAGGCGCCAACAAATTTATGTCTTCTTCAGGCTTAGACAAGGCGGGCAAAGGTGCCACTAAATTAGCTAAGGCAAAGGTGAAGGCAGTTGTGGCAGAGGCAGAGTCAGAGGCAGAGGCAGTTGTGGCAGTGGCGGTGGCAGAGGCAAAGGTAAACGCCGCTCAGCTCATTACACACAATTTGCAGTTAGGTGCGAGCATATAAATTTCCATGTTGGTCAGGGGACTAAATTCTTATCAAAATTATGCACACTTTTATCTAAATTATTATATACATTTTTTTTTCTTGTTGTGTAGGCGGCGAGGAAGATCCCTATAAACTGTATGAATTGTTAGGGATTTTTTGTTTCTTGCTTTCGGTTTTTTTTCAGTATGAGTAAGCAATAAATTGAAAAGTTCCGAAATTCTGTTGGTATTTATTATATATTTTATTCATAAAAGGGACCAAAGCGAATAGTAGATAAGATGCGTGTACATGATATATATATATATATATTAAAATCGGCCTATCAAACCGGAACCGGAACTAAAGCAGTCAAAGCAATTAAGCCACACTTAAAAAGTGTTAAAGAAACAGTTACAAAAGTCGATGTTATATAGCAGAATAACTGAAGCGAACACTGGGAAAAAATTTATAAAAAATTTATAAATAACAAAATAAAACTAAAAAAAATATTTTAAATATTAAACCATGAAAATAGCTTATAAAATGCACAAATGCTGTCAATAAATTATAGTACAAGTTTTTCTGACAAGTCGCAATGCATAATTTAATTGCGCTACTTGGTTTGTATTTTTTATTTTTTTTTGTTGGTTGAGGGCGTGGCATTCACATTAGCCACGAACATGAGTTAATTATACCGTAAAAAATGTTTATTCAATTTATCAAAGCAGCATGAAAACCAACAAGCGTCAGCTTGTCAAAAAAAAAGATACATCTACATTTAACCAGCGACTGCACTTTATACCCTCCCCTTACCAACATAATACTACCATGATTTGGCAATTTTTTTTTTTGTATGGCCCTCGCTTTGAATATGTTATGAGAACAAGTATTTGGCGTGTGGTCAAGTCGATATACAAATAGAGATGGTTGCGTGTGAGATACAAATAAAATAAAATTAATTTATATTTTAATTTAGCTTAAAATCAAAAAAATGAAAATGAAAGGGAACGTATTTGAAAATATTAATATATTCGTCAGAGTTACGTAAACTTGTCTTAAATTTACTTTGTGTGAAGATAAAGATTAAAGATTTCAAATTTTTAGATGAATTAAGTAATTTAAAGTTGTTGTTTTTATAAAATCAATTATATTTATATTAAATTCTCCAATTGTATTTCAAAAATAAGCACATATTTTTTTTATAAAATGTATACACAAAAAGAGCAAATTTGTAGGAAAAAAGTACAAACATATTTATAAAAATATGAAAGAATTTCAAAGACTTTTAACAAGAGCCACGCGAAACTGCTATGAAATTAATTTCACAACTTGAGGGACAGAGAGATGGGGCAGGGGGTGAGTAGATGGAGTGGCAAGTTTGTGTGGCATGTGATTCGAGAATTATGCCAAAAAGCCTGCCTCATCGCGAGTCAAGCGTCGTGTCCTGTGCTGCTCCATCCCATGCCATTCCATCGAGTCCTGTCCCGTTCTGCTCTGTTCTGTTCTGTTCTGTTCTGTTGAGGGCACAAACAAGCGAAGCCTACATCACACTTCAACACAATCCGGCAATTTCATCGAATACGCCAGGACGCAGACAAAGTAGCAGACAAGTGGCCAGAGAAGGAGGATGGTGATGTGGTGAAGGAGGCAGGAGTCAGGCGGGGGTTAGTCTAGAAGGGGAAGAGCAGCCAACCCCGTTGTTAACCCAAATGCATTTCACGTTACGGCCAGTTCAGAAATTTCTTCATCTGTGCAAGCATGCATGTATACAGTCTGTCTCTCTCTCTCTCACACACACTCTCACTCGCTCCCTCTCCCTCTCTCTCAGTTTGTGAGTGCTTGCGTCTGTTTTGTCTGCATATTGAAAATTTGCATGTTTAAGCATATCCTTGCCAACACTTTCCACGCCGGCCATACTTGCCTGCATTTTGAGCAGTGGCGTAGAACTAAAAAACACTTCACAAAATTAAAAAAGGGGGCCATGTAAAATTCTTAGTCAAATGTGGCATTCATTTCAGTGAAAATAAAAGTTATATGTATTTAAAATCTGTTATCAATAAAAGAAACATGATTTAATTACTTACAAATCAAATAAAAATCAACTAACAAAAACTATATACAAAAATCTTTAATTAAACATTTTTGTTAAATACTTTCTTTAATATAAATAAATTAAATAATGAATTACTCAAACAAAAATATGAAAGTTAATTTTTTAGCTATTTACAAAACGTATTTTATTTAATTTTATATGCAAGCAAAATGTTTTAAACATCAATTTCAATATTTAAAAAATTATTATTTACTTTAATGTATAAATTTCAAAGTGCCTTAAAAAAAAGAACTCCCATTGAGAATTGTAAGAACGAGACTACGCCTCTGGCACTGGAAATCAAGTGCCGCGTGGGAAAGGGTAAAACGGTGTTTTGAACATGCCGGAAGTGCGCTCAGTTTAAAGCTTATCGCTGCAATTTAAGTTGCCCAAGGATATGCGCTCCTTATTGGAGGCGAGTCGACACACAAAGCTGGCTGTGAAAACGTTGGCGGAGGGAGGGGGAGGGAGGGGGCAGCGTTTACAATGTGCATATATCAAATAAATAAAATATAATTTCAGTGCAAATTAGTTGCAATTTTGTGCACGGACGACGCTCGTTCAATGAACTCCAAACCGTTTTCGTGCATCTTTCGTGTGCGGTTCATTAACTTTTCGACACAACTGTCAAATTGTGCACAGATGAAGATAGCATTCACTAACATCTAAGGATGTGGGCTAACTGTTGATTGATCAGCCGATCAGCGGTCGAGGTGTATCTTCTTTTTTTTTTGGGCCCATCGATGATGAAGACAAAAGTTTCATGAAGCGAGCATTTTGGACTTGCTAATGACTATTAATAAATGACAACTGCATTAACTAAATGCAATGAAAAATGATTATTTCATGGCCGGAAAACGCACACACACACACACACACACACAGAAGATGCAAAAGTATCTGACAGATATGCAGAGACTGTCTCGTTGGTGTTGACACTTGAGAAATTTGTAGCTCATCTTTTGACTCAGATATCTCGATCTCTGTCTGTCTTTCACTGTGAAAAACGGGCAACAGACTAAAAACTGCCAGACGACAACACAAGGCAAAGCAGGCAAAGGGTGGCGAGGACAGGCTGCTAATTACAACACACAAAAACACACACACACTCACACATACACTTATTTTGGCGCACATGCAAACATGCAGAGTTGAAATGTATCTCAAAGATACAGTTTGCTGGCCAAGTGCTGCTGCTGCTGCTGCTGACTCCGTTTTGTGGGCGGTTGTTGTTGCTGTTGCTGCTGCAGCTTTAATAGCCTTGCTTATTTTATTTTTTGGCAGTGCTTGTAATAAGACGTCAACGCTGTTTAAATCATTTTGTGGCTTATGCAAATTTACATCTGTTCAGCATTTATTATGTGCAGCCATAGTTTAATTTATATTGCATGCAATTAAATTTATGCACTGCTTCAAGTTTTAATCTCTCAAGCGAATTTGCTATGGTTCGTGCTTAAATTATAGTTTATAATGCTTGCTCAGACTTCTTGGGCAATCAATCAAAAATGCTCTAAATGTGCTGACGACTATTTTGCAAACTGAACTGAAAATAATTTGTTTAATATTTGCATTTAATTGTTTGAAATTAAAAATATGTAAACTATATTCTTTTTTTCTATTATGATTCAATTTATTTTATTAGTAAACTATAATTATTTATAATTATAATAAATTCTTCATTTTTTCGTCAGTTGTCGTGCAAGAAAAATATCTAAAATTTCAAAGACCAAATTCGTTAAGGAAAATACTTTAAAAATACACTGAATTTAGTGTGAAAAAATATAGACGCTCATAAATTACATTTATAGTAAATTATAAATCCTATATGCCACCTAATTTACCGCCTTATATATTTTTCTGATGCCTTGACATATATCGTATATATCTTTTAGCATTTATTCGTAAATTTGAACACGCACGCTTCGATGGGCTGTCAACTGATTTTTATGGCAACAGGTAATACAAAATAACAACAACAAAATCAGAAAAAAATTGTGATATTTAAAAATAAATAACTTGGCTTTCATTTGCTGTTGGCGGAACATTTTTTTATGGTCCGTGAATTATGTGCGAGGCGAGACCATTTAAAAATTAATAATAATGTGCGCGCGAAATTCGAATAAAACTTAATGTTAATCAGGTGCGAAAATGAGTGTCTGGGAATAGATGAAAATGCGTAAAATGTGAGCTGCACGCTAGTGCGAGTTTTTCCTTGCCGATGTGGCCGCCACTTGCGGCGAATATGAAATGAAAGGCGACAGACAACAACAACAACGGGAAAACGCAAAAAAAAATGAACTGAGCGACTAGTTTTGAGTGAGTTTTATTGTTGAGTTTGCCAAAGGCGGCCATTTTGGGCGACTCAAGCTCAGACGCCAAAAAATGAAACTGAGAGAGAACGTCAGACAGACAGACAAAGAGAGAGAGAGAGGGAGAGAGTGAGAGAGAGGGAGCAAAAGAGAGCGCACATTCCAGTAGGCATTCCAGGCTAAGAAGGCAAAAAGGGGAAATTTCTGAGCGCAAAATTTGTGTGAGCAAATATTGGCGTGTTCGTGTATTTGTGTGTGTGTGTGTGCTTTTGCTAAAGAGGCGAATGATTGAGGGCGTTGCTTGGCAAAAATGGCAGACAATGTTGAAAGCTTTAACTACAGCGCACGCATCGAGAATGAGTGTGTGCGAGTGTGTGTGTGGGAGAGTGAGTGAGAGAGCTAAAGGAGGTGAAAAACAAGATGGTAGTGCAAGGCGAGAACGTGGTTAGTTGACAGGGAAGTGGAGTTGGAGGTAGACAAGTTGCAACTTGTCCGTAGCTTGTTAACAATTGCAGCACTCAAATAAATTGAGAGAGCCACAAAAAAAAAGGAGTGAGCCAAAAAAAGGGCAGTGTGCGTCAGAGAAATTAGTTTGACTGAGGCAAACAAGAAAAAGAAGAAGAATAACTTTCAGCAAAGTGTTAGGCAAAGGGAGGAGGTGGAGGGGTATATGTAACAGTTTGGACTGCTTGGCAATAAACTTAATTAAAAGTCGCACGAGACAAAAAAAAAGAAGACACACACACAAAATGTGATTAAAAAGCCAAGCAGAAGCCAAGCAAGAAAATAATTTCTTTTGTTGCTTTTTTTGTCTATACACAGCGAGAAAAGAAAACTCAAAAAAATCGTAAACTAGGAATATGCTATTGGAGGAAAAAATAAATAAATAAGACGAATCATAGAAGAGAAAATATATTTTAAAATTGAATTAGAGTTGAGCTATTATGGAATGAAAAAGTTTAGATTTTTAAATTCACAAATTTCATTCTAGATTTGAGTTTGTGGATCTTAATTGGCAGTAAGCAAATTAAATTTATATTTTTGAAGTATTTTTTTCTCTGTAAAGGCAACGTCTGTTGCAACAACAAGAACAACAAGAGTATGTAGAAGAAGAGGCAGAAGTTTTTGTAGCTTCTGTGCGGCCCTTTCCAATGCCAATTTCCAATTGCTTTGGGCGAGAGATGCCTCCTTTCACTTGCAATTGTTTGTCACTCAACAGGGTTGTTCTGCCCTCTCCCTCTGCCGCTATTTGCCTCTCACTCACTCAGTTGGCTGCTGTTGTCGCTGCTGATTATTCACATCGATTGGCATTTGTGAAATTTCACGAATTGGCACTTTTTACCACTTGGGTGGTTTTTCTTGCTGGCTGCCTGCCGTTTTTTTTTATTTTTTTCATTTTATTTTTATGCGCGCAATCTAAATTTCCGCACACTTTGTTGCTGCTGCTTTTAATCGTGGCTGCTACAATTTGTTGTTGTTGTTGTTGTTGCTGTTGCCACATTCCCCAAATTGCGTTGCAACCAATTGACAATTCGTTTCACACGTCAATGCTGCTTTTTGTGTGGTCGCTGATAAAAAGCTATTCAACAAAGCAAAAAACTCAATAAAAAAAGATTGACAAAAAAAATTAGACAACACTCAGAAAAATTAAGTGTGGTTTCTCAACTTATTCTTCAATTTAAAATAAAATAATTAAATAGAAGACCAAAGCGCAAAAAATGTAAGAAAGACGCTGAGCCCAATGAGTGGAAATTTGTATTTTACTTTTGGCACGCATAAAAATTACAATTTAAGGCAGAAAATAATTATTTCAAAAATATTTCGCTATTAAAACATATTGACATAATATTTTTTATAGCATTTTTTGATGTTTTGAACAATATTTAAAGGTATAAGGATTTATTTAATAACTGTGATGGCAAGAGAACAAATAATTGATGTTAGAAAATTAGTTAATGTACCTTATATAATTACGAAAAAAATGTTGATAAACAAGCTAAAATAGTTGACAATATAACAGAAGAATATTAGGGAATATCTGGCAACTTGGCAACAGTTCAGTTGCACCTTTCAAAAACAAGTTGAAAACTCGAATGACTTATTGTTTGATGACTTTTCAAGTCAACTGTTTGCCCCACAACAGACAACACCTGCCACTGACCGCATTTCCCTAACCTTAACACTCAAACCTCACTCCCTCCCTTCGAAAGTCACCTCCTGCAGTTTTTCCAGCTAAGCAGAGGCGCAGACTGCTGCCGGTCACTGTTGAATGTGATGTAGGCCGCAGGCAGTTGGATTAGCCCATTAAAGATACAAAATATTATAGTTCGTTTTTACGTTTAATTAATTACAAATATTTGTTTAAAATGCGCGCGAGCGATGCGAAAACGACAAATTGATTAATTGATAAGTGAATGCAGCTCATTTAAAATTTATGTGCATTTTGGTCGACTCTTAAAATAACTGAACAAAATAGACCAACAAACAAAAAAAAAAGAAACACCTGTTCCACGACAAGGTGCTTTAAACAGTTTTTGTTGTTGTTGTTCACTATAATATTATTAATTATAAAAATATTCATTATAAAAATATTCATTATAAAAATATTCATTATAAAAACATTCATTATAAAAATATTCATTATAAAAATATTCGTTATAAAAATATTCGTTATACAAATATTCATTATAAAAATATTCATTATAAAAATATTCATAATAATAATATTCATTATAAAAATATTCATTATAAAAATATTCGTTATAAAAATATTCGTTATAAAAATATTCATTAATAATGTTCATTATAAAAATATTCATTATAAAAATATTCATTATAAAAATATTCATTATAATAATATTCATTATAAAAATATTAGTTATAAAAATATTCGTTATAAAAATATTCGTTATAAAAATATTCATTATAAAAATATTCATTATAAAAATATTCATTATAATACTATTCATTATATAAATATTCATTATAATAATATTTATTATAAAAATATTCATTATAAAAATATTCGTTATAAAAATATTCGTTATAAAAATATTCGTTATAAAAATATTCGTTATAATAATATTCACTATAATAATATTCGTTATAAAAATATTCGTTATAATAATATTCGTTATAAAATTATTCGTTATAATAATATTCGTTATAAAAATATTCGTTATAAAAATATTCGTTATAAAAATATTCGTTATAATAATATTCATTATAATAATATTCGTTATAAAAATATTCGTTATAATAATATGCGTTATAAAAATATTCGTTATAATAATATTCGTTATAAAAATATTCGTTATAAAAATATTCGTTATAAAAATATTCGTTATAAAAATATTCGTTATAACAATATTCACTATAATAATATTCGTTATAAAAATATTCGTTATAATAATATTCGTTATAAAAATATTCGTTATAATAATATTCATTATAAAAATATTCGTTATAAAAATATTCGTTATAAAAATATTCGGTATAAAAATATTCGATATAATAATATTCGTTATAAAAATATTCGTTATAAAAATATTCGTTATAAAAATATTCGTTATAAAAATATTCATTATAAAAATATTCGTTATAAAAATATTCGTTATAAAAATATTCACTATAATAATATTCGTTATAAAAATATTCATTATAATACTATTCGTTATAAAAATATTCGTTATAAAAATATTCGTTATAAAAATATTCGTTATAAAAATATTCGTTATAAAAATATTCATTATAAAAATATTCGTTATAATAATATTCGTTATAAAAATATTCGTTATAATAATATTCGTTATAAAAATATTCGTTATAATAATATTCGTTATAAAAATATTCGTTATAATAATATTCGTTATAAAAATATTCGTTATAAAAATATTCGTTATAAAATAATCGTTATAAAAATATTCGTTATAAAAATATTCGTTATAATAATATTCGTTATAAAAATATTCGTTATAAAAATATTCGTTATAAAAATATTCAAAGACGACACAAAATTGATTAATCGCGCAAAATTAGACGCAAAACTTTAAAAAAAATTACACAAATAACCCAAATAAATTATTATTTATGTGAAAATGTGACACACAAGAAATATATACATATTTAGATGTATCGAATTTCCTTTCAAATGCGCACATTTAAATGATGAAAATCGTTTTTCATTTATTTCGAGTCGCGTCACAAGTTTTGCGCACGAGAAACTCGAGAGATATATTCAAAATTGATTTGGTTTTCTGTGAGGGTGTCTTAGGCCACACACAGTGCCTGCCAAAATTAAATGCCCAGCAGCCAAAAAAAAAGCGAAGCACATAAGAACATAACAAGATACAAATGTATATTGTGGACATGTTGAAATGTGAATGCTCTTGCAAAGAAGTCAAAGAATTATTGCGAAAAAATATTTGGTTAGAATAAGTTCAGGGTTATTTGCTTAGTAGGATAGATATAGTTTTAATAATTAAAAAATAATTAATAATAATACAAAATATTGGCTATCTTAGACGAAGATAAAATTCCTTGGCAGACCTAAAAACCTTTAAAGAACCGACTGACATATACTATATGAAGCAGTATACTTATAAAGCTGATAAAATATATTGTTTTTATTGATTTTCGGCACAAATATTAATAATAATTAAAAGATTGACAAAAATATAAGCTTATTATTACCTCTTCGGGTAATTTTTCCTAGAGGAGCTATATGATAGAGCAGTTTCCTATTAGATCAAATGTGAAGAGTAGAATAATAAGCATAGTTGGAAAGATTAGCTTGGGATAATAATATATTAAACAAAAATCTTGTTCAATCAATAACTGAACTAAGGCATTTCAGCCATGTGGAGAAACAGTTAGAAAAAAGGACTTGGCTAGATATACTCGCAAAGTCATTTATATCAAGAATATATATATATAATATAGGACCGAGCCTTCTCTTTCAATACGTTGCATGCAATCACATCAAATAATGCACTCTGCAAAAGTAAAAAAACCAAAAAAAAATTCAGCTGTTCGACTCAAAATTTATTCCATTTCTCCAAAGTGACCTAACCTGAAGCTATAGCTAACATTGCCGATCTGCTCTGCATCAAGGATTTATATGCATTTACGACGCTAATGAGCGTAACGAAATTTATGACATTCCTGCAACAACAACAACATTTGTTGCCAGTTGTTGTTGTTGCTTGTGTTGCTTGCAGCATAATTCTCACACTTCGACAGGCTGCAAGTCAAGAAGAAAAAGACCCAAATATTTATCCATATATAAATTGAATGCTACCGCATTTTGTGCACCCAATTTTCAATATATCCTCTCTGCTGCCGCTCCCCCCACTCCCCCGCCAATGATGCCACCGCTGCCAGCAACACATTGAAATGTCAAATTTAGTTGACAATTCATAAATTATTGCTACTAGCCGCTTAAATGGCGCCAGGGGGAGAAACACACACACAAAACACACACTCAACACACACAAACACACTCACATTTTCATATTGTCATTAATTTTAAATAATTATGAGGCAAGTCAGCCGCAAATCACAACAATGCCCCAAACTGGGTGGGCCATGTGTGATGAGAAGCTACACGGAAAAAAAATAATGAACCAAAACTGGATTTTTGGAATATATAAAATAATACTTATTGTAAAGATACCAATAATTTTTGCGATATAAAAATTGCTCAATCTATAAAAAAAAAACATTTCAAAATTGGAAATATAAACTGAACTCAAGATTTATAAATTTTTAACTGGAATTTGTGACTAGAATAATAATAATTTTAGAAAAGTTACTTAAACCAATGTTAATTATTATGTATTTTATATAATATAATAAAAAAAAACTTAATTTTACAAAAGATTCTTTGCTTAAGACTTTATTTTTGATATGTTTCTGTGATGCAAGAATATTTTTGTTCTTTTTTTTAGATAGATTTATTTATCACCATGAGCAACTTTTGTATTAAGTCTAAGCTCAAATAATTCGTTTTTTTTTATTTAAAATGATTCTCTGTGTAGGCGTGATTTAAGGGGGGAGGGGGAGTAGTCTGAGAACTAGACTAGTCTCATCTCTAAATTAACTGCCTGTTTGCCTGGCTCTGCCTGGCTGCTCTCATTTATCCTGCTACTACAAATTGTTCACACTTCAACGTTTTTGATGTGTCTGCTTGCCCCAGCCCCATACCAATCTGCAACCCTCATTCCTCATTCCTCCGCCTCCTCCTCCTCTAGCACTTCCTTGCCTCACGTGTGTCGCTCTTAATTCTTAAAAAATCAGCCCCACTGTTTGCTCCAAGTTTGGGCATCTAATTGACATGTTCGTGACACATGTTGTTCGAAAACAGAGCTCCTGGGCAGACAGGACAGACAGACTGACAGAGTGACGAGGGAGCGGTGGGGGGAGGCGGAAGAGGGGCACTGACTGATATTTGGTGGAGACCTCACACAACACGCGCCTCCAGCGCAAATGTCAGCGATATGCGAGTCGATGATATATGATTAGGATGTCTCGCTTCGTTAGCTGGAATACAAGGAAACCAACTATATATACATATATATATATATATATATATATTCGTTCATTAATTAATACGCTGTGACATTGAACCCAGAATGTCAACGGTGTCAAGTTCTCTCTATAAGAAAAAAATTAAATTTATCAGCTTTGCTTTGTTAGTTTTTGGACTTTAATTGTAACTTAATTTAGTGTAGTTTCCAAATGTACATTGTCTATCAAAATATAGACATACACTTACGAGAAAATATATAGCAACACTATCACATATTTTTACTGATCAAACAAAGAAATCAAATAATTGTTTACTTCAAGCTTTTTAACTATTATCCATTTATAAAAATCTATTAATAACTTTATTCAACTTACAATTGTAATAAAGAAACATTTGAAAACATTTTTTATAATTGTGGAGCTATTATTTCTATCACACCTATATGAAAAAATTACCGACTATTTACTTTATAAATTATTAATTAGTGTTGTTTAGGATTTGTGGCTATTTAATAAAGTAGAAACTGTATTTAAAAATGATTATGCATACTAAAACTTATTATTTTGCTCCCTTCTGCTTCTCTAATCAAAAATTTTTTAAATTGTCTAATATCATAAAATTTAAAATCTGTGTAAAACTTGAAGACTCACTTAATTAGATTTGGATTAAGACGAAATTAAAAAATGTCGTTTTTATTTAGTGCAACATTTCATCATTTGTCACTTTCTTACTTCTAATGCAGCTGCTCTGCTAAAGTGCAACGTTAACCAACACTGCACTTAGTCTTGCTAGCTACTAAGTCCCATAATCTTCCCCTCACTCTGCCTCTGACTCCATCTCAGTCACTCTCTTTTATAGTTTCCCCCTCTTATTCTCTCTCTTCAGTGGCTAATCCACAAAATCTCCGCTTTTCATAGGCCATTAAAATTAACTAGCATCGTTGAGCTGCTGACTCAAGAGGGGTGTGTTGAGGGGAGAAGTGGAGAGGGGTTGGCTAGTTCGTTATTCAATTGAATCCGCATTTTCTACGCACAATGCACAAATCCGGATCAAATTTGTAAAAAGACAACGAGAATAAAGCCAAAGCCAAATCCGGGCAGGGCGATAATCGCTATTCAACAACAACAACAACAAAAAATAGAAATAACAATTGGAATAACAACAACATTAGACAACTACAACAAAGGTCTGCCCACGTGCCACACACGCCCACCCACTCAACAACACACACACGTGTCAAGCGACTGTCCCTTTGCCACTCTGTCTGTCTCTTTCCCTCTGTCCCTCTCTCTCACAGTCTGTCTCTCTCTCTCTCTCACTGACAGCTCCAAATTGCGTTACAAGGCTAAGCTTGAAGTGCAATGCGCGGAGTGGGTGGGTGAAGGGGGCTTACACAGCGAGAAATTATGAATAAAGGTTTTGAAATTTATGTAAAGCATAAGAAAAATGGAATTAAAACTTGGTGAAGAGAAATCTGCGAATAAATTTTGAAACGAAAGCGAAAGGCAGAAATGGAAAAGGCAGAACGTGATATAAAAAGAGAGAAAGAGAGGGAGAGAGGAAGAGAGAGATATAGATGTGACAGAGAGAGATATTCTTAGAGAGACAGATATACAGACTGGGAGAGAGAGATACATATATATACTGAAAGAGACAGAGAAAAAAAGTTGGAGAGGAATAGATTAATTTTTTTATGTGCTAATAATTAATTTAAACACAAAAAATTTGATTAAAAATTCAAATTGTTTCTTTGATTATAAATATTTTTTTTAATTCGAACAATTTTAAAATGATTCTGAATACTTTCTTAAGCACGTTTTAACACTCAAAATAAATAAATAAATACATGTGTTAAAAATGAATTTAAACACCAAAAAGTATTAAAAAAATTAAAGTGTTTCTTTGATAATAAATATTACTTTGAAGTCAAACAATTTTATAATGATTTTGTAATCCTTCTTAATCGTATTTTAGCTCCCAATATCAACCATAAAAACATAAATAAATTTCATGTAATAAATATTATTTTATTTTAAAATAAATTAATAAATATACGTGCTAAAAATGAATTTAAACACCAAAAATTACTTTAAAATTCGAAGTGTTTCTTTGATAGTGAATATTACTTTTAAGCCAAACATTTTAAAATGATTTTGTAATCTTACTTAAACATATTTTAGCACTCAAAATCAACTAACAATACATAAATAACTATAAAAATTTCATATAATAAATATTATTTTATTTAAAAATTAATAAGTCCGATTTTTAAATATTAAAGTAAATTAATTATGTCACAAGTAAATTGCTCTCTGTGTAGCTGCGTACATTTGTAACAACACCCAGTCGCGCCACCTACTTCCCTGTCCACTTGCCCAGCACTAGCACCAACACCAGTACCAATTCCATTCCCATTCCCATTCCACTGGTGCAGTCAAAAAGTAAGCATCGTCGTCGTCGAGGCTCGTGTAACTTTCAGCATAATGACCCAGACACGTGGCTGTCTAATGTGACCAGCCGCCGCCGCACATCGATGGAAAGTGTCGAGTGTGGCCAGCGGGGTGGATGGGCAAATGAAGGGGTGGTAGGGGAGGAGTGGAGTCTAGCAGGTAACGCTTCTATTGTTTTTACCAGCATTTTTATGTTAAAATGTGAAACGAGGGGTGCGTTGGTGCGTTGGTGCCACAATTTTATGTGCCAATCTGCCTCGTTTTTAATACATTTTATTGCAATTTGGGATTTGGAGGCAATGTCGCAATTAAATGCGTGCAAAATTGTCAGCTAACTAATTGAAATTACACTTGATTGTTTAATTAAATTGAATTCACTTTCGAGATTTTTGCGTTAATTGCTTTTCAATTCAATGAGTTCTTCGCAAGCAGTTGTAATTAAAGTAATAAAAAAAAGGCGAATCTTACGAGAATTAAATATATAATTTGACAAATAAACTTTTGATGGCAAATTGCGCAACTATTTCCAACACTAGATTTCCATTAGGCAATTTTGGTGAACACCTTCCAAGCAGCTGTGTGGAACAACAAAATAGATCAATTGTCAATAATAATTAAATTAGCAAGAAAAGCGAATCTTAGGAGAATTAAATATATAATTTGACAAATAAACTTTTGATGGCATTTTGCGCAACTATTTCCAACACTAGATTTTCATTAGGTAATTTAGGTGAACACCTTCCACGCAGCTGTGTGTAACAACTCTATTAGTAGACCCAAAATTGATCAGTTGTCAATGATAGGTGCAAAAGAAGGAGAAAAAAGGTTTTGGTCAACAAGTAGAGCGATCCATCAATCAAACATTTCTATGATGTCTGTCAAATTTGAGGTACTAGCTCATTTATATAGTTCTACTAGATACGAATCATTCTAGGGACTGGCCAAATAGTTAATTTATTTATAATTGCCGACGGACAGCAGGAATTGCTCAACTCAGCTCAACTCAACTCAACTCAGTCTAGATAATTATTTATAATAGTGTAATTTCTGCTAATGAACATTGTTCTTTGTAGATGTGGTAGATGTGTAAGCGTTACACGCTGGCGATAAGAAGTTGGTCATTTCAATTACCTGCTGGCCAGGAGGAATAGTTGTGGTCAGAAACTGTTTGATGCCTGTCGATATTAACGCGCAATAAATTAGCACAAGCAA
This sequence comes from Drosophila demipolita, assembly GCA_035042405.1. Lineage (NCBI taxonomy): Eukaryota > Metazoa > Arthropoda > Insecta > Diptera > Drosophilidae > Drosophila > Drosophila demipolita. The sequence continues at coordinate 1,008,097 of JAWNLI010000054.1, read as the reverse complement.
AACCACAGCGGCGAGGTGAGATGCAACTCCACCTACCCCCGAGAACTGGAGGAGTTGCCAGGAGAGTGTTGAGGAGGAACCTGCGCCGAGAGACATTAGCATGCAGTGCGGTCCCCCGATACGATCCAGGTATGCGATCAGTTGCTATCGGATGCGATGCGCATAATCTACTCCAGCTCTTTCGACGGTTAATTTCAGTTTGAGATAATTATAGAGCGGCTAAAAGCAAAGGAGCAAAAACCAAGACCCCGAAACGCTCGACTCACTCGCCAAATGTTCGCGACAAAGGGCAGCAAAACGACGGGGAAGGGCGATCAGCGGGTGTGTGTGTGTGTGGGGAGGGGAGGGGGAGGAGTCACTTGCACGCGCTCGAATTTATTATTAGGCCTAAGACCTCAACTCGCCTCACGTTGCCCTGCCCTGCTGAATGTGGCAACAATCAAGTTGATGCTTCTGCAACTTCTTCGACTGCTGCTGCTGCTGTCGCGGATCAGAACAGGGCGTTGAGTGTAGTAAGTGATAGTGGGCAGCATCAAACAGCAGCAGCAGAAGCAGCAGCAGCAAGAGGCAAAAGAAGCAGCAACCTCTGTGGCAGGCAACAGCAACGGCAACGGCAACAGCAAAACCACAGCAGTTGCACACGGCATAATTATGCCCTAACATTAAATGGGGCATATTCAATTTTAAATTCAATTGGCAAAAAGCATAGTTTTTAGTGGTTTAGACTTTTTCAGACTTTGTCACTTAAAAACTTTATAAAAAAAATAAGTATAAAAAATGTGTATTTATAAAATATGCGCTATCTATAAATTCTACAAATTATATTAAGATTGAGATTGGAACATTTTTTTTTATATAATTTTATTCTTTGAAAGCAAAGTTATTTTTTCCCTTTAATCTTTAATCAAATTTTGTGGAAACATTTCTATTTATGTAATTTTTTTTCTTTCAAATTAATCGCAAACAAAATTATTATTTTTCTTTAATATTTAATCAAATTTTGTGGAAACATTTATATTTATGTAATTTTTTTCTTTGAAATTGGGCGCAAACATTATTATTATATTTCTTAAATCTTAAAACGAGTTTTGTGGAAACATTTTGATATATGTAATATTTTTCTTTTAAATTAGTCGCACACAAAATTATTATTTTTCTTTAATCTTAATCAAATTTTGTAGAAACATTTATTTTGAAGTTTTTTTTTTTCTTTCAAATTAGTTGCAAACAATATTATTATTTGTTTTTAATTTTTATCAAATTTTGGGAAAATATTTTGTTTTATGTTATTATTATATAATTTATACATTCTCCTTAGCAAATAAAACTGTAAAATTTAGTTCTTAAAAAGAAATACATTATTAAATAAAGCTCTTTTTTGTAAATATAATTACTCTTATATACCATATACCAGTCTGTTACCTTATGTGGATATATATACATATAAATATATATAAATTATAAATATAAATCAAATATTATATTCCGATTTATTAAAAAAATTATCTAAATTTAAGAGAGCATTAGCCAAGTGTCATTCCAATTCGATGCCAACTGACGTATTCTTTCATAATTTTAATAGTTATATTATTTTCAGCATTCCAAAAGATGCAACGACAGATTGCGTGAGGGGGCAGAAGGCGGGAAAGAAGCAGTGAGGTGAAGTGCGTGGAGGGAAGATGTTTTGCCGCAAAAGCAAAGCGAAATGCCGACAAATATCAAAGTCATATACAGCCACGCCCCCCAATGGCATGTTGATCTTCATCAAGATCGCTAGACAGAGAGGCAGTGGAAGGGGCAGAGAATTGCTGCTGGTGCTGCGGCGGTGGCTGCTGGCTCCACAAGTTCCACAAGTTCTTTGGGGGCTGCCCTCCATGGAAGCTAATCAACAATTTTCTCACCTCTTTTTCGTGAGCAGCCACAAAAAAAAAAAAAAAAAAAAAAACCAAAAAAAAAAGCAGACGAAACCAAAATGCATGCAACAAAAAAAAAAATGCGAGAAACAAAACTAAAAATTGTTTGCGGGAGGCGTTTGTCGGACTGAATGTTCTGTCGGCATCGAGCCGGATTCTCAACGCCCTCAGCCGCATTTTGCTAGCCTTTGTTTTAAGCCGCATTTCTACATCTTTCCCTCACACTCTTTTTTTTTTTTTTTGGTTGATAATAAGTGGCATGAGAGTATCAAGAACTCAACCTGTTGCACACAAATCGGGTTAATCGATTTTAAATCGCTGCCAACGTAGATTTTCATGTTGTTTCCAGCCCAAGATTAATCTGCTGCTAACTATTAGAAGTTCGTTAGAGCTGGTGGACTTTGATATTTGCTATATATGCCCAAATGGCAGAAAATACGGATTTGCATTTGTCACGTTCCGAAAATCACGTGAATTATGGCGCTCGTATTATTGTGGTTAGCATGGACATATTGTTGTCCATTTAAATCAATACGAATATATGGCATCGTTAATGGAAATTTATACGCGCAGTTACTTGCCACACCAGCGACCTGAAAACCTTGGTCACCCGGCACCCGGCACCAGGTACCACAACCAGACCACACAGCAGACCTTGCAACACAGCATTCAACGTTCAACGTTCAGCGACGTTGCAACCAAATAAAACTTGCTGAATATTTGCACAGGCAGTTGCTAAATTGATGGACAACCCACCGGGCAGAGACACCGGCCAAAAGCATACACCACACACACACACACCACTCTCTTCCCCTTCCCCCCCCCCCCCTCACAAGACTCTTCTGTATAGGCACATTGTATGACTGCTGTATTTATTTATAGCATCGCTTGCTGCGCTGATTTTTCAAATACTCCACTAACTGACAAACGCCTCGAGCTTACCGAGAGGGGTGATATATATATATATATATATGTGGGACTCATAGAGGAGTTGGGGTAGAGAGAGAGAGTGGGTTACTTAGCAGGTAGCAGACTCCAGTCACAAATCCCAATCGCAGCCACAGTCACAAGTTTGCAGCCGCACATGTAAAGCTTAAAAAATTACGTTTTCTCAATAAGTTTTGATAAAAATCAACATCATTTGTGCGTCGGCCCAGTTGGGGGGAATTCCAATATGGTAGCAACCGAGACGGAGATAAAAAAAATCAAAAACAAAAAAAAAACAGCAGCAACACTGGACAATCTCTGTGTGTGTGAGTGTGTGTGTGTGTGGCAGATGGATTCGATTCGAAGTGAATGTGGAATGAGCTACTTAAGCATTTGCATATGCAAAATCTAAGAGTTTGTTAAAAACTTTAAAAAATCTTTAATTTAAAAGTAACAATACTTTAAATAAATTCTTAATAAAATTAGAAATAAATGCGGATAAATTAGTAAAGAGAAGCTGATTTTAAAGATTGAATTGAATAGATTCTTTTGACTGGATTATAATAAATATAAAATAAAAATATAATTATTAATATTATATTAATAATTATAAGGTTGATATAGAAAAAGTTGACAAAGAAATACTGAATATCATAGATATATTTTTAAAACAATATTTTAAGAAGCATAGATAATAATAATAATGATATGAAAATAGTTGACAAACAAATATTTGATATCATATTTATATATATATATATATATATATATACATATTTAAAAGGATTTTAAGCAAGTAAGCATAGAAATGCTGGTGGAATGCCAATTCTTCAGTCTTAGTCGTAAACATATATATTTATTATTTCCAACATTAATCACAGACTTTCTCATCCCTTTAAGGTTTTTCTCGTCACTTCCCTAACTTTTACATTTTTTTTAGTGAATGTACTAAGAAAATATTATTATTATTTCAACACATTCTTCTCATTCTCTTCACAACAATAAAATTCGAAGCATTAAATTAAGTTCATCAATTTAAATTCTTAAAATTCAATTCTATGCAACTTTTGCATAGCCAAAGATTATTTATATGCCACACAAGCTTTCATGTAGCGCATTCTGAGGACCGTTGCTCATTAGGCTACCCGTACGCCCCTAGTGGGATCAAAAAAAAAAAAAAATAAAATAAGAGTTAAAAAAAAAACAGTTAAAAGCGCTCATGAGCAGCTCCTCCTTGGTTGCTGTTGCTGTTGTCAGCTTAAGCTAAGCAGTGTTCTTCACAGACTAACTGACTGGCTGACTGGCTGACTGTCTGATGCCCACCACACATCCAGCGGTGCTGCTGATCCACCTCAACCACATTTAAAGACACAGCCACAGCCACAGCCATAGCCAGAGGCACTGGCACATCCCCAACCATATCCACATCCACATCCACATCCAAATCCCCATCCACACAGCTCACAATTCAAATTTGAGATCTCAGCTTCTCATGTCTTACGCTCGTCATTTGCGCGATTTTTAAGCTGATGATCAGCGACAAACGATCTTTCACTCGCCTCATGATGGATTCATACCACCAACAAATTTGCCACTGATGAATGGATTGCTGTCTGCCTATATATCCCTCTCTCTCTCTCTCTCTTTCTCTCTCTCTCTCTCTCTGTCTCTCTCTGTGTATCTGTCTCTTGTCATTCTGAGAGCTGTGCGCAGTCAGCCGATAAACGACAACATTGGGTGTAGAGATTTTGTTCAGCTTCTGGAAAGCGTAGCAAGTTGTGGCAGACACAAGACAGTCGCAGTTCTCGAAAGTTGCAAGTCTCCTTGACTTGCCCAGCATATGTGTGTGTGTGTCTGTGTGTGTAACATAGTGTAACAAATTGAACGGGCATTTGTAGCGACAACCAAACAAGCCTTCAGATTAGCTTGAGATCATACGTAAAGATTGCCACTGGTCGCATTAAGGAGCCTAAAACCAGCTGAGCTCGGCTTAGAAATGTCTCCGATATGTTTAGGGGTGGTCGAACTTAGACCAAACTACTAGTTAATGTAGTTAAATATTAAAGTATGTCAAAATTGTTCATATTGTTTATATATTAATCAAATAAATAGGTAATTAATTACATTTTTAAAAGTCTGAGGGAAATTGAGTTTGTTTGATTTCCTGATTAATTACATTAATGGGTCAAAAAATATATCAATTGACATCTATTTGGAAAAACTCAACTGGTGAACAGTTCTTGATCATTCTTTAAAATTACTTAATTTAAATTTAGAAATGTGATTCTGGCCATAACTTTGTTAAATCACAACCTATTTTTAAAAAGCATGTTTTTTTAATCGTGGTTTGATAGCTAGATAAATACCACATTTAAAGTCGGCAACGCGTTTCTGCTCCGAAATTCATGTTATATATATATGCCCTACAAGTGCACGTGCGGACAAGTCAAAACTTTCGAAAACCATAACGGACAAACAACATTGACAATACCAATAACAAATAACCACTTCAAAATCAATAAAGGCAATTCATATATGGGGCTTATTGCACAGGCCACCCACAGCTGACAATGGTCATCAATTTGTGCCAGCACTTTGACACTTTCCACAGACATTTCTTTTGATATGCAAAGTGACCAAAAGCTGCACAAAGCAAAAATGCCGCCAATACAATTGTCAATTTCATAAATAGTACTAATGCTCAGCCCGTCGTCTGCGCTGTCTGTCACAATCACAATCACTCGATATTGAAATAGGTAAATTACCGGATACCAAAGGCATAGGGAATAAATATAATACTGTCATTGGCTAATGTCGAAAAGCAGACATCAGAGGAAAATAACCGACGAGGCGAATCGGGCCAGCGAACGCATTTAATCGCCACTTTTGTCAAACGCGTCAATCACAAATTTGATGTCTCGTAGCCGAGTAGTCAGTCACCACGCCTACCACGCCTACCGCCTCCCCATCACAACCGTCTCTAATCGAATGCCCTGGGCTATGTAACAACCGTGCGTACAGTGGTAAAATATATTTTAAAAAGAAAACATGTATTGACTTTGTCGATTTTATCTATATCCATATATTTATAATTATAGCTAAAATTCAGAACAATTTTTTATAGCTGTTAAAACATGGTTTTTAATTTTTATTATTGTTATACATTTTTTATAATATTAAAAACTTGAGTAGTTACTATTTATATTTTGAGCCAAGTGTAGGCTTTTGAGAGACTTAAAAAATCTGTAAGCTGAAGTTTTTAACTTCAACATAAAGCCATAACATATATTTTGAAATTATATTTTTTTTTATTTCTTCGAATGAATATTTAAACAATTTTAGCAAACAAATATAAATATAAATATGTTATCGCCTTCATATTTATTTAATTTATAAATGAATAAGAAACCTAATTCAATAATGAATTCTAGTTAAAAAATATATCTTTAAATATCTTTTTTAATTATTATTTCTCTTTTATTTGCTCAATTTTGCCCAGTGTGCTGCGCTTGGGGCGTTACAGGACCAGAGTCAACAGCGAACAAAAATTAGAAACGTTTCAAATTACAAAAGCAGCGCAGGTCAACTGCGCTCCGTCTCGCTTTTTCTTCCCCCCTCTTTCTATATCTGTCTGTTTCTCTCTGATCTAAGTGCTGTGTAGTCTGTGTTGGCGTGTAAAAAGCGCCGCTCGTTGACGTGTCAGAATTTTCATATGCATGTCAAGTGTCAAATGCTGAAAATCACTCCATAAATGGCCAGTGCATAGCACAACTCCAGCCTACCATTAGCCACACCTCTCCCCTCCCCCACTCTCCTCAACGTACCACATACCAGCTCCCGCACGCACGCACCTACAAAGCGCTGATTAGAGCAACCGTTTCGCGGCGACTGTTGTTGATTTCGTTTGATACGTCGCCTGTCATGTCAGTTTTGACAGTTTGTTTGTTAGCCCAACCAAAAAAAAAAAACACAAAATACAAAACCCGAAAAAAAAACTATAGAAAGATGACGTGTGATGCTGGTGCCTGAAACAGGGGTTGGGGGTTGTTTTGAGGTTGTGATTGAGTCTCTTATACTGGTAGTGGACTTGACTTAACTTCAATTAGAACAATTGAGATATTTCTCTCCCTCTCTCTCTCGCTCTTTCTCTCTATAGCTGTTCCTTCTCCTCACTGCGCAAACACATGCATTTGTGAACCTAGGGAGGGAGGGGGATTGCAGTAGTCTAGGGTCCGTTACGGCATCATAATTGCCGTTAGATTAGCTGTCATGTTTTAGCGCGCTTTTGTTTTGTTTTCGCTTTTACTTCTGCTTTCTTCTTTCCCCCACCCCTTGATAAAAATGACACATTTTTACTTGGTTTTCGGTTTTGCTTGCAATTTGATGTGACATTGATGTGTCAGCCCGTTAAATGAGCAAATATGACAGCATGTTGGTTAGGGTAGACCAGAAAGAGGGGAGGGCGCTTGTTTTTGTGGTTTCACTTTCATTTTTTTTTTTTTTTGTTTTTCTGCCCGAGGGTTGGCTGATTGTGGCTTATTGTGTCATACGTCATTCGTTGCTCGTTTTTGGCTTTGCGACTTTCTCAGGATTTGTCAGTTGTTGAGCTTGATTTGATTTGATTTTGATTTGGATGTGTAATGCTGCATGTTGCAAGCATCTGTATTGTGTGAGGTACGTTGTTGGCTAACCTTGAAGGCCAAGTTAATTGCAGTTGCTGTCGCATTTCTTTCTTTAAAGAAAATTAGCTGACTTTGTTGAACCCTTGCACTGAGGTTAGTTTGGCTCTAAGAAAGCCAACGATGCATGCAGCTGAGAGAATCAGTAGGTTAAACTATGGGAAGCTGAAAATTGTTAGGGTCGTAGTTTAAATCTACCATTTTTTTTATGTATTATTTAGGCTATAGGTCAAATTCTCTGAGGAGTATTTTATAGTTTATATATATATATTCTCATATTTTTATAAGTTTGTTATCTTTTCAAATAAAATATATTTTTTTATTCACAATTTTCCTACAACTTAATAACTCAATATAATTCCATAAACTCCCATATCCATGCCCTTAAGTCGCCCGTCTATCCATTTTCAACAGTTTAACTGGCGAGAACTAATCCAGCCTAAATCAATAATTCAGCTACTCGTTTAGTTGCCACAATTCCAATTCAACGGGTGAAACACACACACACACACATTTAAAGCATATTAGATAACTTGTGCCCCGAGACATGGAGACTAAAAGCGGAAAATTTCGATTTC